>CM072779.1:204776148-205976148 GCA_036936925.1 Cenchrus fungigraminus | reverse complement strand
GGTCAAGCACGGCGGCTGAGGTGATGAGCGACTAGCGCACTATCTCACCACTGGGGCCTGCATACATATCATGCTTCACCATAGAATATATTCTGATGCCGGCACGTACTTACTCCATTATTTATATTCAACATGAAACAAATAGTTGAATTAGTCTGTTACTGAGAAAGAAGGAAACGACGAGACACTAGAGCAGAAAGGATATAATTGCATCCATGTTAAAGAAAAAGACATTTATTTATATATGTATAATAAGGTTGCCTGCACGTTATTATATAGGATTATTGCATTGCATCAAGTGCCCAGCCCACTCTTTCGGCAGTTATTATACATCTAGATATATGTTATAAAAAAATAAAAGCTAAAACGAACTATGGTTTGAGCAATCAAGTACTAATCATATCATTCTTCAATAAATCTCATTAAGCACTATAATTTATACTACTTGATATGATGAAAGAATTTCCACTACCCTGCTTGATCGTCGATGAGTTTGTATATATATGTTATCATTGGATCTTGATATCAGGTGATGATTAGTTGATGAGACAATCACACGGTACTAATCATTACCAATTAAGAAGAAAGGAAAAGAATCTCACTAGCTTTGTACTTTCAGCTAGCTACTAGTCTTTCCTCTCGCAACGAGAAACTTTAACTACATTTTGTGCTTTTGGAAAAATGTTAATTACTACGGAGTAGATGCTAAACTTTGATTTTTCTTGATGGGAAAGCCACGCTAGCACATACTCATATAGTCCTATGTGGAAATGGTGTAACATGCAGTATAAATAAATAATAGGGATGAGGGAATGAATTGTGACAAAGCTTGGGCTTGGGCCGCCTTCAAGAGCTGCAAGGGCGGTGGGCCGGGGGTGGGTGGTGGGCCAGCCATACACCAGATTACACACAGGCCTCCCCTCCTCCTCCTCCTCCTCCTTCCTCCTCGAATTGGGCTCTGACACAAGCAAAGCAACTGGTTTAATAAGTTTAGGAGATTTTCTTATGAGATAAACAATTTTCTTTCATCTAGTAACTAGCAGACGGATAATTCGCAAAAAAAAGCTAGCAGACGGATTTTATTCAAAAAAACTAGCAGACGGAATATTAATTTGGGAGGGGCCAGCCTCGTAGAAATCCAGCTCCGCCAGAGTAGGGTGGAGATGAGGACGATTTCTTATTTTGGTGCTACATGCCTTGCACCACGGAACCAGACAAATAATGGGGGTCACCTTCGATGCTAATGGCCTAAGCATCTGCTCCCCTCGTCGGTTTTGAGGCTGGCTCTCCACCCTTTGTTAGGGATTGAAGATCTCGCACTTGAGGTAGTCGATGTACTCTACTCTTGCTTCATTCGGATCGACCCACTTTGTGAAGTACTAGCAATTCATTTTTTTTAGACGATTGGAGTACATTTTTTTTTGTAATTGGTCGGATGTGGCGCACCATTTTGTAATTTCGTTAAGAAAATACTAGTGGTTTTTAAAAATTTGGAGAAAAAGGAGGGCCCATGCCATGGCTTGGCTTGGCTGCTGCGGACCACTCGCTTGCTTCGCAACCTCAGTGATCTGAGTTCAGTTGGCAACTTGGCATGGTATGGAATCCCCTCCCCTGCCAAAAAAATCCTCCTCCCTGTCAGTGTCTCGTCTTCACGACAGCAGCTGGGGAGGGAAGGCAAGCAGGTAGCAGGTGTGGACGGTAACCCCGGCAGGTGTGGTGTGGTGGTGTGGGCGCGGTTGATCTATCCGGTATCCGGCCGCGCGCTTCTCCGCCAACCAAACCCAACTCCCTCACCGGCAACGCGAGCTCTTCTTATCCCCCATTCCGAGGGAAGGGAGCCCGCGCGCCGTCCTCCCCACCACTCCTCCTTCGCTTGCGCTTCCCAACCATAGCCAAGGACTAGCAGCAGCAATGTCGGCGCTCGGCGCGCTCTCCGGCGGCGCCGCCGGTGTTGCTGGCCTCCTCAGCCTCCGCCGCCGTGCAGCCGCGCCACCACCACCCTCAAGTGGTGGCGTCGCTCATCAAGTGGTGACGCCGCTCAAGTGCGCCGCAGTGCCCGATGCCGGCCACCTCGTCTGGGGCCGCCAGCTCCGCCCGGCGCTCGCCCTCCTCCCGACGCAGCCCGCCAGGAAGCCCACCGCACGCCCGCCCGCCGCCGCCTCCGCCTCCGCAGGGTCACTACTTGTTCCTTAATCAATTACCCTTGATTGTTGTTTCTTACTGTGATTCTGTGAATTGATCAATCTTCTCATGAATATGACACACAGGGAGGCGAAGCCCGCTGGTTTCTTCAGCAAGTACCCTTCCCTGGTCACCGGTTTCTTCTTCTTCATGTGGTACGTTTCACGTTGCGTCGTCTCCGAGCTCAGCAAACCAACAAGCTTTCTGCTTTAATTTGTCTGCAGAAAAGGGAACCGACATGCTAGTTGTTCTTGTGCAGGTACTTCCTCAACGTCATATTCAACATCCTCAACAAGAAGATCTACAACTACTTCCCATACCCATAGTAAGTCAAACTCTTCCTATTACTGACAGTATGCAGCTTATTATGGAGCACACAAATTAAGAGCAACTGCTCCTCCTTGCAGCTTTGTGTCTGCGATCCATCTTGCAGTGGGTGTCGTATACTGCCTCATCAGCTGGAGTTTCGGTCTCCCTAAGCGCGCGGTACATATATACTTTTTCCTTATAGCTACTAGGGACTTGCTTGTTAATCCTGAGGCCGTGTATGTTTCGTGGAAATCAATGATAATATGCATCCAACAAAAAACCATCTTTTTTTTTGTAGCCTATCAATTCGAACATCCTGAAGCTGCTCTTTCCAGTGGCGCTGTGCCATGCTCTTGGCCATGTCACAAGCAACGTCTCCTTCGCTGCTGTTGCAGTCTCATTTACCCACACTATTAAAGGTTCTTCATTTATAGTATTTCACTGTGGATTCTTCTTCACCCTTTCCTGCTCCATATGCTCATGTTTCGTAATCGCAATACAGCTCTGGAGCCCTTCTTCAACGCAGCCGCTACTCAGTTTATCCTTGGACAGCAGGTTCCCACGGCTCTGTGGCTGTCCCTCGCACCTGTTGTCATTGGTAATTTTCAATCCAATCCTCTGATACGACACGCTACTTAAGTTGCTAATCACAGTATCAACATCACTGGCTGAAGAACACTGCTAGCTATTCCAACTTTTACTTCCCTTTGTGTCTTGATTTTCGACACTACTGGCTACAATTTAATTAGGCATCTTCCTTGTTCAACCATTCTAACCACATGAACATCACCAGGTGTTTCAATGGCATCCCTCACTGAGCTCTCATTCAACTGGACTGGCTTCATCAATGCCATGATATCTAACATCTCCTTCACTTACAGGAGCATTTACTCCAAAAAAGCTATGGTTTGTGCTTCTTTTGTTTTAATCTCTTACGTAGCTATGATTTCCTTTGTTTTCAACTCTTGCCCTAACTATATTGTACTAATAATTTTCATCATTGCAGACTGACATGGATAGCACCAACGTGTATGCTTACATCTCAATCATTTCTCTCATTGTTTGCATTCCACCTGCACTGATGGTAAGTGTGATAAAATTCCCTCGAACTAGTAAAAAGGATCCATATGTATGTAGTTGACTAAACGCTGTTGTCTGTATGTTTCCGTAACTGTTCAGTTTGAAGGGCCTAAACTGATGCAGCACGGATTCAGTGATGCTATTGCAAAAGTAGGTATGCAAAAGTTTGTTACGGACCTTTTCTTAGTCGGACTGTTCTACCATCTGTATAACCAGGTAAGCAACTGTTCATGCAAATCATAGCAAAGATTTTATGGAGACGTTATAATAATTAAGTAGTAATCCGATACTGGGTTCATTGCATGACAGGTTGCTACAAATACTTTGGAGCGAGTGGCTCCTCTGACACACGCTGTTGGCAATGTGTTGAAACGTGTGTTTGTCATTGGATTTTCAATCATTGTTTTTGGTAAGTGAACAGTTATCATTTTCCATGTAAACATGTAATGAACAGTGTATATGTCTTCCTGTCGCCCCGTTCTGTATTACAATTACTAACTAATCGATGCGCTGAGCAGGCAACAAAATCTCGACACAAACTGGTATTGGCACATCCATTGCCATAGCTGGTGTCGCCATGTACTCTTTCATCAAGGCTAGGATGGAAGAGGAGAAAAGGGTAAGTTTTTATTTATAGCAGCTATCACTAGGGTCTCCTAAAACCTGAATATCAGTGGAGATTGCTGATTACTGATGCCATCTTTCTGTTTTCTTAAATCCAGAAAAAGAGCGCATGATGAGGTGGCTACTGTTAATACGGTCGGGTGGCTGAGTTGAGACAACATCGTCGACAATCATGACATCCTTGTTTTGTTTTCACCTTGAGTCATTTGGTCAATTGTTTGTTCCCAACCTGGTGTTGAATTTCAGATGGTAACAAGAGCAATCTGCTTGTTACCATCAAGAACAGATGATCGTGGCGTGAGCATGAATATATTATGTAGAAAATAACGCTCATACTTAAAGGCTTTTCATTTTGTATGTGATATCTGTGTAAATTCCGTTTGTGGAACTAGCAGGGATACATATTTGGCTTCTTAATAAATTTTGGTCCCGGACTACGGGTTTCGCCTCTGTTCAACATGCTACAAATTTGTTAAGTCTAATTAATTCATAATTAGTTTCTAAATTACATATTTGCTATACCATCACATTAATCAGCTAATTATGAACTAATTAAGTTTAATGTATTCGCGTCTTGCGAGCTAGCCCGTAGGAACTAATTAGGTTGAATATATATTTGTGTCTTGCAAGCTAACCCGTAGGTTATGGAATGTGTTTAATACTCCTAATTTTTCATGTGTAATGTAAATTTTAGCCTCTAGTAGAACCCTGTAAAGAACCTAACATAGTTCCACGAATAGTTTATCATCCAACAAAAGCGATGGGCAGCGTGAAATCTGTATGTCAACTCTTTCCCGTACTAAACTCAAATGGTCATTCATTCAAACAACTACCCATTGGAAAACCTTCAATATCTGGATTAAAAACTAACACATAATAACCACCCGGTTACAGATATGTTATAGAATTACTCTCCACTTCTTTTTTACTTGTATCCTGCTTCCCACCACAGGCTAGTAGAAATCTACCTAGCCAGTTACTGGCAATATTCACATAACTCTCACCACAGAATGACAGTTGAGCAGGCCTAAGAACCTAATAGCTTCTTGATCCCAGCCTTTTGATCTGAAGTCAGCCTGGAAGGGAACTTAATGTTGAACTTAATCCGCAGATTCCCCTTCTTAGTGGGGTCCTTGGGTATCGGCATGCCCTCTCCAGGGATTACCTCTTCATAGCTGGGATGAATTATTGAGTTAATGGGAAATGAAAGGCTCCGTCCATCAAGCATAGTAACACGTGCAGTGTAGCCCGTCAGTGCTTCAACCAGAGAGATTTTCTCAGTCATGACAAGATCATTCCCATCCCGAGTGAAAACTTCGTGGGGCTTCTCGTCGATGATGAAAACAATATCAGCAGGCCTCATATTTGGAGCTTCATTTCCCTTCTCAGGAAATGTTATCTTTGTCCCCTTCTTCCAACCAGGCTTTACATCAATTGTCAGAATTTCCTCCACATGTGAGACTCTCCTGTTTACATTTGAAATAGAAAGATTAGGAGAAAAAAAAACTGAAGTTAACATCGACATTTTTATCTTCAACTAAAGCGAATGAGTGATGCATACACAATGCTTAACAATTGCAGATTTGTTCCAGAAAAAAAGACAACAGACCATGATACTTTTTACCAGTTCATGCAGCAGCAGTTATCAGATTAGGAGTACTGAAAAGGGAACATGAAAAGTAAGGTATAACAAAACGTAAAGATGGAATGGTAATTCAATAGTAATAAAATGTCAGCAATGCTAGAGAAGTAAATGACAGATCGACTGGTACATGATGGCAATCTGTTTAGTATAATAGCACAGCATGATTGCTGTCACACTTTAGTGTTAACTAGCACAGAATTTTTAACAGAAAAAATGTACTCCCTCCGTCCCGCAAAGACTGTTCATATAGTTTTCAAAATTTGTCCCACAAAGAGTATTCTTTTAGCTCGTATTAAATGTTCTTCTCATTAAACTAACACCAAGTACCAAAGGAAATATTACATTGAGAAACACATGGAGACAATGAAATGCTTATTTGACGCCTCTTTTCAAGTTCCAATACATGATTAATTAGGGGTAACAAGGTCATTTGTCACAACTACTAGCATGTCCTAAATTTTCTAAACGAACAGTCTTTGTGGGACGGAGGGAGTATAATGTGCGGCAGTCAGGAAAGGATTCTTGGATTTGTCTCTGATGGCTACATTTACAAGATATGGAACTGTTTATTCCATCTTATCAATGTTACATAGGGCCAAATTTCTGAATATATCAACCGTATCCAGAGAAAACAATGAAGTATATTCAGCTCAATTCACACACCCTAAGGACTGATCATAGAGAGCAAGACAGAGTAATCAATTATGCTTGGCATTTGGCAAGGAAATAAGATGTTTAATACGAATGAAGGGTTAATATAGTCTTCATCACAAACAATGGATGTCGTGGCAGTGATGCAACACCTTAATTCTTTGATTCTATTTCCCTCCAGTTTAAAGCATGTGACATTCAAAGAAAAAGCGTATACGGTGACCCTCTGATGAGCAATTTTCTACCAAATGTGAGACTTCAAATAAAAATGAGTTATTAAATTTGAAGTTTCATGATGAATCTGGTAGCTTCTATCAAAGCTAGTGATTCTGTCTACATCAAGTTAACATGCTATTTGAAGTAGTTCAACAGCAAACCTGATCTCACTGCAGCAGCTGCGTGTGGGCAAATGCCATAAACAAGTAAATAGTCTGGTTCACTATGAGAGAACTACTTAAAAGGAGCTTACACAATACACAAACCGCAATTCATATTGACTATGTGTGTACTTGATAAGGTTCTTTAATAACGGATGAAGCTTACCCGTGGGCATCTATAGTCTCTCTTGAGATTTTCATCTTTTTTGTCACACCCTTGTACAGATCTGCAAGACTAACTGGAAGCCGATTCTCAATGGGAGCTGCCTTGTGTAATGGCTGCTGCATACTGGTGGAACCCTCACCACCATAGCGTGAAGGAAAGAAGTCATTGCCAAACATAGACCTCTGGAATCCTGGTTCCCCTCTCATGCCGCCCATGCCGCCCATGCCACCCATGCCGGAAAATCCAAAGAACTCTTTAAATATATCATCCGCGCTTCTTGGATTAAAATGGAAGGAGGTGGAATGAGCCCCGCCAGGGAAGAAGGGAGATGCTCCAGGAGCTCCTGCCCCTGGAGGTGGCTGTCCCTTGAGCCCTTCTTCCCCTAGCTGATCATAGATTGTGCGCTTCTGGGGATCGCTAAGTACCTGAGAAATGACACATAGCATTGTTCAATAGATGCAATAATAACTGGATATGGGGGGCCATCTAGTGCTACCAGAAAAAAATGCAAAGCACAGAGTGGAATGTATAAAACGATTGTGATGATAATCAAAGCCTCAAATCAATAAGCTAACATATGCTCATCCGGGATTCTCAGGTGACCAAACTCCCTAGAAGGAGGTCCCGGGTTCCGAGCCCCGGGTAGCACTCTTGCTGGGACTGAGGGACGTCACCAGCCAGACTTGAATCTGGTCCCCTAATTAAGCTTCCTATGAAGCCTGAGGGTACCCCCAGCCTCTGCCCTCTACAAAGCCTCAAATCAATAAGCTAAGATATGGATCAATAGAAAGCCCCTATAGAACATGCATCAAGTGTTCTTCCTAGCTGATATTGTTTTCTCATGAGCACCTCATTTGAGAACGGCTAGCTCTCAAAATGTACATCATCACAATTCACAATAGCGCATGATGATGCAGGTTAGTTTGCATCCCTGATGGCTGGTGAAAGTTTAAACATCTGCCAGATTGAGGAGAAAGCAATTGCAGTGATGAGCACTCGGGTTGACCTCAATCAAGAAGGAGCAATAAACAGATTGCGTAAGGACAGTGATGCGTAAGAGTCGAATTACTCTATAATTGCCGGGCGATATTCCTGATTATTATAATATACTAGTGGGTGGCGAATCGAACAGTAATTAATCTTTGCAAGGGAAAGAGAGGAGATATTGGAACCTCGTATGCCTCAGAGATCTGCTTGAACTTTGCCTCCGCCTCCTTCTTGTTGGTGGAGTTCTTGTCCGGGTGCCATCGCATGGCGAGCTTCCGGTAGGCCTTCTTGAGGTCGTCGTCGCCGGCGCCGCGGTCAACGCCGAGGACCTTGTAGTAGTCGACGCCCATCTCCCTGGGGGGCGGCGCCTCCTTGCGCCGGCGGGCGGCGCGCGCGGACGAGGCGGAGGAGGAGTCGGAGGCCCTACGCTTGGCTGGACCGGCCTCTCGAATCTTGACCGGCCTCTGGTACCCCGCTGCCCCCGGTGACGGTCAAGGCCTCAGAGCCCGGGTCAGGGAGGTGGAGGACTGGAGGTGGTGTTGCGCGGCGCGGGAGAGGAGGAGAAGAAGAAGAAGAAGAAGAAGAGGAGGAGGAGGAGAAGGAGGAGGCTGCTGGCGAGGAATATGGAGTCGGGACGGGAGTGGAAGCTTCCAGAAGCAGCAGCAAGCAGGGAGGGGGTCGTCGTCTTGGATTTGGATTCCCTACCGGGCTGGGAAAACGGCCCACTTATTTTTTTTTGCTAGACGGTTATGGGCTCGGCCCATTCAGATCAGGCCTGCTGGTATATGTATGAATGTTTTTAGATATATAGTAATGCAAAAGGCAAAGATTATAAGGCATCAGTTTGCACGATGACTTGCCTGAGTGGTGAAGAAGGATGGCCAATAAATGGAGACGATATATATTATTTCGAAAGTAGACATTGACGCATGATACGTCGACAGGCGCACTCACTTCCTCTTTGATGCATGCCATTGCTATCCCAATTTTGATCTTACCTATTGCAATTTGTAAGGATTTTTTTTGCCCACATGGCATGAATAAGCGTTTGAACCTAGCTACATGTAGTGTGTTTGAGATGTCCAACTTTTGTTATTGTATAATAAGACGCAAATAAGTATCTATGTGGCGCGACGATCCAAGTACTTTTGGGCCCATTTCCCATAATATTGGGAAATACTAATAATTTAGATGTAGATTTAGGCGTCATTTAAGTTATTTATTGTAATGGTACGATACGATAATTTAGAAATATATTGGATTTAATGGTTATTTTTATAAATAATGTAATGATCGTCTCTACAAATCCAATGGTCTACTCTAATCTTTAGCCTTCTAGGAATTTTGAAAATAAATTAATTGTTCAACTATGTTTATTGACGATTAGCAAAAAAAAGCTCAAAAATACTTGTAAACGGTAGCTGCTAGGGAGAACAAAACATCTAGAGAAAAAGACCCACAGGCAACATCAACCACACGCGCAAACAAGAAAAAGGTCCATTGGATCCCCTACGCCCCAACTATCAAGCGGGTCCGATTTTTGCCCCCAACCTGAAAACTAGATTTATTATATGTCCTCATCAACTTTTGAAAGAAACCTTCCAATCCCCACCCCTGGCATTACCGTACATCCCCTTGTATCAGAACCTACTGGTAATTGAGGTGTCAAATAGACTTTCCTCCAAATATTTTTTTATAAGACATCATTAATTCCATACAGCTTCATAAAAAACAATAGCTCTTGCTCGCAGTCGTCGTGCTTGTCGAGTTGCTACACTTCTTTACTCTAGATCATCTTTTCTCACATCGATATGTCACAATCCTTGATGAGGTTGGTATTTGGGAGGTAGATCTTGATGGAGGCGTTGTCAACACTACTCCTCCCATGTTAGGATTCTACCATGACCACTCGAGGGTGCTCGTCAAGATTCACCTCTCAATCTCGACTTGTGCTGGCACAATCAAATAGGATTTCAATGTCATGGAGAGTCAGTGCACAAGAGATCGGATCAGAGGTACAGAACATAGGGAGAGTCGATCATCCCCTCTTTATCGAGCTTATATCCATGGCATCGTCGTTGTCTATCTGTCATCAGTCCCTTCCCCTCTTTTTACTGAGCATCTTTGCAATATTATTTTTGTTGGACTTTTGCCTTTTTTATGTATATTAGTATCATCATATCATCAGCGAGGAGAAGGAGAAGCAGCCAATGCCAACACAAAGAGACCAGATGAGAGTCTTGAGCAATGATATTTGAAAGAAAAAAAATCATTTTTGACCATCCAACTATATTCTCAGTTTGGTTTTGTCTGTCCAATTCCAAAATCAGAAATCTTTGACCATCTAACTATCAAAATCGTTCAAATTTGGCTGTTTATGAGTGGTTTAAAATATTTTATTTACAATTTAGTCCTTTAATCTTAAAATGATCTTTGCTCATGCCTCTGATTTAGGTTATTCTTGCGGTCACACGTTCACAACAATTTAGTCAACAGCCCGATGGCTAAATTTGTCTTACAGCAATGCCATGGATATCAGAGGAAACAATAGCTCTTGCTCTTAGTCGTCATGCTTGTCGAGTTACTACACTTCTTTACTAGATCGTCTTTTCTCGCAACATATGTGGATCTATCACAATCCTTGACGAGGTTGATATTTGGGTAACAGTGTCATCATCCATTGATGGAGAGGTATAGATCTTGATGGACGCATTGTCAACACTACTCCTCCCATGTTAGGATTCTATCATGACCACTCGAGGTTGCTTGTCAAGATTCACCTCTCCATCGACCGGCGCCGACACAATCAAATAGGATCTCAATGTCATGGAGAGTCCGTGCACAAGAGATCGATCATCCCCTCTCTTTCTCTCGAGCTTATATACATAGCATTGTTGTCTACCTGTCATCAGTCCCTTAGCTTCCCCTCTCTTCATTGTCATATCGGAGCAATGATATAATTTAGTTGTGTTATCCTTTTCTTACTCGTCTTGAGCAAGACGATATTTGAAAACTCTTTTAAAAAAATATAGTTGGTATTGACACGTAATTTGGCACGACTGGAGGAACCGATCATACCTGTACGACCAACCGGTCAGACCGGTTTGGTCAAGTTGTTCAAGCCCCAAAGAAGCGTCAACAGTTAGTTACTTCCAAAAACATTTGAAAGGTAAAGTCCAGGTTCACTCAGGGGTTCTAAAGTTTGGGGGATCTGATTTTTTTTTGAAAATTAAAAAATAGACTTTTTCCCACGAACAAATATTGTAGTGAGTGGCTGAGTGCATTACAAAATGACACGTCTACCGTGGCCTACGTGCACACAGCACACACATATATATAAGCATATATTATATATATATAGGGGAAAGAAGACAAGTAGAGATGGCATCTTGCATTGCAATAATATTATTTGTAGGGCTATCGTTTGCCTTTATATTCATCAGCAAGAAGGAGAAGGAGAAGGCAATGCATACAAACAGTACATACCAGAGGGGGAGAGGCTCCTCTGCTGTCAAGTGCACAGTGCATTTGCCACTGCATCCATCAGGTCCACATGTCTGTGAGTAGGGATGAAAACGGTCGGAAACGGTATCACAAATTTCGCAAATTCTACAAATATATCACAAATTTGACAAATTTATTTGTTTTATTAAATGAATAGATCAAAACAGAATAATATGATGAAAAAAATTAGTTAAAAATAATAAGTGATATAATACGGTAAAAAACGATAACAATGAAAACGGTTACCGTTTTCATCCCTATCTGTGAGCATGACTACAGAGGATCTCATTCGAGAATCGAGAGGGGACACCACAGGACATGGAGAGTCGACGTCCCCCTCTTTGCATTGCATTGCTGTCTATCTGTCGGTCCCTTCGTCCCCCCTTCTCTGCATTATTGCATTCCATCGGAGCATGATTCTTTTTTGTTCTCTCCTTTTCTTGTACTCGTCCTGATTGAGATGAGCACCCTCGTGCATATTCACCTTAAAATAAATGTGTAGTGTACTTAACTACCTAGCTAAATATATATACTTTAGAAAAAAATAGCAGTCAAATATATAAATTGCCAAGTATTTGTCAAAATACAAACTGCAATGCAGCAGCTACCAGCATGCATGTATAGTAGTAAGTGGTGTATGTACGTGCACATACACACAAAGCATGCACACTACGTATGCAGATCGATGTATCATGTATGCATGGGCCCTGGCTAGCTGCAGACTGCTGGCGGCTAAGTGCGTGCGTGCTGCCGTGTTGCCTACATCACCACGTGCTATGTTTCTTACTACTATAGGGAATGTATACTCCGCGATCGGCTATAGAATAACTTATTCTGTAGCCAGACCAACTCAGCGCACCAGCCCAACCAATCTGAGTCCCGCTTCCTAGTTGGCAGGGTGGTTAATTCCAAGAGTAATGAGCACTAATTATTTGAACCATGCTGACTGCCATTTACTACTAGCCAATGATCCTATGAGAGAGTTATATAGGGAATGATCCTGAGCTTCAATTCATTCCCTAGAAAACAGCCACGAACAGTTAATGAGTCCTCCAAATTAGCGGTGTTATTTACTACTCCCTCCGTAACGGCAAAAGAAGCCGTTCTGGCTGTTGCACCGGGTTGCATAAAAGAAGACGTTTAACCCACGCGTGGTGATTTTGGACGATGCTGCCCTTCCTTAATTGCCCTCCTACGCACGCCGCGCGCGTTTCCCGTCATCGTCTCCTCGGTTCCCATCCGTTCGCCGCCATCGCCCCCAGTCAAAATGCGCCCCACAACTGCAGGAAGCACTCCGCCGTCCGCCTGTCCCAAGCACGTAGTACTCCACCACGACGGCGAGGCTCCTGGACTTTCGTCAGCCGCCACGACGTGTCCCTCGCCGTCGACCGGGTCGGCGCAGGTCGGTGTCGCGAGCCCCATGGAGTTCATGCCGGTGCCGGCGCAAGAGTCGTAGGAGGAGCTGCTGACAGTAGCATGCAAAAATACACGCGAACAATAAAAATGAGGCCGCGAGGCCTCGATCTTGAGACGTCTCCTCTTTGTACGCGCTGTGCTAACCAGTTGAAGCTTCATTGGATTGTTGTATAGTAGCACCCGCAGCCCTATTTAATGAGGGTAAACAAGGAAAACTCCACCCTAATTAATGACTTCTTGGTATGCACAGTGTTGTCCTAAACGTCCTCCTTCACCAGTATGGAGGGAGTACAAGACATGTGTGCCCATTGTTTTTCTTTTTCTACACGTGCCTATGAGAGAGCACTAAAGTACAGAAATTGTATTCTCTACAATATGCCTACAAGTACACAACATATTACTTTTTTTTAGGAATTCACAACATATTACTGGAATGTAGCGTGGAATAGTTACAAGAATTGGAATGGCTCTTGACCATAATTAGGATTGGCATTACCGCAATTTAACACCAAGGTAATTTGAGGAACTAGTTCCTATTGTGAGTAGACATATCTGAGATGAAATAGTTACGAGAATTCTATTATAAAATAGATGGGTATTCTCTACAAGGTCACATATTCTAATAAACTAATAAATTCCCATCATCAGATCTTGGTAGATCGTTTTTGACTTTACAGTGTCAGCAAGTCATAGACTAGTAAATCACATACAAGGTCATAGATTCTAGTAAATCACTGCAAAAATTCTCGTAAAAGAGTATTACCGCAACAAGGGTAGTAAATTGTCGTAAAATGGTGTATACTCTAGAAATTCTTGTAAATCACGGACTATAGTAAATCACGGACTATACGTACAAGGTAAGTAAGCACTATAGTAATTCATGTTGTACAAGACTCAGTAAATCTTTTACAGCAAAATAATTGTAAAATAAACACAGTTCCTTTTTGTATTTTCTCGTAACTTGTGTATACACATGAAGACAAAAACAAAACTGATGTGTTCTTGGTCCAACACGCTACACAACTGCACTTGCATGCCTGCATGGCGATAATCACGTTGGGGGTGCAGTAATGATAGGCAACCAATTCCCACAGTGGTGGCAGCAGCAAGAATCGGACGGGAGAGGAGGGTGGCTACAGAATAACTTATTCTACGGCCGGCCGCGGAGAGTGTGTGTGTATATATATATATATATATGACGAGTTTTATCTACACGCGCGTGTAGCTACTCTCATCATCAAAATACCACCTGAGTATGTCTACATACCTATTTATCACTTTGAGTATGTTTACATACTAATTATAGAACAATCCAAATGGATATATTCGAAAAATTTCAAAAACCTCTATAGTTTTTAATATATTTCTATTATACCTTACTGATAGTATATAAAAATTAGTATGCTCACATACTTTATGTATGATCACATACTCAACTTATATACCACCATAGATAGTCTAGTATCATCACATACTACGTGTACATACTTTTCGTTTGGTCGGATTCAATGTATATCATGAGATATGAAGGTAGGAGTAGTTACACGCACGTGTAGAATGAATTTTCCCTATATATATATATATATATAGAACTACTACTCTATAGCCAGCTATAGAATAACTTATTCTATAGCCAGGCCAACCAACCGCACCGGCCCAACCAGTCTTCGTTGAGGGTCCCCTTTCTAGCTGGTGGGGTGGTTAATTCCAAGAGTAATTAGCACTAATTAATTTCAGCCACGTTGACTGAGGGAACCAACCATTTACTCATCGGACTGTGCTTCATTCCCCAGCCACCCTCCTCTCCCGTCCGATTCCTACTTTCTGGTGTGCGTTGATGTCAATTGCTGCTGCCACCGTGCTGTGAGAATTAATTGCCTATCATTATTGCTGCCCCCAACGTGATTATCGTCATGCAGGCATGCAAGAGTGCAGTTGTGTCTACAGTACATGTGTATACACAAGTTACGAGAATACAATTATTTTTCTGTAAAAGATTTACTATCTTGTACAACATATAATCCATGCTTACTACCCTTGTACGTATAGTCCATGATTTACAAGAACTTCTAGAGTATACACCATTTTACGACAATTTACTACTATACCCTTGTTGCGGTAATACTCTTTTACCAAAATTTTTGCAGTGATTTACTATAATCTAAGACCTTTGTATGTGATTTACTAGTCTATGATTTGCTGACACTGTAAAGTCAAAAACGATTTACCAAGATCTGCTGATGGGATTTACAATTAATTTATTAGAATATGTGACCTTGTAGAGAATACTCATCTACTTTATAATAGAATTCTCGTAACTATTCCATCTTAGATACGTCTACTCACAATAGGAACTAGTTCCTCAAATTACCTTTGCGCTAAATTGTGGTAATGCCCATCCTAATAATTATGGTCAAGAGCCATTCCAATTCTTGCTGTAACTATTTCACGCTACATTCCAGTAATATGTTGTGTACTTGTAGGCATATTGTAGAGAATACATTTTTTGTACTTTAGTGCTATTTTCTAGGGAATGAATTGAAGCTCAGTCCGGTTGCCTCTCAGATCATTGGCTGGTAAATGGCAGTCAAATAATTAGTGCTCATTACTCTTGGAATTAACCACCCTGCCAACTAGGAAGCGGGACTCGAATTGGTTGGGTTGGTGCGCTAAGTTGGCCTGGCTATAGAATAAGTTATTCTATGGCCGGCCACGGAGTATACTCTCCGTGTGTGTATATATATATATAGAACTATTACTCTGCAGCCGGTCACAAAATACTTATTCTATAGCCAGGTCCAAACTCCACATGGGACTGAGCGATGAGTGCATAAACAGCCCCCCGCCAGCTGTCCTAGCTCCCATCCGGGCTAACTCCTTAATTACCGCAGACCTTAATTATGCCACTTTTTTTCCTGGCCGTAATAATCGTTGTGCAAAAGAATTAAAGAACTGCTCCGCACGCATCAATTCTTTATCTTGCATGTGTCAAAGACGCTATCAGCCATGTGTCAACTCTCTATTTTTGTGTGTTTCTGTTGCAGACTCTTTGATTCATTTGTTTTCCAGATTTGTTGGTCAAATAAGCTAATATTGTCAATAGGAGCAATTTAGCAAACTGAGTAATATAGTTTGACTTTGAACCGTGCAAGATACTATGTTCTTAAAGTAATATTTTCATGTAATACCGAAAGGATTCAAAATAATTGTGGTAAACTGATGACGCTGTTATGGTAAATACTTTTGTGGTAAACCAATGACGGTATTCTAGTAAATATTTTATGGTAAATTATGCTTCTATTATGATAAATATCTTTGTGGTAAACTGATGATGCTATTATGGTAAATACCTTTTGTGGTAAATGGACGACATCATTCTGATAAATATTTTGTGGTAATAAATCGGGACACTATTATGGTAAATATTTGTGGTAATTCGGTGATGCTATTCTGGTAAATGCTTTGCGGGAATTTGTCCGCTTGAAGATAAATTGTGGTTATTCCATCAAAATTATTTCCAAGTATGGTACCTCGAAACAGCATGACGCTAATTGTGGTAACTCTCAGTTCTACCTAATATCTTGGTAAACGGATTTGCTATTGCAAGCGCACATAGATAGAATGACAAATCTGTAGTTTGTTTTCGTCTTATTATCGTAACCATGGTGCAGTTGCCTGCACGTGTTGACAGCCTAAATAGTTCATGTATTCTCATTCTCGTAACCCTGTTTGGCGACAGCCTAATTTGTTTTGTTTTGTAGCACATGCAGCGGTAATTACGGGCCAGGATTACGAAAGGCCAGCTCATATGCAGTGCATCGCGGCTCGCTCGGGCTCTCCTACCACGGTAATTAAAGCACAGGATTAAAGATGGCCAGGAAAGCGGGTACAGGTTGTGAACCAAGATGGTCCGGACACAGAATAAGCTATTCTACAGCCGGCCACGAAGTATACTCTCCGTGCGTATATATATATGTGTGACGGGTTTTATCTACACTTGCGTGTAACTACTCCTCCTAAATTTATACCCACCGATGGTCGATCCCTCCTCCCCACCGGCGCTAACGGCAAGGGGTGCGGCTGCCTCCATGAGGGCATGCGGCAGTGGCGGCCCCAACACGGCATCTCCCGGCGGCGGACCCCAGCGAGGGGCGCGGCGGCGGACCCAAGCGAGGGCGCGCGGCAGCGACAACCCCAGCACGGCATCCCAGGCGAGGGTGTGCGGCAGCGGCGGTCCCCGGCCTGACGTCCCCCAGCACCAGCCCACGTCCCCCTGCGAGGAAGCGCCCTGACGGCGGCGACTCCCCCACAACTACTATGCCGGCGAAGGTTAGGCCTCCTCGGCTCCTCCTCCACCCCCTTCCCCTCCTCCTACTCCTCCTCTTCTTCCTCCCTGGTCCGAGGGTGCGGATTTGTTGCTATGGACAACGCTATCCCGAGCGGCATGCATCTGTCTGAAATTGAGTGGGTTGGTGTGTGAGCGATGGATTGCTCATTTAGATCTACTGTTGTTATCTGTCTAAGTTAGTTTTTGTATGTTGTGCTCTAGTTATATGATGCAAAATTTAGCAAACTACATTGGAAAATTGTAATCCTGGAATTTTTTTTCATGAGCATTGATGTGTCTGAAAAAGGAGTATATATTACTTGTTCAAACTCCAAATATTTGGTGCTTGGCAACTGTAGTGCATGCTAATATTCTAATTTCTCAAATTTACTCTATACAACACCTCCACGGCTCCACGAGTATCCCAGAGATGACTTGAGCAAGATTCACCCCCATACACTAGTGGCTGATAGTGATATATTTGTTTTGTAAAAACAGTCGTGACTATGCACTTGCCCAGTACCTATTCCTCACTTTTATGTATGGAAAATATGGAGGCAGGGAAAATAGCAATATGTGTACCAGAAGCATTTTAACAAGCTTCAAAATTAAATATACACTTGACCGGCAACCTAACATTTTTCAATACTCAAATTAGCATAAATTAGCCATTAATTGTAATTGGTCTGAGTTAGTTCGCACACTCTTTACCCTGGAATGCATGGTACTAACACTAGTTCAGGAATAGTTTTAGAAGATGCATGCTGCACACTTTTTTTTGTGGGATATAGTAGTCCCTGCAGCAACATCATAGTAGTTCACCTTTTTATTTTTGTCAAGTAGTGGAGACTGCATAATACTCTATTCTTGTAGGTTGGTTTTTTGCACTTACACGAATGTGTGTAAATAATACAATTCAACAGGCATTAGGCATCATCAAGAATTGATAATACAATTTTTTTGTTTTGTGGTTATAGTAACATACAAAGTAGTTCTGAGTAGGTCGACTAACATTTGTTAAGTAATTGATCGGCTCCTCTAATCTCCTCTTAAGCAAAGTTAATGGAGTTGCTAGAACTCCTCGAGTGCTTACTGCTTAGCCGTATAGGGCTGCAGTGCACTTAGTAGAAGGGCAAGCATGCCCCCTGTAGCTTGTACATAGTACTAGTAGTTGGTATTTCTACTCATTGTAGTATGTACTAGGTTTGACTTTGCATTCTATAAAGTAGTAGAGCAGCTGCAGCTGTAGGCAGTTCGATATAGCACATCTAATTAAGCCACTTGTATTTGGTGCTCGTATACAACAATCAACTTAATATTCTTCGATAACAACTTAACATTGTTGGTACTCCAATTATCATCATTTTAGCTGTCAATTCAGATGATTCGAAAAACCAACTCAATCAACCAGATAAAAAAAGCAGTATATAGCAATACACCTGAAATGATTTCTGCACATAGTAGTATGCATACTTGCCCATGTTTCTCGTAGCCCGAATATCCCCTCCTTGCTAATTTGTTTATGAAATGAGTCCGATACTCTGATCAGTTTTGGATGCCGGAGTTGGTTTATTTATCGTGAGTTGGATCATTTAGTCTCGGTGTATCTGTTTATTAGAGGCTTGGTTCACCGTGACTTGTTTGGATTTTGCGGACTTGCGGTTCACTAGATGCTCAATAATATTTTTTTCAAGATAGAATATTCTCTATTCTTTGCTATTATGGAAATAAAATTTTGTAGACTACCACTGAGATGCTCAATGTTACTTTATTCTATGTTTTTGGATTAGTGCAGTACAAAAATATCCACTGACCTTATTCGTAGGGAACTTGCATCATGTCATGTAGCCTCAGTAGGGTTGTCTAGTGCAGTTTTCAGAATTCTGAAACACATAGTAATATGCATTATGCATTTAATTATTAACAAGCATCATTTTATCAGCATGCCACGATTCAAATTCTGTATTTTTTCAAAGGCCCTGAGGAACAGAGAATCATCTTCTAGGCTTGTGAAGCTTTTAAAATAGCAACTTAACTTTATTCAATATGCAAAGTAACAGTAATTAGCTATCAATTTAATTTGTTGCCAAAAGCAACTAATTCAACCACAAATAAGAACACATACTAATGTCTGAAATGTTTTTGCATATAGCTAAATGCATACCTAAACCATATATGAATTTTTTTTGCATAAAGTAATGACAATATACACTTAAATCCTGCACCAATTATTTCTCTTAGATGTTTTCCATATAGCATCATGTATAACCAAACATCAACTTAATATTCTTTAGTATTCAAAAAATAGCAGCACTCAACCATCACTTTAACTGATTCCAAAAGGCAACTCAATCAACCAGAGAAAATACCATACATATCAGATTTCTAAAATGTTTCTGCATATAGCAATATCCATATGAAGCCCATATATGTTTATACCACCCCAACATATATACGTATGTATTAAATACTTGCATACAACAATAATATACTAGAAGCATTTTAACAAACTTCAAAATTAAATATACTTGAGATCATGGCTGATGCTTGCAGTATCAACATTTCTGTGTCCCCAACCAATTTGGGCATAAGTCCCAGATGCTACCTAGATTTAGTGGATTTATCTTGCGTTAAGGACCTAAATTGGTCACAATTTGTTGTAATGCAACTCAAGGACACTGGTTCAAAAATCAACAAGAAAGGATCTCTCAGGGGATATGTCCTCGTCCTTGTTGTAAGTATCTCTTTTCATACAATTTTTTTAATTCAATTCAATGCACTAGCATTCAGTCAAATGTTTGTAGGTTCTAATTTTATTAGGTAAACTTAGCATCAGTCAATCAATCCGTAGGCTACTTAACAATCAGTCAGTAGGTTGCTTAACAATCAATATGATGGTTCTGTTTGTAGGTTCCATTTTAAAGTCATTTGTTTCTGGTAATTGTATACAACAATCAGTCTTTCAATTTAATATATTTTTGTACAGCAACTTAACATTGTCTGGCACTCAATGAACATCATCTTAGCCACCAATTTAGATGATCTGAAATCATCAGTATGTTGGTTCTGTTTGTACGTTCTATTTTTAAGTCACTCGTTTTTAGTCATTGTATACAACAATCAGTCAATCAATTTAATATATTTTTGTACATCAATTAATATTGTCTGGCACTCAATTAACATCATCTTAGTCACCAATTCAGATAGATCTGAAATTATCATCATTTTACAGCCATCAACTGTAGGCTGCTTTATGTCTGAATTTTTTTTCTGCACTTTCTTTTGTTCCTTACCGCTTTTTCTTCCTCTTTTTTACCGATGCCCCACAGATATTATACGCAGATGCTCTGCTGCCAGCTTGCATATCCCTGATACAATGAAAACTATTCGCTTGTGTGCTAGCTTTCTGAACCTTGTCGTCAAACTAAACAGGTGCTGCGCAACATGGGACAAGGGATCGGAATCCTTGTGTCCAAGATCCCAAAGGAGACCAGTGCATCCTACTCCCTGCAGGAACCTTCCAAGGTATATACACACATGTCTACACTATTGTCACGGCTACACAGCCATAGCCTACAGTACATGCACCAGCAGCTATCCTGTGTAGTGTAGTTCAAGGGATCAGCACTTTTGAGCTCTGAAAGGTGAAAGGAAAAGCCAGCAGAAACCCAAACAGCAAATTCATGTTTTAGCCTGCAGTTAGGCGCAGGCCAGATTTGCGTGCTAGCACCTATCAAGTCTCTACTGTCTGTTGCTTTCGGAAAAGCTCGACCTGGGGATCTTTTCTTTTGTGCTTGTCCTTTTTGGTACTCAAAAAGGACAAGCACGCAAATCTGGCACTAATTAGGATGGCTCATTTGGGAAATTTTCAAGGTATAGACTATAGAGCAGCGGCATTAATTACTTTCTTAAATTTCTTATCTGCTATGTTTTTTTTCTTCATATCCACCTTTTTCCAGCTCAAACAATCATCTCACATATCAATCCAAGAGTCGTTATTTAGGATGGAAGACATTTCACTTTGTCTTATAAGGCACCTAGAGGAATGGCAGCCCATGTAAATTCCATATGCATCATTCACTGATTTTAACAACAGGTTTTCAACATTTTCGTACAGCAACTTATGATTGTTTGGTACTCAAATTAATATTCTTTTACAACAACTTAATATTTTTGTACAACAACTTTTATTTCTTTAGCACCACCATGTGTCATGTCGCTTATGCATAAAAACATGAAAGCATGTTAGTATACTAATCTAGCCAACTATGTAACCATATAACCCATAAGTTGTATCTAGTGTCATGAAACTTAATTCAGTTTACTAGCCAGAAAAATAAAAACATGAAGGCATGTCAGTATACTAATCTAGCCAACTATATAGTGTTCTCTCAATTTTATTTCCAGCAATAACCATATCTTTTCTGTCCTTTTTTGCAGCAGTGTGCCCATTAACTATCTTGTTGTTTTGGTTTTTGCAGATTGGCAACTGAAAATACAGTCAGCTAGGGGGTTATGGTTACATAGTTGCAGCTGATGTACATATGCGACCAGCCGGATTCATAATACCAAGATTCAACTACAACACAACCAACTCACGCAGGCAACCTAAAATCGCATCATGTTGCTGTTTTGTATGCACCAATTGGGAGTTCGGATGATTGTTTAGCTAGTGTTTTAGATCCAGATCTCATTTTGTGATTCAGAAAAGCTGCTAAACATGTGGGTGATCTTTTACACTTGGTGGTTTTTTTTTCCGAATTTGTGCGGTGAATTCATCAAGAATTTTACTGTTGGATTATTTTGCACGCACCTTTTTTCCTTCCCTTTTCCGATCTGGATTGTATAGTCACAGTTTTTTTCTCCTGGATTTCTGATCTGCCACATTGGATCTGGAGACCATGCACAGAACCCTAGGGATTATGCTTGGTGCCAGAATTGTTGTGGGCCTGTATTTTGGTGCCAAAACGTGGATCTGATGACCACAGGCCTTCCTACTGCATGTTTTTTCGGACCAGCGCACCAGAAATATTGCCGACCAAGTCTACGTAATAAATAAGAAAAGGTGGACTAATTGGTTTTGACCTCCCTCCCCTCCAGAAAGCAGCCGGCTGTACCTTAGGTTTATTTACAGCCGGTTGTAAATTAGCCAAGTCCTTTAATTTATATGGTAGTATGAGTAGATACTGGTTCAAAGTAGTATGAGTGGACTCATTCAAAGTTAGTATTAGTACATACGTACGTATATGGGAGTATGCATATCAGATGAGTATATACATATCATTATGAAACTGAATGATCGATCACATTGTTTTAACAAGTTTACATTATAATCAAACTGCTACATCTGGCAAGTTGCGTCCATATATATACATATATATAGGTATGAGTACATACATGTCTTTTGAGAAGGTATTCGTACACATGTTTTTCATAAGGTATGCGTCCATATATACATATTCACAGAGAGTAGTATATACACCAAGTACAAGCAGTATAAATGCTTGCACGAAAATGAATTCCTAGACACAGGAGACCACCGCAGCCTTGCGCAAATAGAATGAGCCGACTATGGATCAAGTGATACGTAACCTGAAAAAAATCACAATATCAAAAAAGTATCAAGTCATACTAGAATCTGGAAAAAGTATCAAGTCATACTAGAATCTGAAAAAAGTATCAAGTCATACTAGAATCTGAAAAAGTATGAATTCATACTAGAATCTGAAAAAAGTATCAAGTCATACTAGAATCTGAAAAAAGTATGAATTCATGCTAGAATTTGAAAAAAGGTATCAAGTAATACTATCTAAAAAGGAATTAGTGATTGTGTATTGAAATTGTCTCGTCCAGGATGATACATGCTGTGCCGCATGTGCAGCTGATTAGATGGAAAACGAGGAGATATAAAAAAGATCGGTATACGTGGGATTAATTTAGATCTACACGCACATTACCTTGATAAATAAATCAAATGATTACGCCGCAGTTTCAAGGACTCTTAAGTCCTTGATTTCATCAATGGATGCTACTCGCCCATCAAAATCTCCGGTGATGGCTGCCACCGCCACCGCAGCGCCGCGGCCGCATCGCCCATGCATGTTTTCTAGATCAGCACGTCTTCTGGATAGGCTCTGTATACTGTGTGTGATGGTGATTTGCATCAGTGGCGAAAGGTTGAGGACAAATCCTGATCAAAACAGAACAAAATACCAGCAAGCCGGAGAAGAGTCTGGCCGCCGCCGAATGGCTGCTTGCAGACCGCATCGACGGGCTATGGCGGCGCCTGTGAAGCAAAACATACGGCCGGATATAGTTCCAAGAAAAAAAGAAACATACGGCCGCATACCCTTGCCGTCTGACTGGGAAGCTACATATATGACGGCATGAGAACTAGCGCCGATCCGAATTGCGCGGGATAAATCGGCACATTATTTTTTTTCCTAGTATTTAGATGGACGTGGGTATTTCTATGGTGCTTGTACGTAAGCATCCATCATCACGGGTTAGATTTTTGACCCGTTAGCTTGACTAGGGGAGAGAAAAGGGAAGGAGTAGTTACACGCGCGTGTAAAATGAATTTTCCATATATATATATACACACACGGACGTAGCGGTGCATGGATCTGTTACGGGCGCATTGCATCGAGATCACCAACGCCTACACTCATCATCGATCGAATCGATCATTGTTTGCTAAAGAAAAGTTGGCTACAACTGCCACCGGTTCCTCTCTCTTTTTTTGGTGCGTGCTTTAATTTGTTTACTTGCTCTAACAACGCTTTATATGTGGCAGATATACCAAACTTAATTTGTTTCCTTTTTAGATATTCTCGACGTACTCGACATGTATACACAGTTAATGTCTATGCGCGCAGATATATATACTCCCTCATCAGTCCATGTTTACGGCGCCTAGTTTGACTCTGCAAAATAAACCATCTATGGCCATATCTTTCATTTTCCCATAATATTTTAACAATACTTATAGAATCATATATAGATAGCAACAATTATTGACAAAGGTAAAGTTTGACTTAGATAGAACAATCATACTTTTGGAAAGAACTGAAGATATATATAAGCGCCGTGTGTATCGGCGTTCTGCGAGTGCATGTTGAGCGGTCTCCAAGTTCCTTCTCTAGAGATGTTGGTGACATCAAACCTCCTCGTTAGAAGGGGGGGGGGGGGGGAAGGTCCGCTACCGCCGTCCTGGCGTGCTGAAGGAGGGCCTCATCAAGAAGATCGATGTCGAGGTTGAAAATTACTGACATGACATGACCGATTTGAGCCGGTAGCGGGCCGTGGAACGTGGCGATGAATTCGCGCAGCACAGCACCTCCTCGATGGAGGTCAGCTCATCCATCGGCGGAGGGACCTATAGATGTCCATTCGGGTCATCCGGCCCGGCCCCGGGGTGGCCCGCTCAACTTCGTGTTGTGCCTAGCCTGGCTCTACGTCCCACTGTGTCGTGCCGGGCAGGCCACAGGTTGTGACAACGACGGCCCAGGCCCGGGCCCGCGGGCCTGTTTCGTGCTGAGCCAGCTCGAAATAGCCCAGCCCTGCATGCATACCTGGGCACACCCGGAATTGTGGGTGGAGCCGTGGAGGGTATACAAATTTTTAAAAAAATGCATTACAATGGAAAAGGACATTTTTCCTGGGCAAGTTGATGTGGTCAAATTTAGCTGGTCGGCATATGGAGGCACTGAGATACGGTATACAGAGAGATAAACGCTGCGGACGGATGGGATCAGAGCGGTGATGCCAAAACAGTGTAGTGTCTGGCACGCTACCAGCAGTGGATGTACAATAATGTAGAGAGGGAGAGAGGGACGGGCGTTGGCGTTGGCGTTGCGGTGCCACAGAACAAGAGAGAGAAACAAGCAACTATAAAGCAAGTGGGGGGAGAGAGAGAGAGATCTGAGCTAGTAGAGAGCTTGTTGTGCAGCGGCAAAGGAGGGAGGGATTATTTGTGGACGACATGCGTCCTCCTGTCCTGCTGGCCCTAATACTCCAAAATGATTTTTCGCCAAACTAGTCTTGTAGCTGCTGTTAGTCCGTCCCCCCATACATTGCTCTCATCTCTTCCTCCATCCTCAGCTCTTCTTTCCCCTCCACTATCTCTAGCTCGCTCGCTCGCTCTTGCAGCTCTATCCATTAGCTAGCTGTAGAGATCTCCTCTCTTGATTTCTCCCTTATTGCGTGCTCTTGATTATCGGCATATCATATATCCCTCTACTATTAGCTTTCTCCCAGCTTATTATAGCTGGTTGAATTGAATCTGCTGTGTACCAATAAGAGCAATTGAGTGTACACAGCAGGCCAGCTACTGCTAGATCGAAGCAACAACAGCAGCAGCAGCAACAAGATCTCCGTCGATCGATGCTTGAGGTGTCGAGCCTTCGGAGCCCTAGCAAGGCGGCGGCGGATCAGCGCGGAGGGTTCGTCGTCGGCGACCATCATGTCGGGTTCCCGACGTCCGCCGGCACTGACGACGACGACTTCATGGTGGACGACAACCTGCTGGACTACATCGACTTCAGCAGCTGCTGCGACATGCCCTTCTTCGACGCCGACGGGGACATTCTCCCCGACCTGGAGGTCGACCCCACCGACTCGCTCCTCGCCGAGTTCTCCTCGCCGGAGACGAGCCCAAGGCCGCCGCCGGACGAGAAGCAAGTGGTAGCGCCGAAGAGTACAGAAGCAGCAGCACAAGATGAAGTGACCAAGAAGGCAGACGATGATGATGCTGAGAAAGCAGCAGCAGCAGCAGCAGGAGGTGTATTATTAGCGGTGGCGAGGAAGCAGGAGAAGGGGGATGAGGTAACCATAATAACGGAGGAGGTGGAGGAGGATTCTGCCGGCGCGGGGTCGTCGGACGCCAAGTCGTCGTCGTCGGCAGCGGCGGCGGGTGTCCACATTAGCAGCAAGAAGAAGGCGTCGTCGGCAGGGAAGGACTCCAACAACGGCAAGCGCAAGGTGAAGGTATGTTGGACTACACTTGCCCTAGCTAGATTGTATATATGTGTCAAGAAGAGAGTAGATGGAGTCGAATAATAATTAATCTCCGCTAGATGGTAATTAAGATAGCTCTTCTATGTTAATGATAACTCTTTGTTATTGGAAACGAGAGAAAGAAATTAAAAGGGAATCAACAAATTAAATCCATGTGACGCCCAGACAGGGCATGTAAGTATATATGATTCAGATCTGACGCACAAACACGTACGCAAGCAAATAAGAGGTGCAGTGGCTGCGCTAGCTGCTACTACAGCCTATCTCTGCATGCATCTATCGATCGATCACGGGATGGAGCTGAGGTGAGCTAAGCTAGCATCGTCCATGACTAGGACTAGCTAGTAGGAGGGACGTACGAGACGTCTGGCTTATCAGTCATCAGTACTTTTCTCTCAGAACGAATTAATCATCAGTTACCAACCAACCGTACTTTTCTTTCAGAATAAATCAATACTAACCACCGGCCGTGCTCGATGAGCTAGCCTCCTCGTCAGATCGATCGATCCATCATCACAGCTATAGAGTAGCTATCAGTTACGTTCTTGTTGCATTGCATTGCTGGGCGGCGGCCCCGCGGGCAATGAATCGAATGAATTAATAGAGCAGTGAGAATCCCCGTGTATGTGTTACCCTTTTTCCTTTCCCCGGCCGGACAGATCGATTGATATGATCTTTGGAGTTTGGACACCAGTAGCACCAGGCAGGGGTGTCACGGGATGGACGGACGGATGGATCTCACAGTGATCATCTCCCAGTCCCCAACCCAACCATTGCTCGCATATACCAAGGACAAACAGTAGCCTTATTGCAATCTTTTTGACCCTTTCCCCGGCACACAGGTTGTACAGTCTATCTTGTCTTGTTGGCTCCCATATGCGCGCAGTAAGGATAAAATCTATCATCTGCCTTTTTACAGCTACTGATTGCCGCCTCTCTCTCTTCATTTTCTAATTTGCTCTGCTTTCATTTCTTTTATACACACACACACTTGTATATGCATAATGCATGTAGCATATGCGTGTGTGCATGTATTGTTCATCAGAAAATCAAAACACCATATATATATATATGTGTGTGTGTGTGTGTGTGTGTGTGTGTGTGTGTGTGTTATATTAATATATGTGCATATGCAGGTGGACTGGACGCCGGAGTTGCACCGGCGGTTCGTGCAGGCGGTGGAGCAGCTGGGCATCGACAAGGCCGTGCCGTCACGGATCCTCGAGATCATGGGCATAGAGGGCCTCACACGACACAACATTGCAAGCCACCTCCAGGTACATTAATTATACCCATTTCCTGATCGGTTATATATATATGCAAAAGCTCCACATATAATAATAAGCTTAATGGTACTTCCTTTGTCCCAAATTACTAGTTGTTTTGACTTATATTTCTTTTGTTATGTATCTAAACAGAACAGAAGTATATACATACAGATGCATAACAAAAGTAATGTATTTAGAAAAATCAAAATGACCAGTACTTTGGGACGGAGAGAGTATATTATTGAGCGTCGTCGATCCATGTAGGTCGTGGCTTGTGATATCTCATGTGCTTATTTAGTTTTCCCTTTAGTTTATTAGTTTGGATGTAATTAATAAGCATGTATTACAAGCAGTGGCGATCTGATCGATGTATAGGAACCAAGGTAGCAAATAGCCAGCTATATAGCTGCCGCTATAGCCAGCTACAGCTTCTGAGAAGGGCAGCCACTATGACATTTAGCCCTCTAAATGACGGCTATAGCTTGCTAAACACCGTAACGGCGGGCCTGCTCCTAAACGCCTTAGCCCACTATTTGCTACCTTGATAGGAACACATGCATATGGAGCATTGCCCATGCATGCCAGTGATAGTACCAGAGTGCAGTACATTGCTCGAAATCTTCCTCCGAACCTTGTTATTGAGGAGAGATATGGATCATGGTGTGTTACCAGCTGATGAGGCTCCATAGATCTGCATGCGTGCATGCCTCTGGGTCTCCGCCAAAGCATGCTAAAAGTGAAATAAAGCATATACACTCTCCATATATTTGAAACATATCATGCACACACACTGCAGACAGAGACAGAGAGGTGGCATGCATTATCTATGTCGTCGATCGTTGCAGCAGCAAAGCAACCGCATTGCAAATTGGATTGGACTGCAAATATTCTTTTGCTGAAACGGTGCAAGGAGGAGACGCCAAACCGTTCCATGGAGAGTGGTACACCTCTGCATTGGCCTTTGCTGCTGCTGCCTGCTGCATATCCTCCTGGTCCCTAGCACCTCCCACCTTGCTTGCATTGTCGCGCATATGCTCTGCCACCCCAGTCGATCTCTTCTCTGCGTCGTCATCACCAGATCGATAAATTGCAGCTATAGTGTCGTATAATAACATATGATGGTGAAACTAATTAACATGCTGCATGATTACATTAAGAAGAATGATGTGTGTGTACATGCATGTGGCTGCAGAAGTACCGGTCCCACCGAAAGCACCTGATGGCGCGGGAGGCGGAGGCCGCCACCTGGGCGCAGAAGCGGCAGCTGTACGCGGCGGCGCCGGTAGCGAGGAAGGCGGTGGAGGCGGCGGCTGCAGCCGCAGGGCCGCCGTGGGTGGTGCCGACCATCGGGTTCCCGCCGCCGCCGCCGCCTGCTGCCATGGCTCCTCATCCTCCTCCGCCCTTCTGCCGGCCGCTGCACGTGTGGGGCCACCCGCCCACCACATGCGCAGCGGCGGTGGAGGCTCCGGCGGCGACGACGATGCTGCCGTTGTGGCCGCGGCACCTGGCGCCGCCCCGGGCGTGGGTGGACCCGGGCTACTGGCACCACCAGCAGCAGTACAACGTGCGTGCTCGTCCTCTCTGCAAGCTGCTATAGTAGTGCAAGCATGTGACTCGCTCTCTGCATTGCATTGCATTTGCATGCATCTCTATCTCCGGCCGGCCTTTTGGTTTGGCAGCTTGCGTTCTGAGCTTTGGCTGCAATCGATCGATAGATGATTGTATATTTACCATGTACTTATGTAATTACGCAGGCGGCGGGCAGGACCAAGTGGGGTCCGCCGGCGGCAGCAGTGACGCAAGGGACGCCGTGCGTCGTGCCTCCTCCGCCGGCCGCCATGGTCCCCAGGTTTCCGCACCCCAGCATGTACAGCAGACCACCCGTGAATGTCATGGTGCCTCCGCCGGCGCCACCGCCGGCGCCGACGATGATGACGACGACTACGACAACCACAAAGCTTGCCGAACTGCAGCTTCAGCTCGACGCGCACCCGGTATGTGTGTATATATGTGCTGCAGTGTGGTATGTATATTCCATCTGCTGGTGGCTGGACACACGTACACTAACCATGCTTGCATCTGTTAGTCCAAGGAGAGCATCGACGCAGCCATTGGAGACGTTTTAGTGAAGCCATGGCTGCCGCTGCCGCTGGGTCTGAAGCCGCCCTCCCTCGACAGCGTCATGTCCGAGCTGCACAGGCATGGCATACCCAAGATCCCACCTGCTACCAGCTAGCGTTCATGATGATCGGTGGTGCTGTCTGCTCTGTCTGCTGTGGCAACACCAACAACTACCTACTTGTCGACATGCATGTACAATACACTGTAATAATATTAGCTACTGTAGTAGTGTAGCAGCAATGGATATGATGATCGATTGCATTGCATAGCTTCAGATGCATATATCAATCCATCATCTATCTACGTTAATTAACTAGTTCTTGCTCCTCTCACCTAATAACACATATATGCACACTACCTGTCTAGCTGGTGATGAGCGTTGAGAGCTGTGCTTCTTGCATCGCGCGTGTAATATGTATGCTACTACCCAAAAGACTGGACTGATGGAATCTCTATATCATCCATTGCATGCATTGTGTGTACGTGTACAATGAATAAACGGAATTATTTATTGCAATAATGGGACATGATCGAATATCCAACTGATCATTGTTGACCTGCAAAGAAAGATACTAACTAATTAATGCAAATAAGCTTGGACAGATTATTGCTGCTGGACATGCTCTCGTGGAGGCATGGTCCCAACCAACGACGACTTCATTTAGACTTTCAGCGTCACGCTGCATGCCTTCCATCAGAGTAAAAAAAAAACTTATAGGGTGGTAAAAACCACTGGCTCCGTGTGTGTATATGTGTGTGTAAAGATTTATAAACGGGGTAAAAAACGCCGTCCCCGCCCAAGATAATCCCATATTATCATCTAAACCAATCCATTTGGCACTTAAGTAATAACACAGGATTAACTTGTCGTTGTTGCCGGGTCAAGCCCGGTGAAATCACTTACATAGCAACAAAGGATCGAACATATGCATTAAAACTCACACGAAAGCGAGTCCAGAGTACATTACACAATTTAAATCCAAATCTTCCCATAAAGGTTTAATTATTACAAAACATTGTTCAACATGATAAAATAAAAGGTTCAAAGTTCGAAAGCAGCGGAAATTAAGCGATACGATCAACATCATAGGAGGCCATCCATGATGCAATCACTCGTCATCATCCACCCATTCTAGCTCCCAGTCAGGTGGAATCTCTCCAGGCCACACATCATTAAAGGCATTACCTGAAAACCACATATATAGCAAGGTTGAGTATACTAATACTCAGCAAGACTTACCTGTCCAACAATTACCTCTAGACATGCAAGGCCTTTGGCTAGTGGGTTTGTTTTGCCAAAAAGCAACTAAGAGAGTGGATCCTTACTTTCAACATTTTAGCTCAAGTTCTAGGGATTTAACCATTACTAAGCAAATTGTTGCAAGCATAAGTTGTGCAATACAATTAATCAAGCATCAAGTTTATCCATATTCCATCATAAAACTAAGGGATCACGATGGCCAGTTGATTAAGCAATCTCGGATAACGATGAGAGACCGACGATCGATCGATTAATAACCTTGCAAGGCAGACCTAAATACACGGAATGGTACCCTCACAAAGAGGTCACCAATCAGGCGGTTCCCATAATTCTTCGGTTCAGGATCAAATCCCACAGTCTTAGGTACATTACTTATCTAGACTACGCCACACAATTCATCCAGCCTCACACATGTACCACAGGTTGCAAGCCTGGGGACGCATCCCAAGATTAGTGGTAGTAAGTTCCCTTACCGCCTCCTTTAGGTACTAGGCTTACCGGTCCCATTCCCGACAAGTGCTTAGTACGTTCAAACGCTTAACCCACGAAAGCCACTGGACCGGAGCCCAAGTCCCATGCTCTTACCACATGAGCAGTCCACTTATAAAGATCTTATTATTCCAACATAAGAACCTATTCTCGCGAGTGACGAACTTCACTCGACTTGTACCGAGTCCTTATAGCATAGCAACTATCGACCTAGCATACTAGTAAAAGAGCATAGGTACCTAGGGATCAGGCATCTAGGGTTCCAATTCAACTCCTGAACATAAGTGTACAAACATAAACATATATAGTTACATAATTTTAAAAAGAATTAGGTCAATGCTCCGGTGCTTGCCTTCATCAGCAAAGCTAGCCTTGAGCTCCTCTGGACTTTGGTCCAGGCCTTGATCTACTGCCACGTAGTGCACGTCAGCGTCAGCTCCTTCCTCTCCACCTTCCGGCACGAGCGCATAGTTACCGTCGAGAAGTTCTACACGAGGGATGCATATGCAAGATTTAGTGATGTTCTTAAGCAAGATTTCATTTATGAAACTAAAGCAAAAACCCATGGTGTATGATTGGCCACATTCACCTGGATAAGATTTTGACATTTATTTTTCTCTAAAAGCAAAGGGTGAAAGGGTGTGTTAGATTATTCTTGTTTGATGGTGATTGTGTGCACATCTGTACAAATTAAATTTATTTAACTTCACAACAGAAACACAAGCAGTCCAGGGGTGATTTAGTGTACCTTAACTTAGGGTTAAAGATACATTAGGATCAAAGTGTTGATTTCTTCATTTCCTTATTATACACTTGATTTGCTCCTAAAATCAATTCTGATTAAACCACACATGATTTTTCAGTGAGGATTTTGATAAAAGCACACAGTGACATAAATGAGCCATTGCCCAAAGTTCACACCAAACTGAGCTATCTCCTAAGCTTGAAAAATCACTAATTCTACAGTGCGCTCGATGTGTTACCAAAACAACGTTGTGGAGCCTCCTCCGGCTCCCTCTCGTAAATACTTTATTCTGCTGCATAAAGCTTTACGCAGGGGCAACGCGGTCATTTATCCATAGCATAACCCGATACCGAAGGATACTGTCGCCGTGTCATGGATTACGCATGATTCCGGTGAGTTACGCAAACTGTCGTCGTGCCATGGATTACGCACGATTCCGGTGAGTTACGCAAAATGTTTTTTCACGATTGGGTTCCTTGCACAGCCACCGTGTTTATCCTCAGAGAAGAGAGCTGGTGCAAAGTGCCATGGATTACGCACCACGCCAGTGAGTTACGCATAACATTTTCTCACAATTAGATTATCTGTTCCACCGCAATATGCTGCACAGAGGATCCCTTTACATTATGTTTATCCCCGGAGAAGAGAGCTGGTGCAAAGTGCCATGGATTACGCACCAGGCCGGTGAGTTACGCATAACGTTTTCTCAGGATTAGATGCCGTGCTATCTGTTCCACCGCAACATGCTGCACAGAGGATCCCTTTACATTATTTGCGTATCTGTTACGTAGCAGTTACCCCGCACCATCTGTGCAAGTGGTCACAGAAGATCTTCAATGATCCATTTACTCTTTTGACAAGTCGTAATATCGTGGGTTACGTACATCAGATACGTATGAAATATTGAGATATAACCACAGAAGATCCACCGTAATTCCGAAGGTTACGATCATGGGTTCTTGCCGTGCGTGTGGGCCAACACGATTAAGACCCAAATTAATCATTGAGCGACCATGTTGAATCTTGGCGGCCTTGTCTACCGTATACGGTGCCCCTTTTGTTAATGAGCCCTTAGCGTACACTATAATTCAATATACGTTGGATCATGTTTTTACTGTATGACCTCAATGTTTCAAAAAATAAGGATCCAAGGCCAAAGTATTTATTTTAATATATCCTTCCACTTTTTTTAGGCAGGCTGATTGATTCGGATGTACATGGGCTTGATGGGCTTGGAGTCCAGGAACGAGTTGTTTGTGGGGTGGTTCAAAGCTATGCGGATCGGATGACTTCTCTGAACGTGATTGGTCCCAGAAATCTCTGAACATGATGAAATCTTTTGCATCCATGCTTGATCCTATCATCGGTGCTCACAATTAGGTCCATTCATCACCATTATATGTACGAACGGTGGTGGTAACCCAATCTGCCTTGATGTCTCGTGCGTAGTGACCGATTTACAGAAGGTTACGCAGTTCGACGGCCATCTGGACGAGACAAGAGAGGAGGTAACCAATAGTCGAACCAAGTGATAGGTTACGCGCGTGCCTCCGGAGAGTACATGGCTCGTGCGAAACTGAGTGGTCCAGGCTACGAAGATCGTAGAGAGAGAGGTAGATAGACACAACAGCTCACATGTGTTTATGAAAGCGTGTCAATAAATATAATGTCCAATGGCGGCGGCACAACTACCGCTCCTTCTCATGTTGTAGTGGGTTGCTCAGTTTGGGACATCGACTATTCGACTGTAATGACGACGGTGCGCCGGTGCTGGCCGGTGGTGGCCGCAAGTCGTGGTATGGAGTGGTACTGTGGTAGATTCGTGTTGTATACGTGTGTTTTGTTTTGTTTTGGTTGAGTTGAGGCAGTGGAGTGATGCAACTGCATCGAACGCACCATGGTATGATGAACACATCCAATCCGCTGCTAGGCCTGCACATCAAAAAATTTCGCGGAAGTAATCATATAGTAGATGCGGAACGCGATCACTAGCTGTTACACAACTTCAGGTGCACACACATCATTTCATGCATGTACGAGGAGTCACTGGTATTGCCCTGATGCTCGCCGAGGCAGCGCCCGGCAGGTTACGCACGAGGAACCATGATGGATGCGTGGAGCAACATGGCTCGCAGTTGGGTTACCATAGCACATGCCTTTGATCAAAGCATGCCGTGTATCCCAGGCGTCCACGCGTGTAACCGAGGCGTTGCAAGTTACAGTGATGGCCGCCTGGGCTACGCACGCCAGCATCGCGGTTGCCGCTAGACACGACGGGTGGTGTCGACTAAGCGCATAACCTGTAAGGTCTCGGTTACGCAGGTGCCATTCAGCGGGCTGTGCACTAGAGAATTCTAGGGATGACGAGTCAGCAGCCTCCCCCCCGGCGCGGGCTTCGCTTCGGGGAGAAGCAAACTGCGGCGAGGGCAGGCCGCTGTGGGCCATGCTGTGCACCATCATTATTACGATGGACGAGGGGACGGGGCCTCCCTCCTCCGCTCCCCTCCCGTCGTGTCGTCCGCAGCCACCGCTGCCGCCCGCCTCGAGGAGTAAGCTAGACCCGCTGCGTTACGTGTGCCACGCGGTGCTTCAGCCTAGGTTACGCGGCTTGCTGCCAAGCCAAGGATTACGCACGGTCACTGTGTCGTGTCGTGTGTACAGCCTTGACGGGACGGGACAGGACGGGCCTGCTGCTGCAGGTGCCTCCGCTCCCGTCCCGTCGTGTCGTCCACAGCCACAACAGTGCCGCCCGCCCCGAGGAGTAAGCTGGACACGCTGGGTTACGCACAATCCATGATGCACACGCGTACTGCATCCACTCTGCAATTAAGCTTATATATATATATATAATTGGTACCCACTAACGATTTCTCTTGCCTCTCAACGCGCCATGTCATAACCCACTACACGCCATGCCACCATCCACTATAAACCATGTCAATATCCACCAAGACATGTATTTATGCCTTCGTCGATTTTCTGTGACTAATAGCATGTTGTATTTGTGAGTAGCACGCCATAAAATTCTCGCAGTTGAAATACATGTAGGATCAATCATTTAAGAATGGTTCTCGCTCAACAAAATTAACATGCTTTCATATATATTATTGTTTATAGATAAATATTGTCATGTAAACGTTTTGGTGTTTCTACTTTCACATTTCACCTTAAAATTTTGCTTAAAAATTCCCGCAGCAACACGCGGGGTATCACCTAGTTATTAGTTACTCCTACCTCGTCTGTGACATCGCGACGATGATCAATTAAGCTGGACCCGCTGGGTTACGCACAATCCATGACGCACATGTGGTGCTTCAGCCTAGGTTACGCGGCTTGCTGCCAAGCCGGGTTATGCACGGTCACTGTGTCGTGTCGTGTGTACAGCCTTGACGGGACGGGACGGGACGGCCTGCTGCTGCAGGCGCCTCCGCTCCTGTCCCGTCGTGTCGTCCACAGCCACAACAGCGCCGCCCGCCCCGAGGAGTAAGCTGGACCCCCTGGGTTACGCACAACCCATGATGCACACGTGTACTGCATCCACTCTGCATGGCTCAACACTGACTGGGTTACGCACAATCCATGACGCACACACGTACTGCATCCACTCTGCAAAATCCATGCTGCATGGCTCAACATTGACTGGGTTACGCACTGATTGGTTGCGCAAAATTCACGCTGCATCCGGTCGTGTCGATTCTACGCGTCACTTGCTCCAGCTCGGTTACGCACGGTTCGGCGACGCACCATCCCACCCATGGCACGTGCATCACCGACTAGGTTACGCACGCCAGGATCACAGTTGCCGCGGGACACGACGGGTGGTGTCGACTAAGCGCGTAACCTGCAAGGTCTCGGTTACGCTGGTGCCATTCAGCGGGCTGCGCACTAGAGAATTCCATGGACGACACGTCAGCAGCCTCCCCGGCGCGGGCTTCGCTTCGGGGAGAAGCAAATTGTGTACAGCCTTGACGGGACGGGATGGGCCTGCAGGCGCCTCCGCTCCCGTCCCGTCGTGTCGTCCACAGCCACAACGCCGCCTGCCCCGAGGAGGAGGAAGCTGGACCCGGTGGGTTACGCACAATCCATGACGCACACGCTCTGCTTCAGCCTACTCCTAGGTTACGCGGCTTGCTGCCATTTGTAGGCTCCTGATAGATGCCCTGAGGGCAAAGGGAGTACTCGTAATTCGCGAAGCTTATCAGTATCAAGAGGATCATAGTGCATGAGGAGCCAGAAGAAGAATCGACCTGCGATGTGGAAGCTATTTTCAGGAGGGTCATGCAAGCTGACAATGGTATACAACAGAAGACATGAAGATGCAATGAAGTAATTAACTTTGCAGCTATATCAATGATATAGTTTGTTGTTTTTTTCCTTTTCTTTCTTTTTCCTACCTACTGTGATCATCTCACGAGATCGTAGTCTTGTATTTGCTGCTATATCAATGAGATGTGCTACACCGTGTCAGGCCCGCACATCAAGAGACGGCAGGTGAAGTGGAATGCGTAATCTGCACAGTGTCGGTTACGCATGGTGCAACCTCGTGTCAAACCTGCGTAACCGATACCTTTTGGTGGCAACGCCCGGCAGGTTACGCACGAGGAACCATGATGGATGCGTGGAGCAACATGGCTTGCGGTTACGCAGGTGCCCAACACGTCTCTCTGTGAATTCTGAAAGTCAAGAACCTGTTCGGCTTATCTTGACTTGGCTTATCTCGACTTGTTTCAGCTTATCTTCTCTCACACAATACTATTCAATCTACCGGCCGAGTACTATTCATTCTACCAGCCGACCAGTGGCCAAGTGTCCGTTCACACGGACGACTTGAACCGCGCGTGCCTCGGGTCTCGCCGTCCAGCCCCCGTGCCCCTTCTTAAGTACAACAGGCAAGGCGTGGCGTCCATAGCATCTCGCATTCCTCTTGTTCGCCATTGAGAAGATGTCCAACAGCAGCGACTCCGATGACTGCAACTCCTACAACGGCGAGGAGGAGTTCGCCCAGATGGTCACCGAGATGGCCAACGAGTTCGCCTCTGGTCAGCGCCGCGTCCGCCGCGTCGGAGGGTACTATCATTGTACCTTCTGTCCCGGCCGGATGCAGCGCAACTGGAGCCTCCTCGAGTTGCTCAACCACGCCATCGGGTTGTCCACCAGAGGCAATGGCCTCAAGGGGCCGCAGCACAAGGCGCTCGCTGACTACATCCTCTACAGCAGTGAACTGGCCTGCGAGCGCGAGATCGGTCGCGTTGGTGACTGCGGTGGCAACCTCGCCGTGCAGGCAGAGAGGGACCGCATCCACGCGGCCAACCGGGCGAAGGCGGCGAAGCGCAAGAGCAAGGTTTTGATTCTTTCTTTATTCACACAATGCGTTGTACTTTACATTCAAAATGCTTTACCCATTTTAAACTTTGTCTTCCTCTTCTCATAGCGCATGGCGGCTTACCATCTCCCCGGCGACAAGCGTCGTCCCGACGGAGGCGCCGGCTGGTAGGCTGCGGCTCACTGATAGTGAGATGCGTGGAAGGATGCTCCAGCGGTGTCCGTACTAGGGCAAGGTTGCCCTTTATCTTAATCTATCCAGGTTTACTATTTTCACTATATGTAATTTCGATCCATACTTTATGTATCTCAATTTCGTACTTTGTTATAATGAACTTGCTATAGCAGTGGTATGTGTCTAATTTAGAGATTATGTATTTTGGATTTGTTTCGTTTCGTTATTCCATTCCAAACGCATGCTATTTCGATGGATCCATCAGATTTGGACTTTATCGTTGGATCCCCTCGATTACATGTTAGGACTAGGCAGTTATTGGGCCTGTAATAGGGTAGCGGGCCTGTGTGCCGTCGTGGGCCGTTGGGCTTGTGTACGCTGCCCGGCCTGCTGGCCGTATCCGTAGGAGGCATAGGCATTTATTTATCAACATATTATATCAAACAGATGAACTGTTCTTGTTCCTCCTGGTGCTCCTACGTCGTTCTCCTCTCGATTCCCCTTCTGTCTTCTTCCTGATCTCGGTTTCCTGCTGTTTCCCCTCTGATTCCCTTCTCCTATCCCTCACCGGAGGCCCAATGGTGAGGCTTGTCTCTTGGGTTCGGTGCTGCGGTTTCGACTGGCAGGGGCGGTGCTATGATGCACGTCAAGGCCGCCTGCTTTGAGTGGCCGGCACTGCGTCGTTGCAAGCTGGTGGCTTCGCGTCGTTGCAAGAATCATGCCAAACAAGTCTGAAATATGACGATTAAAGTTTATGGTACAACGAAAGAGTTAACTTGCGGCATATTTTGAAAGCAAAAGAGAATAGCTAAATACTGAAATAGGAGGCGACAACAAGCTAATCCTCGGAAAGGGACAACATGCATATATATGAGCTTTTGAATATTCATCGCAATGAGCAGAATACATATAGTAAACACTCTACATATACATACACCATGGGCCCCCCTCGTTCATGGGCCCACCCCCTAGGATGGCCCTGCTGCTTAACCATGGTCAAATAAAAGAACTAACAATGAATGATTCATCGATGCCTACATGGGCTCAGCCCAACAAGGAGTTAGGCACGCAGGCCCAGTATAAAACCCAGAGAGCTATTTCTATAATAAATGAGTACATAAGTGTTTACTTAATGATACATCTAAAAAAGTGTTTATTTAATGACAAGTGTTCGAAAAATGCAACAAATGGCATAGAGCACATCAAAAAATACAACCAATGGCATAGAGCTCAAGTCCTAATTTCCAATGCCGCTCTACAGTGAATGGAAGCATGTTTGTTTGTTTGTAATACGATGGTAGGACGGTCCAGAGTCAATTATGCGCGTAACCTGCATGCACGTGCTCGGTTAGCCACGTCCTCGGTTACGCACTATCCATTTTGCATGGCTTCTGCAACACAGATTTGGTTATTACGCACTGCCCTGCGTAACCTGTGCCCAGTCTGTTACGCAGGAGGTAGACAAGAAACAATTCTCAAGAACAAAATCTCACCCTCCAACACCATCACCTACTCCAAAAGCAAACTGAATAGCACAAGCAAAGGTACAATAAGCAATGGGTGCCTCAAGCAGACAGGAATACAAAATTCTTCCACAAGATCAACAGTTCAACGGTGATTCTATATTTTTAGCATCAAACTTCTGATGCTAATATTGTGTTGTAGCATAGCTATCTACCACCCCCAATTCTATACAGCGACAGCGACCATGCTCCAATCCCCGAATTTGCAAAAAAAAAGAAAAAGAAAAGAATACACAGGACCAGACAGACTCCGAGGCGCTTGACGCGCGGGCATCGTCGTAGGTATTCATGACCCAAACAACCTGACAAGCCCGACCCGACCCAACCACTGAAGGCATCTAGGCCCCTAAATTGTGTTTTGGTAATTAATGACAATCATCGTGGACTAACATTTTTATTGAGATATAAGAATAGGTTAGTCCGGAGAAGCGTTGCGCTCATGGAATATGCAAAGAGGAAGGCATGTGTGCTTTGGATGAAAAGGAGCTCAAGGCAAAGGTATAAAGATAGGGTTTTTAATTTTACCGGTCATGAGGTGATTAGAGGATGATGAATGACCGGATTGATAGGCTAGATAGCCGTACTATCAAGAGGGATCAATTTTATTGGCTTGACTTTCCATAGTGCCACTTTGATCAAGAACTTGCATGGTTTGCATTTAGATGAGTGGCGATGTCAAAAGTTGAAAGAGGCTTTGTTGAAAACCTTGGAAAAATCAGCTTTCTGCGGTTGGGGCGGACAGTCCGGGCCCTAGGGGCGGACAGTCCGCGAGTTATAAATTTTATTGAAAATATACAAGTTTTTGGGCGAAGGTTTTCGAGAAATTTCAGTTTGGGGCGGACAGTCCGCGAGGCTCTCGCGAACGGTTCGATATTTGTCTCAAACCTAACAGAAAGGTTGCTGGCTCGGGGGTGCCGGGCGGACGGTCCGCCGGCTCCTGGCGGACAGTCCGCGGGCACCTGGCGGACGGTCCGCAGGGTCCTGGCGGACGGTCCGCCCGGTCCAACGGTCACCTCTGACACCGTTTGACTTCGCGTTTTTACCGTTGAAATTCAAACGCGGACAGTCCGTGATGAGGTCGCGGACAGTCCGCGAGGCACGCGTTTTGAACTATTTTGAACATAACGGCTAGTTTCGTAGGAAGGGAGTATATATACTCCTTGCCCGGGGTGGAAGAGCCTCTCTTGGCACTTTGAAAGGCTTGTACTCCATTGTTGAGCTCTCTCCCTCCTCTCTCTCACTCACTTTGCTTAGAGGTTGCATCTTTGGTGAGATTGAGAGCATCTAGTGCATTGCATCAAGGTTTTGATCATTGTGGCACTAGGGAATCATCAAGCAAGTGGTTGATTTGTTACTCTTGGAGGTTGCCGCCTCCTAGACGGCTTGGTGGTGGTGAATCCGTGGAAGCTCGCAAGAAGATTGTGCGTGGCTCCGGATCTATTGGTGTGAGAGGTCTTGTGCTCACCTCGCCGGAGTGGTGAAGAGCAACTCTAGTGGAAAAGAGATTTGGAGCGGTTCTTTGGTTCTAACCGGCTCATAGATCAAGTGGTGACTTGATAGAGGAGCGGTTGAACATTGAATCCATCTCAACGTGGATTAGGGGTGACCGGCAAGTCATCGATACCACGGGATAAAATTCGTCTCTTGTGTTTGTTGATTCTCTTGCTCAATTTACTTTCAAGCATTTACTTTGAGCAATTATCTTCATAGAGATTGAATTGTGTTCTTGTCATCCTAGGTTGCAAACCTTCAACATAGGCTTAGTATAGCTAGAGATTTAATCCTCTTTGTGGTTCTAATTAAATTTCTCTAGTGTTGTGGTTTTAGATTTTAATCTGCCTATTCACCCCCCCTCTAGTCGGTATCCTAGATCCTACAAGTGGTATCAAAGCCGAGGACTCCATTTTTGAAGGATTTAACCATCTCGGAGTAGGATAATGGGGGATGAGAAGACAAAATTTCATGTGGGTAAACCTCCGGTCTTTGATGGAACAAATTATGACTATTAGAAGACTAGAATGGAGGTTCATTTTCAAGCCTTGGAAGGAGGTGTGTGGAGGATTGTGGAAGAGGGCTATGTTGTATTGAATCCGAATAATCCAACTCCACAAGACAAGGACAACATAAAATACAACAATCAAGCATTAAGTGTGCTCTACAATGCTCTTACTCTTAGTGAATTCAACCGAGTCAAGGGTCTCAAGCAAGCTAATAAGATATGGGAGAAGCTTATGGAAATTTATGAAGGAACTTCCACCGTCAAGGAAGCTAAACTTTATTTGTATAAAGGGAAATTCAATGAGTTCACTATGAAGAAAGATGAAGACATTTCAACCATGTTCAACCGGTTGAATGATATTGTGAATGAACTCAAGTGCCTTGATTTTGATGTCCCGGATCAAGACTTCTCTCATAAGTTCCTTAGATGTCTTCCGAAGAAATATGAAACAATTGTGACTTTGCTTGTGAGATCAAATTTGAAGACAATTACCCCCACAGAGGTGCTTGGTGAGGTGCTCACTCATGATATGTTCAAGCAATCACAAAAGGAAGTGCATGGTGAAGCTAAGGTTGAGGAGAAGAAAAGTATCACTCTCAAGGCCAAAGCCTCTCAAGAAGAAGATGGTGATGAAAAACAAGAGAGTGACACGGATGAAGAATTGGCTCTTGTTGTTAGAGGGCTCAAAAGAATCATGAATAGGAAGAAATTCGGCAAGAAAGGGCAATCATCAAAGAAGAATCCTTTTGAAGGAAAAGATTATTTTTCTTGTGGTGAAGTTGGACACATATCAATCAATTGTCCAAACAAGAAAGAAGATAAGAATGGCAAGAAGAAGAGCAAGAAAAGTGAGTACAAGAAGAATGAGTACAAGAAGAAGAAGTACTACAAGAAGGAGAAAAATGGGCAAGCTTATTTTGTTGAATGGGATTCCGATGCAAGCTCCGATGAAGAAGATGATGATGACAAGCCTTCAAGAGGTCTTGCCGGAATTGCTATCAAGGAAGCTCCTTCACTCTTCTCCAAGCCATTTTGTCTAATGGCAAAAGGTGAAACCAAGGTAATAGTTGAGGATGCCAATGATGATGATAGTGATGATGATGCTATATCTTATGATGCTCTTGTGGAAATGCTTATTAAGTCCGATGACAAATTGTGCAAGGAGAGGTCAAAGTTGAAGGATTTGGAGTTGAAGAATTCTTCACTTCAAAATTCCTATGAGGAGCTAAAGACTTCTCATGCTAACCTTAAGGACTCCCATGACAAACTAAACACTTCATAGGGAATTCTTAAGGAAAAGCATGAGGAGCTTAAGGAAGCTCACAACTCTCTCCTTGCACAAGAAGCCAAAGGAAAAGTAAGCATGAGTGTTGAATGTGATATATTAAATAATTCTTCATATGCAACTAACCCATCTTGTAGCACAAGCACTAGCTCTTGCATTAGTGAGGATAATTCTTGTGATTCATCTCTTATATTGGAAAATGAATCCTTGAAAAAGGAAGTTGAGTGCTTGTCCAAGGATCTTGCTAGGTACTTTGGAAGTCATGTCCGATTTAATCATTGTTGGACAAATCAAAAATTTATCTTGAACAAGAATGGTATTGATTATGTTCCTAAGAAAGGGAAAATGACATTCATTCCCAAGAAGACTACTTTTATTGCTTCCAAAATATTTCTTGAAGATGAAGGGAAATTCAAGATGTGTCATGTATGCAAGACAAAAGTTGATGTAAATCACAAATGCAAGAGCAAGAAGACCGTATCCTTTGATCCATCCTATGTACTTGAAAAGGATTCAAAGGGTGTTGTTTGTGCTAGGTTTGTTGGCCGTTCTATTGGATGTGATAGAAAGAAATCTATTTGGGTGCCTAAGGTTTTGGTCACTAACATTGAAGGACCCAAGAAAAATTGGGTACCTAAGAGGAAGTGATTTCTTTTGTAGGTGGATTATAAAGTCGGAGGAAGACATTGTGTAATTGATAGTGGTTGCACTAATCATATGACCGGCGCAAGAAAAATCTTTTCTCATCTTGATGAAGACATCTCCGACTTTGACAAGATCACTTTTGGGGATGATAGCAAAGGAGGTGTAAAAGGCATTGGTGAAATACCTATCTCTAAAGATTATAATCTCTCCAATGTCTTGCTAGTTGATTCTCTTAATTTCAACTTGTTATCTATTGCTCAACTTTGTGATAATGGTTATAAGTGCACTTTCACTAGCAATGAATTTGAGGTCACTTCACTTGATGGAAAAGATACTATCTTTAAGGGCTTTCGTCATGAAAGTTTATATCTTGTGGATTTCTCGTCTAAGAAGGCTAGTTTGACTACTTGCTTATTCTCAAAGGCCTCAATGGGTTGGTTGTGGCATAGAAGACTAGGTCATGTTGGTATGAAACAACTCAATCGCTTAGTGAAGCATGATCTAGTTCTTGGCTTGAAAGATGTTAAATTTGAGAAGGACAAATTGTGTAGTGCTTGTCAAGCCGGAAAGCAAGTTGCCAACTCTCATCCTAACAAGAGTACTATGTCAACCACAAGACCATTGGAATTATTGCATATGGATTTATTTGGTCCTACTACTTATAGAAGCATTGGTGGAAATAGCTATTGTCTTGTAATTGTGGATGATTATTCAAGATACACATGGGTATTCTTTCTACATGACAAATCTCATACTTGTGAAATATTCAAGAGCTTTGTCAAAAGGGCCAAAAATGAATTTGAGCAAAAATTGAAGAAAGTAAGAAGTGACAATGGTAGTGAGTTCAAGAATACAAGTGTTGAAGAATTTTGTGATGAGAAGGGAATTAAGCATGAATTCTCAACTACATACACTCCGGAGCAAAATGGTGTAGTTGAAAGGAAGAATAGAACCTTGATTGAGATGGGAAGATCTATGTTAGATGAATATAAGGTTTCGGATTCTTTTTGGGCCGAAGCAATCAACACCGCTTGCCATGCATCAAATAGGCTATATTGCCATAGATTCTTCAACAAGACACCATATGAACTTCTCATTGGAAGGAAGCCCAACATTTCTTATTTTCGGGTTTTTGGTTGCAAATGCTATATTCTAAGGAAAGGCTATCGTCTATCCAAATTCCAAAGTAAATGTGATGAGGGATTTCTTCTTGGTTATCCATCTAATTGCAAAGCTTATAGAGTGTACAACAAGTCCAAGGGGTTTGTTGAAGATGTTTATGATGTGCAATTTGATGAAACTATGGGTTCTCATAGTGAAAAAGAAAATTTGGATGATGTGAGAGGTGATGAGTTGAGCAAGGTAATGAAGACTATGGCTATTGGTGGTATAAGGCCTAGAGAAGAAGAAGATGATGATGAAGAACCATCTATATCAATTCAAGTGAACACTTCTTCTTCATCAAATGATCAAGATCAACAAATTGATAATACAAGTAACAATGACACACACCTCAAGTTGAAGATCAATTGGCCTCAACTACTCCACCTTCTACATCTTCGCAAGAACCAGTTGATCAACCAAGAGTTCCAACTCAAGTTGCCAAAGATCATCCCATAGATCAAATTATGGGTGATATTAGTAAGGGTGTTCAAACTCGATCTCGTGTTGCTTCATTTTGTCAACATTACTCTTTTGTATCCTTTCTTGAGCCTAAACATGTAGATGAAGCACTTGATGATCCGGATTGGGTGATTTCCATGCAAGAAGAATTGAATAACTTCACCCGGAACCAAGTTTGGGAGTTGGTTGAAAGACCTAAAGGTCATAATGTCATTGGTACTAAATGGGTCTACCGGAACAAGGAAAATGAAGATGGTGTAGTTGTGAAGAACAAGTCAAGATTGGTTGCTCAAGGTTACACTCAAGTTGAAGGTTTGGATTTTGATGAAACCTTCGCTCCCGTAGCTAGACTTGAAGCTATTAGAATCTTGCTTGCTTATGCTTGTGCTCACAATATCAAGTTATATCAAATGGATGTCAAAAGTGTCTTCTTGAATGGGAAAATCAATGAATTGGTATATGTTGAACAACCTCCCGGTTTTGAAGATCCTAAGAAGCCTAATCATGTATACAAGCTCTCTAAGGCTCTTTATGGTTTGAAGCAAGCACCTCGTGCTTGGTATGAAAGACTTAGGGACTTTCTAATTTCTAAGGGTTTCAAAATTGGAAAGGTTGATACAACCTTGTTTACCAAAAGAATTGGAAAGGATATTTTTATTTGCCAAATCTATGTTGATGATATTATCTTTGGCTCAACAAATGAAGATTTTTGTGGGGAATTTGGTAAAATGATATCCAAGGAATTTGAAATGTCTATGATTGGTGAATTAAGTTTCTTCCTTGGTCTTCAAATCAAACAATTAAAGGAAGGCACATTTATATGCCAATCTAAATATGTGAGGGATATCTTGAAGAAATTTGGTATGGAAGATGCAAAACCCATCAAGACTCCAATGGCCACCAATGGGCATCTCGATCTTGATGAGGGAGGTAAACCGGTGGATCTTAAGCTTTATAGATCTATGATTGGTAGTTTGCTTTACCTTACCGCATCTAGGCCCGATATCATGTTTAGTGTGTGCATGTGTGCTAGATTTCAAGCTGCTCCTAAAGAATGTCATTTGACCGCCGTAAAGAGGATCATGAGATATTTGAAATATACTCCTAACATTGGTCTTTGGTTTCCAAAGGGTACTCAATTTGAATTAGTCAGATATTCGAACTCCGATTATGCCGGATGCAAAGTTGATAGAAAAAGCACTTCCGGTGGTTGTCAATTGCTTGGTTGTTCTCTTGTATCTTGGTCCTCTAAGAAGCAAAACTCAGTGGCTCTTTCTACCGCTGAAGCGGAATATATCTCGGCGGGAAGTTGTTGTGCTCAATTGCTATGGATGAAGCAAACACTTCTTGACTATGGTGTGAGGTTCAAGGAAATTCCTCTCTTATGTGACAATGAAAGTGCTATCAAAATTGCCAACAATCCGGTTCAACATTCTAGAACCAAGCATATTGATATTCGGCATCATTTTCTTAGAGATCATGTGAGCAAAGGGGATATCAAAATTGATGGAGTTAGTACGGATGATCAATTGGCAGATATCTTTACCAAGCCTTTGGATGAATCTCGGTTTTGCAAATTGAGAAATGAGCTAAATGTCATTGACTTCTCAAATGTGGCTTGAAGACTAGCACATGTGTTCCTTTGCATATGTTCTTTCATAAAAGTTATTTGTTTTGCTTAAAATCTTGTTCTATGCCTTGTGTTCTCTAATCTTTATCTTTGTTGTATGTTGCATTTTTGTTATGCATGCTAACTGCATTTTATCATATGAAAAGTTCTCTTTATGCATCATGAGCAATGAACCCAAAAAGATTCATCAATACTATCTCAAAGTGAGGCATCTCAGGCTGAAAAAGAAGGATGAGACGGACTGTCGGGAACAAGGTCACGGACCGTCCGCCGCAGTGGGGCAGACCGTCCGCCAGGCGGCCACAGACCGTCCGCCTGGGGGCAAAATCTCGGGGTGCTCTCTGTATGTTCTGGAGCTAATTTCGGACCGTCCACGGCCGGTCGGCAGACCGTCCGCGTGTGGCTGGCGGACAGTCCGCGACGGGTCGGCGGACAGTCCGCGTGCGCCGCACACAGGTGGGACCGACCCCCACGGAAGTTAACTGAACAGACCCATATCTTTCTTCTCCAACTCGCAAACTCACCTATCCAACTCTCTCTCTCTCTTGCTCTTGGGGAAGAAAGGACCCCCCCTCTTGGGGATTTTGATTGGAGCAACTCCCGGACCGTCCGAGCACATCCACGGACTCTCCGTGAGATTCTCCACCATGTCATCCGGGTATTTTATCAACTATCTCTTTTAATCTCTCAGATTTTGAGCAAGAAGGTGACTAGGGTTTCATCTCTCAATCTGAAAATCACCCATGGGATTGAAGTTTTGGTTGATGGAATGTGTTTGGGGTACTCTAGTGATGATTTGGTTAAATTTTGGTGGGTCAAAACTGAGTATTGTTGAAGATATGAGGATCGAAATGTTTGGAACGTACTGTTCATGGTCGCTGGCCTGCCCGGACCGCGCGGACCGTCCGCGAGCCCCTCGCGGACTGTCCGCCGGGCACTGGCAGCCGCGACCAAGGCAGTAGCATCATGGGTTGATTCATATTATTCAATACTAATGCTACATATTGTTGATATTCATTGCAATGCTTGATTTTTGACAGTCTTCGCAAGTTGGCTTCCAATGTGGCTTCTTGAGTGAAGAAAGGTACATCAAAGAAGAAAGATAAGGAAGTGGGCACTTCCAAGAGGTGTCGTAGAGCTGCTACTCCTGAGGAAGAGCCGGACAATCCAAATGATAGTGATTACATGCCTGAAAATGAAGGTGAATCAAATGTGGCACAACAAGATTTTATGATGGATGAGGATGAAGTCATGGATCAAGGGGGAGGTAATCTTGATGATATCATTGATGTGCTCAATTACACTGCTCCTAAGAGAAATTGGACCCAAAGAGAATTTGCCATTGCTAGAAATGCCAATGCATATAATGAGCCTCGTGATACTCACAACCTTTATTTTCGTACTATGGTGCAAGAACAAGCCTTCTTTAGTAGTTTATTGGATTGCACTGTGTTTGCTCATCAAAGGGTTGATTTTCAATATCTTGAGTCTAAGGAAGTACTAACTGGAGTTGCATCTAAACTTCAAAATTTGGGACTTAGACCATTTCTTGAACATAGGTGTGATTGGAATGACACTATCATTAGACAATTCTATGCCACCTATGAAATGGATTTTGATGAAAAGAATATTAAGTGGATGACCGGAAAAAGAGAGTTTGAAGCTACTTTTGCTGAGTTTGCAGCTGCAAATCAACTTGATTATGATTATTTCAGTACTGGTGTAAAAGTCTATGATGAGGATATTCTTGAGAGCATTGCTATCTTTTATGAGCCTGGTACTTCACATGCAACTGTTTCAAACTGGTTGTCCACAGGGCTTAGGCATCATCCAGCTGTCATTAACAACATCATAAGGCACACCTTCATGCCTAAGAGTGGCAACAAGGACAAGGTTCGTGAGCACTATTGGAATGTCATAAATCATATCATGAATGGGACTCGATTTGATGTGGTGTTGCTAATCCTTGAACAAATGATTGTGAAAAAGAGGCTTGTTAGGGATAGCATATACTTTGCTCCTTATATCATGGCTATGATCAAAGAAGAATCTGGGTTCAATGGTCCGTGTGAAGTGAAGCATGAGCTTTATCGGCCTTTCTACAACTTCAAACAATTTCTTAATAGGCCATTGACACCTTATGGTGAGGAAGCACAAGATGATGAGGAAGAAGAAAATGAAAATGTTGAAGAAAATGTGAATGATGAGGAAAATGTGAATGAAGGTGATAATGATCAGGCCATGCCTCCTCCTCCTCCAGTGCTTCCTATGCAGCCACCGCAGTATTGGACTCCTCCAGAGGGTTATTTCAACCCCTATTTTCAGAGTATGGTGAGACACTTGGTGCTCAGATGGCCACAAATCTTCAGACTATACAGCAGGGTTTTCGGACTCAGTTTGATGATCGCTTCAATACCATGAATCAGCAGATGAACACTCAGTTTTATCAGCCTATGATGACTCAAATTCAGGGGTTGCAGCAGACTTTTCATGATGATATGAACACCTTGAGTGCACACTTTGATGGTCTCTCTACTTCAGAGCAGTATCAGCAGCTGAGTGACCGCCAGACTGAGCTTCAGAACAACTTCAATGCATTCAATGAGTCATTTGACAACTTCAGTCAGCATATGTATAGCTACTTCCCTGCTCTAGTGCCACCCCAGGTGTTCTTCCCTCACCCACCATATTATCCTCCTCCGCCGCCTCCAGCAGATGATGATCAGCAGGATTCTTAGACCTTTTGGTACTTGATACCAAAGGGGGAGAGTGATGTGGAGTGATGTTCTTAAGGGGGAGCCCATTTGCATGCATATGGAACTTTGAACTTTTGCATTTGCACGTTTAATTTCGGTCATGCATGAACTTTGGTGTGCTTGTAATAATTTGTGGATCTTTGTGCTTGTGGTGTGGTTAAGAACTAGAACTTATGGTTGTTTATGTAATGAACTATGTTTGTGAGCTTAAAACTCTATCCTATGATTGGTTCTAGTTCTTGTTGAGATTTGAGGCTAACCCCTATGATTAGAGCTTTTTGGATATATATATGCTTTTGTTACCTTGATCTCTATTTTGTTGGGGAAACTCCGTCAAAATTATTATATCTATGCATATGTGGGAATTCAAATGAAAATCTTATGCACATATGTAGGGAGAGTTTTTCTCTACTTATTTGTTTTGAAGGCATTCGCTCTATCTTATTATTGAAAATCATTGAGATGAGTAAGTGTTTTCAAGACTCAAAACCTTTCTTATATCACTCCTTGAAATGGTTGTCATCAATTACCGAAAAGGGGGAGATTGAAGGCATCTAGGCCCCTAAATTGTGTTTTGGTAATTAATGACAATCATCGTGGACTAACATTTTTATTGAGATATAAGAATAGGTTAGTCCGGAGAAGCGTTGCGCTCATGGAATATGCAAAGAGGAAGGCATGTGTGCTTTGGATGAAAAGGAGCTCAAGGCAAAGGTATAAAGATAGGGTTTTTAATTTTACCGGTCATGAGGTGATTAGAGGATGATGAATGACCGGATTGATAGGCTAGATAGCCGTACTATCAAGAGGGATCAATTTTATTGGCTTGACTTTCCATAGTGCCACTTTGATCAAGAACTTGCATGGTTTGCATTTAGATGAGTGGCGATGTCAAAAGTTGAAAGAGGCTTTGTTGAAAACCTTGGAAAAATCAGCTTTCTGCGGTTGGGGCGGACAGTCCGGGCCCTAGGGGCGGACAGTCCGCAAGTTATAAATTTTATTGAAAATATACAAGTTTTTGGGCAAAGGTTTTCGAGAAATTTCAGTTTGGGGCGAACAGTCCGCGAGGCTCTCGCGGACGGTCCGATATTTGTCTCGAACCTAACAGAAAGGTTGCTGGCTCGGGGGTGCCGGGCGGACGGTCCGCTGGCTCCTGGCGGACAGTCCGCGGGCACCTGGCGGACGGTCCGCCCGGTCCAACGGTCACCTCTGACACCGTTTGACTTCACGTTTTTACCGTTGAAATTCAAACGCGGACAGTCCGTGATGAGGTCGCGGACAGTCCGCGAGGCACGCGTTTTGAACTGTTTTGAACATAACGGCTAGTTTCGTAGGAAGGGAGTATATATACTCCTTACCCGGGGTGGAAGAGCCTCTCTTGGCACTTTGAAAGGCTTGTACTCCATTGTTGAGCTCTCTCCCTCCTCTCTCTCACTCACTTTGCTTAGAGGCTGCATCTTTGGTGAGATTGAGAGCATCTAGTGCATTGCATCAAGGTTTTGATCATTGTGGCACTAGGGAATCATCAAGGAAGTGGTTGATTTGTTACTCTTGGAGGTTGCCGCCTCCTAGACGGCTTGGTGGTGGTGAATCCGTGGAAGCTCGCAAGAAGATTGTGCGCGGCTCCGGATCTATTGGTGTGAGAGGTCTTGTGCTCACCTCGCCGGAGTGGTGAAGAGCAACTCTAGTGGAAAAGAGATTTGGAGCGGTTCTTTGGTTCTAACCGGCTCATAGATCAAGTGGTGACTTGATAGAGGAGCGGTTGAACATTGAATCCATCTCAACGTGGATTAAGGGTGACCGGCAAGTCATCGATACCACAGGATAAAATTCGTATCTTGTGTTTGTTGATTCTCTTGCTCAATTTACTTTCAAGCATTTACTTTGAGCAATTATCTTCATAGAGATTGAATTGTGTTCTTGTCATCCTAGGTTGCAAACCTTCAACATAGGCTTAGTATAGCTAGAGATTTAATCCTCTTTGTGGTTCTAATTAAATTTCTCTAGTGTTGTGGTTTTAGATTTTAATCCGCCTATTCACCCCGCTCTAGTCGGTATCCAAGATCCTACAACCACGTGACGGGTCGGAGTTTTGTCCCGAATCTCGAAATACCGGGGCTGACCCGACCCAACAATCTGATGGGTCGGGGCGTGGAAACCCGAAAAGACCAGGGAACATTTTTCGATCGTGTATTTCGAGTTTTTCGGATCGGCATTTCGGTTTTTGTAAGGGTACTTCGGATCGGTTTTCAGTCGCTGGTTAGTTTATACCTCAGTTCATGCGCGTTTTCCGTCTTCTGCGCACCCTTAAGTAATTTTGCCATAACTCCTAGCTCGGAAGTCCAAATGATGCACTGTTTGTTGCATTGGAATCTTGACTTGAAGGAGCTTCAAACAACTCCACGACGCAACTTGTTAGATGTACAGGAATTTTCCGACATAAATTCCAGATTTCAAGAAGTATTTCAGCAATATGATGGTACAGAGTTGGACGTGAAGCTTCTCATGTAACTCAGAGTCTTGTGTGATTAATCCTTCTCAGCTTAGGCAGCGAACTTGGTGTCCTCCATGTAACCCTATGTGTCTTCTATGTAACTCTTGTAAACCTGACTAGGAGTAAATTACAAGACTAGTAAGGTAGTATATGACTCTCATTAGTATTGCAATGTAACACAGAAAGGAACTTAAAGCATTCACTGATTAACCTCATGTTGGAGTTTCTTAGCATGGCTGCTTGTAACCTTCATACACATGTGCTTGTGTATCCAATGCTTGTTCCTGCCTAATCACTTGCATTTGATTCTTCAATGTTCATGCATAACCTAAGGTGGACTTGGTGTAATTCATGATGCATCTTGAATAACCAGGGGAGCTGGGTTACGTACGGCTGGGATGTCCTCATCATCTCCGGTGCTCTTAAATGTGCGCGACCTTCCTCTGTGCCTCATGGCAAGCGGCAGGGGAAGAATTCGTTGCGGCGTGGGAGCACGTCCCCGCCGCCTCCATCCTAAAACAATGTAGTCTTTGACGGCCTTAGCGGCGGAGGATACGAAAGTTATTTCGGGAAATTATACTGGTACCAAGTCAAATAGTATGTAAGTTCGTGTATTTATTAAGAAGAATGAGGTCATACCACTAAAACCATTTTGTAACTGTATACCTAATTATTATCAGTACAAAGGGCTCATTAGTAATACAGACACCAAATACATGTGCCAACTACGTGGCCCGTACTAGATGGCCCAGGCCCATCATATTATCACTTGATTTACTAATGACGTATACAATTACGACACAGGAGATCTTCTGTGCTCATATGCTAGGAATTTGTTTCGACGACGTCGTACGTAACCAGTAGAGTTTTCGTGTAACCTAGTAATTTTGGATCTTTTGTGATGAGGTCTTGTATCATTCACTTTCCCAATGGATTACGCATCGTATATGTAAGCCATCAGTGTTTTCGTGTAACCAAGAATTTTGGATCGTCTGTTCCACATGCACACAGATGATTCCTGCCATAACCATTATTTACGCACGTAAGGCACGAGACCGACGATGTAACCAATGCTATTGAGAGTAAAAATGACACGCTCCGGCGGCGACACCCGACCACCAACCTAACCCTTCCGAAGCTCCTTCGTTGATGCGTAACTCACTGGCGTGGTGCGTAATCCATGGGACTTTGCACCGTACTAGCTCTCTTCTCCGGGGAGCGGGGATAAACACGGTGGCTGTGTGCAAGGAACCCAATAGACCGCGGCTGTAAAATGACGGTACTACCCTCGAAGGTTTCTCCGCACCTTTACGCGTGCCCGAAAATATGGTGCCACCTGTCGCAACATGATTGGCTTAAAATTCCTTTACGTCACTTTATGCCGACCGCACTGAAGAAAGTCTCATGAAAAATACAACTAGTGACAACTAGTAAAACCAAGATTTATTCATACAACAAAATATACACATCCACTAGACCTAAATTTTGACACATATCATCTCTGACACAAATTAAGGTCACACACCAAAAATTAGCTCCAGAGGTGCTACATATCCAGCTACACAAAAAATGACAAGTTTCAGCCTAGCAAAACATAAATAAATTATATAGAGAAATATATAACTATTTTGCAGCAAAACATTCTCCTACAGCTCAAACATGCCAAAAACATCATCTAGCCCAAAGACAAGCATTTCTGGATCAGAAGAATTTTAACTATAGATTTAAATCTATAAACAAGCATATCTCAGAAACATACATTTATACAATTCCTAAAATCGTGATAAATTTATCAGAGGAAGAACTAAACATTTCAAGACAGTACACAAACGTTTAGCCACAAACTCTATTTAAATTAAGCTACAAAAATAAATCACTCAGATCTAGCATAAATACAAAATAAATCATAACTAAACATTTATCTAATAACTTTGTGCAAAAACTTAGATATAACCTATACAAGTCATGAATAACATCATATCCAAGGATCAACTCCAGAGGTGTTGTACAACTCAAGCAATGGCAAGGCACATTCAAACTGAGTTTGAATTTTAATTCAAAAACTACACATCAAAACTATGGCTACGCTTTGCAAAAGATGTAGATCTAGTCATATAGGAACCAACAAAATTGATTTGACATATTTAGGATTTTTCTAGATTTTTATAAGATTTTTCTAAGGTACTGGATCTATTCAAAAGAAACTAAGAATCTATTTGCATGGACGTCCCTAAAAAGATTTTCCTCTTCACAACCATACCCTCAATTTTACACCTAGGTCCATGTCTTAACAGCTAGGTCCCTGGAAAGAAACCAGGCCTTGCAATTGGGTCCCAAGGGCATGGGGGCGGCGCGGCTGGCTGGATTCCGACGAGGCCGGCGGCGGAAACTGCCGGGGAGAGGGTGGAGTGCGACTAGGAGCTCACCACAGGTTGATTTGTGGCCGGATACGGGGCGGGGACGGCACCGGCGAGCTGGGGGCGGCGGAGCCAGGCGGCGGCGGCCGCGGGAACGGATGCTCCGACGAGTTCTCGGCCGGAGAATGAGAGGGGACGGCACGAAGAGCTTCAGGGGGTCCTAGGGGAGGGCACTGGTGGGTTCAGGAGGTGGTGGTGGTCACCGGAAAAGGAAGCTCACTAGTGGTGGTGGCCATGGCAGGTGCGGCTGCGGTCTGTGTGTGCGCGCGCCAGGAGCTCCAGCATTCGCCTTTTATAGGCGGCAGCGGGTTGCATCCCTTCGAGACCAAGGCACTACCGTGGTGAGGAGGGTCCAAGTGGTAATGCGGCGTGCGGAGACAGGAGTAAACCCGGCGGCGGCGCTCACGGGGGAGGGGTCCAGTGCGCGGGTGCGGCGCGTGGCGCTTGGAGGGGTGGCTACCGTCAAGGGGGTCCGGGGATAGGGACGAGGTCCACTCCTCCCGGCTGCCAAGGGGCAGCCTCGTGATCTCGGTGTCCGGGCCCGGGGGAGCAACGCCGCAAGAAACGCAGGTGCTCGTCGGTGCGGCGGGCATCACTCTGGAACACCGGTTGGTGTTCTGGAGGCCCGTCAACGCCCATTTGACCGTGATTTTCTCCAAACTTCTGAACTAAAGCTCAAATTTTCCAAAAACAAAAGTTGTAGAGGTTGTGAAGGACTACAACTTTCACAAAGGCCGAAAGGGTGTTCGATGAATGGTTGACCCGAGAACGTGTGCTAATGTCAGCAGTTTTCTCGACCCCAAATACTGTTCAAAAGAGGTTTGACCAAGATTTTGGGCATTTTATACTCAAAATTTGGAATGCCACCAATTTAGAAAAATATGTTCCCGGAGATAACGAACAACTTTCATATTGGCCAATTTTCAAGTGCTTAAGAGAAATTTGGTGATATGTTTGAAGTCTAGGAAAGGGTTTAGAACTCTAGGGGTTTTGACCATGCTAATGATGGTTGACTTGGTTAAGGAGGTAGTTAGCACTAAATAACACTAATTGAAAACCTGGGGTGTTACACAGCCCCACCCGCCCCACTGGTGGCTCCGCCACTGGCATCGGGCCCTTCAGTTGTACAAGGGATGGAGCACCCTCATATTCGAGGCTGTTCCAGAGCGGGGTACTGTAGGAACGGGGTGGAAGGCCCATCTTGTTAGGATGTAAAGAGCTAGCGCCCCGTAGGCTGAGGAGCAAAAGGAGAAATCCGCCCAAGGAGGAGCTTGTGTCTGATTAGCTAGTTAGTGAGACAATAGCTTACCAAGGCAATGATCAGTAGCTGGTCTGGGAGAATGATCAGCCACACTGAGACTGAGACACGGCCGAGACTCCTACGGGAGGCAGCAGTGGGGAATTACAGGTTTTGCAGATGAGGGAGGAAAACTGACTTTCGTGATAGATGAGGGAGGCAAAATGGATTTTCCAATTAAATTTGGTCCACACACAGACCCAGAACCAACCCGACCCAATGGACTGACAAGGCCGACCCAACGGGAATATATATATATATTTCATTTTTCGAAAATAAATGCCGGTTTTGAAATTTTCAAAACTAGACATCCACTAACCGCCGTTTTAAACGCCGCTCCAAACGGCGGTTAGGTCCTTGGCTGGGCGGTTGGGCTGCTCGGCTGGCGGTTGGCCTTAGAGGCCCGACCGCCGTTTCATACAGCAGTTGAGGACCACTAACCGCCGTTTGAAACGGCGGTAGTGCAAACCGTCATTCCAAGCTGCGGTTGGACCTTTTTTTGCTTTTATTTTTTGCACAAAGTATCTTTGCGTCTCTCACTCTCTCCTACGGTGTTGGTCCCGAACGTTTTCGCCATGGAAGAGCTCCGATTCTACGAGGATGAAGTGAAAAAATACCAAGGGCTCAAACTCCACGAGGAGATGAGGCACTTAATATAATACGAATATAATACTAATACGAACACAAGGTAACACGGATATCGATAAAACAATAATAGTTTACAGAACTAAGGGTTCGCTACGACAGAACTACATACGACTGCGCTTCGTGTGCGGCTGCGGCAGTCCCCTAGCTGTCCTCCTGGCTGCCTGTGCTGCCCTGGTGTGGTTGCTGGGGTAAGTGAGGGGGTCCAGTGGTGCATGGCGGCGGCGTGCGGCATCCGGATCGGGGCCCGGTGTCGCCAACACCTCGGGTGCTGCTCCAGATCCCAACGGCACCAACATCTGGGGGGACAGCATCACCCCTGATCCAGCCACCGCCGCCTCCTCGAACCCGGCCTGCTGGTGCTCTTGCGTCAGCTGAGATCCCAACTGCTTCGGCGGCGGCGGCTGGTGCGGCTGCGGTGGCAGTTGGTCCTGCATCGGCTGGTGCTGCTCCTGCTGCAGCAGCAGCAACTGGTGCTACGGTAGCGACTGCTGGTGTTGTGGCTGCTGCTGCTCTGGCATCAGCTGCGTGATGTCCTCGACGTCCAGGAAGAAGTCATCCATGGTCGGGTCTGAGGACTCAGGCGTGCCTTCAAAACCGTAAACTACATTGAATCAAAATTTGTTAACAACTTTGTTGTGAAGAGCGTATAGGGTTGGAGATAGCTAATGAAGGTGCTGACCAGTTCGAAGGTCCCGGGCCCATGGTGGTTGTGTCCCTGTAAAGGTTACATTACATGTCACATATATTTAAAATCAACACAACATGTCCTGCAAACTAGAATGTACAAAAGAAGATGTACCTGCTGTTGTGCCGAAATTAAACGGTCGCGGCACGGACATGCCAGCGGGGCGGAACAACAGCGGCTGGGCGAACGTCAAAAACTGGCTGAAGGCTAACGTCAGACCCGACGCCGCGGCCGCCCACGGTGGCTGTGTGGTGGAGGTAGACGACGCTTGGGCCGAACAAGCAGTGGAGGCGGAGCTGCAGGAGGACGACGGGATACGTGGAGGCAGAGGAGCATCGTGCCCCTGGAAGTTCACCCCGCGCCAGTACCTCCTGATGGCGACCATCACCCTGTGGTACACCTGCTCGTGCTGCGGGATCGTCAGGTGTAGCGCCTGGGCATGCGCCTCCTCCATCATGCCGTACACCTCCTGAATCACGTCGTGCTGCCAAACAGAAGATGGATTAGTTTCATCGAACGTCATCAAAGGAAGAATGACTCCATTTGTAGTTTCAAACTTACCGCGGTGGCAGACGTCTGGTCCCGGCGGACGGGGTACCCCTGCGAGACGACGACCGCCAGCTCCGGCTCCACCAGCTCGGGTGGGACGAACGTCACGCGCTTCCGAGTCCTTACCAAGTACCAGTCCAGGTACGCTCTCCAAGCCTTAGCGTCGTGGGGCCGTTGCTCGGTGACGACATTTTCCGACTGGGTCGCGGGCTCACGGCTAGCCATGCCTGCACGTACGGGAGGAGCTTATGCTCCATCGGGACCGTGGTCTTCACGCCCTTCCTCGACCACCTAGCACAAATGCAGCTAATCTGTCAGCAATGACATATACTTACGTGAACGAAAATTAGTATGAATTATCGATAATTTACCTGTGCGCTGCAGCGGGAACAGTGTGTACGACAGACATGGGGGACTCCTGGTACCGCCCAAACTGCCTCATCACGCGCTCCGGGTGGTACTCCTCCACGATGACGTCTTACACCATGGGCGTCTTCGTCAACCAGTACTGCTCATCTCGGTAGCAGAGCGACGAGAGGCCCTGAGGTGCACGGGCGGCGATGGCAGCGGCGGTATACGGCGTCCAGACTACATGGCTGTCTACCAGGGAGTCGATCTGGCCACGGAAGTCCGCGTACGAGCGTCTGGTCTGCTGCGTGTAGTTGTGCTACATAACACACCAGTAGTTAGTTGGTAAAAACATAGAAATCGCTAGAATCTAACTAACAAGAGCAAGAAGCACGTACCGCTCGGTGGCACCACAACGAGCCCATGGTGGGCCTGTCGGCTAGGTCGTGTCCAAGCGGCAGCGCAGGGTGCGGACTCCGATCGACCAAGGGTCTACCCACTGGCAGGCGCTCGTACGACCAGAGCTACAGTAGCAGGGGACAACCGATAAAAATTGGAGCGCTGCTCAGGCCTTTCGACACGCCTACGCACAAACCCCTGTAGGTCGCCGCCAAAACAGCGGAGCCCCAACTGACCTGGGGGACGGCCTCCAAATCCCCGTCCGCGATCACCCGAGCACGGGGGATCAGGAACCTCGACACCGCGTCTCTCTGCGAGCCGCAGAACATTACCTGGCCGAACAGCCACAACAGGTACGCCTCCAAGTGCCTGGTGATTGTGTAGTCGTCAACGTTGGCTCTCATGTAGTTGGCCTGCACAAAATAAAAAATTGTTAAAAAGCTTGTGATAATTTATTACATTTTATTACATAAAATGAGAAACTGTTAAGAAACGTCAGAATACGTACGTTGTACTGCCGCAACTAAGAAGGGGTCGGTCCGTGAGGGTGCTGGGAGGGCACGACTGGCTCGACGCCGTGAGTGTTGCGGACCACTGGCGCGAACCTGTCCAGCAGATCATGACGCCACGTGTCCGGGATGTCCCGCGGCCCCATCGCCTCGCCTCCAATCGGTAGCCCAAGCAACATAGCCACGTCCTGCAGAGTCAGCGTCATCTCCCCCCAAGGGAAGTGGAACGAGTGTGTCTCTGGGCGCCACCGGTCGAGTAGTGCGCAGATGAGGCCGTAGTCGAACCCGAACCGCGTGTGGCGGTCTTGTGGACGAAGCGCGGCCCGCATGTGGTTCCCCTCCACCAACCGTGCCAGCGGGAGAAGTCCTGCTGCGCGTAGCCTGCTCAAAAGAATGTAATAGCTGTTAGTGTAATGAAAAATGCAATGATACATTATCATTAATAAGGTATTGTGTTACGCACTTGGGAACCCAACGATCGTCTAGCGACATGTAGTGCGCCGGAGTGCCCGCACGTACAGTGCCTAGGGTCGTACTGCAAATCGCGGAGTAGTACGACCGGTGCTCCTTGTCAATCCACTTGTCAAAAAGGTCCAGAAGCACGTACTGCACAACAGGCTCCGGTGGTGCAGGAGGCTGCTGCGGAGCAGCCAGTTCTTCAGCCATCTCTACAAAAAAGTTCAAGAATTATAAACAATTTTAAGACATTTCTAGAATTTTTAAACTATTTCTAAAATTTCTAAACTATTTCTAAAATTTTAAACTATTTTTTTAGAATTTCTAAGGCATTTCTAAAATTTTAAACTATTTTCTAGATTTTCTAAACTATTTCTAGAATTTCTAAGGCATTTCTAGAATTTTAAACTATTTTCTAGAATTTCTAAGGCATTTTCGAATTTCTAAACTATTTCTAGAATTTCTAAACTATTTCTAGAATTTCTAAACTATTTCTAGAATTTTAAACTATTTTCTAAAACTTTTAAAGCATTTTGGAATTTTTAAACTATTTCTAGATTTTCTGAACTATTACTAGAATTTCTAAACTATTTCTACAATTTTAAAATATTTTTAGAGAATTTCTAAGACATTTCGAAAATTTCTAAACTGTTTCTAGAATTTCTAAACTATTTCTAGAATTTCTAATGTTTCTATACTATTTCTAACATTTCTACTATTTTCTAAATTATTTCTAATACTTATAAAATAAAAAAAATAAACGTACTGGCGGGGCGCGGGCGGGCGCGGGGGCGGCGTGAGGAGAGCGCGGGGGACGGGAGGAGGGTCCCTACCAATTTATAGGCGAGCGGACCTCCTACCGCCGTTCCACGCGGCGGTAGTAGGTCCTCCGCCTCTTGATACGGCGGTAGGAGGTCCGCCCACCGAGCGTTGGCCGCGTCACCGACCGTCGTTTGGAGCGGCGGTTTGGCCCACGAACTGTCGTTTAAAACGACGGTTAAGTGCAACTGCCGTTTTAAACGGTTGTGGATGTCTAATTTTGAAAATTTTTAAATCCGGTATTTATTTTTGAAAAATAATGTTAAAAAAATCACCCAACGGCGTGCAGCTGTATAACTAAGGTCATGTTTAGTCCTTAGGAATTTTTGGAGAAATTTTTGGAGTTTCCTTTCAAGACCCATTAGGAGTAGTAAACGTAGACTAATTACAAAACCAATTACAATGGATGGGAAATCGCGAGATGAATCCATTAAGATTAATTAATTCATCATTAGACTTGTTAGATTCATCTCGAAAAATTAGAAGGGTTGTGAAATAGATTTTGTCATTAATCCACATTTAATACTTCTAATTATTATTTGAAGATTGATGTGACGGGTAGTTTGGAAAAAATCTGGGAACTAAACGGGCCTAACAATGGGCCGGGCCTAACCAGCTTTTTGCGGCCATCTTAAGCCTATAACACACGGCCCAACCCAGACTGTCTAGAATTACACAAGTGCCACGGCAGCACATCCCCGACCCCGACATCTCCTCCTCCGCTCCGCCACCACGATGGCCGCCGCCGGCGCCAGGTCGCTGCTCCGCTCGTCGGCCTCCCTTCTCCGTGCTGCCCCGGCGAGGTCCTCCGCCTCGTCGGCTGCGACACGTCCGACTCTTCGGCGCGCGTTGGCTGCTCCTCCCAGCCTCCTCAGGTACGGGCCCGCCCGCTGCTCTTCTCTGTCCCTCAATACTTCTTAGCAAAATAGCAAGCACGATACGGAGTTGTGATCTTCTTGCTGGTGGGTGATGGCATTGGTCATCGCGCAGGTCGCCCGTCGAGTCGAGCTTCTGCGTGGAGTCGCTTCTGCCGCTGCACAGCGCCACCGCCGGCGCGCGGATGACGTCGATGCTCGCCATCCCTGGCCGAGGCCTCGGCTGGCTCACCCAAGGTAAAAACTAGCATTTGGCCCAAGCTAGCAATGCAATTGCCTGAATAAACATCGATTGCGCAACTGTGTTGCTTTGGTTAACATCTGTCCAAATGTGTGCATAACGAATCTGACATTTATTATAGCCTGCTGTTTTAGCAGCTCTAGCTCAGATCTCGACTCTCTGCCATGTTTCTGTCTTTTAGGTTGATGTGTGCCATCTCATGCAGTGCTGGCATCATCCTGTTCCTAGTTTTTCTATTCAAAGAGACACATTTTCTATATTTCTTTTCATTTCTTGCTGTAGGACCTGATGAAACTAGATGAAGAGCAACCGCGGAAAGGTGAACACTAGAATGCCTCCACTCTTGTTTAAATGCCGTCGAATGTTACACAGCGCGCAACCATAGATGACCACCATATTGTCCTGTGAGTTGAAGGTTGATTTGCTTGGGAGTGAAACAACCAACCTATTTGGTACTTGTAAACCATGATTTGATTTCACCAATTCGTCACCATGACTACCTGATTTTTGAATAATGCACTGGTGGAGGATAATGGTTGCTCAACCAACGGGTTTTATTGAGCCAATGAGCCTTCAAGGTGTTGTATCATCTTGAAAAAGGACAGTAACAGTTGATTGTTATACAGTTTATTAGGCATAACATTCACAATCTGATTTGAGGAATGCAATTACATCGTTTACAAAGTTTTCTCTGGGATAAAAAATTGACAAATTGGTTTGGAAATGTTACAAATTCACTGGGGAAGATGAAGAGAAAATGATTTAAGAAGTACTACAACTACAAGTATGAATTATGTGCTAAAGCAGTGTTGAAACAAATGCTTCGATGGATGGTTTTGTAGTTGTTGCAGGTAGCAGACTATGGTGCACTTTCTGTTGATGTAAGAGCCGTGAATTGTTTTGTATGACTTAGGCTGTACCCAAAACCATATTAGACAAAGACCCTGTAAACATTTGGTGTGCTAACATGGGTCATGTGAAATATCTTTTCCTGAATTTTTAGAACAGTTCTTACCCCAAATTGATATATGGTTATCTGTACAACAGCTGAAACGGATGGAGTATGATGCCAGCCCTTTAGGAACCTGGATATCCGTGGTGCTACAAGTTCTTTTGTGACCCTGCAGAATGAGTTGACAAAAGAAGAAGTATGCTTTTATTTATCTGTATACGAACGGTACGGTGGTGATGACTTGAAAAGAATTTTGTATGCTGCACTGACCTGTTATCTCTTTCGTTGACCAAAATTGAATTGTAATGAAAATTATGGCAGGAACTAATAAGATAGTGGAAGTGTATATTTGTTTTGGCTTGTTGGTTACTTCATTTATCGTGATCTGGTTTTAATCTTGAGCTATCATCTCTGTTTATGGTATCTTCCTGAATACCTTGTGTAGTAATGCTGCTGTGATCGGGCAATAATATATATGATGCTAATTAAGTAAATTTACAGACAAGAATGAATAATTAATACTATAATAGGTGCTTTGGTTGCGGAGCAGCCAAGTACTGGACGAAGTGGCGCTGCATTTGGTCATGCTGGAAGGTGGAGAGGAACTTCATGCAGATTGGCGGCTCGACTTTGAACATGGCGAGAAGCGAGGACGGCAGCGCCCAGAGTCCGTCTCCGCAGATGAGACCAGACGCCACCACGATGGAGAGCAGGTTCGCCGTCTGCTTATCCACCCTCTTCCAGACGACCACCATGAGGCTCCCCAGGAACATGTCTATGGTGAAGGTTGGCCCCACGAAGAAGGGGATCGCCATGGCCATGATGTTTGGGATGCAGCCTGCGATCCTCCACTTGCGCGTCGCAGCGACGGCCGCCAGGGCGTCGACGAAGACCGCCGCGCAGAAGCAAGGTATGCAGAGCGCCATGGAGTGCTTGGGGAGCGTCCTGATCCCTTGGACGCTTATGTCGGCGATGCCGCGGTAGGCCATGGCCATGGGCGCCGGGTACGGCGAGTCGGGCTCTCCCAGGTGGTCCTTGCCCACCATCTTCTGGAAGCCGAGGAAGAGCAGCGGGTTGATGATGCAGCCGAGCGCGGTGCCGATGACCTGGCTGGCGAACATGGAGCGCGGCGAGGTGAGCGTCAGGTAGGCGGACTTGAAGTCGTGCATGAGCTCCGAGGAGTTGCCGATGACGACGACGACGATGCCGCCGGCGATGAGGCCGGCGATGGCGCCGCCCGAGGCCTCGCCGACCCAGGCCCCGAAGATGAAGATGGCGAGCTTGCCGTAGATGGTGCCGAGAGACCAGTCCGTGAGGCCGGACGCGTAGGAGCTGCAGAAGGCCATGAGGGGGGCCACGGCGTAGCAGCCGGCCACGTGGTAGAACCTCACCTGCGGGAAGATGCTGGGCAGGAGCACGCTGGCGACGGCTGCCAGGAGAGCGTAGCCGGCGAGCGCCCAGCTGGTGGGGATCTGGCCGCTCCTGAAGCTCTGGATGCGGCGGCGTTCGTCGTAGCTCCTCGCCGCTGCAGCAGCAGGCTCGTCGTCGTCGGACTGCCGCCGCCGCCGGCGGAAGCTGCGCGCCGTCCTGATGGTGACGGCGGTGAGCTGGAAGAGGCAGTCCCCGAGCACGAGGGAGATGCCCATGGGCACCTTGTAGCCGTTGAGCCCTCTGAGACTGGACGGCGAAGGGTCGGTGTACCAGGACCCCTGCTTGGCCCGCAGGAGGGGCCAGAGGATCCCGGAGGAGAGGACAGCGCCGAGGAGCAGCGAGAGGTTCACCATGAAGGGGCAGATGATGCCGACGCCGACGAGGCTGGGCGAGAAGTCGAAGTAGAAGCGCTTGGCATAGGCGTCGAGGCCGAAGAGCGGGAAGGCCTGGAAGCCGCAGTCGTCTCCTCCCGTGTAGAACCACTGGAAGGCGGCCCAGCCGAAGCTTCCAAGCAGAGATCTCAGGAGAGCGGCCACCTGCAGCTTCGCCGTCGCGGCCCCCCTGGGCGTGTGGAAGCTGTTGACGAGGCCGGCGATGGCGGACCCTGACGGGTACAGCAGCTTGTAGTCCAGGATCATCAGCTTGGTCAGGGGGAGCGTGATGAAGAGGCTGCTGAATCCGGTGAGGAAGCTGTAGGCGATCATCTTGCCGGCGTGCAGCGTGTAGACGTTGGCGCCGGTGCCGGGGCCGCCGGCGGCTCTGGCCACCGCCGGGGACATGGCCGGCAGGGAGGTCATGAAGCCGCCGTAGAAGGTCAGGGTGGCGCAGGCGATGACGCAGGTCTGGACGACGACGTTCTCCTGGCGGGTGAAGGCCGGGGTGGGGACGCCGCAGCGGCCCAGCAGCCGCGTCCACGAGCTGATCACGAAGAAGCTCACCAGGCTCGCCGACATGTTGAAGGACGGCACCACGCCGGTGGTGAAACCCAGCCGCATCGCCATGAAGCTGAACACCGTGCCCAGCACCACGCTCGCCGCCACCGACCGCGCCGTCACCTGCCGCCACCACGCCGCCGGAGGCTCACCCGCGAAAACCGCCTCCACCGAGGACGCATCCTCCTCGTGCTCCTTGGAATCCACGTGCTCGTGCTCATGCTCGTTGGCGACGCCCTCTCCTGCCATGTCGCGCCTACTCGCGGCGGATTGCATGCCAGCCTCTCTAGCTTTCCGTAGCCCCCGCCTCAAACAAACATAAGCGACCGCCTTTTTTTAGGATGCATGTCTGGTAACTGCTGGATCAGTGGACCGGCGGCTCTTCCATTCCTGGCCAAACATTGTTACAGCACCAATTTGTAACAGAACCACAACGACTTCTTCACAACTAATACGACAGACACTGGTGCTGGAAATTTCTTCCATTACAGGAACAGCAACACAGGCAGTACATACCAAGATGAATGACAATCAGGTAGACGCAAGGGTTACTCAGCTTAATCAATCCAAAGTTCAAACTGGAGCGATACAACCTTGACCTTATCTACTACCACCACAACAAATAAACTCGGCTTTATAATGTTCGCTCAGGGTACTTGCTTCTTATGGCACGGAAAAGGGGCAGGAACACATCGGCAATCACTCAGCCACATTAACCAATTCATACTCTACTAGGGACAGGTTGTTGTCCTCCTTCACCGTGAAGCTGGCAGGTTCTGTAGCCTCAATCCGCCCCCATTTGTCCACTGCAAGCCTCATTGATCCTTTGAACATGTCGATCCTAGCGTTGCGCAAGATCACTGTGGCATCAGGCTTCAGCAAATCAACTGCACAGAAGGAGAGTTCATCATAAGCAGCCCAGGGCAAGTACATTGTCAAACCAAACATGAATCATGATGTTCCCACAAGGATATGCAACCGAAGGAAAAGACAGACAGGTTGGAGAAGAAATGACACTTGGCACAGACACGGCATGGATATGGAAATGTAGGAGCCCCAGTATGAATTGTAAACACAGAAGGCTGCTGCAATGCTTTCATCTTTACTATTTTGCAAAGCTTGAAACCAATCTCCAGAGGCATATGAAAAAAAAAACAAAACAATTGGTTGTCAACCAGCTATAGAGGACAAGTGAAAAAAGGATGTGGTGTTCTTTTAGTTTGACAGGCTTTGATGCCCCCCAAAAAAACACTAAACATAACATCCAAAAAAATGACATGTTCTTTTAGTTTGACAGCACAAGTGCAAAAGAAAAGATACTACTAATCAGCATTGAGAACGAGCAGATAGCAACAGCAGCATCCAAAAAAAGAATATTTTTATGGTGTCCCTAAACGTAACAAAAAATGGTGAGCTCTGATAACAAATAACAGCATACACATAAGACGAAACATAATTCACAGCGAGAAAAACAGTTAAAACAAACATTAATTGTTAAGACATGCCATTTTCATCCATCCAGGTTTAGCCAGGCAGGGCCCTAAAAAAAAGCGCATCATCATTCAGATTGCAAGTAAACACTCCAACATAGTGGTATCTGTACATGAGATCCGATCTATATGAGCACTGTGATGTTGTTCAGACTTCAGAAAGACACAGCATCTGAAATAAATAAACTGCACAGGAGGCCAAAACAGGACATGTAGAACAAGTAACGGCAGACAGGCAATATTGACCTCTGATACGGGGCACACGATCCACTGCTTGTACGATACCGTTGTACATAAACGTAGGTTTTCTTGTCTGAACTAAGCGCCATGCCGCATAATTTTGGTACAAGTTATCTCGTGATCCATCGTTGGGACTAGATAAATTCATGAGGCAAAGTCTACTCATTGCCTAGGCTGTTTGTTTAGAATCATACAGCATCTGAAATCAATGATGAAACCGCACAAAAGGCCAAAAAAGAAGGTGAACAAACACTTGGCTGAACTAAGGGTTTGTTTGGATGCAGCCCTGGCAGGCAGCCGCGGTTCCAGGCAGCGATCTCGACCCCAGGCTGACGAAATCGTGCGCCTGAGGTTGCTGCCTGGGCCAGGCAGCTTTCCCAGGTCTCCAAGCAAACAAGCCCTAAGTGCCGCATAATTTTGGTGCAAATTGATGGAACTTCATACATATTCGGTCACTCCCTTGGTTCTGTCCTATATATAATCACCACGACTAAATACGATAACTTGACAAAAGAATGCATTGCATCGAATTGGAGACGGACCAGCGCAATCAATCAGATCAGATAGGGGACAGTAGGCACCTTGTTCGTTGCGGGCGGTGAAGACGATGGCGCCGGTGTCATCCCCGACGAGGCACTCGGCGATGCGCGGCGCGCGGGAGGAAGCGGGTGCGGGGGCGCCAGGGCGCGCGCGGCCGGGGACGGGGGTGGCGCTGACGACCTTGACGGTGAGGGTGTGGCCGACGGTGCCGGGCCTGAGCTGGTCGACCTTGGTGAAGACGGGCTTCCGGAGCGCGGGCTTGTCGGCCGCCGCGGTGGACATCGCCGGTCGGATCGGTGGAGGGTCGGATCGGGGTGCAAACCCTAGCGGAGGTGTGGAGGAGTTGTTCACTCTGCGACTGACTGGGTGAGGAGAGAGAGTGGATCGGATGGAAATGGAAATGGAAATGGAACGGAACAAGACCGACCAGCGCGCAGTGTGGTGGACGTTGCACGGGTCGTCTTCGTTGGTGGGCCGGGCCTTGGTTGTAGGCTGGGCTGGCCCTTCATCCATCATCCGTCTTCGTTGAATTTTTTTAATATTTTTTTCTTTATTTTGCAAAAATAAATGATCCGCCAGAAATTTAGCAAAACTATACATCTACCGCCGTGGCCCACTCACGGCGGCAGGGGCCGTGGCCCACTGGCAAGGGCACATACCGCCGTGCCACACGGCGGTAGGGGCCTACCGCCGTGCCGCACAGCAGTAGGAACCTACCGCCAGGCGGCAGCGTGGCCTCCAGGTACCGCCGTAGGCCACGGCGGTATGTATGGACCTACCATTGATACTTAACGACGAACCATTGATACTTAATGACGAATTACAGAAACAAGCAATGGCACGTACGACACAAATACCCTAACTTTGTGCCGCTGCTAGTCCTAACGTGCCTTAGGGAATTTTGATAAACGATTACAACATTTGTAGTCTAGTTGTACGAGTAGTACCCGGAGAACTCGGACATCATAAACCCGCCGGAGTGCTGGGAGGGCATGTAGTACCCGTACCCCGACGGGGGTGGAGTTGGATCAGACGGTGGCGGGGTGGAGTTGCTGGTGGAGTGTTGTCCTTCTTCTCATGGCACGGACAGCAGCAGAACTCGTCCTCACACCCGGTGTTTGTCTTCACCACCATTGGTCCGGTCACCGGTCCGTCGTCGTCGTTGGTAGATGTCGGATCTGGAGAAGCCAATGCCGACGCGAGTTCTTGCCTCAGGTTGAAGATGACAACATCCTCGAGGTAGTTGATGTACTGTTGATACGGGTCAATAGCTGGGGGATCCATCCATTGCACGAAACCGCAGTTATCTGGTTGGTCGGAGTACTGCAGAAATCGTGATTACATTAGTAAATCATAAAATGATGAAGGACAGAGGTCAAGGAGTTTTGCTTATCCATGCTCGTGAGCAATGCCAGAAGCGTCGACCAGAGTTGTTCCATCCCTGGTAAACCTGCATCACACAGAACTCACCGTGTGCACACCTTGGCCAGTTCACCGTTTGATTTGGTGCGTACTTTGTAACATCACGCATGGATTTGAAATCTCTCTTATCTAAGACTGGAAAATTGTTGTTGAACTCTGGATCTTGCTGGCTCCATAGTGCTGGACCGAGGGAGCCATCATCATCCCCAGTCCAGGAACTCATTGGTGCTTGTTGTGTTGTGAAGTGACACTGGAGAAGAGTGCTCACATATATGTAGGCAATAAAGCAGACTGGACGGTGGGCCATTCGATCCGGGGCAAGAAAAACGGGCAGTGACTCGGAGGAAACACACCCTAGTACTAGGTTCACTGTTTGGTGCAGTGACTCACAGAAAACACACCCTATGTGTTCACTGTTTGGTGCAGTGACTCACAGAAAACACACCCTAGTACGAGTTTTACTGTTTGCATCTGAAATGCATCTGAAATCAAGTTCTTAAAGATACAACCCGACTCTAGAGAATGATGAAATGAAATCATAATTTTTTATGGATACAGTAGCACTCGGCGTCTAGTACTCTACATCTACTGGGTACAACGGGGGTATTTCCCCTTCCTCATAGCATCCAGCCCAGCTTCCTTAGCCTGGCGAGCTCTCTCCCTCTTCCTCTCTCTATCTGCTTCACGGGCCGCGGCCGCTTCACGTTCTTTCATCTCCCGGCGAATGCGAATTTCCTCCTGCTGCTCCTTACGTTTTTCTTCTTATTTTTCTGCCTCAACCATCCTTTGCCACCTCTCACGTGCTGAACGACCCATCGCCTCGACGTAACGCTTGTCTTGTTCAGACTGCTCACAATCTAGCCACTGCATAAAATCACAGAGAGGAGGTGGAGTCTTTTTTCAAAGACAAGTTAGCACATAATAAAATAGCAATGACATATTATTTATTTAGTAATGCAGTTTGTTCTTACTTCATTGTGCGGTACAAGAAGAACTCAATGATACCAACAAGAGGGAGAGCTCTGGCACCACGCAAAACAGCGTTGTAGACCTCAGCAAAATTTGTTGTCATTATTCCATGCCTCACACCTCCCTTATCAAACAGGAGACACCATTTCTCCTTAGGCTCGTTCTGAATCCACTGGCTGAAGGTCTTCACAGCACGTCCCCTTCTCCTTCTGACATTTGGAGCATCTAGCCCCACGTCCTCCAGAGAAACTGGCTCTTCCCCGGGTTCAGTACAATTGTGTAAGTTCTTTGTTCTTGAACTGGCTATGAAAGTTTGTTCCCATATGCCTCATGCACCACCTGCTATGCACATCAAGCCATTGTGCTGCTCTGTTACGTTCTTCACTACCTTCTTTGATGTCATTAATGACCTACAAAATACCTTTGTGTCTATCGTGTATCACACACACGTCTGACACATCTCCTACCACCATCTGCTTCAATCTCTCCAGAAACCAATACCAACTGTCACCATTCTCTCCCTCTGCAAAAGCAATTGCCAATGGCAACAACTGATTGTTGCCATCTGCAGCCACAGCTGTAAGGATTGTGCCCTTGTATTTTCCTGTTAGGAATGTGCCATCTATGCAAATGACTGGTCGACACTGTTTGAAGGCAGCAATAGTTGGACCCAATGCTAAGAATGCCCGCTGCAAGACTTGCTTCCCTGGCCTTGATACAAGATTATAAGTCTTCATATCATAATAACTACCAGGATTGAGCGTGGCAATTGTTTTCAGCAATCGAGACAGATTGTCGTAGGATGCTTCGTAAGTACCCCACCTCATCTCCAGTACCTTCTCCTTCGCCATGTATGCTTTACCATAACTTATCAGGTACCTAAATTTCTCCTCAATCGCCAAGATAATGGACTTGGACTCATAAGCAGGATTTTCCACAATCTTAGCAAACATCTGACTGGCCACAAAACCGGCCGACAAATTACAATGGCTTGCATCTAGCTGGTCAAGTACACAAGTGTGATCCACAACAGATCTGATCTCCCAGTAATTTTTCCACTTGCCCTTGGAAGCATACACTCGAAAAGGACAGTTGGGTTTCACACATTGTACATCATATATGTGTGGAGAACTCTTCACTACCCTGAACTCTCTCTGCAGAGTAAGGGTGGCCCACTTCTTCACTACATTCTTCACCTCTACTACACTCTTATACATGGCGCCAACAGGAACCTGATTGTCTCTATATTCCCAGGACACATTCTCACCAGGAATGACAGATAGCTGTGAGAAATTGTAACTGTCCTAATCCATTGGAACTAGCGGGTCATCCTCATCATCTGAGGAGTCCTCTTCCAACCTACGTTCATTCTCATCGGCCTCCATTTCGTACTGCCTGAGTACTTCTTCATTAACTTCCCCCTCGTCAATTTCACCACGAGCCTCAAAGGGTGTGTCATCATCTCCTTCTTCTGCCTCAGTGGCAGCACCATCTCCTTCTTGTGGCTCAGTTGCAGGACCATCTCCTGCTTGTAGTTCAGCCTCACCCTGGTGAGCAGCACTACCCTCCTCATGCACTTGACTACTAGACCCAGGCTTATGAACAATTTGGATAAACAACATCACAGGCAAACCAATTTCACATGCTGTTTTGATATAACTCCTCCAATGTTCAGTGCCTTGAAGTGACATAAGCTCCCAATATACTGCCTCACTCCTGTTGATTAGAGCCATAATGGACAAGTCATGTTGCTCTGCATCTACATGGAATGCCCTATAAAAAAGTTGGTAATGAACCCCCAAGTTCTTTCGGCTGCTCTTCTAATCACATGATCAACCAAATTAAATTCTGACAAGTCAACTCCATGTTCACCATATCTAATCTGACCATTACCGAAATACAACTTGACATTAACTGCATCCGACATGTCTGACAGTATAAAAAAACGCTATTAACAAGTGGATCTGTAACTACAAAATATATCTACTCAGAGCTACACTACGACTATAATTTTACTAATCGATCTACACTAAAACTATAATTTTACTAAGCAGATCTACACTAAAACTATATTTTTACTAAGCAGATCTACACTAAAACTATATTTTTACTAAGCAGATCTACACTAAAACAGTACTTCAAAATATGAATTATCACAGTTGAAAATATTAAGTACCAGAGTATTACCTCTAACGAGACGAAAAACCGACAGAGCTTCGCACCTTCACCACCTCCTCCTCACTCCCTTCTCCTCTCCCCCCTCTCTTTCTTTTTTTTCGAATTATTATGACATTTTCGGCTGAATTTCGACCTTATATAGGCAGCAGTTCCTAGCGCCGTGGGGCACAGCGGTACCAGGCCTGCTGCCACCGTGCCCCATAGCGCTAGGACCTGCCGCCGTAGCCCACGGCGGTATGTCCCTACCACCGTGAGGTACGGCGGTATGTCCGTCGCACGCTACGGGCCCACGCCTGGCCGTGGGTCACGGCCCCTGCCGCCGTGCCGCACGGCGGTAGTGGGCCACGGCAACAGATGTATAGTTTTGCTAAATTTCTGACGAACCATTTATTTTTGCAAAATAGAGAAAAAAAATATAAAAAAATTCATGTTTTTTTTGCAAAAAAGAAAAGGAAAGAAAATTAATTGATCCAGTGAATGATTGATTTTTTTCAATGGTATCTGCTGAATAATAACTAACGAAAGAAAATATGCAGAGCGCATATTATTCAAAATAAATTGATTGATGGATTCCGAAAGTATCTGCTGACGAAAGAAAAGATGAAGAGCGCATATTATTCATCGAAAATCCAATTATTAATTAATGCGCTCGATCGATCACACCACGCAAGAGAGACAAGTCAAGCAGCAGCCTTGTAGGGGACGGGGATCCTGTCCGGGCCGGACTTCATGTCCTCCCAGAGCAGATCCGACAGCGCCATCATGAGCTTGCCCACCTTGCCGTCCCCGATGGGCTGGCCGTCCCACTCGACGACGGGCAGCACGGGCAGGCCGCTGCCGACGAATGCCATCTCGGCGCTGCGCTTGGCGTCGTCGGCGGTGATGTTCCTGGTGGCCACCGCAGCGAGCAGGCCGGCGTCGACGAGCTTGGGCGCGAGCGCCAGGAGGCGCTTGGCCGTGCACCCGCTGAGGATCTTGTCGAAGGCCGGGAGCACGAGCTCGCGGTCCGGGGTGACGAAGGCGACGTTCACCATGGGCCCCTCGGCGACGTGGCCCTGGTCGTCGACCCAGACGGCGGTGAAGGCGCCGCGGTCCTCGGCATCCATGATGGAGAGCACGTTGGGGAGGTAGTTGACGTTCTTGACGGTGGCGAAGAGCGGCGGCTTCATGGGCACGGACGTGGTGACGGCGCGCACGCCGTGGCGGCACTGGTCGTAGTCGGCGGCGATGACGACGGCGTAGAAGGCCGGCGCCGGGCAGCCCGCGAAGGAGAGCAGGAAGTCGTCGGGGCCGGCGCTGAGCCAGTAGCGGATGGAGCCCTTGCGGCACCCGGAGGCGGCGGTCATCTGGATGAGGATGGCGCGGAGGGCGTGGCGCGGGAAGGGCGCGGTGTCGATCCGGGCCTTGGCGGCGGAGCGGAGGAAGCGGTCGAGGTGGGCGTCAAGCTCGTAGAGGCAGCCGTCGAGGAGCATGGCGGTGTCGAACACGCCGTGGCCGCGGTGGACCATGTGGTCGTCGATGGGGAAGGCCATCATGGCGGGGTCCAGGATGATGCCGCCCACCACGCTCGAGTACATGGCCGCCGGGTACGACGACCGGCTGTTGCTGCTGCATTTCTCCTGCAGCTTCTGCAGGACCTGCAACCATGCAATATATTTGGAGAGGAACGACGGATCAGTATTATGAGATGCCGCAGCTGCTGATGATCGAGGGGATCGGAGGAGGAAGAAGAAGATACGGTGACTGATCGACCTCGGCGCCAGATTCATAGACCGGGACGACGACCTCATCATCATTACCACCCCCTCAAATTAAACAAAAATGGCAACGGAATCAGCAGCAGCAACCACGAACAAGAAAGAGATCCAGAAGAAGGATGGGTACCCATATGCTGTGTGGATATCGATCGGGGATGAATGAATGGATCCTCGCTCCGTGCTCAGCGCGCTGTCGATCTATCAGCACTTGAGCTCTGCGGGAATTCTGCCTGCCTGTATATATAGGTTGTATACTACATGCTAAGGCCCTGTTCTTTACGTTACAAAGGAACAGTGAAAAGCACTATTTATCTATCACATCTTCTCTCACAACAAATATTATTCCATCACTATTCATTTGCAATTTCACTATTTTTTTTCACTCAAGAGAACAGGTTCTAATTTGCACAGCAAAAAAATACTAGAGAAAGCCGAACGAAGTCATTTTCTTATGGGAATCGAGAGCAGCGACTGCCAAAGCGTTTTACTTATAAAATTCATCACGGAAAAAGGAGACGAGGCAGAGCACAACACCACCAGATGGATAGCGCCCCCCTCCCTGCACGTACGAAGCGACAAGCGTAGCCGGCCGGGCACCCACCGGTCCCTCTTTTGGCTTTGCTTGCATAATATCGGCGGCCTGCCCTCCTCCTACGTGTATCGACAAAGACGTCTTCTCTGTTTTTTTAACAACGCGCACATTTCTTTTTATTAAATATGAGATAATTAACTACAACGATACAGCTGATACAAGAATTTCTAAAAATACAAAGTTTTCAGAACCACGACTGAAGATACTAGGACAAACAAGATTACAAAACCACAACCGGAGACACTCAGACAACAAAGATCCACGCCGGCTGAAACCTGCATGAAAATGTACACCACCAACACTCGCACATCACCTAATCTTTTCTGCTCGGCTTATTTGAACGTGAATATGATTCTAAATGGAAAAATATTTGAACCACAAAATTATAGATCTCGTCGTATGAATTCATATGAAATAATTATAATTTTTTGAAAATATGCTGGGTGTTGCAGCTGAAACGGCGTAGCTTGCTACATTAACCGCCGTTTCATTTGGTCCGAAAACCACCAAATGTTGAGTGTTATTTTTGCAAAATTTTGTTATACATAATTTTTTTTTATAAAATCCTAAAAGGTAAAATAAAAAAATTCGTTGATGAGCATGTGTTTTTTTAGAACCCGTTGATGAGCATGTGAAGTGCTCAAATGCGCCAGGCCGCGTAGGCCCACGTTTCACTTTTGTTTGACACATCCATCCATCATCTGGGGCATTTGGCAGTCTACTGGGCCGCGACTTTTGGCCCGAATGAGCCCATGCGGAAAGGATGCCCACACCACTCGTCTCCTCCAGAGAGAGAGACCGCCGCCGCCAGCCCGCCACTACCCTGATCCCCTCTTCCGCCGCCGCCGCCGGCGCTCTGTCCTCGTCGCCTTGTCTCCCACCACCCCCACGCCAGCACATCCGCGCTCCGCAGGTTGTTCCTACTGCTGCAGGGAATAAATCCTGAACTGCCAAACTATAGCCCTTAAACTCTCCGTCTTAATTTCATAGGAAACCAAACAAGATATTCTGACTATTCCCTCAGTTGCACCTTTAATTTTCAATATCTTTCCGCGTTGCTTGTCAGGCGATTATCGGGCATGGCGGGCTGGCGGGTGGCTGGTGCTCGCGCCGTTCTTCGCCGGTTCAGCGCGGCGTCGGAGACGGCGAGGAGGTGCGATGGTGGTGTACTCGCAGCCATCTGTAGCAGCAGCGGAAATGCTCCGTCCGGTCTGGGTGCGCGCGTGATTTCCCTCTAGTGCTTCATGATGTTCTTGTATTCATACCACCCTAGCTTCGATCTGGACCCTCGACAACTTAGGCTTGCTGTAATTTGAAATAAACTTTGTCCTTATTTCTCTATTTGATATGGGTGCTATGACCCTTATAGCTTCAAATGGTACCGGTCTCTCCACGAGAAGTGAAATGTTATTCCAATCTATCCATCAAGTACTAGTGCTGGCTTATTGTACAGTTTCTGAGTATGCGTCTTTGTTCAGAAATATCTTTTTTTAGCTAATCTTTATTGTTCTGCATTCGTGCAGGTCAATATGCAAATTTATTCAGGGCACAAGCCTTTGCCTCGAGGAGTATTCCAGTAAACTTTCATCAGCTGATCCGCAATGCTGTAATTCTCTCGTCTCATGTTGCTTCGTATGGTTATGATTATATGTTTTGTAGGGATAATAAGAAAGGAACAGCCGTACTAAAGGATATGTGTTTCTCTTTCTGGTGCAACTAGACGTCTTTTATATAAGAATTAAGTTGAACTTTGCAATCATGTCTGTTTGATACCAGCAGAAAATGCTTAATGAAATACTTTCTGTCATTGTTCAGTTGTGTGGTGGGTGTCATATTGGTATTCCCATCACTTCGCTTGCATCTCCAATATGTTCTACGTATGGGGCAACAATTAAATTGTCATTCTGTATCAAGTTTCTAGCTAACTATTTATATGGACTTGGCATTTTGTTGCAGGGAATATCAACTACAAGGAACTTGCTTGCAGATGATGCTATGGTTCCTATTTCTTCTCCTTTGACACCTCCACTGGGTGATGGTGAAGAAACTGACAAAAAGGGGGCTGTTGTTAAGCGACTGAAGGTCCAAGCCATAAAAAAAGATATCAAACAGGTAACAACACTGTAGGATTATTTATTGGCTACATGTGAGTATGTTGCTGATGGCATGTCTATTAATGTGGAAAGTATCATAAGTTTGCTGCACTTAGGCTGTGTGTTCTCCAATAGCTAAATATGGCTTCATGAGGTATCAATGGTTATGTCACCATCCACAACAAAAACATTTTGTCCCAAGCCTATCAATGGTCACATAGGGATGCAAGTTGCTAATTCTGTGTTGCTGAATGCATGTTTCTAGAAGCTGCACTGGTGGCTTAACTTCGGTTCAATTTGAATTACTAAAAACACTTGATAATAGTACTAAGCATATATGGAAACATAGAAGGATGTTGCACAAATTTCATCAATTGATACACTGCATGTTGCTTTTACTGTAATCTATATCATTAAGAGATGTTTTTATCTCTGATTTTCTGAAGCTTTTTGGCTGTTTTAGAGCCCAAAGAAGGTGAATCTAGTAGCGAAGCTGGTCCGAGGTATGCGTGTGGAAGATGCCTTGTTGCAGCTGCAAGTGACAGTTAAAAGGGCTGCCAAAACTGTTTACCAGGTCCTCTTCTGTGAACGTTTGACTACTTAACTGCTTCCCTTGATACGCAGTGTCAAAATGGCCAAAGACATATTTCATCAGTATTATACTAATCACTGCAGGTGATCCATTCTGCTCGCGCAAATGCAGCCCACAACCACGGATTGGATCCTGATAAGCTCATTGTTGGTAAGCTTTTTAAACAAAGCATGTGCCATCCCCTGTAACTATTTGTTATAAACTAAGTACTTTCCTTTGAAAACTGCAGAGGAGGCCTTTGTGGGGAAGGGACTTTACCTGAAAAGGCTGTCTTACCATGCCAAGGGGAGGTGTGGTGTCATGGTGCGACCAAGGTGCAGATTGACAGTGGTGGTTAGAGAAGCTACAGCCGAGGAAGAGGCAAAGATTGCCAAACTCAGGGTGAGCAACTACAAGAAGCTAACCAGAAAGGAGCGTCAGCTTATGCCGCATCGGCTCATCGAGGTTAGCCCAAGGTGGGCCCGCAAGAGGAAAGAAGAGGCTGGTGCTACGGCGTAGTGCTAGTTTCTGTGGGCGGTGTACGTTTTGCACTTGGAAACAGCTAGAATTTGCCAAAGAAGGATTGTCTCTTACATGATGTAATTCAGGGTCTGAGCCTTGTTCTGTTTGTTTATTTCATCTGCATGCATGAAATCTGTCAAGACATTGCCATGTTACCTTGACTGTAGGACAGTGTGTTTTATAAATAGTTCTCTTATACAATCAATAATTTACATGTGATGTTTTGTTTGACTGGTCGGACTCGGTCTGTTGTCATGCTTGCATTCATTTATTCATCTGGTTGCATCATGACGAGTCGATGAAGAGCTATTTTGCTATTGGGTTTAGGCGTGCTGTTGGGCTTTCGGCCAGCAAGTGAAAAATTTACTGTAGGATCATGGATCGATCAATGGAACTCCGATATGTAAGAAATGCAGTGGCAAGTTGCTATCTACACCTGAAAGAGATGATGCAGTAAGTTATTCACGTTTCAGCATTTTTATCTAGGTTAACATAGCTATCTATGTGTGGTCTGCTGTTCTATTCTAATTTCAGCCAAGTGATGATATGTAAGACCACATAGGACGATGACCTTATTTTGCATGATAACCCTTTAATATGGTAGATGTACAGCAGAAATCATTTATAACCTCACAATCTTTACTGAATTACAGCACTGAGCTTTTAAAACACCAGGTTGCTGAATTAATTAATATTCAGGGATTGGTTCTTAACAACGATTCAGTTTATGTACTTTCTACCTTTCATGTATACTATGAACTATTGTGCTGTACTGCTGTGGCTAACTTGTGTTTCTGATGATGGTTTGTCTGTTACTATCAGGTTGACAGCGAATGCAATAAAGCTGAGCAGTGGCTAAGACCTTAGGTGTCGCAACTTCAAGAACCCTTGCGATTCACCCACGGACAGCAACTTGAGTTCATTACCCCACCCATTTTCGCCCTAACCAGCAACTTGAGTTCATCACCCCACCCATTCTCTCCCTAACCTCGATTCACCTACGGGCAATGCAGGATCCTTGCAATTTCCTGGCACCTCCCATTCTCAACCGCTCTAGAGGAATCCCTTCAAATAAATTTCCTGTCTCGGTTCATGGGTCACTGTTAGCTAGCTAGCGATGTGAGAAGAGAAGAAGCTAGGCAGATATGAGAACTTGGAGTCTTGTGACTCTTATATGGAGGAGCGCTATGGTACCGACTCTCCTTCAGGCATAGTTCGTTTCCATAGGATTCAATCCGGACGGGAATGATAAATACTATAGAAAAGATACTATAGAGACCCGGATTTATTCCGGTTCGAGAACAAATTTACTCATCATGATAAGTATAACAAGGAACCAAATAGCCGAATTGATTCCACACCTCTTGACTAGTGGATTAATTTCGAGTCTCTTTGTGTCCGTATCATGAATAAATTGGTTTCCGACCCGGAATAAATCCAGATCCCTTATAGTAGCTATCATAATTTTCTTATTATATTTATCAATTCCGGCCGGATCCAATCCGGTGGAGACGAACAAGCCCTCAATCAAATTAACAACATTGAATTGAATGTGGTGTTAGATCGAGAAGAGAAGAGATGCAAAAAGCTGGCTGGTGAGAGTATTCACCTGTCTCGGTTCATGGGTCACTGTTAGGTAGCTAGCGATGTGAGAAGAGAAGAAGCTAGTGACTCTTATATGGAGGAGCGCTATGGCACCGACTCTTCAACCAAATTAACAACATTGAATTGAATGTGGTGTTAGATCGAGAAGAGAAGAGATGTAAAAGGCTGGCTGGTGAGAGTAGTCATTTATTCATCATCTGTCTGGTTGCATCATCGCTTTATTTTGCTATTTGCAGTTGGGCTTTCTTTTGGCCAGCAAGCAAGTGAAATGGAATGAATGATGCAACCGCGGCCCACTCGTCGGCCTTTTATGTATGGCCCAACACATCGTCAACCAACCGGCGGCGCTGGCTAGATCTGCTGCACCGCCGCCTCGCTCCGGCGATGGACCGCGACGGCCGCCCGGGATGGCTGCCGTCGCTGGGCTTTGCCTTCCTCAGCTTCAACTGCGGCATGGCCGTCTACCGCTCCTGGGACGACCCCTCATCCGTCGCCTTCGTCGCCGTCGCCTACGTCGCCCTCATCCTCCTCTTCCGCTGCCTCCACCTGCTCGAGCGCGCCGGCAACAGGGGTGGGCAAGGCATCAAGCTCGCCGTCTGGGGCCTCTCCACGCTCCTCACCATCATGTTCTCGTCCAAGGTCGCCGCCATCATGCCGCTCTGGGCGCAGCTGCTCGTCTGGGCCATGGGGATCTTCACCATCGTCGCCGGATTCTACGCCTTCTTCCTCGCACGCCCGGACGCACCTTGACCACCACCGGGATGGTACGTCTGTCTGTTCACCAACGACTTGACTTTGATCTGTGGATGATTTGAACATGCTCGTTTGACTTGGACCAAAGACTTACTTGTGTTCTTCTCCTTGGCATGGTTCACTCCACTAGATCTCCGCGAGCAACTAGTATTGCCCGCTTACAAACAATTATTAGGAATCGTTGACTGATCTGATCACGCTGGGTCCCAGCAGCAGCAGCACCAGCAGGGGGATCTTTTCGATTCACAAGAACACCTATATCAACCCTTGCATGTCCATTTTATATCAGGCACTAAAGATGATCTAATTGTTTGGATTATATGATAATGAAGCAGTGTGGGCATCTTGATCTGCTTGCTCTGACGGGTTATTTTCTTGCAACTAATGGCACATCATCTCTAGATAACTACTAAGTGTTGTTCTAAAAGCAAACAATATTTGCAACAAAAAATTGGGATTGAAAGACTTAGTTTTGTGCACTTGTTTGCTATCTCTTGGCATGCATGATTGACTAGTCTAGATTTGCATACAACCAGCATGGACTAGTTTAGAGTTGTTTGGTTGGGGGACTGACCTGGTTGGGTCCCATGAGGGAGGGGATCTAGAACTTCTGAATGGAACTATCATAATCAACCCATGCATGTGAAATTTCCAGGTCATTTCTCGCAGTGTTTAGTTTGGCATTTCTCAATCGTAATCAAGAGGAGTTTGTACTGTAACATTCCTGACACTGTCACGGGGAAATCACATGGTGGGGAAACATACTGGAAGGTATAAGGAGCAAGAAACCATACCGATAGGAGTTTAATAGTTATTAGTTCCTTTGCCGTGCTGCTTTCTCCAACAAAGGAAATGCATCCATTGACATGCTGTAGATTTTAGTTCCTTAGAATCATTCACTGGCTTGTTGGGTCCCAACTCCCAAGAGGGGGATGTTTTGGATGAACCACAACTGAATTAGTCCTTGCAAATAAGTTTTGGGACTCAAGGAACTTGTGTTGGCATGCTGTAGAGTAAGATGAAGAATGTGGGAGTCTGAAAATACTCAAAGATGGGAGATGTAGATAGAAAAGAGCCACAAGGCTTATAATTTGTGTCACATATCTTTTTATCCGAAATCTTGAAAAAAGATAGAAGAAAACCAAGCTCTCAAATCCCAAATTTAAATATATTCATTTCATGCCCTTTGGAGAATGTGTTTGGAAAAAGTTGTGAAAGCATTTCTGGATACCAAGTGCCGTCTTAAGATATAGTATGTTTCTAGATCAACTACCTAATCGTTTGGGTTATAGGATGAGAAAGTGCCGATATCTTGATTTGCTTGCTCTTATGGGTTATTTTCTTTTCACTACGGACACAACATTTCTAGTTCAAGTGTTGCTCTGAAAGAAAACCGTATTTGCTTATTAGAATTTGTGATGCAAAGACTTATTTTTTCTTCTCTTGTTCGCTCACTTTTGCATGATTGGCTACACTAGGTCTGCATACAACCAGTATTGACTGGTCCAAAGAGTTTAGTAGATCCGGTAGATCTGTTCAAACTTCATAGTGATTACCTTTATCAGCTGGCTTGACTTAGACCACTGACCTGATTGGGAGGGGAGGGGGAAAGGGAGGAATAACAACTGGCTTGACTAAATACATCATGTTTTCTCTGAGTGTTAAGCAGCAGGAGCCAGTACTGCACCAGGTCTGAGACAGTCTGGTAAAATCACATGGTGGGAATAGTGGAAAGTATAAGCCACAAAAAACCAAAATGAGAGGAATTGGAGAGTTCTTAGTTCCTTTGCCGTGGCATATATGCTTTCTCCAAAACAAAAGCAAAATATTGAAAGGTGGAACTTGTGTTAACATGCAAAATACTATTGATTGCTAGCACATCTGATATGCGGGCCTAGATGGAACCTGTATTAACATGCTGTAGAAAAATTAGAATGAGACGAACATGTAGTACATGGGCATAGTTGTTGTGGCCAAAAAAGTGGGAAAAAGATACCTCAAACTCTTAACTAAATGCCATCGCAAAAAAAAAACTCTTAACTAAATGCATTTATGCATCTTAATTTGCTGTTTGTTGTTGCCCTGTTGCAGGATATATACTTTATGGGGGCTGAGTTTCCATTTACGTGGCCTATGTATGTCGTTGCAGCATCTGGAGGAGCCCTGAAAGTCGGATGACAATACTGGTAGTATACTATTTTGAATAAATAAAACTCCAATGTTTGAGAACAATAGTTTGTTATGGTGAGCTGTTTTTGTGTTGAAAGGTTGTTTGACATTAGAAAGAGGTTTGCTTTGAGCACCTGGAACCAAGCCTCATGTGGTCGACTCCCGGTGGGAGCGGATTTTCGGGCTAGGGGGAAAATAAGCCCCTTGCCTACCACCAATTCCCAAAGCACGTAGTAGGTCCCGACCTGTGCTCACGGGGTTACGGTTCCCCCGTGTAAGGGTGGGGTAGGGGTTCGGGGTTTTTCTCGACCTGCGTGAGAAGGTCTTCTTCTTACCGGAATGCCCAGCAGACCGAGCGTAGCTCGGTTGGTGCGGTCTCCCGGTGGGGAGCGCACCCGCCTGTGCTCGAGTCTAAGTGCTGCACGTGGGATTTTCCCCCAGCAGACGCACGTTGTGCGGTGGTAGAGTGGCCAGTGCGGCCCTCCCAGCCTGGGTTCGCTCAGGAGTCTGCTGTTGTAAAAAAAATTCCCTCATTTGTCCACAGGTCTAAGGTCAACCTAATCTCATGGTGTTACTCGAGTCTAGGTGCTGCACGGGGGATTTTCCCCCAGCAGACGCACGTTGTGCGGTGGTAGAGTGGCCAGTGCGGCCCTCCCAGCCTGGGTTCGCTCAAGAGTCTGCTGTTGTAAAAAAATTCCCTCATTTGTCCACAGGTCTAAGGCCAGCCTAATCTCATGGTGTCACTGTGTATGGGTGGAACAGGGATTTGGGAATTATCTTGACCTGTGTGAGAATGTCTTCTTAATATAATACCGTGGGGTGGTCTTACCCCCCACAGGTAGTTTTTTTATATCAGAATGCCGAAGGGGCGGCTTGCCCCTCGCAGGTCGAGTTTTTTTTTAACACCTCAGACAATGAGCTTTTGGAGGATCTGAGAGTTGTGTCTGCTTGGACGAAGCACATGCATGTTTTGCAAAAGCAGTAGTAGCCGAATGAACAGGAGTGCTAGGTATTGCTAGCTCGTCGCCGCCGGGAGGGCTAGTGCGGCAGCAACAAGAACAAATTGGAGGCGACGCATGCAGATGTACCACCCGGACACGAGCTACCTGGATCGATCGATAGATCAACATAATCGATATGTATATCCCAGTAACAACATGTATAATGCTTTGGATTTTAACTTTATTGCTCCTAGCTGGAGATTAATTAATTAATTATATGATGATCTACATGTGATGAGTGCAATTAGTACAAAATTATATGATACATCAAATACATCGCACATATCATGCATGGTACAAGAAGAAAATAACAAGATCGACTTTGATGTACCTTCACATGCATGTCTGCATATATATGGCTTTTTTAGTTGAGTGAATGCACTGTAGCAAAGTGTCATACGAGTTTTCGGATGCTAATATGATCTAATCATAAAACTAATTACGCAGATGGATGAAACCAATCTATTAAGTCTAATGTCTAATCATGATCTAATTAGACTTAATAGGACAAATTATGGAATAGTTGTGTCATTAATTTATGTTTAGTATTTCTAATTAGTGTCCTAAAATTTTATGTGACGGATGGACTGAAATTTTGAGAACTAAACAACACAGGTAGTTTTCGCCATCTCCATCCAATGCCACGTGCTTCACACGTTTGAATTCTTTGGTCCCACTGCACTACAGCCTTGGTCACATCTTATAGCTACTAACCTGGTGATGATATATAGCGTAACACTGCTAGAGACCACCAGCAAAATACTCTACTCAGCTCGATCGGAATTGAAGCAGCGAGTGATCGAGCATGTCGAGTAGCTGCGGCAGGAGCAGGATACTGGTGATCGGTGGAACGGGCACCATGGGGCAGCACCTGGCCAAGGCGAGCCTCGCCGCCGGCCACCCGACGGCGCTGCTGGTCCGCCCGGCCGCCGCCGCCGACCCCAGCAAGATGAAGCTTCTCGGGGCCCTCAAGGCAAACGGGGCCACCATTGTCCACGTACGTGCAGTGCTCCATCAATTATTTCTCATCAGCGCAAGTATATATATGTATATGTATATATACTAGAGTACGTGATGTATATATCTTAATTAACTATATAGACGCGCGCGTGCGCACGCAGGGGGACATGAACGAGCACGAGAGCTTGGTGGCGGCGATGAAGCAGGCGGACGTGGTGATCTCCGCCGTCGGACACCACCATGGCCCCCAAGAGCTACATCAAGGCCAGCTCAACATCGTCGCCGCCATAAAACAAGCCAGCAATGTCAAGGTACACAATAATTCAAATCATCTATATGTACCTAGTTATCCATTGACTCCGTTCATGAACTATACAGTTTTACGAGACTTGGTTGTAGTGGCATCGCAACACTTGGCTCAGGTGGGCAAAGAGTTTTTTTTATACAGACACACGGGTGACGGTATAGTTTTAGTATTGACAGTCATTAGCATCAAATTAGTTATCTTATTTATGGTTGTGTGCATTCTAGTAATATAATGTAGAGGTCGAGATTGTGCGTTTGTATCAACTCGGTGTAAAAACCTTGAATTCAATAAAATTCCCTTATTGAAACATAATAATTCAAATCTAGGACAGTAATACATTATTCCAAATTAATTAATTAATTAATTAATTAATTAGTTAATTAATTAAAGGGAGCATGCATGTCGACCTTAATTTGATCTGTACGTGTTTCTTCTTCCAGCTAGAGACATATGTGCAGCTGAGTCATATTCATTTTCCATGACCCAGCGCCAAGCTTTTTGTTTGTCGCTTCCCTATGTATGTATTAATGTATGGCCATGGTCACTTTCAGCATCTTCCTACATACGTTCTCATCCATACTTTTCAGATATCTACATATCAAAGACTGGCCTTAAGGTCCTTTTTTTTAAAAAAAAATCAGTTATACAAACTTATAAAAAAAATTGAACCTTTTATCGTAACCGTGCATAGAGACTGATTAGTTCGGATTGTAATTTTTTAAAAAATTATGACATGTGAACTTTAAAAAATAGCTATCAACAATATGCCTAATCAATTAAGTTATTTTTGCACGCGGAAAGAAGTTTCTTATTTCCTTGAATTTGTGTATCTACATATCCACAGTTTTACTATTTTGAAATTCAAAAACTAATAAATAGCAAAACATTGGACGCATATATGCATATGCAGCGGTTTGTGCCATCGGAGTACGGCATGGATGTGGAGCAAGGGTTTGAGACGGTGGTGGAGCCGGCGAGAAGCATCTTGCTGGGCAAGGTCCGAGTCCGGGAAGCCGTGAGGGCGGCGGGGATCCCTCACACCTTCATCTGCAGCTACTGGGCTCATGGCTTCCTGCTGCCGCGGCTTGGAAACCCCGAAGCACAGCAGGCAGCAGCGCTAGCCACCGCCACCATCTTCGGCGACGACAACACGCGAGCCATCTTCGTGGACGAGGAGGACATGAGCAGGGTGGCCATGAGAGCCGTGGAGGACCCGCGAGCTCTGAACAAGATCCTCTACGTGCGGCCTCCGGCGAACGTGTGCTCTTTCAGCCACCTGGTGTGGCTCTGGGAGGAGAAGACCGGCAGACCCCTAGACAAGCACTACGTGCCCCAAGAGGAGCTCCTCAGGAGGATCCAGGACTCCCCGATGCCGCTCAGCTTGCAGCTGGCCATGGTGCACGCCACCGTGGCAGCAGGCGTCTGCGAGCAGACCGTCGACGCGTCCGCCGGCGTCGAGGCCACGGAGCTCTACCCAGATGTCAAGTTCGTCACCGTCCAAGACTACCTCAACGCTCTCGCCCCTTGATGTCGTGTGTGTGCGTGGACGACCGATATATTATTCCTACATGCACCCCCCATGTATCTAATCTACTTAATCTAGATATTGTGCTAGTGCTTTGAACAATGTACAATTACTCGTTAAAAAAACAATGTACTCTCTCTGTTATTAAATATATGACGTTTAGGACAAACAAATTAGTTCATTTTTGAACTAACTAGTTTGTCCTAAACGTAATATATTTAAGGACGAAAATAGTACAATTTGTTGTCATTTTGCCATCTCTCTCCACATTCATTTGGGCCTAAACACGGCCCATGGGCTGTCCGCCGAGAACATCCATTTGGGCCTTTGAGACCTTCTCCAGCCCAAACACCAGATCAGATTTCTCGGAATTTTTTTTATTTTTTTTATCATTCTGCAAAATTATACGATCATCTCAAAATTTTGCAAAAATGACCACGGACCGCCGTGAGCCACGGCGGGCGCCGTGGCCCACGGCGTTTTGACAGGCAAACGCAGTGGGCCACGGCGTTTTGGCCTTCCGCCGCGGGCCCGGCCGGCGGAAAGCCCAGCCGCAGTGGCCCACGGCGCTTGGCTTTGATTCGCCGTGGGCCACGGCGGCAGGACCTAACGCTGTGGGCCACGGCGGTAGGGATTTGTGACTGCCGTGGCCCATGGCGGCAGGTCGTCAGCCCCTATAAGACCCGAAAATTTGCCCGAAATGCTCATAATAATTCGGAAAAAAAGAAAGAGAGGGTAGGGAGGGAAGGAGAAGTGAGGGGGCGGAGCAGCGAAGCTCTGCTGGTCCTTCGCTTCATTGTAAGTATTTCGTTGATTTCAACCCTTTTAGCACCTGTATTAGATGTAATGAAATCGTAATTAGTATTGATTATTTAGATTTTTTTAGATCTGTAGTATTAAATAGTTCATTTCCGTAGGGTTTAGTGTTTAGAAGGAGAAGATAGTGAGGTGGAGGCGGCGGAGCAGCGAAGTTCTGCTACTTCTTCGCTTCATTGAAGGTATTTTGCTGATTTCAACTCTTTTAGTATTTTTGCTTAGATATAATTACTATTAATTATGTAGAGATTTCTGTAGTTATGGATTAGATTATAGATATGTAGTTAAGGATTAGATTATACGTTACATGTTTGCCACTGATTAGTTTAGATATTAGTTTTATTGTTTATTAGTCTCTGGATGTAGTATTTGATAGTAGTTATTGGTTTTTATTATGAATCAGACATGTCGGAGACAGTCACAGTCAAATTGTATTATAGAACTGGAGAAATTATATATGGTCCACAAGGAGTAGACTTGTCAAATTTTAGTTCAGTTGAGCAAAATATTAAAAGAGCAGCAGAAAAAAGTTGGGAGAGTATAACTAAGTGGCTGGTCAAGTCATTTGCAGTAGATTTAGAGCACCAATGCATGTCGGTGATGGTACTAATCAACAGAAGTGAACATTTGTATTGGGAGCTCACGCCACTTGAAAGAACTCGACAATGGAGGAGTTATATCAGAAATGCATGTCGAGTTGGTTTGCCTGTGATTTTGTTTGTCCAAGTTTACCTGAAGGGTGGTTCTAGCAGTCAAGTACATGAGGAAGCTGAGGATGCGGATGAGAGGGAAGGTGATGATGAAGGGGAACAACAAGAGGACGAAGAAGGTGATGAAGAAGGGGAACAGCAAGTGGAGGAATAAGGGGATTCTGAAAGTGATGAGCCATCTAGAGGTTTTGTTGTCTCTGGTTTTGTTGATGAGGGAGACAGAAACCCTGAGGTGATGAGACAGTATGAGAGAGAGTTAGAAGCTGATGAACGTGCATTAGAAGAGGACTCTTCAGATGACGATTATGATCCTGATGATGATGATCTGTCTGAGGATCATGTGCCCTGGGATTGGCAGAACTACGATTTCTCACAGTGTACTGTTAATCGTGGAGAGGATGTGCCCTGGGAGTACACAGAGAATGAGGTTACAGTAGGCGCCATGTACCTCACTACTGCACATGTGAAGGATGCAGTCAAGCAGTGGTCCACCTTGACTCTGCATAGGGAGTTCAGGGTAGTGAAAAACTCTCCGAGGATATATGATGTGCGTTGCAAGAATGAGGATTGTTCTTTTCGAGTGTATGCATATAAGGGGAAGTGGGATTATTACTTAGAGGTGAAAGAAGTGGTGTCTCACAGTTGTACTCTTGATCGGATTGATGCAAGGCACCGAAACATTTCAGCCGATTTTGTTGCAAGCCACATGTACCCTACCATTGTGAAATATACTTCATATGAGCCGAAGGCCATTATCGGTGCAATTCAGGAAAAATTCGGGTACACCATCAGTTACAGCAAGGCGTACCAAGCAAAGAAGAAGATATTGGAGCATAGGTGGGGTATTTATGAAGCATCCTACCATAATTTGCCTAGCTTGCTGCACACAATAGTTCAGATGAATCCTGGCAGCTACTATGATATCAAGGCCTATCCTTGTCAGGAGAAACTAGGCAAGCTTGTGCTTCAGCGGTCATTCTTGGCCAGTGATATGCTACAAGTGCCACAACACGGACCACACGTACAAGAGGTGCACAACTGCAAATTATGCTTGCAACGCACCACCTACTGGCAATGTGGGCTCATCAGCACCTTCAGGACCATCCCAACCCCCATCAGCATGTGGACGTGGGCGCGGACGTGGACGTGGGCGTAGCAACAGTTCAGAATTCAGATGATCATAGTTGCTTGTAATGTTAGGACATTTAATTATGGAATTTGTAATGTTCGAACTAATATTTCCAGTACGAACTTATGCGTGGTATTGTATTTGAATAATTGAACTGCTATTTCGTGTCATCTTAATTATGCTTATTCATTTGTATAATTTTATCTATGATTGTAATTTATAATTTTGTCTATGATTGTAATTTATAATTTTCTCTATGATTGAAATAATTGTTCTCATCATGTTTTGCAGGATTGCAATGGCATCCTCAGGTCCTGAGTTGGACTTGGAGCTCCTCACCACGAGGATGGACAATGTCGAGGTGCCAAAGGGGATCAACACTCCTATGTGCTTCTGCGGTGACAACTGCAAGCTTGTCAGGTGCAAGGTTCTCGGGTACGCCTACGGGATGAGGTTCTTCATGTGCGCAAACTATACGCATGACCCGACCCAGCCTTTCGATCGCAACCTTAGAGCCAAAGTAAGGACTTACTACACTTCTCGATTATTCATTTGTCATTTTTGTTTTATTATTTGCTGACATGTATTTGGAAAACGGTGCTGTGGCCTAGGTGTTCGCACGGTGAGTTTTGCGTGATGCAAGTGTACAAGGGATGGAACAACTCCGGTCGTCGCTTCTGGCACTGCCCACATGCATGGGTAAGCAATGTTCACAAATTTGTTCATCATCTTTCTTTGGTTTGCTAACGTTTTCTTGCCTTTTGCAGTACTCCACCCAAGCAGAGAACTGCAGTTTCTCGCAATGGGTGGATCCACCAGCTATTCGCCCCTATCAAGAGTACATCGACTACCTCGAGGACGTGGTCATCTTCAACCTGAAGCGGGAGCTGTCGGAGGCATTGGCTTCCCTGATCGATCGTCCAGCGCTGGAGACAGTAGATGCTGCAAATGTTCGACCTGCACTTGTGAATGCCACAAGAAGAACAGCTCCCCTCCACCTTCCTCACCACCTCCACCCCCACATGGGTACTACTACATGCCGTCGGGTCTTTGCTCTCCGGGCAGTTCTCCTACAACTAGTTTAATTAGACTGTTGTAATCAATTTTCTAAATTCCCTAAGGCATGTTATCAGTACGTAAGGCGCTTTGTTAGGGTTTATCGAGTGCCGTACATGCCATTGCAAGGTGTGTGTTGGACTTCTAAATATTAAAAAAATAAAAAAAGGTGCCGCCGTGGGCCACGACGCTTGGGTTGCAACCGCCGTAGGCCACGGCGGTTGCATGTCACCTGCCTTCCGCCGCGGTGCACCGGCAAACGCCGTCCCCGACCGCCGTGGGCCACGGCGGCCGCCATGGGCCACGACGGTCCGTGGTCATTTTTGCAAAATTTTGAGATGATCGTATAATTTTGTAAAATAATTAAAAAAATATAAAAAAAATTCGATTTCTCGTGGGAATCCTACATATCTTCCGAAAGTTTGGAAGAGATGGAAACTCCCACTGTTTGAGATTCGGGCAAACACTCTCAACCATAGGATCCCACACCCCATACCCTATCTCACTACACACTCCTTCTCGTGTTGCACCACCACATTTGAGCGGGCTGCGTGCCCCACGGTGCGTCGCCGCCGGCCAACCATCCCAGCCGTCGCCACGAAAATGTCTTGTACTACGAATCTATGCACATCAAGGACGGCGCACAAAAATTGGCCTGACTGTTGAAAATTGGTGCGGAGCGTGTGCTATAGCCTACGAAAACGACTCGAATCAGATATTGACCCGAGTATCGGTCTGGAGCGTGTGCTAAAGCCGACAAAAAGGCCTCAAACACATAAAACACATCAAAAATGTCTTGTGCTATGAATATGTGCACATCCGGGATGGCGCTCGAAAATTGGCCTGAGTGTGCTATAGTCCACGAAAACAGACCGAAAGAGACGTTTTCACACATCCGGGATGATGCTCGAAAATTGGCCTGAGTGCTAAAAATCAATCCAGAGCGTGTGCTATAGCCCACGAAAATGACTCGAAACACATAAAACACCTCGAAAATGTCTTTTACTACGAACCTATGCACATAGGGACAGGGGCAGAGCCATAAATCCACCGTAGAGGGGCAGAGCCATAGGTTTACCATTTACCGATCTAGTCATAGTCACATATTAGTATTTTAGTTAACTAGTTTAAAGAAACACTTAATTTATAAGCAGGCTGCAAGCACTTGTTGAGCTCTAATTTGAAAAGACAACTTTAATACGTGAACTAATGAATACTAGTAAGTAGATAATGAGAGATTAGTGAATACTAGTAAGTAGATAATGGGAGATCAGCATGCATGGACTAATGAATACTAAGTATCTAATGGGAGATTACTAGCTTGTTGGGGTGCCAGGCCCCCCTCAGTCCCCCTCCCTCCGCCCTGCATAGGGATGGTGCTCAAAAATTGGTCTGAGTGTTGAAAATTGGTGCGGAGCGTGTGCTATAGCCCACGAAAACAGTCTGAATCAGATATTTTCGCACATCCGAGACAACACTCAAAAATTAGCCTTAGTGCTGAAAATCAGTCTGCAGCGTGTGCTAGCTCATGAAAACAGCTTGAAACACATAAGATGCGTCAAAAATGTCTTCTACTACGAATCTGTGCACATCCGGGATGGCGCTCGAAAATTGGTCCGAAGTGTGTGCTATAACCCACAAAAATGACATGAAACACCTCGAAAATGTCTTGTACTACGAATCTATGCACATTAGAGATGGCGCTCAAAAATTGGCCTGAGTGTTGAAAATTGTTGCGAAGCATGTGCTGCAGCTCACGACAACAGACCGAAAATGGATGTTTTCGCACATCCGGGATGGCGCTCCAAAATTGTCCCGAGTGCTGAAAATCGATCCCAAGTGTGTGCTATAGCCCAGGAAAATGACTCGAAACACATAAAACACCTCGAAAATGTCTTGTACTTCGAATCTATGCACATGAGGGATGACACTCAAAAATTGGCCTGAGTTTTGAAAATTGGTACGGAGCCGTGTAGGCCTTGAAAACGGCTCGAATCGAATGTTTTCGCACATCCGGGATGGCACTCGAAAATTGGCTTGAGTGCTGAAAATTGGTCTGGAGTGTGTGCAATAGTCCACGAAAATGGCCTGAAACACATGAAACGCGTCAAAAATGTTTTGTGCTACGAATCTATGTACATCCAAGATGGCGCTCGAAAATTGGTCTTTGTGCCAAAAATCGGTCCGGAGAGTGTTCTATAGCCCACGAACATATGTTTTCGCACATCCGGGATGGTGCGAGAAAATTGGCCCGAGTGCTGAAAATCGATCCGGAGCGTGTGTATAGCCCACGAAAATAGCCCGAAACAGACGTTTTTACATCCAAGATGGCACTCAAAAATTGGCGTGAGTGCTGAAAATCGGTCCGTAGTGTGTGCTGTCGACCAGGAAAACGGACCGAAACACATGAAACACGTAAAAAATATCTTGTGTTGCGAATCTATGCACATCCGGGGTGACGCTCGAAAATTGGTCCGAGTGCTAAATATCGGTCCAGAGAGTGTGCTATAGCCCACGAAAACAACCTGAAACAGACGTTTTCGCACATCTAGGATGGCGCTCGAAAATTTTCTGATGCTTCAAAATTGGCCCGAGTTTTGAAAATCAATCGAAAACAGCCCAAAATGGACGTTTTCGCACATTTGGGATGGCGCTAGAAAATTGGCCGGAGTGTTGAAAATCGGTCCGGAGCGTGTGCTATAGCCCATGAAAACGACTCGAAACACATAAAACACCTCGAAATGTCTTGTACTATGAATCTATGCACATCAAGGATGACGCTCAAAAATTGCCCGAGCGTTGAAACTTGGTGCAGAGCGTGTGCTATAGCCGACGAAAACAGTTCGAATTGTATGTTTTCGCATATCCGGCATGGCGCTCGAAAATTGACCTGAGTGCTGAAAATTGGTGTGGAGCGTGTGCTATAGCGCACAAAAACGAACCGAAACACATAAAATGTGTCAAAAATATATTGTACTACGAATCTGTGCACATCCGGGATGGCGCTCGAAAATTGGACCGAGTGTTGAAAATCGGTGCAGAGAGTGTGCTATAGCTCATGAAAACGGTCCGAATAGGACATTTTCACACATCCAGGATGGTGCTCGAAAATTGTCCTGAAGGCTGAAAATTGGTCTGGACGTGTACTATAGAACACGATTTTCAGTACTCAGGTCAATTTTTTTACAATATCCCGGATGTGCACAGACTCCTAGTAGAAGACATTTGACGAGGTTTCCTTTGTTTTTTGGATCGTAGGGTACACGTTTCGGGCCTTTTTCGGGCTGTTTAGTTGCCTTTCCAACAGAGAATTACGTGTCCAAACGGAAGTCAGAATGATACATTTCGTCACTCTGACGGTCCCTCCTCCACGTACCGACCATAGTTTAATGCATAACACCACCAGGGGTAGGTCTCCGGGCCAGAAGGATTTGCAGGTGCATTTTTGCGAAAACGTCCGTTTCAGGCCATTTTCGTAGGCTACAGCACACGATTTTCAGCACTCAGGTCTATTTGTTTGCAACATCCCGGATGTGCAGACTCCTAGTAGAAGACATTTGATGAGGTTTCCATTGATTCTTGGACCGTAGGGTACACATTTTGGGTCTTTTCGGGCTGTTTAGGTGCCTTTCCAACCGAGAATTACTTGCCCAAACAGAAGTCAGAATGATGCATTTCGTCACTCTGACGGTCTCTGCTCCACATACTGACCATAGTTTAATGCATAACTCCACGAGGGGTATGTGTCCGGGCTAGAAGGGTTTGCAGGTGCGTTTTTGCGAAAACGTCCGTTTCGAGCCATTTTCGTGGGAGCACACGATTTTCAGCACTCGGGTCAATTTTTTTGTAACATCCCGGATGTGCACAGACTCCTAGTAGAAGACATTTGATGAGTTTTCCATTGATTTTTGGACCATAAGGTACAAGTTTTGGTCTTTTTTCAGGCTGTTTAGTTGCCTTTCCAACCGAGAATTACTTGCTCAAACGGAAACCAGAATGATCCATTTCGTCACTCCGACGGTCCCTCCTCCACGTACCGACCATAGTTTAATGCATAACATCACCAGGGGTATGTCTCTGGGCTAGAAGGGTTTGCAGGTGCGTTTTCGCGAAAACATCTGTTTCGGGCAATTTTCGTGGGCTATCGCACATGATTTTCAGCACTCGGATCAATTTTTTTGCAACATCCCGGATCTGCACAGACTCCTAGTAGAAGACATTTGACGAGGTTTTCTTTGTTTTTTGTATCGTAGGGTACACGTTTCAGGCCTTTTTCGGGCTGTTAAGTTGCCTTTCCAACCGAGAATTACTTACCCAAACGGAAGCCAGAATGATGCATTTCGTCACTCTGACGGTCCCTCCTCCACGTACCGACCATAGTTTAATGCATAACACCACCATGGGTAGGTGTCTGGGCCAGAAGGTTTTGCAGGTGCGTTTTCGCGAAAACGTCCGTTTTGGGCTAGTTTCGTGGGCTATAGCACACGATTTTCAGCACTCAGGTCAATTTTTTTGCAACATCCTGGATATGCATAGACTCTTTGTAGAAGACATTTGATGAGGTTTCCTTTGTTTTTTAACCATAGGGTACACATTTTGGGCCTTCGGGCCATTTGGTTACTTTTCCAATCGAGAATTAGTTGCCCAAACGGAAGTCAGAATGATGTATTTCATCACTCTGATGGTCCCTCCTCCATGTACGAACCATAGTTTAATGCATAACACCACCAGGGGTAGGTCTCTGGGCCAGAAAGTTTTGCAGGTGTTTTTTCACGAAAACGTCCGTTTGGGGCTATTTTCGTGGGCTATAGCACACGATTTTCAGCACCCGGGTCAATTTTTTTTGGAACATCCCGGATATGCACAGACTCTTAGTAGAAGACTTTTGATGAGGTTTCCTTTGTTTTTTGGACCGTAGGGTACATATTTTGGGCCTTTTCAGGCCATTTAGTTGCCTTTCCAACCGAGAATTATTTGCCAAACGGAAGCCAGAGTGATACATTTCGTCACTCTGATGGTCCCTCCTCCATGTACCGACCTTAGTTTAATGCATAACACCACCTGGGGTAGGTCTCGGGGCCAGAAGGTTTTGCAGGTGCGTTTTCGCGAAAACGTCTGTTTCGGGCCATTTTCGTGGGCTATAGCACACAATTTTCAGCACTCAGGTCAAATTTTTAGCAACATCCCGGATGTGTACAGACTCTTAGTAGAAGACATTTGATGAGGTTTCCTATGTTTTTTGGACCGTAGGGTACACGTCTGGGCCTTTTCGGGCTATTTAATTGTCCTTCCAACCGAGAATTACTTGCCCAAACGGAAGCCAGAATGATACATTTCGTCACTCTGACTGTCCCTCCTCCACGTATCGACCATAGTTTAACGCATAACACCACCAGGGGTAGGTCTCCGGGCCAGAAGGTTTTGCATGTGCGTTTTCGCGAAAACGTCCGCTTCGGACCATTTTCGTGGGTTATAGCACACGATTTTCAACACTCGGGTCAATTTTTTCAACATCTCAGATATACACAGACACTTAGTAGAAGACATTTGATGAGGTTTCCTTTATTATTTGGACAGTAGGGTACACATTTTGGGCCTTTTCGGGCTGTTTAGTTGCCTTTCCAACCGAGAATTACTTGCTCAAACGAAAGCCAGAATGGTGCATTTCGTCACTCTGACGGTCCCTCCTCCACGTACCGACCACAGTGTAATGCATAATACCACCGGGGGTATGTGTCCGGGCCAGAAGGGTTTGCAGGTACGTTTCGCGAAAACGTACGGAGACGTCATACGAATGACATCCTAGTACGTTTCGGGCCGTTTTCATGGGCTATAGCACACGCTTCGAGCCGATTTTAAGCACCCGGGCCAATTTTTCAGAACAGAGAAACCCAATAGTTTTCGTAGAACACATGCTGTTGGCGTTCCGAAAATTCTTGAACCACTGCAATTGGAGCTACGGAATTCGAATGACGTCTCTGTACGTTTCGGGCCTTTTTGGTGGGCTATAGCAGACGCTTCGAGCCGATTTTAAGCACTCGGGCCACTCTTTTGGAATAGACAAACCCAAGGGTTTTCGTAAAACACATGTTGTTGGCATTCCAAAAAGTCAAGAACCGCTCCAATCGGAGCTACGGAATTCAAATAACGTCTCTCTACGTTTCGGGCTATTTTCGTGGGCTATCACTTCGAGCCGAATTTAAGCACCCGAGCCAATTTTCCAGAACAGAGAAACCCAATGGTTTTCGAAGAACACATGTTGTTGGTGTTCCGAAAAGTCCAGAACTGCTGCAATCAGAGCTACGGAATTCAAATGATGTCTCCGTACGTTTCGGGCCGTTTTCGTGGGCTATAGACACGCTTCCAGACGATTTTAAGCACCCGAGCCAATTTTTCAGAACAGAAAAACCCAACAGTTTTTGTAGAACACATGTTGGCATTCCGAAAAGTCCAGAACCGCTGCAATCAGAGCTACGGAATTCAAATGACGTCTACGTACGTTTCGGGTCGTTTTCGTGGGCTACAGCACACGCTTCAAGCCGATTTTAAGCACCCGAGCCAATTTTTCAGAATAGAGAAACCCAATAGTTTTCTTAGAACACATGTTGTTGACATTCTGAAAAGTTCAGAACCGCTGCAATTAGAGCTACGGAATTCAAATGACTTCTCAATATGTTTCGGACCGTTTTCGTGGGCTATAGCACACACTTCGAGCCGATTTTAAGCACTCGGGCCAATTTTTTAGAACAGAGAAACCCAATGATTTTCTTAAAATACATGTTGTTGGCGTTCCGAAAAGTTCAGAACCGCTGCAATCAGAGCTATGGAATTCAAATGACATCTCCATACGTTTCGAGCCGTTTTCGTGGGCTATAACACACGCTTCGAGCCGATTTTAAGCACCAGAGCCCCTTTTTTGGAACAAAGAAACCCAATGGTTTTTGAAAAACACATGTTGTTGGCATTCCGAAAAGTCCAAAACCGCTGCAATCAGAGCTACGGAATTCAAATGACGTCTCTGTACGTTTCGGGCCATTTTCGTGGGCAGCACACGCTTTGAGCCAATTTTAAGCACCCGGGTCAATTTTTCTGAACAGAGAAACCTAATAATTTTCGTAAAACACATGTTGTTGAAGTTCCAAGAAGTCCAGAACTGCTACAATCGGAGCTACAGAATTCAAATGACGTCTCTGTACGTTTTGGACCGTTTTCGTGGGCACGCTTCGAGCCAATTTTAAGCACCCGAGCCAATTTTTCATAACAGAGAAACCCAATAGTTTTCGTAGAACACATGTTGTTGGCATTTCAAAAATTCCAGAACCGCTGCAATCGGAGCTACAGAATTCAAATGACGTCTCCATTCTGAAAATCGGAGCTACAGACTTCTACTAGGAGTCTGTGCATATCCGGAATGTTGCAAAAAAATAGATCCGAGTGCTGAAAATCGTGTGGGTTAGCCCACGAAAATGGCCCGAAATGGACGTTTTCGCGAAAATGCACCTGCAAACCCTTCTGGTGGTATTATGCATTAAACTATGGTCGGTACGTGGAGAAGGACCGTCAGAGTGACGAAATGCAAGTAATTCTTGGTTGGAAAGGCAACTAAACGGCCCGAAAAAAACCAAAACGTGTACCCTACGGTCCAAAAATCAATGGAAACGTCGTCAAATGTCTTCTATTAGGAATTTGTGCACATCGGATGTTGCAGAAAAATTGATCCGAGTGTTGAAAATCGTGTGCTATAGCCCACAAAAATGGCCCGAAACAGACGTTTTCGCGAAAACGTACCTGCAAACCCTTCTTGCCCAGAGACCTACCTCTGGTGGTGTTATGCATTAAACTGTGGTCCGTACGTGGAGGAGGGACCGTCAGAGTGACGAAATGCATCATTCTGACTTCCGTTTGGGCAAGTAATTCTCGGTTGGAAAGACAACTAAATGGCCCGAAAAGGTCCAAAACGTGTACCCTACGGTCCAAAAAACAAAGGAAACCTCGTCAAAGGTCTTCTACTAAGAGTCTACATATCCGGAATGTTGCAAAAAATTGACCCGAGTGCTGAAAATCGTGTGCTATAGCCCACGAAAATGGCCCTAAACAGACGTTTTCGCGAAAACGCACATGCAAAACCTTCTGGCCCAGAGACCTACCCCTGGTTGTGTTATGCATTAAACTATGGTCCGTACGTGGAGGAGGGACCATCAGAGTGACCAAATGCATCATTCTGGGTTCTGTTTGGGCATCTAATTCTCGGTTGGAAAGGTAACTAAATGGCCCAAAAAGACCTAAAACGTGTACCCTACGGTTCAAAAAACAAACGAAACCTCATCAAATGTCTTCTACAAAAAGTCTATGCATATCTAGGATATTGCAAAAAAATTGATCCGAGTGCTGAAAATCGTGTGCTATAGCCCACGAAACTAGCCCAAAACTGACGTTTTCGCGAAAACGCACCTGCAAAACCTTCTGGCCCAGACACCTACCCCTGGTGGTGTTATGCATTAAACTATGGTCGGTACGTGGAGGAGGGACCGTCAGAGTGACGAAATGCATCATTCTGGCTCCCGTTTGGGTAAGTAATTCTCGGTTGGAAAGACAACTAAACAGCCCGAAAAAGGATTGAAACGTGTACCCTGTGATACAAAAAACAAAGGAAACCACCTCAAATGTCTTCTACTAGGACTCTGTGCACATCTGGGATATTGCAAAAAAAATTGACCCGAATGCTGAAAATTGTGTGCTATAGCCCACGAAAAATTGACCTGAGTGCTGAAAACCGTGTGCTATAGCCCACGAAAATAGCCCGAAACGGACGTTTTCGCGAAAACACCCCTGCAAACCCTTCTGGCCTGGAGACATACCCTTCTGGCCTGGAGACATGTGTTTTATGAAAACAATTGGGTTTCTCTGTTCCATAGAAGTGGCCCGGGTGCTTAAAATCGGCTCGAAACGTGTGCTATAGCCCACGAAAATAGCCCAAAACGTACGAAGACGTCATTTGAATTCTGTAGTTCTGATTGCAGCGGTTCTGGACTTTTCGGAATGCCAACAACATGTGTTCTATGAAAACTGTTCAGTTTCTCTATTCTAAAAAATTGGCTCAGGTGCTTAAAATCGGCTCGAAGAGTGTGCTATAGCCCACGAAAACAGCCCGAAACGTACGGAGACGTCATTTTAATTCCGTAGCTTCGATTACAGCGGTTCTGAACTTTCCGCAACGCCAACAACATGTGTTTTACGAAAACCATTGGGTTTCTCTGTTCCAGAAAAGTGGCCCGAGTGCTTAAAATTGGCTCGTAGCGTGTGCTATAGCCCACGAAAACGGTCAGAAACGTACGGAGACGTCATTTGAAATCTGTATCTCCGATTGCAGCGGTTCTGGACTTTTCGGAATGCCAACAACATGTGTTTTACGAAAACCATTAGGTTTCTCTGTTCCAAAAAAGTGATCCGGGTGCTTAAAATCGGCTCGTAGCGTGTGCTATAGCCCACGAAAACGGTCCGAAACGTACGGTGACGTCAATTGAATTCCGTAGCTCCGATTGCAGTGGTTCTGGACTTTTCGGAATGCCAACAACATGTGTTTTACGAAAACAATTAGGTTTCTCTATTCCAGAGAAGTGGCCCGGGTGCTTAAAATCGGCTCGAAACGTGTGCTATAGCCCATGAAAACGACCTGAAACGTACGGAGACGTCATTTGAATTCCGTAGCTCTGATTGCAGTGGTTCTGGACTTTTCAAAACGCCAACAACATGTGTTCTACGAAAACTGTTGGGTTTCTCTGTTCTGGAAAATTGGCCCGAGTGCTTAAAATCGGCTCGAAGCGTGTGCTATAGCCCACGAAAACGGCTCGAAACGTACGGAGACGTCATTTGAATTCCGTAGCTCCGATTGCAGCGGTTCTGGACTTTTTGGAATGCCAACACCATGTGTTTTACGAAAATTATAGGGTTTCTCTGTTCTAAAAAAGTGGCCCGGGTGCTTAAAATCGGCTCGAAGCGTGTGCTATAGCCCACGAAAACGCTCCGAAACGTACGGAGACGTCATTTGAATTCCGTAGCTCTGATTGCAGCGGTTTTGGACTTTTCAGAATGCCAACAACATGTGGTTTAGAAACACCATTGGTTTTCTCTGTTCCAGAAAAGTGGCCCGGGTGCTTAAAATCAGCTCGAAACGTGTGCTATTGCCCACGAAAACAACACGAAACGTACGGAGACGTCATTTAAATTCCGTAGCTCCGATTGCAGCGGTTCTGTAATTTTCAAAATGCCAACAACATGTGTTCTACGAAAACCATTGGGTTTCTCTGTTCCGAAAAATTAGCCCGGTTGTTTAAAATCGGCTCGAAACTTGTGCTATAGCCCACGAAAACAGCCGGAAACGTACGGAGACGTCATTTGAATTCCGTATCTCCGATTGCAGTGGTTCTAGACTTTTCGGAACGCCAACAATATGTGTTTTATGAAAACAATTGGGTTTCTCTGTTCCAGAGAAGTGGCCCGGGTGCTTAAAATCGGCTCGAAATGTGTGCTATAGCCCACGAAAACGGCCCGAAACGTACGAAGACGTCATTTGAATTCCGTAGCTCCGATTGCAGCGGTTCTGGACTTTTCCGAATGCCAACAACATGTGTTTTACAAAACCCATTGGGTTTCTCTGTTCTAGAAAAGTGACCCGGGTGCTTAAAATCGGCTCGAAACGTGTGCTATAGCACACGATTTTCAGCACTCTTTGTAGAAGATATTTGATGAGGTTTCCTTTGTTTTTTGACCGTAGGGTACACGTTTTGGGCCTTTTCGGGCTATTTAGTTACCTTTCCAACCGAGAATTAGTTGCCCAAACGGAAGTCAGAATGATGTATTTCGTCACTCTGATGGTCCCTCCTCCACGTACAGAGCATAGTTTAATGCATAACACCACCAGGGGTAGGTCTCTGGGCCAGAAAGTTTTGCAGGTGCGTTTTCGCGAAAACGTCCGTTTCGGACCATTTTCGTGGACTATAGCACACGATTTGCAACACTCGGGTCAATTGTTTTTGCAACATCCCGGATATGCACCGACTATTAGTAGAAGAAATTTGACGAGGTTTCCTTTGTTTTTTGGACCGTAGGGTACACATTTTGGTCCTTTTCAGGCCATTTAGTTGCCTTTCCAACCGAGAATTATTTACCAAACGGAAGCCAGAATGAAGCATTTTGTCACTCTGACGGTCCCTCCTCCACGTACCGACCTTAGTTTAATGCATAAAACCACCAAGGGTAGGTCTCGATTGGGTTTCGCTACTTTGTCATTTTGAAAATTGGCTTCGCTGTTTTGCCATTATCAATCCGTGCCCACTCGCTGTAATGCCTTGAATCCCGAAATTGCCCTCGGTTCAAAAGATGAGGCAGAGGACGACGGCGCCCAGGTGACCGCACGCGCGGGGATGAGCTCGCGGCCAGCCAGTGGTGCGGCGGCAAGCCCCGTGGCCGGCCAGTGGCGTGCGCGGGCGAGTCCCGCGGCCGGCCAAGAGGCGGCTTCGGCGCGACATCGAGCTCTGCCGCCGGCCAGGAGGCGGCACGCGCCGGTGAGCCCGCGGCCGACCAGTGGCTTGGCAGCGCGGGAGCTCCGCACCCGGTGAGGGGTGGCGCGCAGGCGAGCTCCGCGGCATGGGTGGCCATGGCGGGAGGAGGGGACCTTGGGCGGCGGACGGGGAGCCAGGCACGCTGTGGGGAAGCTGTTGGCGGCGGCCATGGCCCGCGGTGAGGAAGCTCCAGGCGAACCTACCGCCGGCGTCCAGAGCCTAGCCGCTGTAGCCCCACACCAATGCTGACACGGTCGAGCTCCCCTTGTGCCGCCGCCATCCTCACCTCCCAGCATGACGGTCCACCCTGGCCTTCCCCTGCGGCTGCGGCGGCCGCTCGTCCGCTCCAGCCCAAAGGGGGCTGCGAGGCCGGCGTGAGCCCGGGGAGGAGGGAGGGACGCCGCCGTGCCTCGCGGCCGCCGGTTGGGGGAGAGAAAGAGAGTGAGAAGGGATGGGGCAGCGCAGGGAGGAAGGAGGAGCAGGAGCGGCAGTGCAGTGGCGGACGAAGGTTGAAGAAGGGGGAGGAAGGAGGAGCAGGGGCAGCAGACGGCTGGAGGTTGAAGAAGGGGAGGAAGGAGAAGCAGGGGCGGCGGACGGCCGGAGGTTGAAGAAGGTGAGGGGTATCATGGTCAAAAAAGGCATTCTAGCGGTGTACTCTGGTTTCATAATGGCATTTCGGCGAAACCCAAATGCAGAATGGCAAAGCAGCGAAACCCAATCGTGACAATGGCAAGATTGCAAATATCTCCATCCCGGATGTGCACAGAGTCCTAGTAGAAGACATTTGACGAGGTTTCTTTTGTTTTTTGTATCGCAGGGTACACGTTTCAAGCCTTTTTCGGGCTGCTTAGTTGCCTTTCCAACCGAAAATTACTTGCCCAAACGGGAGCCAGAATGATGCATTTCGTCACTCTGACGGTACCTCCTCCACGTACCGACCATATTTTAATGCATAACACCACCAGGGGTAGGTGTCTGGGCCAGAAGGTTTTGCATGTGCATTTTCGCGAAAACGTCAGTTTTGGGCTAGTTTCGTGGGCTATAGCACACGATTTTCAGCACTCGGGGTCAATTTTTTTTGCAATATCCTGGATATGCAGACTCTTTGTAGAAGACATTTGATGAGGTTTCCTTTGTTTTTTGGACCGTAGGGTACACGTTTTGGCCCTTTTCGGGCCATTTAGTTATCTTTCCAACCGAGAATTAGATGCCCAAACAGAACCCAGAATGATGCATTTGGTCACTCTGATGGTCCCTCCTCCACGTACGGACCACAGTTTAATGCATAACACACACAGGGGTAGGTCTCTGGGCCAGAAGGTTTTGCAGGTGCGTTTTCGCGAAAACGTCCGTTTAGGGCTATTTTCGTGGGCTATTGCCCACGAAAACGGCCCGAAATGTACGGAGACGTCATTTGAATTCCGTAGCTCCGATTACAGTGGTTCTGGACTTTTCGGAAGGCCAAAAACATGTGTTTTATGAAAACAATTGGGTTTCTCTGTTCTAGAGAAGTGGTCCGGGTGCTTAAAATCGGCTCGAAACGTGTTCTATAGCTCACGAAAACGGCCCGAAACGTACGGAGACGTCATTTGAATTTCGTAGCTCCGATTGCAGCGGTTCTGGACTTTTTGGAATGCCAATAACATGTGTTTTATGAAAACCGTTGGGTTTCTCTGTTAAGGAAAAGTTGCACAAGTGCTTAAAATAGGCTCGAAACGTGTGCTATAGCCCACGAAAACAGCTCGAAACGTACGGAGACGTTATTTGAATTTCGTAGGTCCGATTGCAGCGGTTCTGGACTTTTCGGAACGCTAACAACATGTGTTCTACGAAAACCGTTGGATTCCTCTGTTCTGGAAAATTGGCCCGGGTGCTTAAAATCGGCTCGTAGCGTGTGCTATAGACCACGAAAACGGCTAGAAACGTACGGAGACATCATTTGAATTCCGTAGCTCTGATTGCAGCGGTTCTGGACTTTTTGGAATGCCGACAACATGTGTTTTATGAAAACCATTAGGTTTCTCTATTCTAGAAAAGATGCACGGGTGCTTAAAATCGGCTCGAAACGTGTGCTATAGCCCATGAAAACAGCACAAAACATACGGAGACGTCATTTGAATTCCGTAACTCTGATTGCAGCGGTTCTGGACTTTTCAGGATGCCAACAACATGTGTTTTACATAAACTATTGGGTTTCTCTGTTCTGAAAAAGTGGCACGGGTGCTTAAAATCGGCACGAAATGTGTGCTAGCCCACGAAAACGACCCGAAATGTACGGAGACGTCATTTGAATTCCGTAGCTTTGATTACAGCGGTTCTGGACTTTTCGGAATGCCAACAACATGTGTTTTACAAACACCATTGGGTTTCTCTGTTCCAGAAAAGTGGCCTGGGTGCTTAAAATCAGCTCGAAACGTGTGCTATTGCCCACGAAAACAACACGAAACGTACGGAGACGTCATTTGAATTCTGTAGCTCTGATTGCAGCGGTTCTGGAATTTTCGGAATGCCAACAACATGTGTTCTATGAAAACTGTTCGGTTTCTCAGTTCTGAAAAATTGGCTCGGGTGCTTAAAATCAGCTCGAAGTGTGTGCTATAGCCCACGAAAACGGCCCGAAACGTACGTACACGACATTTGAATTCCGTAGCTCTGATTGCAGCGATTCTAAACTTTTTGCAACGCTAACAACATGTGTTTTACGAAAACCATTGGGTTTCTCTGTTCCAAAAAAGTGGCCCGGGTGCTTAAAATCGGCTCGAAGCGTGTGCTATAGCCCACGAAAACGGCCCGAAACGTACGGAGACGTCATTTGAATTCTGTAGCTCCGATGGCAGCAGTTCTGGACTTTTCGGAACGCCAACAACATGTGTTTTACGAAAACCATTGGGTTTCTCTGTTCCAAAAAAGTGGCCCGGGTGCTTAAAATCGGCTCGAAGCGTGTGCTATAGCCCACGAAAACGGCCCGAAACGTACGGAGATGTCATTTGAATTACACAGCTCCGATTGCAAAGGTTGTGGACCTTTCGGAACACCAATAACATTTGTTTTACGAAAACAATTGGGTTTCTCTATTCTGAAAAAGTGGCCTGGGTGCTTAAAATCGGCTCGAAACGTGTGCTATAGCCCACGAAAACGGCCCGAAACGTACGGAGACGTCATTTGAATTCCCTAGCTCCGATTGTAGCGGTTCTGGACTTTTCGGAAGGCCAACAACATCTATTCTACGAAAACCATTAGGTTTCTCTGTTCTTAAAAATTGGCCCGGGTGCTTAAAATCGGCTCGAAGTGTGTGCTATAACCCACGAAAACGGCTCGAAACGTACGTAGACGTCATCTGAATTTCGTAGCTCCGATTGCAGCGGTTCTAGACTTTTCGGAATGCCAACAACATGTGTTTTACGAAAATTATTGGGTTTCTCTGTTCCGGAAAAGATACACGGGTGCTTAAAATCGGCTCGAAACGTGTGCTATAGCACACAAAAACAACATGAAACGTACGGAGACGTCATTTGAATTCCGTAGCTCCGATTGCAGCGGTTCTGAACTTTTTAGAACGCTAACAACATGTGTTCTATGAAAACTGTTCGGTTTCTCAATTCTGAAAAATTGGCTCGGGTGCTTAAAATCGGCTCGAAGCGTGTGCTATATCCCATGAAAACGGCCCGAAATGTACGGAGACGTCATTTGAATTCCATAGCTTCGATTGCAGTGGTTCTGAACTTTTTGCAACGCTAACAACATTTGTTTTACGAAAACCATTGGATTTCTCTGTTCCAAAAAAGTGGCCCGGGTGCTTAAAATCGGCTCGTGGCGTGTGCTATAGCCCACGAAAACGGCCAGAAACGTACGGAGATGTTATTTGAATTCCGTAGCTCCGATTGCAGTGGTTCTGGACTTTTCGGAACGCCAACAACATGTGTTTTACGAAAAAATAGGGTTTCTCTGTTCCAGAGAAGTGGCCCGGGTGCTTAAAAACGACCCGAAACATACGGAGACGTCATTTGAATTCCGTAGCTCCGATTGTAGCAGTTCTGGACGTTTTGGAATGCCAACAACATGTGTTTTATGAAAACCGTTGGGTTTCTCTATTCCGGAAAAGTTGCACAGGTGCTCAAAATCAGCTCGAAACGTATGCTATAGCCCACGAAAACAGCCCGAAACGTACGGAGACGTCATTTGAATTTCGTAGCTCCGATTGCTGCGGTTCTGAACTTTTCAGAATGCCAACAACATGTGTTCTACGAAAACCATTGGCTTTCTCTATTCTGGAAAATTGGCCCGGTTGCTTAAAATCAACTCATAGCGTGTGCTATAGCCCACCAAAACGGCCAGAAACGTACGGAGACATCATTTGAATTCCGTAGCTCTGATTGCAGTGGTTCTGGACTTTTCGGAATACTGACAACATGTGTTTTACAAAAACCATTAGGTTTCTCTGTTCCAAAAAAGTGGCCCGAGTGCATAAAACCGGCTCAAAGCTTGTGCTATTGCCCACGAAAACGGCCCAAAACGTATGGAGACGTCATTTGAATTCTATAGCTCCAATTGTAGCGGTTCTGGACTTTTCAGAATGCCAACAATATGTGTTTTACGAAAATAATTGGGTTTCTCTGTTCCGAAAAAGTGGCCCGGGTGCTTAAAATCGGCTCGAAACGTGTGCTATAGCACACACTACGAGCCGATTTTAAGCACCCGGGCCACTTTTTTGGAACAGAGAAACCCAATGGTTTTCGTAAAACACATGTTGTTGGCATTGCAAAAAGTTCAGAACCACTGCAATCGAAGCTACGGAATTCAAATGACGTCTCCGTACATTTCGGGCCGTTTTCGTGAGCTATAGCACACGCTTCGAGCAAATTTTAAGCACCCGAGCCAATTTTTTAGAATAGAGAAACCAAACAGTTTTCATAGAACACATGTTGTTAGCATTCCGAAAAGTCCAGAACTGCTGCAATCAGAGCTACGGAATTCAAATGACGTCTCCGTACGTTTCGTGCTGTTTTCGTGGGCTATAGCACACGTTTCGAGCCGACTTTAAGCACCTGTGCAACTTTTCCGGAACAGAGAAACCCAATGGTTTTCGTAAAACCCATGTTGTTGGCATTCTGAAAAGTCCAGAACCGCAGCAATCGGAGCTACGAAATTCAAATGACGTCTTCGTATGTTTCGGGCCGTTTTCGTGGGCAATAGCACACGTTTCGTGCCGATTTTAAGCACTCGGGCCACTTTTCTGAAACAGAGAAACCCAATAGTTTTTGTAAAACACATGTTGTTGGCGTTCCGAAAAGTCCAGAACCGCTGCAATCGGAGCTACGGAATTCAAATGACGTCTCCGTACGTTTCGGGTCGTTTTCGTGGGCTATAGCACACGCTTCGAGCCGATTTTAAGCACCCGGGCCACTTTTTTGGAAGAGAGAAACCCTATGGTTTTCGTAAAACACATGGTGTTGGTGTTTTGAAAAGTCCAGAACCGCTGCAATCGGAGCTACGGAATTCAAATGACGTCTCCGTACGTTTCGGGCCGTTTTCGTGGGCTATAGCACATGCTTCGAGTCGATTTTAAGCAACCGAGCCAATTTTCCAGAACAGAGAAACCCCTGGTTTTCGTAGAACACATGTTGTTGGCATTCTGAAAATTCCAGAACCGCTGCAATCGGAGCTACTGAATTCAAATGACGTCTTCGTACGTTTCGGGCCGTTTTCGTGGGATATAGCACACGTTTCGAGCTGATTTTATGCACCCGGGCCACTTTTCCGGAACAGAGAAACCCAATTGTTTTCGTAAAACACATGTTGTTGGCATTTCGAAAAGTCCAGAACCGCTGCAATCGGAGCTATGGAATTCAAATGACGTCTCCATATGTTTAGGGCCGTTTTCGTGTGCAATAGCACAAGCTTCGAGCCGATTTTAAGCACCCGGGCCACTTTTTTGGAACAGAGAAACCTAATGGTTTTCGTAAAACAAATGTTGTCGGCATTTCAAGAAGTCTAGAACCGCTGCAATCGAAGCTACGGAATTCAAATGACGTCTCTGTACATTTCTGGTCGTTTTCGTGGGCTATAGCCCACGCTACGAGCCGATTTTAAGCACCCGGGCCAATTTTCCAGAACAGAGAAACCCAATGGTTTTCGTAGAACACATGTTGTTGGCATTCCGAAAAGTTCAGAACCACTACAATCGGAGCTACGAAATTCAAATGACGTCTCCGTACGTTTCGGGCTGTTTTCGTGGGCTATAGCACACGTTTCGAGCCGATTTTAAGCACCTGTGCAACTTTTCCAGAACAGAGAAACCCAACAGTTTTTGTAAAACACATGTTGTTGGTATTCCAAAAAGTTCAGAACCACTGCAATCAGAGCTACGGAATTCAAATGACGTCTCTGTATATTTCCGGCCGTTTTCGTGGGCTATAACACACGCTACGAGCCGATTTTAACCACCTGGGCCAATTTTCCAGAACAGAGAAACCTAATGGTTTTCATAGAACACATGTTCTTGGTGTTCTGAAAAGTCTAGAACTGATGCAATCGGAGCTACAGAATTCAAATGACGTCTACATACGTTTCGGGACGTTTTCGTGGGCTATAGACACGCTTCGAGCCGATTTTAAGCACCCGAGCCAATTTTTCAGAACAAAGAAACCCAACAGTTTTCGTAGAACACATGTTGTTGGAATTTTGAAAAGTCCAGAACCGCTGCAATCGGAGCTACGGAATTCAAATGACGTCTACGTATGGTTCGGGCCGTTTTCGTGGGCTATAGCACACGCTTCGAGCCGATTTTAACCACCCGAGCCAATTTTCAGAACTGAGAAACCCAATAGTTTTAATAGAACACATGATGTTGGCATTCCAAAAAATCCAGAACCGCTGCAATCGAAGCTACGAAATTCAAATGTCGTCTCTATAAGTTTCGGGCCGTTTTTTGGGCTATAGCACATATTTCGAGCCGATTTTAAGCACCCGGGCCAATTTTCCAGAATAGAGAAACCCAATGGTTTTCGTAGAATAGATGTTGTTGGCGTTCCGAAGAGTCCAGAACCGCTGCAATCGGAGCTACGGAATTCAAATGACGTCTACATACGTTTCGGGCCGTTTTCGTGGGCTATAGACACGCTACCAGACGATTTTAAGCACCCGAGCCAATTTTTCAGAACAGAAAAACCCAACAGTTTTCGTAGAACACATGTTGTTGGAATTTCGAAAAGTCCAGAACCGCTGCAATCGGAGCTACGGAATTCAAATGACGTCTACGTATGGTTCGGGCCGTTTTCGTGGGCTATAGCACACGCTTCGAGCCGATTTTAAGCACCCGAGCCAATTTTCAGAACTGAGAAACCCAATAGTTTTAATAGAACACATGATGTTGGCGTTCCAAAAAATCCAGAACCGCTGCAATCGAAGCTACGGAATTCAAATGTCGTCTCTGTAAGTTTCGGGCCGTTTTTTGGGCTATAGCACATGTTTCGAGCCGATTTTAAGCACCCGGGCCAATTTTCCAGAATAGAGAAACCCAATGGTTTTCGTAGAATAGATGTTGTTGGCATTCTGAAAAGTCCAGAACCGCTACAATCGGAGGTACAGAATTCAAATGACGTCTACATACGTTTCGGGCCGTTTTCGTGGGCTATAGACACGCTGCGAGCCGATTTTAAGCACCCTAGCCAATTTTTCAGTACAGAGAAAACCAAAAGTTTTCATAGAACACATGTTGTTGGCATTCCGAAAAGTTCAGAACCACTGCAATCGGAGCTACGGAATTCAAATGACGTCTCCGTACGTTCCAAGCCGTTTTCGTGGGCTATAGCACACGTTTTGAGCCGATTTTAAGCATCCGGGCCACTTTTTCGGAATAGAGAAACCCAATAGTTTTCGTAAAACACATATTGTTGGCGTTCCGAAAAGTCCAGAACTGCTGCAATCGGATCTACGGAATTCAAATGACGTCTCCGTACGTTTCGGGCCGTTTTCGTGGGCTATAGCACAAGTTTCGAGCCGATTTTAAACATCCGGGCCACTTTTCTGAAACAGAGAAACCCAAAGGTTTTCGTAAAACACATGTTGTTGGCATTCTGAAAAGTCCAGAACCACTGCAATCGGAGCTACGAAATTCAAATGTCGTCTACGTACGTTTCGGACTGTTTTCGAGGGCTATAGCACACGTTTCGAGCCGATTTTAAGCAACCGGGCCACTTTTCCGGAACAGAGAAATCCAAAGGTTTTCATAAAACACATGTTGTTGACGTTCCAAAAAGTCCAGAACCACTGCAATCGGAGCTATGGAATTCAAATGGCATCTACGTACGTTTCAGTCCGTTTTCGTGGGCTATAACACACGTTTTGAGCCGATTTTAAGCACCCGGGCCACTTTCCCGGAACAAAGAAACCCAATAGTTTTCGTAAAACATATGTTGTTGGCGTTCTAAAAAGTCCAGAACCGCTACAATCGGAGCTACGGAATTCAAATGACGTCTACGTACATTTCGGGCTGTTTTTGTGGGCTATAGCACACGTTTCGAGCCGATTTTAAGCAATCGGGCCACTTTTCCGGAACAGAGAAACCCAATAGTTTTCGTAAAACACATGTTGTTGGCATTTTGAAAAGTCCAGAACCGATGCAATCGGAGCTACGGAATTCAAATGACGTCTCCGTACGTTTCAAGCCATTTTCGTGGGCTAGAGTACACGTTTTGAGCCGATTTTAAGCACCCAGACAACTTTTCTGGAACAGAGAAACCCAATGGTTTTCGTAAAACACATGTTGTTGGTGTTCCGAAAAGTCCAGAACCGTTGTAATCAGAGCTACGGAATTCAAATGACGTCAACATACGTTTCGGGCCGTTTTCGTGGGCTCTAGACACGCTTCGAGTCGATTTTAAGCACCCGAGCCAATTTTGCAGAACAGAGAAACCCAACAGTTTTCGTAGAACACATGTTGTTGGCATTCCGAAAAGTCTAGAACTGTTGCAATCGGAGCTACGAAATTCAAATGATGTCTCCGTACATTTTGGGCCGTTTTCGTGGGCTATAGCACACGTTTCGACCCGATTTTAAGCACCCTAGCCACTTTTCCAAAATAGAGAAACCCAAAGGTTTTCATAAAACACATGTTTTTGGCGTTCCGAAAAGTCCAGAACCGCTGCAATCGGAGCTACGGAATTCAAATGACGTCTCTGTAAGTTTCGGGCCGTTTTTGTGGGCTATAGCACACGCTTCGAGCCGATTTTAAGCACCCGGGCCAATTTTCCAGAACAGAGAAACCCAATGGTTTTCGTAGAATAGATGTTGCTGGCGTTCCGAAGAGTCCAGAACCGCTGCAATCGGAGCTACGGAATTCAAATGACGTCTACATACGTTTCGGGCCGTTTTCGTGGGCTATAGACACGCTTCCAGACAATTTTAAGCACCCGAGCCAATTTTTCAGAACAGAAAAACCCAACAGTTTTCGTAGAACACATGTTGTTGGCATTCCAAAAAGTCCAGAACCGCTGCAATCAGAGCTACGAAATTCAAATGACGTATACGTACGTTTCGTACCGTTTTCGTGGGCTATAGCACACGCTTCGAGCCGATTTTAAGCACCCGAGCCAATTTTCAGAACTAAGAAACCCAACAGTTTTAGTAGAACACATGATGTTGGCATTTTGAAAAGTCCAGAACCGCTGCAATCAGAGCTACGGAATTCAAATGACGTCTCTATAAGTTTCGAGCCGTTTTTGTGGGCTATAGCACATGCTTCGAGCCGAATTTAAGCACCCAGGCCAATTTTCCAGAACAGAGAAATCCAATGGTTTTCGTAGAATAGATGTTGTTGGCGTTCTGAAAAGTCCAGATCCGCTGCAATCGGAGGTACGGAATTCAAATGACATCTACATACGTTTTGGGCTGTTTTCGTGAGCTATAAACACGCTTCGAGCCAATTTTAAGCACCCGAGCCAATTTTTCAGAACATAGAAAACTAATAGTTTTCGTAGAACACATGTTGTTGGCAATCCGAAAAGTCCAGAACCGCTGCAATCGGAGATACGAAATTCAAATGACGTCTCCGTACGTTTCAGGCCGTTTTCGTGGGCTATAGCACACGTTTTGATCCGATTTTAAGCACCCGGGCCACTTTTCCGGAACAGAGAAACCCAATAGTTTTCGTAAAACACATGTTGTTGGCGTTCCGAGAAGTCCAAAACCGCGGCAATCGGATCTACGGAATTCAAATGACGTCTCTGTAAGTTTCGGGCCGAGCCGATTTTAAGCACCCGAGCCAATTTTTCAGAACAGAGAAACCCAACAGTTTTCGTAGAACACATGTTGTAGGGATTCTGAAAAATCCAGAACCGTTGCAATCGGAGCTACGGAATTCAAATGACGTCTACGTACGTTTCGGTCCGTTTACGTGGGCTGTAACACACATTTTGAGCCGATTTTAAGCACCCGGGCCAATTTCTCGGAACAAAGAAACCCAATGGTTTTCGCAAAACATATGTTGTTGGCGTTCCGAAAAGTCTAGAACCACTCCAATCGGAGCTACGGAATTCAAATGACGTCTCTGTAAGTTTCGGGTCGTTTTTGTGGGCTATAGCACACGCTTCGAGCCGATTTTAAGCACCCGGGCCAATTTTCCAGAATAGAGAAACCCAATGGTTTTCGTAGAATAGATGTTGTTGGCATTCCGAAAAGTCCAGAACCGCTGCAATCGGAGCTACGGAATTCAAATGACGTCTACGTATGTTTCAGGCCGTTTTCGTGGGCTATAGACACGCTTCGAGCCGATTTTAAGCACCCGAGCCAATTTTTCAGAACAGAGAAATCCAATAGTTTTCGTAGAACACATGTTGTTGGCATTCCGAACAGTCCAGAACCGCTGCAATCGGAGCTACGGAATTCAAATGACGTCTCCGTACGTTTTGGGACGTTTTCGTGGGCTATAGCACACGTTTCGAGCCGATTTTAAGCACCCGGGCCACTTTTTCAAAACAGAGAAACCCAAAGGTTTTCGTAAAACACATGTTGTTGGCGTTCCGAAAAGTCCAGCACCACTGCAATCGGAGATACGGAATTCAAATGACGTCTACGTACATTTCGGTCCGTTTTCGTGGGCTATAGCACACGTTTTGAGCCGATTTTAAGCACCCAGGCCACTTTTTCGGAACAAAGAAACCTAATGGTTTTCATAAAACATATGTTGTTGGTGTTTCGAAAAGTACAGAACTGCTGCAATAGGAGCTACGAAATTCAAATGACATCTCTGTAAGTTTCGGGTCGTTTTTGTGGGCTATAGACACGCTTCAAGCCGATTTTAAGCACCCGGGCCAATTTTCCAGAACAGAGAAACCCAATGGTTTTCGTAGAATAGATATTGTTGGCGTTCCTAAAAGTCCAAAACTGTTGCAATCGGAGCTACGGAATTCAAATGATGTCTACATACGTTTCGGGAAGTTTTCGTGGGCTATAGACACGCTTTAAGCCGATTTTAAGCACCCGAGCCAATTTTTCAGAACAGAGAAACCCAATAGTTTTCGTAGAACACATGTTGTAGGCATTCTGAAAAGTCCAGAACCGTTGCAATCGGAGCTACGGAATTCAAATGACGTCTCCGTACGTTTTGGGTCGTTTTCGTGGGCTATAGCACACGTTTCGAGCCGATTTTAAGCAACCGGGCAACTTTTTCAGAACAGAGAAACCCAAAGCTTTTTGTAAAACACATGTTGTTGGCGTTTCGAAAAATCCAGAACCACTGCAATTGGAGCTACGGAATTCAAATGACGTCTACGTACATTTCGGTCCGTTTTCGTGGGTTATAGCACACGTTTTGAGCCGATTTTAAGCACCCAGGCCACTTTTCCGGAACAAAGAAACTAATGGTTTTCATAAAACATATGTTGTTGGTGTTTCGAAAAGTCCAGAACCACTGCAATCGGAGCTATGAAATTCAAATTACGTCTATGTACGTTTCGGACCGTTTTCGTGGGCTATAACACACGTTTCGAGCCGATTTTAAACAACCGGGCCACTTTTTCGGAACAGCGAAACCCAAAGGTTTTCGTAAAACACATGTTGTTGGCATTCCAAAAAGTCCAGAACCGCTGCAATCGTTGCTACGGAATTCAAATGACGTCTACGTATGTTTCGGGCCGTTTTCGTGGGCTATAGCACACGTTTCGAGCCGATTTTAAGCACCCGTGCCACTTTTCCAGAACAGAGAAACCAAATGGTTTTCGTAAAACACATGTTGTTGGCGTTTCGAAAAGTCCAGGACCGTTGCAATCGGAGCTACGAAATTCAACTGACGTCTACGTACGTTTCGTTCCGTTTTTGTGGGCTATAGCACACGTTTTGAGCTGATTTTAAGCAACCCCAGCCAATTTTTCAGAACAGAGAAACCCAACAATTTTCGTAGACCACATGTTGTTGACATTCCGAAAAGTCCAGAACCGCTGCAATCGGAGCAACGGAATTCAAATGACGTCTCCGTACGTTTTTGGCCGTTTTCGTGGGCTGTAGCACACGTTTCGAGCCGATTTTAAACACCCGGGCCAATTTTTCAGAACAGAGAAACCCAACAGTTTTCGTAGAACACATGTTGTTGGCATTCCGAAAAGTCCAAAACTGCTGCAATCGGAGCAACCAAATTCAAATGACGTCTCCGTACGTTTTTGGCCGTTTTCGTGGGCTATAACACACGTTTCGAGCCGATTTTAAGCACCCGGGCCACTTTTCTGAAACAGAGAAACCAAAAGGTTTTCGTAAAACACATGTTGTTGGCGTTCCGAAAAGTCCAGAACCGCTGCAATCGGAGCTACAGAATTCAAATGACGTCTACGTATGTTTCAGACCGTTTTCGTGGGGTATAGCACACGTTTCGAGCCGATTTTAAGCAACCGGGCCACTTTTTCGGAACAGCGAAACCCAAAGGTTTTCGTAAAACACATGTTGTTGGTGTTCCGAAAAGTCCAGAACCGCTGCAATCAAAGCTATGAAATTCAAATGACGTCTACGTACGTTTCGGTCCGTTTTTGTGGGCTATAGCACACGTTTTGAGCCGATTTTAAGCAACCGGGGCACTTTTTCAGAACAAAGAAACCCAATGGTTTTCGTAAAACATATGTTGTTGGCGTTTCGAAAAGTCCAGAACCGCTGCAATCGGAGCTACGGAATTCAAATGACGTCAACGTACGTTTCGGGCCGATTTCGTGGGCTATAGCACACGTTTCGATCCGATTTTAAGCAGCCGGGCCACTTTTCCGGAACAGAGAAACCCAATGGTTTTCGTAAAATACATATTGTTGGCGTTTCGAAAAGTCAAGAACCGCTGCAATCAGAGCTACGGAATTCAAATGACATCTCCGTACGTTTCGGGCCGTTTTCGTGGGCTATAGCACACGTTTTGAGCCGATTTTAAGCAACCCGGCCACTTTTCCGGAACAAAGAAACCCATTGATTTTCGTAAAACATATGTTGTTGGCGTTTCTAAAAGTCCAGAACCATTGCAATCGGAGCTACGGAATTCAAATGATGTCTCCGTAAGTTTTGGGCCGTTTTCGTGGGCTATAGCACACGTTTCGAGCCGATTTTATGCACACGGGCCACTTTTCCGAAGTAGAGAAACCCAAAGGTTTTTGTAAAACACATATTGTTGGCGTTCTGAAAAGTCTAGAACCGCTGCAATCGGAGCTACAGAATTCAAATGACCTCTACGTACGTTTCGAGCCGTTTTCGTGGGCTATAGCACACGTTTCGAGCCGATTTAAGCAACCGGGCCACTTTTCCGGAACAGAGAAACCCAAAGGTTTTCGTAAAACACATGTTGTTGGCGTTTCGAAAAGTCCAGCACTGCTGCAATCGGAGCTACGGAATTCAAATGACGTCTACGTACGTTTCGGTCCGTTTTCGTGGGCTATAGCACACGTTTTGAGCCGATTTTAAGCAACCGGGCCACTTTTCCGGAACAAAGAAGCCCATTGGTTTTCGTAAAATATATGTTGTTGGCGTTCCCAAAAGTTCAGAACTGCTGTAATCGGAGCTACAGAATTTAAATGACGTTTACGTACGTTTCGGTCCGTATTCGTGGGCTATAGCACACGTTTTGAGCCGATTTTAAGCAACCGGACCACTTTTCCGGAAAAAAGAAACCCAATGATTTTCGTAAAATATATGTTGTTGGCGTTCCAAAAAGTCAGAACCGCTGCAATCGGAGCTACGGAATTCAAATGACGTCTACGTACGTTTCAGATCGTTTTCGTGGGCTATAGCACACGCTTCGAGCCGATTTTAGGCAACCGGGCCAGTTTTCCGGAATAGAGAAACCCAAAGGTTTTCGGAAAACACATGTTGTTGGCGTTCCAAAAAGTCCAGAACTGCTCCAATCGGAGCTACGAAATTCAAATGACGTCTACGTATGTTTCGGGCCGTTTTCGTGGGCTATAGCACACGTTTCGAGCCGATTTTAAGCAACCGGGACACTTTTTCGGAACAGAACAACCCAAAGGTTTTCGTAAAACACATGTTGAATGACGTCAATGTACGTTTCGGGCCGGTTTCGTGGGCTATAGACACGCTCACCCGAGCCAATTTTTCAGAATAGAGAAACCCAACAGTTTTCATAGAACACATGTTGTTGGCATTCCGAAAAGTCCAGAACCGCTGCAATCGGAGCTACAGAATTCAAATGACGTCTCCGTACGTTTTGGGCCGCTTTCGTGAGCACACGTTTCGAGCCGATTTTAAGTACCAGGGCCACTTTTCCAAAACAGAGAAAACCGAAGGTTTTCATAAAACACATGTTGTTGGTGTTCTGAAAAGTTCAGAACCGCTGCAATCGGAGCTACGAAATTCAAATGACATCTACGTATGTTTCGGTGCGTTTTCGTGGGCACACATTTCGAGCTGATTTTAAGCAATCGGGCCACTTTTCCGGAATAGAGAAACCCAAAGGTTTTCGTAAAACACATGTTGTTGGCGTTCCGAAAAGTCCAGAACCGCTCCAATCGGAGCTACGGAATTCAAATGACGTCTACGTACGTTTCGGACCGTTTTCGTGGGCTATAGGACACGTTTCGAGACGATTTTAAGCACCCGTGCCACTTTTCCGGAACAGAGAAACCCAAAGGTTTTCGTGAAACACATGTTGTTGGCGTTCCGGAAAGTCCAGAACCGCTGCAATGGGAGCTACGAAATTCAAATGACGTCTACGTACGTTTCGGTCCGTTTTCGTGGGCTATAGCACACGTTTCGAGCCGATTTTAACATGTGCTATAGCCCACGAAAACGGCCCGAAACGTACAAAGGCGTCATTTGAATTCCGTAGCTCCGATTGCAGCAGTTCTGGACTTTTCGGAATGCCAACAACATGAGTTTTACGAAAATCATTGGGTTTCTCTGTTCCGAAAAAGTGGCGTGAGTGCTTAAAATCGGCTCGAAACGTGTGCTATAGCCCACGAAAACGGCTGGAAACGTACGGAGACGTCATTTGAATTCCTTAGCTCCGTTTGCAGCGGTTCTGGACTTCTCGGAATGCCAACAACATGGGTTCTACGAAAACCATTAGGTTTTTCTGTTCTGAAAAATTGGCCCGGGTGCTTAAAATCGGCTTGAAGCGTGTGCTATAGCCCACGAAAATAGCCCGAAACGTACAGAGACATCATTTCAATTCTGTAGCTCCAATTGCAATGGTTCTGAACTTTTCGAAACACCAACAACATGTGTTTTACGAAAACCATTGGGTTTCGCTGTTCCAGAAAAGTGGCGCGGGTGCTTAAAATCGGCTCGAAGCGTGTGTTATATCCCACGAAAACGGCCTGAAACGTACAGAGACGTCATTTGAATTCTGTATCTCCGATTGCAGCGGTTCTGGACTTTTAGGAACGCCAACAACTTGTGTTTTACGGAAACCATTGGGTTTGTCTGTTCCGGAAAAGTGGCCCGGGTGCTTAAAATCGGCTCGAAACGTGTGCTATAGCCCACGAAAACTGTCTGAAACGTACGGATATGTAATTTGAATTCGTAGCTCCGATTGCAGCGATTCTGAACTTTTCGGAACGCCAACAATATGTGTTCGACGAAAACTATTGGGTTTCTCTGTTCTGAAAAATTGGCTCGAGTGCTTAAAATCGGCTCGAAGCGTGTGCTATAGCCCACGAAAACGACCCGAAACGTACGGAGACGTCATTTGAATACCGTAGCTCTGATTGCAGCAGTTCTGGACTTTTCGGAATGCCAACAACATGGCTTCTACAAAAACCATTAGGTTTCTCTATTCTGGAAAATTGGCGCGGGTACTTAAAATTGGATCGAAGCGTGTGCTATATCTCACGAAAATGGTCCGAAACGTACAGAGACGTCATTTGAATTCCGTAGCTCCGATTGCAGTGGTTCTAGACTTTTCGGAACGCCAACATATGTTTTACGAAAACTATTTGGTTTCTTTGTTCTGGAAAAGTGGCCCGGTTGCTTAAAATCGGCTCAAAACGTGTGCTATAGCCCTCGAAAATGGACCGAAACGTACGTAGACGTCATTTGAATTTCGTAGCTCCGATTGCAGCGGTTCTGGACTTTTCGGAACGCCAACAACATGTGTTTTACGAAAACCTTTGGGTTTCTCTGTTCCGGAAAAGTGGCCTGGTTGCTTAAAATCGGCTCGAAACATGTGCTATAGCCCACGAAAACGGACCGAAACGTACGTAGACGTCATTTGAATTCCGTAGCCCCGATTGCAGCAGTTCTGGACTTTTCGGAACGCCAACAATATGTGTTTTACGAAAACCTTTAGGTTTCTCTGTTTCGGAAAAGTGGCCCGGGTACTTAAAATCGGCTCGAAACGTGTGCTATAGCCCACGAAAACGGTCCAAAACGTACGGAGACGTCATTTGATATCTGTAGCTCCGATTGCAGCGGTTCTGGACTTTTCAGAATGCCAACAACATGTGTTCTACAAAAACTGTTGGGTTTCTCTGTTCTGAAAAATTGGCTCGGGTGCTTAAAATCGGCTCAAAGCGTGTCTATAGCCCACGAAACCGGCTCAAAACGTACGTAGACATCGTTTGAATTCCGTAGCTCCGATTGCAGCGGTTCTGGACTTTTCGGAACGCCAACAACATTCATTCTACAAAAACCATTGGGTTTCGCTGTTCTAGAAAATTGGCCCGGGTGCTTAAAATCGGCTCTAAGCGTGTGCTATAGCCCACAAAAACGGCTCAAAACGTTCGGAGACGTCATTTGATATCTGTAGCTCCGATTGCAGCGGTTCTGGACTTTTCAGAATGCCAACAATATGTGTTCTACGAAAACTGTTGGGTTTCTATGTTCTGAAAAATTGGCTCGGGTGCTTAAAATCGGCAAAAAGCGTGTCTATAGCCCACGAAACCGGCTCGAAACGTACGTAGACATCGTTTGAATTCCGTAGCTCCGATTGCTGCGGTTCTGGACTTTTCGGAACGCCAACAACATCTATTCTACAAAAATCATTAGGTTTCGCTGTTCTAGAAAATTGGCCCGGGTGCTTAAAATCGACTCTAAGCGTGTGCTATAGCCCACAAAAACGTCCCGAAACTTACAGAGACGTCATTTGAATTCTGTAGTTCCGATTGCAGTGGTTCTGGACTTTTCAGAATGCCAACAACATGTGTTTTATGAAAACCATTGGGTTTCTCTGTTCCAGAAAAGTGGCCCGAGCGTTTAAAATCGGCTCAAAACGTGTGATATAGCCCACGAAAACGGCCCGAAACGTACGGCGACGTCATTTGAATTCCGTAGCTTCGATTGCAACGGTTCTGGACTTTTCAAAATACCAACAATATATGTTTTACGAAAACCATTGGGTTTCTCTGTTCCGGAAAAGTGGCCCGGGTGCTTAAAATCGGCTCGAAACAAGTGCTATAGCCCACGAAAACGGCCCGAAACGTACGTAGACGTTATTTGAATTCCGTAGCTCCGATTGCAGTAGTTCTGGACTTTTTGGAATGCCAACAACGTGTGTTTTACGAAAACCTTTGGGTTTCTCTGTTCTGGAAAAGTGCCCGGGTGCTTAAAATCGGCTCAAAACGTGTGCCCACGAAAACGGCCCGAAACGTACAGAGACGTCATTTGAATTCCGTATCTCCGATTGCAGCGGTTCTGGACTTTTCGAAACGCCAACAACATTTGTTTTACGAAAACTATTGGGTTTCTCTATTCTGGAAAATTGGCCCGAGTGGCTCAAAACGTGTGCTATAGCCCACGAAAACGGCCTGAAACGTACGGAGACGTCATTTGAATTCTGTAGCTCAGATTGCAGCGGTTCTAGACTTTTCAGAACGCCAACAACATGGGTTCTACGAAAACCATTAGGTTTCTCTATTCTGGAAAATTGGCCCGGGTGCTTAAAATCGGCTCGAAGCGTGTACTGTAGCCCACGAAAACGGCCCGAAACGTACAAAGACGTCATTTGAATTCCGTAGCTCCGATTGCAGCGGATCTGGACTTTTCAGAAAGCCAACAACATGAGTTTTACGAAAACCATTAGGTTTCTCTGTTCTGGAAAAGTGGCGTGAGTGCTTAAAATCGGCTTGAAACGTGTGCTATAGCCCACGAAAACGGCTGGAAACGTACGGAGACGTCATTTGAATTCTGTAACTCCGATTGCAGTGGTTCTAGACTTTTCGGAACGCCAACAACATGGGTTCTACGAAAACCATTAGGTTTCTCTGTTCTGGAAAATTGGCCCGGGTGCTTAATATCGGCTTGAAGCGTGTGCTATAGCCCACGAAAACGGCCCGAAACGTACAGAGACATCATTTCAATTCTGTCGCTCCGATTGCAGCGGTTCTGGACTTTTCTGAATGCCAACAACATGTGTTTTACGAAAACCATTGGGGTTCGCTGTTCCAGAAAAGTGGCGCGGGTGCTTAAAATCGGCTCGAAGCGTGTGTTATAGCCCACGAAAACGGCCCGAAACTTACAAAGACGTCATTTGAATTATGTAGCTCAGATTGCAGCGGTTCTAGACTTTTAGGAACGCCAACAACTTGTGTTTTACGAAAACCATTAGGTTTGTCTGTTCCGGAAAAGTGGCCCGGATGCTTAAAATCGGCTCGAAACGTGTGCTATAGCCCACGAAAATGGCCTGAAACGTACGGAGACGTTGTTGGGATTCAGGAATCCCAAACAGATAGAGATAGAGGAAGACTTGGCTGAACTTGAGACTTATGAACCATGAACAAGAGAGATCCATGAATATCAGAGCCGAGAGTCCCCCTCATCCACCCCTTGGGGTCTATTTATAGGGAGAGGGGAGGTGACTGTTTTTATTATTTCCATTGGTGGGGTCAAGAATTACATTCAGGTCCTCATTATTTACACTCGAGGCCCCTGATCATACAAACGAGTCCCTAGACATTACATTTAGGTCATCGGCTCTTACAAAAATGCCCTTATATCCTTTTTTGGCCTCTTTTATACACAATGGGGGTCCCTAGCCTTATCCCTCCTAAGGCGCACCCCAACACTAGCCCCTCAACTATTTGGTCTTGGCCGGTACAACAAGACCTAATAGTTGCTCCTGTATAAAATAGGCTCCATTACAATTCAAACTTCAGTTGTAAAGGAAAGTTCTTTACAACTTCCCCGTGTGCATCTCACTAAAACTCCATTCCAAAAACCCAGTGGGAAAAAAGGGTATGGAGAAAAGAGTATGCACATTCTCGAGTTTACATGTTCTAACTCGAAATTACATGTCTCTAAGTGTCTTGAAAGAATAGCTTCGTTCTGGAGTTTCATTCTTCAGCCTTGATTAGGAGACCTTGCTTCAAGAGTTGGTGCAGTTGTCGCTAAAGGCAGCTTCAATATCTTTAAGCTTTCTCTCATGAACACCATGCAACTAGGATGGACTGGTTCTCCAGTACACCCCCGCCCCTCTTGCCTGGTGTTCGTGAGAGAAACTCCATATGTAGTTGAAGTAGTCTGGTTGAGCCCCTCAAGCTGATAGAGCGGAAGACTTGAGGTTGATGAGGACGATGTCGAGATTTATGGCCATGTCGAGAATGACAGAGATTCCTAGGGCGAGCCCCTTGAGGCGATGTCGAGGTAGATGAAGATTCCGGGGGCGAGCCCCTTGAGGCGATGCCGAGGTAGACGAAGATTCTAGGGGTGAGCCCCTTGCGCTGTCGTAGAGGTAGATGATGGTGTCGAGGTCGACAAAGATTCCGGGGGCGAGCCCCTTGCGCTGTCGTAGAGGTAGATGATTGTGTCGAGGTCGACAAAGATTCCGGGGGCGAGCCCCTTGAGCCTTTTACCTTTTTCTCCAAAACTGAAAAGAAGCCTCGACCATTAAAAGAGAGCTGCCATTTAACAAGTAATTTGTCAAGGTAAAATTAGCTTGTAATCAAGTGATTAGGAAGCAAGCCAAAATGGCAAACTATGCGGCTCGAAGCATTGATGACAGCCAATAATTTACATAAATGTGTGCCTAAGACAATATAAATACGAGTTGTTTTATGTCATGGAGGAAGTTTGTATCAAAGGTCTCAGCAAAAAGTACAGTATTCTTTGCTAGTTAGTGTAACTTGCATGTCGCAGAAAATTAGCAAAATCATACAAAAGAAATGAATCTTGACCATAGATTAAAGATAGGAGTGATACTTATCTGACAAAAAGCTAGTAAGCTTCTAGTCTTAGTTCCGTGACTAGTAGCTTGCCACAAAGCTCCGTTCTTGGCAGCCTCGAGGGTTCAGCTCTAGCTAGCTTGCTTGTTCATGTGTCGTGAAGTTCAGGAATTGTTTGGCTCTTGCGGCCAACTGGTCGAGGTTCGATGTTATCCGCTGCCGCAAGGCCTCTTGGTAGCCTCGAGTGTTCTGAAGATGAGCTTCCCGTGCTGCCAAAATCGATCAACATTCGTGCATGTATGTAATGAGTTTATCTGCTCGGCGACGGCGTTGTAGACGTGATGGCCTGCAGCTTCGAAGGTAATGAGTTTTCTGCTCTTTTTCATGCATGCGTTTGCCTCGGAGGATTCTGGCGGCCTCGCAAATTTGCATACTTCGGATCTCCTCGCTCGATGTTGGCAAGTTTGTGATGTTCTGCTGCTTGGTTCGTGGAGCTTGACCGACTTGCGAGATTCCGTGCAGACGTGCACACAAAGCAGGTTCTTGTTAAAGATGGACAACAGCTTCGAAGCTGGCCATCTCTGAAACGTGGTCAATTAAAATTCGAGTGATGATTCCATAGCTTGAGTTCCTAGATTTCTTCATTTGCTTCCAAAGTTTCCAAATTTCCATTCTCGAGTATGATAGCCTCGAGACGTCCCCCTCATCATTTATCCTGGGTTACCGAGAGAAAATGAAATTGACAACACACAGAAAGCTTTGAGGACTTAGCGTCCTCAGGCGTTAAAAACAGAAACCAATAAGAGAATGGATGCTAACTTTGAGTATCCAAAATTTTTTTATTTCACTTGGAGTTCACAAAAGCCATGAATCTTGTAAACAAAACTCTTACGTATCCTTGAGGTTGAAAAGATTCAAAGAACTACTTTTTCGAAGGGAAAAAAAAGACGAAACAAGAGTGCAAAACTTCTCAAGTTATGGCTCAAGGCATGGCAAGACTGAGGGAATTAGAATTGTATCATAATACTAAAACTTTAAATGCTCCTATGGATCGCAGCCCCTATCATCTTCTCGGATTTTTGTGCCACACAATCGATGAAAATTTTCTCAGGCCATTTCATGGAATCATCCCCTTTCCTAGGATTCTTTGGGATCGAGGCCACAACTTATTGTTGTCTCGGACCTTTTCACGGAATCGTCCCTTTACTCTGGGATCTAGGCCACAACTTCTTGTTGTCTCAGACCTTTTCGTAGGATTGTCCCTTTACTCTGGGATCTAGGCCACAACTTGTTGTTGTCTCGGGCCTTTTCGTAAGATGTCCCTTTACTCTGGGATCTAGGCCACAACTTGTTGTTGTCTCAGGCCTTTTCGTCGGATGTCCCTTTACTCTGGGATCTTTGGCTATCACGAAGCCTTCGGCTATCAAGGAGCCTTTTCACAAAACTTCTCTTTCTCTTTCTGAACTTCGGCTATCACTGAGCCTTTTCATGGAACTTCACTTTCTCTTTCGGAACTTCGGCTATCACGGAGCCTTTTCATGGAACTTCACTTTTTCTTTCTAAACTTCGGCTATCACGGAGCCTTTTCATGGAACTTCACTTTCTCTTTCGGAACTTTGGCTATCACGAAGCCTTTTCATGGAACTTCACTTTCTCTTTCACACGATGGAATTTCGGCTATAACGGAGCCTTTTCACGAACTTTTCTTTCTCACGATGGAACTTAGGCTATAACGAAGCCTTTTCATGGAACTTCACTTTCTCTTTCACACGATGAAATTTCGGCTATAACGGAGCCTTTTCACGAACTTTTCTTTCTCACGATGGAACTTAGGCTATAACGAAGCCTTTTCACGAACTTTTCTTTTTCACGATGGAACTTAGGCTGTAACGGAGCCTTTTCACGAACTTTTCTTTCTCACGATGGAACTTAGGCTATAACGGAGCCTCGTCACGAATTTTTCTTTCTCACTTTGAAACTTCGCAAGACACATAATTTGGGGGAAAACACTTTTCATATATATCATAAAGAGTATTTACATAGGATTACATAGTGGGTTTCAATGGAAAGTAAGCATTTGATACAACCTGCAAACATAGGAGTTAGCATAGATAATAAGTATACTATTATTTTAGGAGGTTCCGCTCGAGGTTGCAAGGTTTCGAGATTTCGTTCGCTCCGAGATTCCTAGATTTCGCTCTTTCTGTGATTCTGAGATTTTGCTCTTTCTGAGATTCCTAGATTTCGCTTGTTCTGGGATTTCGAGATTCCAAGATTCTTATCCTTCCGAGGTTCTGAGATTTTTCTCCTTCCATGATTCTGATATTTTTGTTCTTCTGAGATTCCGAGATTTTCTCCTTCCGAGATTCCGAAATATTTGTTCTTCTGAGATTCCGAGATTTCGGTCGTTTCGAGATTCCTAGATTCTGGGATTTCCGAGATTTCGAGACTTCCGAGATTTTGAGACTTCACTCGAGGTTTGCGAGATTCCGAGAGTTTGCTCACTCCAAGATTCTGAGATTTTGCTGGTTCCGAGATTCCGAGATTTCCGGTTGTTTTGAGATTTCGAGATTTTGCTCTTTCAGAGATTCCAAGATATTTCTTTTTCTGAGATTCCAAGATTTTTCTCCTTCCAAGATTCTGAGATTTTTCTCAATCTAAGCTTCCGAGATTTCACTTGTTCAAAGATTTAAAGACTCTGCTTATTTCGAGATTCCGAGATTTTGCTTGTTCAAAGATTCCGAAGTTTCGCTCGTTCAAAGATTCCGAGGTTTTGCTCGAGATTTTTCTCATTTGCGCAGATTCTCAAAATCGTCCACATTCCTGAAAAAATAGAAAACATGGAAGTGCATGTGCTTTTTTTATTCGTTAGTTCCGAAGGTCATCACATTTTTAGGAAGCAGGTAAATTAAGAGTCCCGAAAACCCTTTCTTTGTAGGAAAAAGGCACCTTCGGCTTGAGATCGTGCAAGTTCTGAGATTCCACTTGTTTGGAGATTTCAAGATTTTGCTCAAGGTTTGTGAGATTCCGAGATTTCAACTTGAGAAATACTAGCTGATCCTCGAACTTCCGAAGCTCCTTCGGGTCCTTTGCAGTACGTGCGCCGAGGTCTTGTAGTTTCAGATGCATGCACGACTTTTGGAAACGTGATGAGCTGCTTTGCTTGCTCGAGGTTCCTGGCTTCAAGGACTTGATTAATTGAACCATAACCCTCGTAGTCTCAAAAATCAGATGAGAGCTTGCTTTGCACAAGATTGATAGGTCACCACCGAGGGTGCTGAGATGAAGATGGCCACACCAACAATCATGACCAGCAGCTTCGATCTTTGGAAAAACGATTTTTATTGTGGTAATCGTGAACTTTGTTTTCTGTGTTATCTTCATAAATCTGTGATGCTTGCTTTCATGAACCTCGTACTAAGAAATGAAGTCTCAAAAGCCTAGATTTCTTTTCTTCTCTTAGATTCCTGAAACTGAGATTCCCGGAACAGTCAAATTCCCAGAATTCTCGGAACTATTTTTTTTCTGAAAGAGCACAAAAACGAAAGAAATTTGGATTGCACAGAGATTTTACTTCTCCGAGGGTCAAATAATTCAATGAGTCTTTATAAAAGATAAAAATTGATAAACACGTAAGATGTTATAAAGGATACATCCTGGAAGTATAAAAGTTAGTATAGATAACATGAATATTATTGATCTACGAGTTTTCGCTTGACGTGGCAAGGTTCCGAGATTTCGCCCGTTTCGAGATTCCGTGATTTTTCTTCTTCCGAGATTTCAAGATTTTTCTTCTTCTGAGATTCTGATATTTTTCTTCTTCCGAGATTCTGAGATTTTTTCTTCTTCTGAGATTCTGAGATTTTTTCTTCTTCGGAGATTCCGAGATTTTTCTCCTTCTGAGATTCTGAAATTTCGCTCGAGGTTTCCGAAATTCCTGCAAACATATGAGTTAGCATAGATAATAAGTACACTATTATTTTACGAGGTTCTGTCCGAGATTGCGAGGTTTCAAGATTCTGCTTGTTCAAAGATTCCGAAATTTCACTCGTTCCAAGATTCCAAAATTCCGCTCGTTCCAAGATTCCGAAGTTTCGCCGAAATTCTGAGATTTCGCTCGTTCCGAGATTCTGAGATTTTTCTTCTTCTGAGATTCGGAGATTTTTCTCCTTTCGAGATTCAGAGATTTTTCTTATTCTGAGATTCGGAGATTTTTCTCCTTCCGAGATTCGGAGATTTTTCTCATTCTGAGATTCAGAGATTTTCCTCATTCCGAGATTCCGAGATTTTTCTCCTTCTGAGATTCGGAGATTTTTTTCTACTTCCATGATTCAGAGATTTTTCTCCTTCTGAGATTCCGAGATTTTTCTTCTTCTGATATTCAGAGATTTTTTTCAGGAGATTTTGCTTGTTCAAAGATTCCGAAATTTTGCTTGTTCCGAAATTGCGCTGAAGATTGAAAGAATTCAAGATGATTTTCTGAAAGCTTCGGAAACTTGAATGGAACTGATATCACGAAGAGATATGAAGCTTCGATCGGAGCTCAACAGGCCCGGGTGACTAAAGCAGTTTGGTTCATCAACTTGCCTTGACTTGCGAAGTGGCTCAAGTGCTTCTTATCGTGACTTGAGTTGCGAAAGCAGTTGTGTTCACTGAGCTGAACTTGCATGATTACGTAGCTTCGCGAGATTCCATAGCTTGCCGGCAGTTTCCAGGGTTCTAGTTTTGCTGTGAAGATTCCTTGCACAAAAGTGAAATTCACCATCGAAGGTGATGGGATGTCCATGACGACACCAACAATTATGTGTAGTAGTTTCGAATTTTTGAAGAATTCTTTTTGTTGTGGTAACTCGTGAATTTTTGTCTCGCGCAAAAACCACGGTGGGCGTCAGTGTTGGGATTCAGGAATCCCAAACAGATAGAGATAGAGGAAGACTTGGCTGAACTTGAGACTTATGAACCATGAACAAGAGAGATTCATGAATATCAGAGCCGAGAGTCCCCCTCATCCACCCCTTGGGGTCTATTTATAGGGAGAGGGGAGGTGACTATTTTTATTATTTCTATTGGTGGGGTCAAGAATTACATTCAGGTCCTCATTATTTACACTCGAGGCCCCTGATCATACAAACGAGTCCCTAGACATTACAATTAGGTCCTCAGCTCTTACAAAAATGCCCTTATATCCTTTATTTTGGCCTCTTTTATACACAATGGGGGTCCCTAGCCTTATCTCTCCTAAGGCGCACCCCAACAGACGTCATTTGAATTCCGTAGCTCCGATTGCAGCGATTTTGGACTTTTCGGAACGCCAACAGCATGTGTTCTACGAAAACTATTGGGTTTCTCTGTTCTGAAAAATTGGCCCGGGTGCTTAAAATCGGCTCGAAGCGTGTGCTATAGCCCACGAAAACGACCCGAAACGTACGGAGACGTCATTTGAATACCGTAGCTCCGATTGCAGCAGTTCTGAACTTTTCGGAACGCCAACAACATGGCTTCTACAAAAACCATTAGGTTTCTCTGTTTTGGAAAATTGGCCCGGGTGTTTAAAATTAGATCGAAACGTGTGCTATATCCCACGAAAATGGCCCGAAACGTACAAAGACGTCATTTGAATTCCATAGCTCTGATTGCAGCGGTTCTGGACTTTTTCCGAATTACACAGTACATCAGAGACACTCGCAACGTACGCACACTCATCCCTACGAACACACACGTGCAAACCCTACCCCTAGGAGCATCTCGAAGACTGGGCCGGCAAATTTCTCCCTCCGACACATTAGTTAGATTAAGAAGAGCGCAACCGCTAGAGATTTTTTTTTTCGAATTACACAGTACATCGGAGACACTCACAACGCAAACACACTCATCCCTATGAACACACGCGTGCAAACCCTACTCCTAACTCGTAAGAGCATCTTCGAAGACACGCCCGGCAAATCCTCAAAATTGACGAAGTCACCACAAGCGTCTCGCTGTCTACGGGAACGTTGCATACTACTGAAAGCACAAATGTCGTTAAATCATGAGAAATTCGCTCCCACGAGAGTCGAACCCAAGACCTGATGTGCTACCGGGACTCCTATAACCACTAGGCTACAAGCCCTTTCGCAACCGGTAGAGATGTTCTTGTAGGGAAAGGTTTAGCAACATAGAACATGCTGCTCATAAGAGATTATTTTTTAGATTTCCAACCATTGACGTGCAAATTATTGGACGGGAAATAATGTTCAAGTTGAAGCAAGAAGCAAGTCGCATAGTAATTTGCAGGTGTATTGTTTATTTCAAGAAAAGAAGAAAAAAAACGCACGGTTGCTCGGACAGATGAACACGAGGCTACCGGAACTCTGACAGTGCAAAGAAAGAAAGTGGTTGAGGCCTCATTCGTTTCCACTGGATTTATTCCGACCGGAATTGATAAATGTAATAAGAAAATCATGATAGCTACTATAAGAGATACGGATTTATTCCGGGTCGAAAATTAATTTACTCATGATAGACACACCACGAGACTCGGAATCAATCCACTAGTCAAGAGGTGTGGAATCAATCCGACTCTTCGGTCTCTTGTTCTATCTATCACGATGAGTAAATTAAATCTCAATCCGAAATAAATCCGAGTCTCTATCACAAATTTCTTGATATATCTATTATTCCGTCCGGATTGAATCCGATGGAAGCGAACAAGCCCTGAGGGACAACCACATAAACTCCGTAGGCGGGCGGGCGGCTGCGTCTCCTCCGAATCCGATGGCGGCGATCACCGCGCCGCCGCCCCCTCCTCCCGCCTGCTGCCGCCTCCCCCGCCGCGCCTCCCTCGCACGCATCGCCGCCTCCTCTTCCCCATCCTCCCGCTCCCGCCGCCCATCCTCCTCTTCCACTTCCTTCCCCGGGGCCGGCAGCAGCAGCAGCGGCGGCGGGGGCGAGATCCTCCACATCCCACCGACTCCCCCGCCCGCCAAGCCCCCCGGGGCGCCCGTCTACGTCACGCTCCCCGCCGACGCAGTCGGCCCGGGGGGCCGCGTGGCGCGCCGCCGCGCCATGGGGGCCTCGCTCGCAGCGCTCGCGGCCGCAGGGGTCGCGGGCGTAGCCGTCGAGCTCTGGTGGGGCGTCGTCGAGCGACAGGGCCCCGGGGAGTACGACTGGGCCGGCTACCTCGACCTCGCCGCCATGGCCCGACACCACGGCCTCCGCGTGCGCGCCATCCTCGCCTTCCACCAGTGCGGCGCTGGCCCGCAAGACCCGCTCTGGTGCGTCTCCCTCCCCAACTTCCCCCGCAGCTCCAGAAAAGGCCCCTCTTTTCCCTGTTGCTCACTTCCCTTGTTAGGTTTTATATAGTTGGGAATTTCTGCTGACAAATGTGAAATTCAACTCTACATATGGGTTGAGAACCCTGCATTTCTAACCCACTTGGAATTATCTGATGAGCAGTGATGAATGTGAATTGGTTATGCTATGCAAGTAGAGTATTCCTCTCAGGTACAAACTCATTCTAAGCAGCATGATGGGATGCATTGTAGCATTCTATTGCAACTCTGCATTTCTCACCTGATAATGGAGCCACATTTATAGTACAAGAAAATGCAAACCAACATTTACTATTGTAGTCGCTACAGAAGAGGTTTTACATGGGAGTGTTCTACGTTCTGAGATGCAAAATGAGCATGCTCACTATCAAGATCAAAGTAGATGAATCTATGAGAGTCTACCATTTCATGACTTACCTGAGCCAATGGAATGCCCCAGAACATCGTCTTTTGATATCGGATGTGCTAGTACTAACTATTTCCCACGATGTGCCAGCACCAATTTTCTTTCCCACAAGTAGCATCGCCATCGGTATGACAGCCACAATCAGTTTCAAACATTGATGCAAGTTATGGAGCCACATGACATTATATTAGCCATTTGTGAAATAAACCTGTTCTGCTTTTGCCATTCAATAACTGCTTTCCTTTCTTTGTTTTCCAACTTGTGCCTTTTTCAGTCAAGATGTTGTTCACGCTTTTTATTGTTGTGGTGCAAAGTTTAATTCACTGGGTGTTGCATTGATGCACACAAAAAGTATATCTTCTTTGTGATTAATGGTTAGAATTTCCTTCCTTTCCAGGATTCCTTTACCACAATGGGTGCTTGAGGAGATGGATAAGGTTCCAGACTTGTCATATACCAATAGGTACCAGCAGAGAAACAAAGAATACATCTCACTGGGGTGTGATAGTCTTCCTGTTCTGAAAGGAAGATCACCTATGCAGGCTTACTCAGACTTCATGAGAAGCTTCCGCAATAATTTTGAAGATTACCTTGGGGCCATAGTAACAGTTTGTATTCTCCTTGGTATTTAAGCACACAAGAGTTATCGTACACCACCAAAAGGATGTATCTGTCTTACAGCTGTTGTCTTTCAGGAAGTTCAAGTTGGAATGGGCCCAGGAGGTGAGCTTAGGTATCCGTCAAGCCCAACTCAGAAGCTAAATGATCCAGGCAGTTTATCTGAACTTGGGGAATTTCAATGTTATGACAAGGTACATTGCGACATAGTACTATAAAATCACTTCAAAATGGAATATTGTTGGTGGGGAGGGATCGTATTGTTGATCAATTTCAAGGTTGTTTGGCCTACTTGGGCAATTGGATTATGAAATGTGTCTGGTATGTAAGGAGATTGCATTTGTAGAAATTATGTGTGCATTATGTTCTACTTTGTCATTTGAGTCAGCATAACAAGGGCAACTCTGCATTTGGTGAAATGATTGAAAGAAACACATATGTCAGAACCATGCATCTGACTCCATATTTGTGCTACGAGATTGAATTATTAATATATGTTTTCTGTTGACAGTTTATGCAAGCATCATTGAGTGCTCATGCACAGATTCTTGGGATCCATGAGTGGGGGAGTGGTGGTTCAACTGGTGCAGATGGCTCGCAGCAGAACCTTGAAGAAACAAGTTTTTTTCACGCTGATGGAGGATATTGGGATACACCTTATGGTCGCTTTTTCCTCGAGTGGTATTCGGGAATGCTTGTCCTCCATGGAGAAAGGTTATGCATGATAGCTGATACTATCTTCTCTGGTACTGGTGTGACCATTTCAGGAAAGGTTGCTGGCATACATTGGCACTATTATACTTGTGCACACCCATCCGAACTGACAGCTGGCTACTATAACACCCTGCTAAGAGATGGTTACCTTCCTATTGCTCGAATGTTTGCCAAGTACAAAGCTGCATTGTGTTGTGGTTGTTTTGACCTGAGGGATGCGGAAAGAACAAATCCTGAGAGCAGTCCAGAAGGGACTCTTCGGCAGCTTGTAGGTGCTGCTAAAATGTGCAATCTTCCCCTTAATGGTGAAAATTCTGTGACAAGGCTGGATGATGCATCACTGAACCAAGTGATAAGAAGCTCACGGCTCTATTCAGGTCGGAGTTCAGGACCATCCTTTTCCTTCAACTATGTTAGGATGAACAAAAGCTTATTTGAGTTCCACAACTGGAGTCGGTTCACAAAGTTTGTTAGGCAGATGTCAGATGCCAGAACTTTTCTAGCAAGACTAGATGTCAGGAGAGGGCAGCAATACCTGTCTTCAATGTCAGTTGTTTGGGTAGTTAGTAGGGCGTGTGCATATACATGAAAGTTGTCAAAAGCAATTGGGAATCATGTACATGTAATTTTCAACCATAAATGATTTGACAACATGGGAAGGAGAAGTTTCGCTCTGGATATGGCTCACTTTTAGTTGCCAGAAGGGCAGGCAAGGCAGGGATATGCTATATTAGTTTCACGCATATGCCATTGGTCGAGCAAAATGGTTCAAATCTTTCATTTGTTTGTTGCAAAACTGATGGTCGGTGTAGCTGTTGTAAACAATCTTGAATCTTGAAAACAATAAAACATAATGTCTATGTTACTATGTCATGCTAAAAACGCTCTGTAGCTGCCATAGGAACCGTTGGAGCCCTATTCCATTTCTCTTTTCCAATATGATTCTCTTTTCCAATATGATTTGTGGTATATTAGTTATGCAATTGTCCCCTCTTTATACTATATTATATCATGCCTAAGTTAACATTGTGTAGCAGTGGTATGATTTGTGTTGTTATTGCTGATATTCACTAGTTAACAGCTAGCTGTTCAGAAAGTCTGAGTTATGATATTTATGAACTTTAGACCAACAATCATTATTGGGCTCGATTCGAGATTTTTGAACATGCCTAGCTTCATGGATTTATCTTGTTTTTATTTGGAAGAAGTCTATTTTATCATTGAATTATCGCCCAAGTCTGATTTGAAAAATAGATATCTTTGACCATTAAACTATAAAAAGATGGTTTTGCCTACATAGTATGCATTTTCTAAAAATAATAAAAATCTTGTTTAATCTTTAAGAAATCCATAACTAATTCATTTTAGCAGCAGAATATAAAACCAGTATCTTCTTTTTTTAAAAAAGAAAAATTTATCTATTGGTGCTCAATTTTGGGAGTTTTAGATCTTATATGTTCCTGTTGCTAGTGTTTTATTGCTCGTAGATCCATTTGTGTTCCTGATGGTGTGGGTTGCAGGTTGCAACGATAATAAGGTTGTATATGCTTTTTAGTTTCCCTATGAGGTGCATATCATATGCGAGTAATTGTTAGGTGAGATGATGATTCAAACTTGTTTCTAGTTCGTGTGGGTGCTGCTGGATGAAGCATATGCTGCTTTTGTGCTACTCTCCTGCAGCAACACCTGGTCCTCTGGATAAACACTTGCCTAAAGCTAGTCTTAAAAATCGATAACAAATTTACAATTAGTTCTTCATGGCAAATTCCATTCAAAAGGTAAAGCTAGAGACAAGTATTCAGTTTGATCCCAGCTCAAAATCAGAATGGATCAACTTTATGAGCTAGGAATTGACATGAATAAATGTAATTACAACATAGACTATAGCAAAGTACAGAAATAGTCTACATCTCCAAATAATCTAACCTCCAAAACGATTTGCCACCTTGAACATAAGGGGGACTCTTATGGGAAAACAAGGTGCCTCCCTTGACCTTACCTTATGGACAATTACAGCAATTCTGGTTTATGAACTTAACAACAGAATTTCCAGTACCAAGGGCTTAATATGTACAGGGTTTGACTACAAGTGCATTTTGCACAATTACATGTATTCTTGGGGGCAAAAAAAAACAATGATACATCATTTACCAAACACAATGAAGCAGCTAATGCTATCTAGTGACAAAACTAGATTAACAACAGGTGAAAACTGAACTCATGGTACAAGAACATTTTCGTACCCATTGAACAAAGCAAAAGGCTGGCATGCATATCAACCAGAGCTTCCACAAGAACTACCAAAGTGTGCTGTAATATCGCTAACCAACAGCCTGATTACATGGCTGCCCGAATTCCGTGAGATCTCCATGCACTCTTCCAAGTCTGCATTGCATGCCAGCTTCACCCATTCATGGTCATCATCGAGATACTTGATATCAAACGTGCCAACATCCATCCTTAGCCTTTTCGCTACTTCATCTTTCAATACAGTTACACTGCCTGAGCATGGAAACCGGAATCTTACGATGTCTTCCTTAAAACTTGCCTTAATTGTTACAGTCCCTGAATGCTTCATTGCCACCAAATAACTGCGAGGGGCCAAAAATGGTTGGTCTGCTGCTGGAGTGAAGAGATTCTTCAAATCTTTGGAGCTACCACAATCCTCAATCAGCATCCTGGAAAGTGGTAACTGTGGTTCTTGAAAAGGCTCTTTGTGAAACTCTTCAGGATTAAGTTGAGGTTCTGCAAATGTTGAAGCAATTGGCTTGCAAACAAATGTCTGGTTTGCTGGACTACCCTGGCACGACCCCTCTGAAGTACGTGAATTTATGCTGCCTTCTCCAGATGAACTTCTCGAGTGAGAAGCTTTGTCTGCTTCAAGCTGAGCATCGTTGTTATTGTCTATAAATCCTTGTTGAGCCATGAGTATACCAAAATGGCCATCATTTTCAAGTGATTTTTGCAATGAAGAATCTCTGTCACCATTAACAGCGACATTCGAAGGTTCTGCAACTTTACTCTGAGTTACTTTCTCTACATTGTGAGAATCCGATGAAGGACCAACCGGAATAGGAAGAGGACCTGTGATAGATGTAAGATTAAATGCAGCATCTGAGCCTTGGACAGACTCGATTACCTGCTTTAATTTCGAGAGAGACCGGTTGACCTTATTGATTTTTCGAGATGGCCAACGAGAAATCCCATGCTGCCGGCAGATGCGCTTCATGGTTGTAGGACACACTGTCAGATACAAAAAAAGAAGTTAGCTCCAATAGTTTACACAGTTATCATCATTGAAAAAAAACGTTTGCATTTGCTTTAGGTTCTAAATGGCAACCAATGGAAAAGGAAGTAGATAGTAAGGAGAGTTTATAACAGAAGCCCACAATAGATACACAAAACAAAATGAAGCTTCACTGCAAAACAAACAACCATATGCATAATGCCCCATGGATGTGATGGGGAAATAGTGTTTTTCACTATTCCTTTTCACCCAAAAGAACGGGCCCTAAATCTTAATAAAAGATGCTACTTATCCAATGATCTCCATAGCTTCCCAAGAAGCTAACACCATGAACTTAAATCAAATCAAAATCCCCGAACCTGTCAACTCTAACAAAACTCGCTTATTTGGGAAGAAAAAGAAATAATACAGAAGATGAATACAACGTAAAAGCCAATAGTAGCACAAATCATTTGAAAAAAATTTAACAAAACTGCAGATGAGCTGGGATACTAAAAGTTAGCAATAGGTCAGGAGAGTAGGACACTAAAAAGGGAGTGCAGTGAATTTAAATATTAGAGGCATACCACCAAGGCTTTTGGCTGCGTTTTTTAAGCTTCCAGAAAAATATTGCTGAAGGACGTCTAAACTGATAGTTTTCTCAGCTTTCCCACGTCTCCTTTCAGTCGGTTTGTTGGTTTTGTGAAGCACTGATGAATCGGAAGCACCACTACCATTTGGTCTGCCAGCAGAAGTGCCATTGTCTTGAGAGTAGTCATCAGCCAACAGATGTCCCTCTGCCATATCTGAAACTTTCTTGTTCTCATTATCAAATTTGTGGCCTCCTCCACGTGTATCACCTTCAGGCGATCCATTAAGTGAACCATCAGAGTTATCAAATGGTGCATCTGTCTTGAGTTCTTCATTCTCGATTTTTAGCACATTACTAAGTTGAAGGGAAACCCAACTCGAGTCTCTGTCACCAACTACCTTTAGACTACGAAGACACTGCTTCATCAGAGTAAATATAGACTCCAACAAGGCATTTTGCTCATCTTCATCAATACAATCAGGTGGCAGGAAAAACTCTAATATGTAGTCATCATGTCCAGTATAGGAACTTTGCAAGCATATTGCAAGGCAGCCAGCTAACCCAAACATACGAGCATAGTGTACAAGGGGATACTTTATCTTGCAGAACTTCCTGATATCTTTCGAAAAGCAAGGTTTGCGTTTGATAAACGCATTTCCAGAAACTCCTTGCCCCCTCTGTAGGTGATGCTCTACACAGGCATCTCTAAATCCCCACATATGAGCATCAATAACATGAAATGCCACATCACTAGTTGACATGCAGACCTCCCCCATGCAACTTCCGTCAAAACTTAAGCAACTCTTTTTCAAACCACCACCATGAGCCAATACGCTTCGATACTTGCAAGGAACCCATGTTTGTGCTAAAGGAAGCTTGTGCTCTTCACATACTACAGTCAAGATCTCGAGTATTTCCACCAGAGCAGTTTGCCGGCCTTCATTGCATATCTGAGTAAGGAAGGAGATGAATGAAAAACATAAACCACCATATAGTATGAACAGGAGAACTTCTCATCCATATTGTACAGATTGAAGGCTTTACCTGGACATTTGGATGGTCCAATATTTCCGTGCTTTTAAGATTTACCGCCTGCAGCAATATCGTCATCAAAATGTAAGGTGATAATTCAACAAAATCCAGGCTACAGGTGGTTGCTATAGTTGACGTGTAAGCAATTTTAGTTATCACTGGAATGTGTGTGTGATACTAGAATAACATTTGGCAAGAAATGAGAAAAAGGACCAACCTCAAGTGCTTTGCAGACTTTATCGACCTCACAGGCATAGTTGATCTTCTTTGATGTCATTATAAGTTCCACAACAGCAATACATGACTGAGCAGAAGGATCGAAAACAGGCAGGGCAACTGTACCATGAACATTGTAACTGATCGCATGGTTTAGCCGTGGATACTCGGTACTGCTGTAATACTGCACGTTTGGTGTCCACTCGGGCACCTTTAGCTTGTAGACACGGCCAGGCAGCCCCAGCTCTCCGACGTTTTCCCCATCTACTGAGAACATGTACATCATGGATACAGCCCTGTACTGAAGTAGGCCGATGCTCTGGTGGTCAAGCACGAAAGGCTGTCCTGAAGTAGTAAGAACATAGCGGTCTCCGTTCTTAACTGGTGCCCAGACTTGAACCAACAGATGTTGATCAGTGGATTCCTTGAAGTACCTGAGAGCTTGCGTAAGCCTCTCCTTGAACAAGCTAGAGTTATCTGTGCCATCTCCATCCAGAGATAGGTGAAACTGCCATTTGTGATTGATTTGTTCGACCCTCTTACTTGTAGTGTCAGAATTCCCTGAACAACAGAAGCAGAATTGTAAGTGGAGAAAGGCTAAGATCGCAGGCTATGAGAATTAATAAAGGGATGCCACTGTGAGTCTGTGACAAAATGAAGCACAAGTTCTGCTTATGCTTGGCTGTTTGGTCCGAGACCTGCTAACGCTCATGTGAACAGTTAAATCCCTGTTTCTATATATGGACAGACCACATTTTCTACAGACACTGATTGGAAATGGCATGGCTGTTCTAAACTTTCAATAAAGAGAAGCAAATCAATGCTTGAAGTCTTGAACGCACAATAGAGTTTAGAGCCGACGAAATGCAGTGGCAATGAAGATGGCCTAGTTTATTCGGCACATAAGTAAAGTTGATCTCATTGTCACAACTTAACTATAATATAATGAGACAAGCAAGGCATCATCCAACTGCTTCCACTCTGAATACAATCTAGCATACGGTCCGTGGCGTCATAACCCACCGATAAATGTAGTGAAGACAGCACGAGGTAGCTTTAGAGACAGCACACAAGCACTAGGAGACAGAGCAAAGTTGCCGATGCATTATAGTGTAAAGTAGTAAATGACTCAGGCAACAATAGGAAGGGCCTCTCCCACTTTTGTTTTGTATGGGCGGTAAATATAATCAAGTACACCTTGCAGCTCCTAGTGGAATCCAATTTGCCATCAACAAATCTTGGCAATGATTAGCGTTAAAAACGAAGCATGGCCCCACCAGGCGGGAAAGGAAGGCACGTTTTATTTTAGCGTTAGCTGCAGTAAGTAACTTTAGGACATTTATCCATATTCTTGCAAACAGGAAGTACAGTGATTCTGTTTTTTTTTTAATCCAGAACTGATGAGGCAAATCCTATGAATATGAGGCGAGGCCGATAAAGCATGGCACGGATGAAGGTTAAAAAAAAGAGGGCAGCAGCACCAGCAGGATGAGGAGGAGGCGGCCAAACACCAAAGTCAAACAATAAAGCTGGGGACTTGTTAAGGCTAGTGGCGTATTGGTGACAAGAACAAGAGCAAGATTCCATCTTTCCGCGAAACCAATCGGCACAGGCCCAAGCTAAGCAAAGATGGTGGAGCGGAGCACAAAATCTGGCACGGGACGGAGGGGGGAATCTCCGGCTTTTTTTTTTTTGTCTGGCACAAGCACAAAGATAATACTAGTTGGTGCGAAGGAAATCGTAGGATCCAAGAAGCATGAAGAAACTCACCGGAGCGGGCCCTTTGGACCTCCTCGACGACGGCTGCTGCGACGGCGGCCTCGGGCGCTTGCGGGGGTTCGAGCGGGAGCAGGTGTCGGTCCTCGAAGAGCCAGAGCGGGGAGGGCGGGGTGAGCCAGGAGGAGGAGTTGGTCGGCAGGGAAGGCAGCGGCGGGGAGGCGGAGACGGAGGAGAAGAGGAGGGAGGTGGTGAGGGAGTCGAAGGGCCAGGCGGCGTCGGCACAGGCGTCGGAGGTGGGGGGGTCGAGGTCCATGGTGCTGCTGCTGGTGGTGCCTGGTGGCGGCGAGCAGTCGCAGGGAGGAGGAGGGGCCTGAATGAAAGGTAGCTAGGTGGCTAGCGGCGACGGCGACGGCGGAAGAGGAGGAGGCGACGACGAGCCGGAGACGGGAGTAGTGGATGGAGAAGGCACGGTGCCATGTGGGGGAGGGAGGGGGATCAAATGTGGCTGTGAGGGGAGGTGGAGGGAGAGAGATGTGGTGCCGCGCCCCGGGGTGGTGGACCGGAATATCATAATGGAATTCCTTGCGCAAGTGGGCAAATGCAAAACCATCGCCAACAGAATCACATCTTCTACATCCACCAGAGTATTATTGCTCGGGGGCTCCTGGAATCTACCTTGCACTGATGCCCACTGCCCGATTATTACGGTGGTATAGACTACGGTTACTTTTGCCGAGAACATAACAGTCAACCGTATTGCTACCTGTATCTTTGTCAAGACTGCACAAGCAAGAGTATCTGAGTATGAGCATAACTGTGTTGATCTCGATCGTCAGTGAACTTTGCTGTGTTAGTAGGGTAGTATTTGCTGGACCTTATTTTCATACAATTCCGACTTGATATTCTTTGCACTGAACATAGGAACAATGGCAGGACGCGGTTGTTGTCATTTCATTTGTATATGTAGCATATTATTGGTGGGTGATAAGGCTATATAAATACTACAAGTGGTTCTAAAAGAAAGAGCACAAGTGTAGTAGAAAGTGCATGCTGCGTATGGTTACTGAGCTATCAATCCACGAGAGTTGCCCAAAGAGAGAGAGAAAAAAAAAGCATGAGAGCTCCTTGATTCAGAGCACCACCGTACCTCTAGGTAGCTAGTAGATAATTAAGCAACATACGTAGTTGGTTTGTCACGTACCGCGGAATGAATAATCCAAGTGCCTTGTTAGACCCAACAATCATCGGATGCTTTTGCTCGATTCATAAGTCGGCCAGGGAGACTATGGAGGTAAAATAATGGTGGGCTTGTCCGGGTGCACTGCAATAATCGGCGGGGTGGGGCCCGGAAGAAGGCCCCACGTGTTTGTTGATCGTATATGGAGCAGGGAGATGGATGGATGGGCGGGAAGAAGGAAGAAGGGTCGCTAGGTGTTGTTGACGCATGCATCGGGCTCCGGCTACCGCGTCTCGGCGGCTCCGGCTCCGGCAGCCGCGTCGCAGCGCAGATCGATCGAGAACCCCCTCCAATCCCGGACGGGCATCGCCGTAGTAATATTCTATTCTATCGCCGACCAGCTGCTGCTTGTTGTGGTGGTGGTGATCGATGGCGACGGGTGGTGTCCACTTGTTGGCCGCGCCCGCGCGTGGATCTGATCGGCCAATGGCGGCAGTGGGCATCGGCACCTTCGTTCGTCGATTCTCTCCATCGCCAGCGCTACCAAGCGGAGCTGCATCTCCTGATCTCCGCCAGCAGATTCCGATTCAGATGGCAACGCCGACCCGCCGCACTGCACCAGCAGGAATAGCCGAATACTGGTACCATCATCGGATCCGAGTCCGACGATGAAGCTAATTAAGCTCTGCAACGATGGAGATCGAGGCGCAATCATGGCATATAAAACCAAATTAGCAAGGTAACTGAATTGTTATACAAGTGGCTGGCCGGGTCGAGGAGGGATGTACGGAACGAACGGCTCTTGGGAGTATCCATCGGATGGACGTACGATGGAATCTAATTTAATCTGATGAGTGATGCACGCATGACCCTGTCGTCGATCGATCGTAAGTACATCTACAACAACGCCCGTACTGTTTGTCCTCGTCTCAGATGAGATCGTCATTCATAATCTAGCTACGGAGCTACTAGACCTATATTTGCTTCTTGCATTGCATTCGTGTACGCGTTGCAGGATGGCATGGCAACGGGAATAATGGAATGGACAAACAAAATCTTTGGCGACAGGTACCTCATATACGCTGACATTGACACTACCCAAGGCGCAACAATTAAGCTTCCTAATTAATTCGATTCATCCTCTTCTGAACTGCGCAGCATCATGCAGGTCCGCATCTATCATCCATGGACCAATGCAATTAATCAATCTCATCAGACTCATCATCAGACAGCTCCATCAGCTCCCTACGAAAAGAACGAACGAATGAGTAGTAGTAGTAGTTAGCTATGAATGAGCGATCGAGTAAATTAATGATGTAGCCAGCCAGCCCAAAATTTATATCGGTTCTTGATTCTTTTTTGGGAGAAAATTGTTTCTTGCATTGATTGATTGATCATCAATATTAGTACTTTGTCCGTCTCACAAAGACAGCTTGTTTAGCTTTCGAACCATTACTTCAACAAAGTGATCTCTCGTAATAACCTATAATGGACGCGTACGGTGTTCCGTTTTTGTGTGGATCCACTGGGCATCTTGCTTCCATCGCTGTCAAGAGAGAGCAGCAGCAACCAACTTGCATTGGCCAGCACCAAATAATGCATGGTATCTCATTTGGTACAGTAGTGTATAGTGGATGCATATGTGGGAAATAAGAATTTGTCGTTGAATTGACGTAATTAATGGGCAGCCACAACGACACAGGCAAACAGATCAGCAGAATCGCATCGCCCACGTCCACACATTGAAATACAAATATAAAATGCAACGACATAATAACATCAGCCTCTCTCTCTCCTCGACCTCAATACAAGAAACAATATTGATGATCAATCAATCAATCAATAAAATAATATCTGACTATCAAGATTAATTGTATATAATAAGGATGTGATGCTAAAAGAACATGAACGGCATCACTATAATTTTATTTTGTACCCACTGCAAAAATGGTTTCTCAAGCAAATCGACAAATTACGAAGAAGTTTATCCTCCTATCCTATGAAAGGGAGAGGAGCCGAAAAAAGTAAGTGGTGGTCACTGCCTCGTAAACTGGCCGACAGTGTGTACGCCCAAAGATCTTGGTGGTTTGGGCGTTCTAGACCTTGACCGCTTTGCAAGAGCCTTAAGGTTGAGATGGCAATGGCACAAATGAAAATTGACGGATAGACCTTGGGTCACCCTAGATATTCCATGGGTCGTGATCTTTTTAATGCTTCAACAATTGTCACGGTTGGGAGAGACGACAAGGCTAGCTTTTGGCACTCAAGTTGGGTTAACGGCCGAGCTCCCAAATCTATTGCTCCATTGCTATTTGGAAAATCCTAAAGGAAAAACATAACGGTACAAAAGGCCACAAAGAGCAATAAATGGATATTGCACTTCTCCCCCTTAAACACCATCGATAAGCTAAAACAGTACTTATTACTATGGGAGGAAATAAGAGCAGTGCCCAGAGACGAGAATGTGATGGACGAGATTGAATGGAGATGGACACATGACAATGAGTATACCACGTAAAGCACCTATAAAATACAGTTTGTTAGCGGGCGAAAGAAAATCTCACTACGCCATATTTGGACGGCAAAAACAGAACCCAAAGTCAAGATCTTTGCATGGATACTACTCCAATATAAAATTCTAACAGCAAATAACTTAGCAAAAAGAGATTGGCCACATGATCCCTAACGCAAACTATGCAACTCAGGCTCGGAAAACGCCGACTCATCTCTGCCTAGAGTGCAACTTCACTCGCGAGGTCTGGACGAAGCTGATGTCCTGGATGGGGCGCCATGTCCCCCAAACGACACCACCTCGCTCCCTCCATGGATGGTGGAAACGACTGCGAAGATTGACTGATAGAAGCAACAGACGCTCCTTTGATGGCTTAGTCTTATATTCCTGGTGGAATATCTGGAAGGAACGGAACCGACGGGTGTTTCAGAATGCCTCAAAAGGGATTGATGAAGTTGCTACACTGATTAGAACTGATGTGGAGTTGTTTCGATCGGCGACATCAACAAGACAACCCAGAGCCACCACGGCTCAACAGCTGACATAGGGGTTTTGTTTTTCTTTTCGCGGGGTGTTCTGTTAGTGGGGCCCCAGCTTCTTTTCCTTTCTCGCCGGCGCGTATAGTAGTTTGTTGTTTTTGGTTTTCTTGCTGGTTTCTTTTTCTTAGTCGTCGGAGTGGTGTTTTTTCTTGTTTCATGTACATAATTGTTTCTTTTTTCTCCTTCTAATAAAATTTACGGCAACACTCTTGCCGTTCTTTAAAACAAATTATTTTGTACACTATCGTAAAGTTTAAAATACCATTCCATTTAAAATATCACTTTTAAAATGTAATAATTCCTAAATTATCTATAATAAGAAATCATTAGATTTTTTAATATATAATATATATGTGACATTCCGACCCAAGGCTTAATAGGATCGATAAGGATACTCATACCAACAAGTTGCAACTTCTTTTTCGGAAGCCCATCTCGAAAGAACTCCGAGGTTAAGCATGCTTGACTCGGAGCGATGGGTGACCGACCGGGAAGTCCTTCCCTGGTGCGCATGAGTGAGGACAAAGTGCACAGAAAAGACATGTGTTGGTCTGTGAGGATATTCTTAGGGTCCTAGAGAGCTGCCAGGGGTAGGCGGGCCCGGCCTCGGGGAGGCGGGTTGTTACAATTGGTATCAAAGCTGACTCTCGCGGTTTCACGGGCGCGTGTGGTCGCAGTTGCGCAGGCATGGTGTGCATGGCTGGTGTGGGCCCTGAGTGGTCACACAGCATGGCACATACGCTGGCACTGGGCCCACGGACGTGGCCAAGAGAGGACATTCCTGGCTTGGGGTTGATCGACGAGTACGTCGATCTTCCAAGGGGGGTGTATGTGACATCCCGGCCCAAAGCTTAATAGGATTGATAAGGATACTCATACCAACAAGTTACAACTTCTTTTTCGGAAGCTCATCTTGAAAGAACTCCGAGGCTAAGCGTGCTTGGCCTGGAGCAATTTCAGGATGGGTGACCGACCGGGAAGTCATTCCCGAGTGCGCATGAGTGATGACAAAGTGCGCAGAAAAGACATGTGTTGGTCTGTGAGGAGATTCTTGAGGTCCTAGAGAGCTGTCAGACGTAGGCGGGTCCGGCCTCGGATAGGCGGGTCGTTACAATATACTACTAAGCAGTAGTATTGTGTATCATAAAAGAGCTCTAGTTTTTATAATTTACTTATTTAATGCGTTAGATGTTGATACCGTTCTCTATAAGAAGCTTCAAACTTGATCAAGTTGAAACTAATTTTTTGACTTAGGATAACCAAATACCTTGTATTCCAGGATAGAGTGAATATGACGTAGTGTGATGGTAACAAGCTAGTTAGTGACACATAGTCATCTTCATACAATTAATTTATGTATGAAACCGCAGGCATCATTTACATATATATTATTAGTGGCATGTTTGTTGTATATGTGTAGACATCGACAACCTTGTCGACGACGATTCGTTCGTCAACTTAATACTAGCTCTCGCTTGAGAGGAGAGGTTAGTAATTTGCTTCCACGGAGAGGGACATACAGTCCGGTTTATGAATTAGGCTCTGTCCGGCTTGTTTTATTTCGACTTTTTTTCAGTATTTTTCTCCCACAGCAAATTTATCATTCCAATCAACATATGGTATTTTTCTCACAACAAATTTGTCGGTCGACAGAAGATTTTTAATTAATCGTTCACTCCGATCATCCTCTTTTAAGGTGTCTCATTAGCATATAGTTTATAGCTTATAGTTGACGTGGACATATGTACAAGGCAGACAAAAAAAATCATGTTGAGAGAAAGTCGTATCGAAAAGTGAGCGAGGCTAGATCTTCACTCCACACTAGTCTTTCATGCAACTAGTAAAAATGTATTGTGCTAGGTCTAAGCTAGATAGGTCATTGGAGATGCTCTGATGTAATTTCCTCTACTTGCAGGTAGTGATCTGAATCCATTGGCTCATCAGGACATGGAATTGGGGCTGTGCTATGTGTTCTTTCACTTCAGATTCTTCCTAGCCCCAGTTCAAGCTAGCTGGGCTTTCTTATTTCTGGGAGATGAGACTGCCGTGCTCTGGTATTGTTAGTATATCTGCTAGTTTAATTTCTTCCCTTTTAATTAGTTTTGTAACAGTTGACCGACTTGGCATGTAGTATATGCCTGAAATAGTATAATTAATTAATTAATTTGTCTCCAACTTGGTCCGTCCTTCCTCCGGCCCCAGCACCTATAGCGCTTGGATAAAATTAACACCTAGATACACATATCTTAATTATTATTAAGAACATCTCTAGTAGAGTTGGTAAATTCGGAGACCTAAAACTGATTTTAGATCCAGGAGAGAAATTTTTAGTTACTCCAAAGTTAACTTCTCCAGCAGTGTACCTAAAACTGACAAACTGGGTACCTATATTCCATTCAGGGTTCAATCTATGAAGAAATTATTTTTCAGGGTTGAATCTGTAAAATCAATCCCACCTTAGACCATCTGCATCGGTGCCTTAAAAAAAGGGATCGGCTCCTACAGGAATCTTTTGGCGTAAAAACGTATGCAGCAGCTTCCTGAAGGAAGCACGGCAAAATCCCACGGCCTCCCGTCTCCTTCAGATTCAGCGTGATCCAGGGCCTCCGCTAGGCTACGCCGGCCCCACCACGACATCCCGCTACCGCTGCCCCTCAACGACCTTGCGCTTGTGCTCGGAAGCTGGAGAGGCATGACCGGCGTGTGGAGCTCCTTGTTGTCAAGCTGGAGCTTATGCGCTGCCGCCACCGCTCCTACTCCTGCGCCACCGCCGTTGCTCCTGCGCCACCGCCGCTGCTCCTGCTCCGCCGCCCCTGCTCCTGCGCCGCCATCCCCGCCTCGGTTCCGCTGCCCGCCCAAGATCCCGCGCTCGGGCTCCTCCGCCGGTGACTCGAGCTCGGGCTTCTCCGCAGGCGAGAGAGACGTGGCGGAAGAGCCGCTAGAGGGATCAAGGAGGCAGCGCCGGAGCCTCCCGTCGCACGCCGCGCAGGGGAGGAATCCTTTGGATACACCGCAGATCAAGGCCAGCCCGAGCTAAACTGCTTCTTCTGTCGTCGCGCGCCGGAGACGGTGTGGCTGCCGCTGCTCGATGGCTCCACCGTTCCGAGACCCTCCCGCTGTCGCTGCTCGATGGAGGGCGAGGCAAAGCAGGGGAGATGTTCGCCGTCAGAGCCGAATCCACCGAGCTCCGCACCGGAGCCAAATCCCCTCCCGACCGCCCCTGCTCACCCCCCGTCCCGCCTCGGCTCCTCCGCCGGCCAGGAGGCCGTCGAAGGAGGCGGTGCCACAGACTAGCCACGCAGGCGAGCTCCGCCGTCGGGGCCTTCACCGCAGCTCCGCGCCGTTGAGAGAGAGAGCTGCGCAGAGGCCTGCCGGCAAATCTCCGCCGCATGCCGCATCTGTGCACCAAAGATCCGACTTCGGCTGGATCTCTGCGACCTCCGGCGGAGTGAGCTACCCAGCGCCAACTGCGAAGGAGGGGCTGCCGGTGGAGGAGGGAGCTACGTCGCGCCGGGCATCCCCAACTACCGCGGCGAGGGAGAGAAGGGGCGGAGCCACGCTGCGGCTGCGGCCGACGCGAGCTCGAGGACGGCAGAGCACGGGAGGGGAAAGGGAGGAGAGGAGAGGCGGCGTGCTGCTGTTGGCCCACCTTGCCTGGCCGTCGGCGTTGGGAGGAAGGCAGCCGGCGGAGGGACGATGAGAGAGGGAGGAGGGAGACTGGGAGAGAGAGTCGGTAGGGGGAGGAGGCCGGCGGATGGGTGGGGAGAGGTTAAAATAACACTAGCACGTGGGTCCATGTTTGGTTGTTGGGATGAGGAGAAATATGAAGGATGATGACTGTGAGAGAAGTAAATATAAAGGAGAGAATCTCGATGACTAGGACAACATATTTCTTTTTGAAGAAGGAAATGAAGGATGATGAGTGTAGATGGTCTTATCATCTTCCTTTCCCCTTCTTCCCTGAGTCTCCCTCGCACCTCTACTCGTAGCATCACTTCTTCCTAGCCCGGCCACCACCTCCACCCCTGCCGACGTCTACCCTCCTCGGCTTGGTCACTACCTCCACCCTCACCGCCCCCCACGGTGGATCTTCGAGCCGTGCACCCTCACCGGCCATTGGGATGAGCGGCAGGGCCGTCTGGGGCTTAATCTATCTATATACTAAAAGACATGCTCCTCCTCCTCTAGCTTTGCGCAAGGTCGTATGGGCTAGACCATCTGCATCAGGGCCTGTAAAAAGTCACTGGAGGAGGATATAAAGCAAAATTCTCTGCACCGGTCTCCTTTATCCATCACGGGAAACAAGCATAAAGCCCCGGTTCCTTTATTCCCAGCGTAGATAGATGAGCTCCTTCATCTGCATCCCGAGGCCACATCCTCAACCACCCTGGCCATCCCGCCATCACGGAGGAGGAGGTCCGCCACAACCACGGTCGGCGCCCACCGCAGAGAGAAGCTCCGCTCGCCGGCGCCACGATCTACCTCGCCTCGCCGCCGGTGCACACGAGCTGCAGCTGCTTGAACCCACCTCGCCGTCGCACTCCCCCTCCACCTCCCACTGACGTCGGGAGCTCTGTCGGCTCCAGGGCCCTAGCTCCTCCCCCGCGCAAGGGCCTTCTCCTGAGCTCGAGGTCGGGGAGGCCTCCGCAGGAGGAAGAGGCCGGTCGGGGATCTCCGCGGGAAGTGACGCTGCCGCCGGATCTCTGCAAGAGCGGGATTCGTAGCGGTACGTGCGCCGATTAGGGAGGGGCGGAGGACGCTGTCCAGGCACCACCTGTCGCGAAGGGTATCGTCCTCGTCAGCATCTTGAATCCCATTCACTTCCACGCTGGCTCTCGGGCTGCTCGATCCACCGGCCGTCGGGGAGGAGGGGAGATGGCGGAGGCGACCCCTTCTCCTCCATGGCTGCTGCGACTGCTGCTGCCCTACGCCCGTGCCTCGGCTCCTCCGGCGGGAGGAGCCACCTCCATCCACCAGGAGAGCTCGCCGGCGCGGGGAGCCTCACCCCTGCTTCATCCACACCGCGCCTAGGATGCGCCGCCGTGGGGAGGGGCGGACAACCGGCCAGGCGAGCTGCGACGGAGAGACCAGGGGGCGCGCGGTGGAGGAAGAGGTGGGTGTGCGTCACTGGCTAGCTCGCCGACAGTGGGAGCAGGTGAGAGGGCACGTGTCACCGGCACACGGACCATCCTTGGACGAAAGTGAGGAGCGGTGTTGGAGGCCGAATCCGGGCTCCCCTCTGGGGAGGAGAGCAGGGGACGCGGCGCGCCGCCACATAGGAGCAGGGGACGGCACACCTGTCGTGCCTGTCGAGGAGCGAGGAAGTGGACCGCCCCTGCCCGCTGCGCTGCCGGCCGCGGGGAAGAAGAGGAGCGCCGCCGGATCCAGCCTCCTATGCTCCTCTGCATGTGGAGGCCGTCGATGCAGGAGAAGGGCAAGGCTGCCGGCGCAGGTGGAGGGAGAGAGGCGGGCGGAGGATGTGATGGAGGGAGAGAAGGGAGAGAGAGGAGGCCGACGGGGGAGAGAGGGTTGGGTGGGTTAAAAAGTCTGACATGTGGGTCCGTGCGTGGGGTAGTTGGTATGGAGGAGAAATATAAAGGATGAGGGATGCAGGAGAAGTGTATATAAAGGAGAGAATCTGATGGCCAGGACAATATATTCCGTTTTGAAGGAGGAATGGAGGATGACGAGTGTGGATGGTCTTAATCTATCTATATAAACTATATAGGAGTACCTCACTACAACATGCAAGCATCCCACCTCATTTAGGAACCCCACTAAACATGCCACATCACCATCCATGAGTATGTATTTTTGACTTCTGGCGATTTTATGTGATAATAGTATCTATGCATGTAATTTATTAGTCTTTGCGAGTACCATGATACAAAATTTCCAATTAAAAATACATGAAGGTTCATTCATTTAATAGCCATCATCTCTTAACAAACTAAACATATTTTTATGTATAATGTCATTTGCAAAAGGATGTTATTAAGAAATTATCTAGTGTTTCTGCTTTCAAATTTCAAAAAATATTGTCGTGCAATCACTTTAGAAATTTTATTTTCAAATTCACCAAAAGATCTCGCAGCAACGCGCGGGGTATCACTTTTTTTCACACAAGCTTAATTAAGTACCGTAGGAGATAAGATTGTATCCGGTACTACATCTTAATTGCTTTGTGTGTAAACCTAAAAATAAAGGACCATCCAACTATACATACTACTTGATTGGTCAACTATAGCTACTATGTGAGCATTTGCATTGGTCATATACAAGATCGAGGAGTTGTTAGGTCCCTATGCTGCTCTGCAACCAACTTGATAGGATCAATACGTTTTCTCTCCTCGAGTTTCATATATATATAAAAAAGTCTCCTCGTTCTTATAGAATCTTCGCTTCTCCACATGATGGCAGGATGCACCATATCATTGCATACATCGGTTGGTTATATATACCTGATGGATGAATTGAAGCAGCTCGTGAACTAGTACAACTGCCGCACCCGATTTTCTGAAGAAAACCAAGTGATAGCTATATGTATGTCAGGATCTAGTTTCATACATATAGTAACATCATAGTGAATAACAGAAACAATATCACGTAAAGAAAGAGAGATTATCAGAGATTTACAGCGGAATCCTGGGAAGCAAAGGCTCTAACTTCACAGGCAAACGACTGGGGGTTGCGTACGCTTAGCACCATCTTCTGGACTTCATACACCTTCTTCTTCTTCTGAGCAGCGGTTAGTAAGGATGAGTACACTTATAGTTGGTACTCAGCAACGCCACGAAAATTAACCAGAAAGTAAATTAAAGTCCATCTTTAAGTATATTAATCATGTGAGGGTCTAGACCGCTCTTGACCGTGAGCACAGCTGTTATAACAGTTTTACACTCTGCAGAGGTTGTACACTTTCACCACAAGTCGCGTAAAAGTTCTGAAGAACTTTGAACCCAACCATGTTGTGCAAAAGTAGGCACAATACCACACTTCCGAGGTGTGATTGCATAGAGATGCTACGAGGCCTTTACAAATAGTCCTCCTATGTGTATTAGTCCATAATAGCACACCCTAGAGGCTATCTTTCGTACCCTCCTTCTACCCTTAGACCAGATTAGCCTAGAATAGCAATTCCGTTCCAATACCTGTCCAGAGTAAAAGAGTCATAAAAGCATTCCTCCGTACCACAAGCTACCATGACTAATAGCCACACAAGACTTCTCTAATTAATTAGCCAAGATAAAACCATATGTCTTGTGGTTGTACTGTTTTCCTGGGTGGTTCTCCATGTTCCAATTAATTCACAGTATTCTTGTTTAAAGCATAGGTAGAAGGATGGTTAGGGTCACTTGCCTTTCTCAACAAAAGCTACTCTTGCTCTTCTGCTCTAGCTCACTTGATCTTCAAGACTTCTGATCAGCAGCTCGATCTTCTACTCGAAGCAAAAATCGAGCACAACATGCAGAGCAGACAAACAAGAACAACTAAGAACAATATACCAATCATGAAAAGCTTAAAAAGAGGACAAGGTTTGGCTTTAGGACCGCGAACGCAAAAACACTCGGAACTAGCGAGAGATTTGGATTATATCACACAAGGCTATGTGCTTGGCATATTTTAATTCAATAAAAATGTGCATAGGTTATTTCAGAGAAATACCCTATTTAGAATTAGGCAAGTTATATTTATATTAAAAAGACGATGTGAACCTAGTCCAATTTTATTTGCAAATATTCAAGTATTATTTATGCAAATTAAACATTTTAATTTTAAAAGAAGCATGTAAAGCATCTAAGCGTGTAACTTTATATTTCGAGTTGAACTAATCAAATTATAATTCAAAAACACATTTATGTTCATATTAATCAAATTAACATTTAATTGAGAAAACTCGGGATATAGCCTATGTTGCTTTTATTTAAAAACCAAGTTGCATAATCATGAATCAATTTAAGTTTGATTATAAAAACCGAGGTATACTCTAATTAACTTTTAATTGAAAGAAATGTTTAAATAAGTATTAATCATATTAAGTTTCTTATGAAAACACGTGTTGAACTCTAATTAGATTTTAATTAGAAAAACATGTATATAAGGATTTAATCATATTTAAATATTTAAATAAATTATAAAACAAAGAACATGTTCAACATTTGTCCTAACACGTACTTTGAGTTGATATGAGCCTAACGCAACTTGAAACGATCGAAACGGACCTAAAGCGTGGAAACTAGGGGCTAAACAAGGTTTAGGGGCTAAACTGTGAGAAAACTTGGTCTCCAAGGGCTAAACCGCAAAAACCAGGGGCTAAAACCTAAACTTTCAAAAGAACCGAGGGCTTGGGTGCAAAACAGACGGCTTAGGACGGTAGGTGGGAAAACTTAGAAAGGTCAGGGGTCTAAACGGAAGAAAAAGGACTTAACTGCAAGGGTTTTCACTGGTGGAAGGGTATACTTGTGATATTAGAAAGTTTAGGGGCCTTTTTGCAAAGTTGCGGCGGCAGCGCTGGGTTGACCGGTATGAGATCCGGTTGACCTGGGCGGGGGCTGCATCTGGGCCACCAATCTTCGATCGGACGGCGGGCGGCGACGCTAGGCGGACGAGCGGCAGTGAGACGGCGGCATGCAGTGGCGCACGGCCGGCGGCTCGCCAGCGGAGGGCCAAAAACGGCCTCTCGGCCTCGGATTCAAGCGCGGAAAAGCTCTATACGAAGAGGAGAAAGAGATGGACTCACCCTGGGGCTTGGAATCGCGGGAGAAGAGGCGGAGGAGGAGATCGACGGCGGCCAGCGGAGCTCCGGTGTGCTCCCTCAGGGCGGCGGCGCTGCACAGGCGAGGAGAAGAAGAGAAGAGGTGCGGGGAGTAGAGGAGCTCGGGGCATCCTTATATAGGGCGGAGAGGCAGGCGGAGGGGCGCGGTGAGGCAGTGGGCAGAGCTCCGGTGGGCCGGCCATTGATGGCCACGAAGCTTCGGTGGGGGGCGTTTCGGGAGGGGAAAGGAAGGGGCGGGCGAGTGGGTGCGTGCGGTGCGCCGGCGCATTCAAGGGAGGAAGAGGAGGAGGCGAGGGAGCCAGAGGGGCGCCGGGGAGAGCGGTGGCCGGCGCGGCCATGGGGGTGGAGCAGGCGGCCAGAGGAAGAAGAAGGGCCTGACATGCGGGGCCCGCCTGTCGGCCGGTGAGAGAGAGGGAGAGTGAAGCGGGTCGGCGGTGGTGACTTGGGCCGGAAAAAGGAAGACGGACCGGCGGAAAAAGAGAAGAGAGGGGGAAAGAGGTGGGCCGCGCGGGATAAAAGAAAAGGAGGAAGAGAAAGTTGGGCTGGGCTTTGACGGGGAAGGGGAGAAGGGAAGGGTTAGGGTTTTTTTTTCTTTTCTTTTTTTCAACACACATCAAACAAAAACAAATACAACCAAAATAAATGCAACACACATACATATTCATTTTATTTAATTTATAAAAACAATCAATTGATTTTTCCTATACTAAATTTCCTGTAAGGAGAATAAAAGTTTGGACAAATTTTAAAATTATGAGAAAATCGTTGCTTAATTATTTTTTAATTTTAGGGTGTTACAACAACACGGAATGCATATATATTATATTTATATATAATGATACTAGATGCTACTAGCTTGTTTTCCAAACGTACGGTGAGGGAGTCAAAGCTTAGCTTGCTAACTTGTCTGTCCATCTGTCCTTGAAATAGACAGCAGCAGCAACTGCAGGATCGACCTCCCTAAATAAAACCAAAAGGTGCACATCAATCCATTTAATTTGCTCCACACACACAAAAAAAAGATTGCTGATTGGTCTCAACCACTCAACCAAAAAAGAATGCCTTCTTGCTGATAAATCATTTGCATCTTCTTTTTTTTTTTTGAGCACATACTTTGCATCTCAGTTGATGCATGTCGACGATTGTGTGGTGCAGGAAGACAAGATTCATGCATGATGCTCCATCAGCATATCCAGCAGCTTTTGTAAAAGGCCCAAGAGAAGCTCTTCATTTTGGTTGGTGGTGCTTTGGTTTTTTTTTTTTTGATAGAGAGACAGGCCGCGCGACGCCGGTCTAGGCCCAAGAGCAGCAGGCCCAAAACAGTCTAGTTACACATCAACACAAGAGCTTAGTAGAAAGAACCCGTCAGTGTTTGATGATTAGTAATTGTTACATCTTGTTACATCTCTAGTGACATGGACCCTTGTGTGTATACATTTCCATCTTCGGTTTCAAGATGAGAATTGACGGCAACCCCTCAATTCTGAAACTGGAAATGGGTCAACATTGTATTCAGTTCCTGATGGCTAATACTTCTGCAATGCAATGCAACCATGAGCACCTCAACGACATTCACCATGTGCTTCAGCTGAGTACATGAAAAATTAAGCGCAAAAGAAAAGGAAAGGGCACGATCACAAACTTTTGCCAAAGCAACATATCACAAATATCAGACGGTTGAAAGATTCAATTAACAGCAAACTTCCTTGTTTTCCACATCCTAACTGTCAATACTCATCCAAGTAACTGTACAGTGACTCGTCGTTCCTCCACCGCCGCCTTGTGAGCAACGACTTGAGGAAGCCCCTGCCTTTGCTTGAGCTTTTCTCCTGCTCCTTGTGGTGATCCCAGTCGGAGTGTAACTGCATCGAAGTTTGCCTCTGCACAGAATATCACATTACATTTTCTGTTTTTGCTTTCTGTGATAAAACACAACGAAAACCCAATGATATTATTCTAGTAATATACCAGCAGTAATCTAGATTCTACACAACGATTGTCCCAAACTGACATCGATTAAGTCAGAGCTGTGCTCAGGACATACCAGATGCTTTGAGTTCGCAGGTGGTCTTCTTGCGACCGTAGAGGACCGTGCCAGAGGATTAGAATTTGGTACTGGCGAGCCTGCCCTTGTATCTGCGTAGCAAAGTAAATGTGATGATTGCCCAATTAACCTCCTTATGCAAGTTCCACATTTAAATATACGCTGAATCAGACATAGGACAATATACCTTTTGTATTCGTGTTCATGATTCGAGGAGATGGAGATTTAGCCCGTGCTTTTCGAGATGGTGACAATGACCGGGATCGGTGATATGCGTCGTTTGGTGTAGGAGATGGTGAACGAGCACGCCTGCAGCAGAACATGTATTGTAAAAAAAAAGTGCTGCAGTGTATCTTTATGGATACTAATTAGTGAACAGTGACTTTGACCCAAAAAATTAAACATGCAACGGAGAGATCTGAGAGAGTTCCTATTTGTTTTACCTCATTGTAGTCTGACGAGAACCTGGAGTAGAAATGGCTGGAACAATGAAGCAGTTCAAAATCAACAACACTGTAACAATTTCAAAGATATAACAGATCACAAGTTCAACGAACTCACAAGATTGAGACTTGTGCATTTTGCGACTTGTATATTGTCTGTTATATCGTGGAGGCTCCGAAACTGGATGAATAGAAGACTCCAGTAGATCCACACCTATAAAACATAGCTACAATAATCTATACATCCAAACAAGGTTGTTGTTTAATGCAGTAGTAATAGAATGGAGCGTAAAATTGCCTGGTAATATGTAACGCCTGTGGTACTTTGGCGCCTTGATGAGAAGAGCTTGTTGAGATCTTGCTTCCTGGTCAATTGTCTGCTGGCAAATTCGCACTCTCTGCAATCAAGAGAAACATAAATGGTATGAAGGCTACAGATAGACAAATGTAACAGCCTGATATAGCAGCGAAATTGCAAAACATAGTAAGCAAAATATTTACTAAAAGAAATTTTGTACAGTAGGCATCATACCTGTTCAACTGAAGATACTAGAAATTCTGTTTCGTTGACCTCATCAGCCTTTTCGCTGACAAGATTATCCACCTTGTATGAGACAAAACCCAGATGGTCCACTGTGCTAACAAGGGCCTCAACTGTGTAATCTTTCAAACTCGTCATCACCCTACAGAAGAAGATTAGTGCGAACAGTATGAGATGAGATGTGTTACTTGTTTATTGAAGCAACAGGAGACAAGAAGAACAAAGATCCAGAAAAAGATCATACGTAGATTTGTGCGAGTTGTTCCGGTAAAATACTTCAAAATATTCTGCCGCTGAGTATAGTTGTGACCGCAGATTCCTCAGGTCCTACAAATAAAGTGTAATCAATTTAACTGAAGCAGAGAAAGCATAGCAGATAATAATAAGAAATGCCAACTCAGCACATATGAAGGACACATTAATAATTAACTAAGGCATAGCCATGTGGGGTTTCGTTGTGGACAAGGATCCTAATTTCTTTAACCCACCAATGCAGAGACAAATTTGACAATAGATGGCAGCAGCACGATAAGCATTGACACTAGCGGAGCAATAAAACTCAATTCAACGACAGGTTTGAACTTTAGACATCCCTTGCAGCATATATGGGCAAAACAAAGAGCTTTCTTAGCAAGAGCCTCTGTGCTGGGTCAGCGCCGCAGTGCCGTTATGCAGACAAGCGCATTTTGGAAATCGAAATGGGATGGTGCTTTTGCTTAATAAGGGGAAAAGTAGGGGGAGAAAAGGTGCGGCCATTATAGAGCTGCAAAGGCATTGACGACCATACATGGTTCCCTGATTTATTTGTTGTAAGGAAGTGAGTATATGTTCAAAGGTTCGATCAGTAAATGCATGGTTTATTGAGGTAGAAATGTCTGAGTAAATACTACTATTCCAGTAAGTATTCAAGATCACTAGTGTTGTAAGGTGTGGACAGATACTAGACATCCTACTCCCACAGTGCGCAAGTAAGGTAACTAGAGACAAAATCTTGTGATTGACAATAATGACATGGAAAGGAAAGCGCACACCAAAATCCCTCTGTTTAGCGGGAACGCAGGCAGAAATCAAGGAATGAGGGCCTTGGACAAGAGCATTCATTGCCTGTATAGATCCATAGTAGGAACAAGAAGAAGAAGAAAGTGCAGAGATGGGAGGAAGAAAACCTTGAGGGTGTCTGAGAAGAGGAGGCCTTCCTGCAAGGAGGACATGTCGTCGGTGATGTGGGAGGAGACGGATGACAGCGACATTGCGACCGCCTCCATGGGCGAAGCGGCGACAGACGACTCCCCCTTCCCTGTTGCCAAGATTCCCCCCCTCCTCCCTCCCCCCGGGAGCAGCACCAAAACCTTGTTGGGCAACCAAAACCCCCCAAGAAAGCAGCAGGGAGCTCCTCCAGTGGACGGCGGCGGCGGTGTTGGGGTGGCTCACCGTCACCGCTCACCTATTATACGGGGGCAGGGAGGGAGGGAGGGGGTTGAGCAACCAAACCACCTCTACTCTGCTAATCTGCTTGCGCTGTTGGTGTCGCCAAGATCTGGTTTGGGTCCCGGTGGCTTGGAAGTTTGTTTTCGCTAGGGATGGGCCATGGCCGGGGACTGAACGCGACGGGCGGGGGGAAGAAGAGGAGGAGAGGCCGGGACAGGATTAAAAGAGCTAATTTGTTGTCGTCTGCTAATTTCTCTCTCTGTTCTTCTGTTTGTGCGGGAGCCGTAGGGATGGAACCGATACATAGCATTTTTTAACCGTTTTTTTTATTTTAACTAAATTAGGTATAATATTTTGTATCTAAAAATTTATATTTTTGTTCTTGGCATTGTGCTTGTTAAGATTCATACAAAATAAACCCCTAATGTGTGCTATATTTTGATCATATGATGAAAAGAAAATCGGATTCGGATACGGATACGGATGTTTTTTCACTTTTTTCTCTATCGAAAGCAAATAATCCATAAAAAAATTGTAGCTAATTTTTTTTATTTTTTCCAGTAATTAGCTGGTTATAATGCATAAAAAATTAGCATCAAATTTATTTTATTGTGATCTAAAAAAATCAATCTATTACACAATTCGGATGTTTTGGTTCCATGACTAGGAGCCGGGAGCCCGCCGGGAGGGGAGGAGAAGGGAGGCTGCCCTGCAGGCTGCAGCTCAACTGCTCAGTGCAACTGCGAGTTGGAGCAATGAATGGACGGCAGGAGGGTCACGTGAGACGCATGCTGTCTGTTTTTTCTTTTCTCCTAGTACATCTGATCTCACTGGGAATTTGGCATGGCATTTCATCAGAGCCAAAATGCTGGAGGAAAGTAATTCCTCCTAAACATATTGTCAGGCCATCTGATATGTTTGGGAAAAAAGGTACACATGTAAAAAGTCAAATCAGTTGGCAGAAAGAAAGAAGGAAACAATATTTTCTTTGACAACGGTTGGTCGGTCGGTCGGTGGTTTCTAGATGTGTTGTTGCCACACAACACAAACACACGCCCCATCTGCATGCTCAGCTCAGCTGGGCCGTTGGTATTTCGGAAGGGGCACAGACAGGAATTATATATATATATATATATATATATATATTAATCATTTTGCAAAATTATACGATCAACTCAAAATTTTGCAAATTTGATCACCGACCGCCATGGCTCACGGCGTTTCCACCGCCAACCGCCGTGGGCTACGGCGGTTGGGCCTACCGCCACGGGCCCGGCCGGCGGAAAGCCCGACCGCAGTGGCCCACGGCGCTTGACATTCGTTCGTCGTGGGCCACGGCGGCAGGCCCAACCGCCATGGGCCACAACGGTAGGGATTTGCGACCGCCGTGGCCCACGACGGCAGGGCGTCAGCCCCTATAAGAGCCGAAAATTTGCCCGAAATTGTCATAATAATTCGGAAAAAAAGAAAGGGTTGGGAGGGAAGGAGAAGAGAGTAAGGGGGCGGAGCAGCGAAGCTCTGCTGGTCCTTCGCTTCATTGTAAGTATTTCGTTGATTTCAACCCTTTTAGCACATGTACATACATGTAATGAAATCGTAATCAGTATTAATTATTTAGATTTTTTTAGATCTGTAGTATTAAATAGTTCATTTCCCTAGGGTTTAGTGTTTAGAAGGAGAAGAGAGTGAGGTGGAGGCGGCGGAGCAGCGAAGTTCTGCTACTTCTTCGCTTCATTGCAGATATTTTGCTGATTTCAACTGTTTTAGTCATTTTTGCTTAGATATAATTACTATTAATTATTTAGAGTTTTCTGTAGTTATGGATTAGATTATAGATCTGTAGTTATGGATTAAATTATACTTCACATGTTTGCCACTGATTAGACTAAATTACGTAACATATTTACTGTTAGTTTAGATATTAGTCTTTTTGTTTGTTAGTCCCTGGATGTAGTATTTGATAGTAGTTATTGGTTTTTATTATGAATCAGACATGTCGGAGACAGTCACAGTCAAATTGTATTATGGAACTGGAGAAATTACATATGGTCCACAAGGAGTTGACTTGTCAAATTTTAGTTCAATTGAGCAAAATATTAAAAGAGCAACAGAAAGAAGTTGGGAGGGTATAACCAAGTGGCTGGTCAAGTCATTTGCAGTAGATTTAGAGCACTAATGCATGTCGGTGAGCACCAATTATATTTGGAACATTTGGAACCGAACAATTCAGGACTGCACCGTGCAGGGTACTTTTACCGAGAACCCCAAAGAAAATGCTGTGCACATACCAAATCCAGATCCTGAAATGTGCCAAGGTGTTGGAAGAAGGAAGAACAAGAGGATTAGAAACAACATGGATGAAGCTGAAGCTGGACCTGCAGTAGTGATATGCTACAAGTGCCACAACACGGGCCACACATACAAGAGGTGCACAGCTGCAAATTATGCTTACAACGCACCACCTACAGCCAATGTGGGCTCATCAGCACCTTCAGGATCATCACAACCCCATCAGGACGCGGACGTGGACGTGGGCTAGCAACAGTGCAGGATTCAGATGATCATAGTTGCTTGTAATGTTAGGACATTTAATTATGAAATTTGTAATGTTCGAACTAATATTTCCTGTACGAACTTATGTATGGTATTGTATTTGAATAATTGAACTGCTATTTCGTGTCGTCTTAATTATGCTCATTCATTTTTATAATTTTGTTTATGATTGTAATTTATAATTTTGTGTATGATTATAATAATTGTTCTTATCATGTTTTGCAGGTTTGCAATGGCCTCCTCAGGTCCTGAGTTGGACTTGGAGTTCCTCACCGCGAGAAAGGACAAGGTCGAGGTGCCAAAGGGGACTAACACTCCTATGTGCTTCTGCGGTGACAACTGCAAGCTTGTGAAGTACAAGGTTCTCGGGTACGCGTACAGGATGAGGTTCTTCATGTGCGCAAACTATATGCACGACCCGATCCAGCCTTTCGATCGCAACCTTAGAGCCAAAGTAAGAACTTTCTACACTTCTCGATTATTCATTTGTCATTTTTGTTTTATTATTTGCTGACATGTATTTGGAAAAAGACTCCACCTCCTCTTTGTGATTTCATGCAGTGGCTAGATACCGAGCAGTCTGAGTTCGACAAGAGCTACGTCGAGGCAGCGGGCCGTGATGCAAGGGAGAGGTAGTTGCGCATGGTTGAGTAGGAAAAGAGAGAGAGAAAAAAAGAGGAGGAGAAGGAAATGCGCATTCGCCAGGAGATGAGAGAGCGTGAAGCGGCCCAGGCCCGTGAAGCCGACAGAGAGAGGAAGAGGGAGAGGGCTCGCCGGGCGAAGGAAGTGGGTCTGATGCCATCAGGAAGGGGAAATACCCTCGTTGTACTCAGGAGACCTAGAGTATTAGTCGAACTGTATCAAATAAATCGGGATTTCGTGACATCGTGATGTAAGGTCCTCGGTTTGTATCCTTAAGAACTTTAATCGAACCGCATTAGAGTGTGTTTTCTCCGTTACGTTTGTTTCGTTACAGTCACGGTCATATGCAGAGTCGTTGTGTTTCCTCCGAGTCACTGACGTGTTCTCCTCCCACGGATCGACTGGCCCACAATGCGCCAGTGCCCTAGTACTAGGGTGTGTTTTCTGTGAGTCACTGCTTCGTTTCTCTTCCCACGGATCAAAGGGCCCACCACCCAGCCAGGCTCCTTCTTCTGCTTATATGTAGCACTATTCACTCCATTGCCTTCTTCTCACAGCATTCAACAATGACTTCCTGGAGTGGGGATGAGCACGGTTTCGGTCCTATATTGTGGCATCAGCAATCTCCTGATTTCGTAGCCAATTTCCCATTGAAAGGCAAGAGTGACTTCAGATCGATGCGTGAAGTTAGAAGCTACGCACCGAAGCAAACGGTGCTGTGGCCTAGGTGTTCACACGGTGAGTTTTTGCGTGATGCAAGTGTACGAGGGATGGAACAACTCCAGTCGTCGCTTCTGGCACTGCCCACATGCATGGGTAAGCAATGTTCACAAATTTGTTCATCATCTTTCTTTGGTTTGCTAATGTTTTCTTGCCTTTTGCAGTACTCCACCCAAGCAGAGAACTGCGGTTTCTCGCAATGGGTGGATCCACCAGCTATTCGCCCCTATCAAGAGTACATCGACTACCTCGAGGACGTCGTCATCTTCAACCTGAAGAGGGAGCTGTCGGAGGCATTGGCTTCCCCTGATCGATCGTCCAGCGCTGGAGACAGTAGATGCTGCAAATGTTCGACCTGCACTTGTGAATGCCACAAGAAGAACAGCTCCCCTCCACCTTCACCACCTCCACCCCCACGTGGGTACTACTACATGCCGTCGCAAGACTCCGGCGGGTCTTTGCTCTCCGGGCAGTTCTCGTACAACTAGATTAAGTAGACATGTTATAATCAATTTTCTAAATTCTCTAAGACATGTTATCAGTACGTAAGCCGCTTTGTTAGGGTTTTTCGAGCGCCGTACATGCCATTTAAAAGGTGTGTGTTAGACTTCTAAATATTTAAAAAAAAGATACCGCCGTGGGCCATGGCGGTTGGGGTGCAACCGCCGTGGCCTACAGCGGTTGCATGTCCGCTACCTGCCGCCGAGGTGCACCAGCAAACACCGTCCCCGACCGCTGCGCGCTACGGCGTTTGGCCTAAACGCCGTATGCTACGGCGGTTAGGCCCAACCGCCGTAGCCCACGGCGGTTGGCGGTGGAAACGCCGTGGGCCACGGCGGCCGCCGTGGGGCATGACGGTCGGTGGTCAAATTTGCAAAATTTTGAGATGATCGTATAATTTTGCAAAATGATTAAAAAATATAAAAAAAAATTCCCCAGACAGAGCCGACAGACAGACAGACCAACCCTAACAGAAAGCCCAATCCTGCCTGCTTCTTCTAGTCTTCATCAGGCCTTCAGCTGTTCAGCACAGCTCGCATGTCTCAAGCTCAGTCATACATACCAACAGGTAAAGGCGCATACCAACAGCTCAGTCATACCATATAATTCTATCACAACTGACAGACTCGTTAACATAATGCAGATGCAATTCTCACCACAAAAAGTCACAACACTACAATACCTACTAAAAAATCTCATATCATAATATCACCCTCCCATATATGATATACCTACTTGATATTTACAAAACTTACATTCCCATAGCTCTGGTCTGGTATGTCTTAATTGTACATCCATCTTCATAATTATTCCTTAACCCCACTAGGGCTTTCACTAATAAGCCTTTCTAGGCAGACTACTAGACACACATTAATTCACTTGTCATCTTCTTTAAACCAAACTAAAGACACATTATCAAACCCTTTTCCCCCTTCACATATTTCTGCAAACCTACGTTACATCAATTCTTCCTCAAAATGCTTGAGCAGAAAGAACTGACGCCAGCAACCAATCTGTTGCGTCACCAAGACAAGCTAGCCATCACGTTTCAATGTTTCAGCTACAACCATCTTAGCTTCATCATCAATGGTGAAAGGCTCCAAATAAAAGCCCACCTTCCATCCCTGCCCTCCCTTCTAAAAATCAGTCTTCACATCCTGCTCTGGGAAAGGATGCATATTGCTCTCATCTTCAACGGGATGGATCACAATCTTCCTCACCGTCTGGCAAAACTTACTGCACAAGTTATATAATGTGTATGTCAGCCACAACCCATTAATCTCCTGTCTAATGTGTATATAATTCTAGCTTACAGCCAGGGAACGTCGCCGACTTCCATCGTGTCACCCTCATCGTTCGTGAAAGCCACCTTCCATTTCTCTTTGGAGCTCAGGTCTTTTATCTCAAACATCTCATCAAGCTCGCTGACCAACTGGGGACACCCATCCAGGTTCACTAAATCTATAGCCCTTCCCACAGCATTTCCTTGCATTTGAACCTAACACAGGTTAAATATGAACTTCAGTTTACAGTACAGCTTAAAAAGCAATACGACGAGAGAAAAGGAAACAAAACTTGTACCTTAATTCGAGTTCTTCCAGTGCAATTCTGGTGGCTTTGGATTTCTCGGGGGCTTTCGTTCACATTCTGTGTATGATCTTTAGTGACTTTAGAGAGTGCTGATAACTGACCAGAGTCTTCCAAAGAACCAGCAGCTCGGGTCGATATCTCCCCCACTCCTACAGTCATCTTTTCACTAGTAGCAGCGTTACTGGTATGGTTAATCAGATTGACACCAAACAGACGAAACATGCCGGGTTCCTTCTTTTCTTCGACAGCATTGGAAAAATTTGGAGCAACCTCCTCGGTCTGGTAGCTGCACAGAGCAGTGTTGCAAGACAACTTGGAAGATGGTTCCTCAGCTTGATAAGCACAAAGCCCAGGCCAAGGAGGAACCCTTGCATCATTACTGGTAACCTGAAACAGCTTCTGAGAAATCTCTGACAAGGATGGGGAGGCCCCCTTGCTTGAGGAGAAGTCCTTGAACCAATTCCCTAGTACTACAGAATTCTGACAAACTGAACTACTCATGGCACTGTATCCTGCGTGTTCACTTGTCCAAATGACTTGATGTCCAGAGATACAATTGGGTTCACTGGGGCCAATACCTGCCTTTTCATGCTGTTCGGGCATTCCAGAGAGCCAAAATTCTTGAGTAGGTTCTGCAAAATTATTATGAACATCAGGCCCAAATTTCCAGTTACTTCTTTTAAGGCAAGTAATGAGGGATTTTCAATGTCATACTCATACCCATCGCCTGAATATCCAGGCTTTCAGCTGTCTCCCTGGGCCTTTTGGTTTTTGTTGATGGTTGGACAGGTACGTTTATGGTAGGCGCAGAGGCATCGAATAGCTCGATTTCCCATGATGAAACCCTCTCAGGGCCAGTGAAATTTGTGGCTTCATCCCATCGGACCTAATAAACCAAGGAAATTTAGAAGTTTTCATCACCTTCTCTAAGAAAAATAAGGAAGATATATTTTCTTGGTAAATCAGAAGGCAGATGACAAGAACAAAAGGTATATCGAACTGATCTTACCTTCAATGTCTTCCATTCAGAACCTTGCCATTGTAGAGAAAGATCCCCTTTGTCAACAACAGTACCAGAAAACCTGCAGCGTTAAAAGAGATGGATTGATCACGTCAGCTTGAGATGATAACAAGTCAGCAACACATGGGGAACAAATTAAACTGAAACAGAAACATATGAGATGACAGGATGAATCATTACTTCTTCACAGGGACGTCTTCCCCTTCAAAACTCATCTTAAACCTCGTGCCCACATTAAACCTAATTTTACTAGCTTCAAGGTACTTGTTCAGACTGACGATGTATTGGCTTTGGCTTAACCTAAGAAAATAAACAAGAATGGCTATTAGCGGAGAATAAGCACTACTGCATGTGATACACTACTGATGGTAGAAAAGGTCCAACCTTGGCCTATAATACACTAGGAAAATGGAATTAGTCTTAATGGCATGTGACGCGCTTGCAAGCACCCCAAGATGCATGCTTTGGCTCGATATAACAGATGCAGGCATTGTGCTCTGCTTCTGCACGAGGCGTCTCACTCCGACGCGCTGCTCTCCTGTCTCACTCCTAAAAAAACAAAGCATGGTCTCTTGTAAGCTGTACATATGCTTTGGTATGAACGTGTGCACAAGCTGTTGGTTCAGTTTGAGATCTAACCTGAGGTAGACGAACGCATCACCCGCAATCAGCTTCTTTGATGTGACAAACGTACTCCATCCAGTAGTGAGAAGGTGCCGACGGGGTTGGCCTAGAGAAGCAAGAATTGCAGAATTGAGCAGCAGAAGTTGCAGTGCAAATTTCACCCTGATCCGTGGCCCAATTAAGCACCAGAAGGTAATTTGGCCAAATTATTTAAAAGACAATTCAGTGGAGACTGTGCATACCCCTGTAGATGTGCTTGAACCTCCATTCAGATCCATGCAGGTCCTTGGTGATGAGCTCTTGGGTCGGGGTCGGCATGGACATATCCTGTTTAACAAGAAGCAAATAAGTATGAATTTTTCTGGTGCCGTGCACTACATGCGCTGTACTACACTAGCGAGGACATGCGGATTGTGCCTGCGTACCAGTGGCGGGAGGCATTCGTTTGCGTGGCGTCGGAGAACAGAGAAACCGCCATGGGTGCTGGTGTCGGATGGTGTGAGAATCTTGCAGAAGGAGTGCACCACTGGCCTCGGCGTCTCCGGCAGGGGAGGGTCGGGTAATGTGGGGAGATTCACCTGCTGCAAAAGCCAGACTTTTTAATTTCAGACAAATCCACATATATGGTTGAGTGTCCCAAAATGAGTGCACCGAATTGCTTTGCCTACAAATCATGAAGCTGCTATATGTATATAGTACTTCTGTAGACAGAAGACTAGAAGAGGAACTCAAAATTCAGGGAATTCAAAGGAGGAGGATGTTCAGGGAAGAATTGACTCACATCCGGGTCTGGCTGCAGAGTGATCTGGGCGAACATCTCGTCCGTGTCCGTCTCGGCCTGCAGAACAGAGCACAAGAGAGAATTGTTATAATAGTAGCAAATTAAGGCAGAATTACTGAAGAGATATTCGGCAGTGAAATACTAGTGAAGAAGAGTTAATTAGCACCCACCTTGAGCTCGACGTTGACGACCTTGCAGAGGATCTTGTTGGGCACCTGGAACATCTTGATCTGCTCGGCCAGCAGCGCCGGGTCGGTGGGCTCCTGCAGCTGCTCGAGGTGGCCCTGCAGGAAGTAGAAGACCCGCTCGTCCGTCTGGGGCAGCTCCACCAGCGGCCCCGCGCAGGCGCGCCACAGCTCCGCGAAGAGCTCCGGCTCCCGCCCTTGCGCCGCCGCCATGGCCTCTGCGTCTGCTTCTGCTTCTGCTTCTCCCGGGAGGAGAGGGAGTGTTGCCGGAGAGGGAGAGGGAGGGGACAAGCAAAGAAAGGAAGAGCAGAAGAAGAAGAAGCGGGGGGCGCAGGCAGGCAGGCAGTGTGGTCACCGCACCGCACCGCACCGGTGGTGGCTGTGCGTGTTTGTTAGGCTCGCCGCCCCATTAAAGAAAGGCCCCAGGAAGTGATGCGGCCTTGCCCTTGCGGGAGAGAAGAGGAGAGATTGGGAGGCGGAGGAGGGAGGAGGGGCCGAGGAAGTGGCCGCGGGCGGCGGAAGCACAACGGCGGGCGGCGTTACACAAGACCCAGTGATGAAGTGCGCCGCTTTATGGCTTTATTATTAACGCTAACGCCCTTTCTCTCCAGCTCCTTTTTGCATCGAGCCACCTCTACTATCCACAAATTTCGTTAGGGTCTTTTTGCATGTTTGCATTTGAAAATAAAGTTTATCTTCTTTATGGCATAAGTAAATTACAGAAAGATGATATATCTCTCATATTGAATTGATTTTTACAACATAAGAAACCACAGATTACATTCTTTTTTCTTTTTATCAACATTAACAAAAAAGATTAAAAAATAAAAGGGAAATGTTGTGCCGGCACTAGGTGCTTTTAATTTGCGGCTTGTTCAGCTGGCTGGTGGCTGATGGTTGGCGCTGATTTGTTCTGAGAGAAAAGTACCGTTGGCTGGTAGCAGGTGGCTGATTTGTTCTGAGAGAATAGTATCGCTGGCTGGTGGCTGATAAGCCAACCGAATAGGTGTTAGTTTTGTTTTCTCGGTCGGGACATGTTTTTAATGAAGTGCGTGTTCATGCAAGTTTTGTATTAAGCTTGCAGCACTGTGGACTGTGATGTTTGGTTCCTGTTGGAGTACCTGCTGGTGCTGGTGTGGGGGGCCCCGGGCCGGCTGATGGATCGATCGACTGACAATTAATATATGTCCCCTACCATTGCATGTATTGCATTACTTATATATATACATCTATGCATATATGTAGATGGGATCCGCGGGCGCACGTACGTACGTACAGTAGTAGGTAGTGATCGATGGAGTTAGACCAGTCAAGTGCATGCATGCGTACGTACTGTATGAACAACACTCATCAGCTGGTCCTGCTCCCTGCATTGCAGGCATATCGATCCATCCATCCATGGTGGGCCAGCATTAACACGTGTGGTAGCGCATCATATCACATCATCATCATCATCATCATATCGCCCGGCATATATGCAGCGTTGAAGACAACCTTTAATTTGCTTGCTGACCGATCGATCGACCATGGCTGACGGTCGACGTCGATATATCTCGTCTAGTCTCGCCGTGGTGATACATCATTCATGGAGAAGATTATTTGCTCTAATTTAATTTGTAGATATCTAATATGATGAATATCAGTACTCGACAATCATAATATTTCTCGAGCAAGTGCTCGGCTTTAAATGTGTATGTTTCCGACCTCTGCTACCACACACAGCCAACACCTCGTTCTACATTGGGACTTGCTGATGTGTGATAATATTGGAGCAGCAATGAAATAAAACTGATTCCCCGATCATAAGTTTAAAAAATACTAATGCAGCACATCCTAATAATATATATATATATATATAGGATATATATATATATAGGACCAAAAGTGTAGAGTATATCTTAACCAAGACATGACAGTGCACCTAAACTCAGTGGCGGACCTGAGATTTCGGGGGCCCGGGGCGAAACTTAAAACGGGGCCTTTACTATCAGTATAAAAATTATTGCAAATTCACAATTGATAGGCAACCAATAATGTGTTCGTATCATGATTATCTTAAAAGTGTATTCTAACATTTTTAGATCTGAAGTTAGTGATAATAGTATCAATATCAATCTAGTCCAATAATATCTTCTCGATGCATAAAAATGCCAAAACATTTAACCTTTCTTGAGACATTTTGGACATCAAATAAATTAAGACTACCATCCACTAATAATCTAGGCTATCAAGCATTGATCATTGATGAATAGATTACACCGAGAGTTTGCTTGGACTGCAGTCCGCTGTGTTGTCCACGGCAATCGTCGAACCTAGACCTGGAGGCCGGCACGAGTCTTGACGAGGAAAACTCAGCATTGGCATCGGCGTTGGTCGCTGGAGAGGCCGGCGTCGCCTGGACCTGTAGGGAAAATCAAATTTTGGGATTGCAATTTTGGAAATTGGAAAGAGAATAGGCAGAGCCGGCCAGCGGTCACCGCAGAGATCTCAGTATTTGATTGCTTTCCACTGCCGTCGTGGCTCCTCGACTCCTGGTTTCCCCGTACTCCTTTTTTCCATCGACACATACATGGTACACGTAGTAGACTAGCTGAACCAGAGGTGATGCCCCTGCCAACGAGGGCCCGGGGCGGCCGCACCTCGCCCCCCCCCAGGGCCGGCACTGCCTAAACTACAGTAGCCCAAATAAGGTCACGCATGGGACAACCTAACCGATCGATAATATACAGCTAGCTAGCTTGTCCCTTAAAAAGCCAAAACTGCGAGGGTGAATTTGCAATGACAGGAAAAACGCCCACTTTTGGTCTAGGAAACGCACTTACCGTTTTTTTTTTTTACCTTTTTGATTGAGAGCGTGACAATAAAGCATAACCATTTCGATCAGTTACTAGTTGCGTTGATCGCGTTCAATTCATAGGTCAGTTGAACGACGGCCCGGCTACAAAGTCTTGGAAATCAGCTCCCCTTTTTGCAGGAATCGGGCTATCATTTTCTGAAAAAGGGGGCATGTATGTACAAACAAACAAACACCTACGCACGCCATTTTGGTTGTTGCGCCCTGTTCGTTTGGCTTATCAGCCACCAACCAGCAGTACTTTTCTCTCAGAACAAACCAGCCACCAGCAACCAGCCAGCAGTACTTTTCTCTCAGAACAAATCAGCACCAACCACCAGCCACCAGCCAAACGAACAGACTGTTGGTGCTTGGATACAACACAAGGCGTGCCTACACACTCCACCACCATGCAACTCTTGTGATCGATGCCACCATGCATACTAGCTGATACACACTCCATTCGTCATTAATTACATTAATCATGTGCTTTATTTGCTTCGATGTTTAATTTCCTTTCATTAGACGATTTTGTATTGCTCGGCTGCTGCTACTATACGTACCATGCAACCAACTACGGACGCATACTACTCTAGCTAATATAAGATGGGAATTTAGCTTTTTGAGAAAGCGCGTTAGCACTAAATCAACAATATACTAAACAATGCGATCTTGTGATCGTCCGTCGGCATATATAGAAATTAAAGCTAGTTTTTTTTTCTTTCTTCAGCAAAGATTCCCCCAGCAAACCGAACTGCCGGAATCTGGAATCTATGTTCCTTTGCTACCCTCACCGTCTGAAATGAACACGGCAATTTAAATGAGTCCTCGTCACTACCAGTTGCACTTCTTTAATTCGTTTGCATTGCAGCCACATACATGCTCCCTCTGTTTGTGTTTATAAAGCATGATACACCATCTTCCAAATTACAGTTTGCATTTATATCTTATATCGCATTACTTATATGATTGTAAACTTATTATGATCAGTGTACAAGTATATTTAATTACGAATCTAGCTGCATAAAATTTATATTATAAAATAAAAGATTAATTGTTAAAATGTTGGCCAAAGATTATTAAGTTTGAAACATGATATGCGTGTGCACCATACAAATAAAAATGGAAGGAGTATTAGTTATTTTCTGAGAGATCGATCGATGTTGTTATTACCAGTTACTATTATTTTGTAATAAGAAGATAAATTCATTTTTGGGTTTACCAATAATGCAAATATACCCAACACACCAAACCACTTATAACGGCCTCAGCCATACCATTTGTAAGAGGTACACCGTACACACATTGAGTGTGTCTTTTCTTTGAGTATTATAATTCTCCATATATTGCATTTAAAATAAAAAAATAGACTTTAATATATTGCAAAGATTACGATCAACGTGCACAGGATCAAATACAATCCGATCAACGACATCCCGATCGTGATCACACGTACTATTGCAATGACAGTTGTCATCTATAGCAACAAGAAGAACACAATCATCGTCGTCCATATAGCCTCCTCGTACTTTAGTGAATTAATTAATTAGGTTGCGATGCGATATCTTGCTTTGATTTTTATGTTGCAATCGATTCGATCACTCGTCGATCGATCGGGTGCAGTGGGGAATATTCGTTCGTGTAGCATATGCAAGAGATCGATCAGAGAGTCGTCCTTGCATTGCATCCATCCATGGTTTTGCAAGCCTGTAAAAGTGCCCCTAGCTGCCTAGGAAGTAGAATGAAGGTGTTTAATTACTTGTTTAATGTTTTGGAATCAATCATATTAGCTACATAGTTAGCCTTTTGATTTGCATATGGGTCAGTGATGTTAGAGATGTAGTATGCATGTAGTGCTAGGATTGTGCATGCTAAAAGTACTGTAGGAGTCTAGGGTGTGGGCTATATATAATTAAGTATATAGTATGTATATGGATGCATGATTTGTTTGTTGGCTTCAAATAAAGTGCAAAGTTTAGAATATGTTGCCGGGCGCACGCCTCCATGTGGGAGCCAAAAACAACCTACTAGGTACTAGCTTCAACACGAACACGATTACGATCATTGCCCATTGGAGTATTCTACAACTTATTTTATACTTACTATGTTAATTATGTATGCTCCCCTCCCTCCCAATTTATGATTCAAATTGAAATGCAAGTGTTTTTTGGCAGAGGACGATATGATCGATGGATCGCAGAAGATCCCACCCAATGCGTATGGGTGATGGGACCCACAAAACTTTCCTAGGAAGCCTATCCATGTCTCCATCCGTCACGAGTGACAACACAAACGACCTGCTGCTGCAGCTCCTAAAATCTTCACAAACTTAACATCACGCAGCAGAGCTTATTAGGGCACTATCAACGCAAGGAATATGGAGATCGGCACTTGATTGTGTGTTTTTTTTAAAAAAACTCCATGGTGACTTGGAAACCAAACCAAAAACGGCAGCTTCAATTCGGGCCAAGTTGTATATTCAACAACCCATGGTCCCCATCCTCTCACCCTCCGGCGCTCGCGCCGGCGGCGAGGGGGAGGAGGGCCGGTCTTGCTCCTGTTACCAATCTTGTAGATCTGGTGCTCCTGCACCTTCTAGTACTAGTTTTTTTCCTAGTTGTTGCCTCTATGGCTAGTTCCCCTTGTGGTGATAGCTACCGACGTTGTGCCGTCGTCGCCGCCGCCGTTCTTTACGGTCTCTTCGTCGTCGCCGTCACCTCCAAGGTTAGTACAACTTCAATAAATCCATCCCCTCCGGCAGCCCCTCCTCCGCTGCTGGTGGGCTATCGCCGCCGACCCTGCTCCGGCGGGCATCCAAGTCGATCTGCCGGCTCCCTCTGTGGATTCGATCTCTCCTAGGGGGGTCTACTCTACGGGATCTCCTGGGGCTCCTACATCGACTTCCCCGCCGCCACCTTCTCCAGCTGCTGTTGTGTTTTGACGGTTGTTCCGATGGCCAAGCCGCCTACAGTGGAGGCTTCCTCGCCGTCGTCGAACGAGTCAGTGGTTGTTCCGATGGCTCGGTCTTCTCCTGTGCAGAAGTCCTTGCTGCCGTTGACCACACCAATGCTCTTCAGCGGCCGCATCCAACTCCGCCCCTGCCCTCGACTTCAAGCAATCCTTTTCTCCATGCCAGATCCACTCCTTCACAGCAGCAACTTGATGGTTGTTCCGTGGCACCTCGCCTTCACCTGGGAAGCAATTTGGTGGCGCCTATTTGAACTCCAGCGACGACAATCCATCTACTCTTCGGTCGCCAGATGCGGTCTTCAAGGCCCCATTACCCCTTCTTCAAACCGACGCTTTGCGCGGCCCTCCATCCGCCTGCACGTGTTCTTCACGCCTCTGCGGCATCGCCGGCGAACTCGCCGTCGTAGAACGCTTCGATGTGTTTGCTGTACTCTGGTGGACCTCTGTGTAATTTCGGTCCTCCTCGAGGACCTCTTTGTAAAAGGACTGCTTAAGTCTTAATATATATGGTTGTTGTAAAAAAAAACAACCCATGGTGAGTACTTGCTTTGGCTTCAAGGGAAGGCAACTCAACTCAACTTCAACTTACATAATCACTCTCAGTACTATCTTATTACTCTCATGCACCTTCAACTTGCTATCTAAATGTGTGGTCAAATATTAGAGCTGGTATTTTGTAATCTCTCCTCCTTTGAGAAATTCCTCCAACATTTTCACTGAAAATTCCATCGCAAGTCCGATTTTTTTTTGTCAAAAAAGAAAACAATATATACTTTTACAAAGAATCTTCCCCCTGTTCCAATCAAAGAAAAAGACCAGGTTTTGAGCTGGCAGAGACGACGAATGCGGTATTTATTTCAGCTCTACACTACAAAAAAAAAGATGATGATGATGTTCTCGCCAATTAGTAAACAAGAGAGCAAATGAAATTTCCTAGGAGGTGTCTGTACGTCGGATCCGAGATGCCCAAAGGGAGGGAGGATCTTTGTCCCTCATATCACATGGAGAGTATCACGAGGAATATACTATAAAAACTAAAGACATTTGCGTGGAATTTGCATCAGCATGAGGTGTGATTGCCTACCGTACCCCAACCCAATCATACGGTAGGCAAACCACGAGACAGAGAGCAGCCAATTCAAGGTCTACAGGCAGCAGCGCATTAGGGGCTCCTGCTTGGCCGCTATTGGCTATCAAATCTGAATGGATGTTTAAAATATTGCTAGCTGTTAATTAATCCGGGCATTAAGATTTAAGAAACATATATGCCCACTTGAGCATTAACATGACAATAATTATGGGTGTGGATTTGTCGTTTGCAGGGGGGTTATGTGCAGGCTTTCCTTCCCTTTCCTGCCTGCCTTGTATTTGGCAATGTCTTGGTCCCCCTGTGCTTTGTTTAATCCTCAGGATGTCTTTTGTTTATCTATAGCCACCATAATAGTTGTTCAGGTCAATGTACTATGCTCTCATTATATTGACCCATTTGCATTACTAATCCTTGTTAGCCCAGATGGACGGATTGCCTTGGTTCATCACACATCATGCAGTTTCCTGAAACATCAATGTATCAGCATCTGGGGAACAAAATTGACCTGCTAACTGTGTTCCATAACATGACAAAACCCAGAAAAAATCATTTGTAAGAAACAAGGATCATTAGCCTCTGAGCACATTGTTTACAGGTAGGTGACAGTGCTCTATCTAACAGTGGCATAGAACTACCCAAAGTGGGGCAAATTAGTGTAGAATATAAAGGATTTCACTGTCTGCCTGCCTGAATATACAGATGCTGAAAAGCAAGTAACATTCAGCAAGTTATGTGCCCAAGGAAGCCTACTCGGATGAAATACTAGTTTAGTCAGTTATTTGGCATCTATACAGGAGTTGGATTGACTGAAGCCTTGGCATTTGGCAGGGAAGATGTCAGTGTTATCTACTTTTCTAAGCTTTGGGGCAAAGCGTAATCTGTGCAGGCAGCCTACTGGCTTTCTAATTACCAGTGAATAGACAGGCAACAAAATTAACTATGGAGAGCCTATGCTATGTGCAAGAGGAAGAGAAAGGTTTTGTAGGATAGGCAGGCAACGAATATGCCATGCAACTTGTCCTTCTACCTATTAATTTTGACCGGATTTCTTTGCTCCAACCACTCTGCACCGCGATTAAAGACATCCCCATCGATCCGCCGGTGAATTTTCCATGATGCTTCTCCTCTCCTAATCTGTTCCTATATCTTAGGCTGCTGCATATCTCATATAGTTATGATAGCAAAGATCACATTCTTGATTCAAAGCAGCAAGCACTTACTCCCAATTGTCAATAAACTAGTTAGTAATCCTGCTCGACAGAATAACATGGCGAGTATTCATACTGATCGACCGATTCTCGCATCCAATGAGCTCTGGTATGTGATCGATTCTCCCTTGAATTCTTAGGTGATGTGTTGTACTCCTACATGTGAGCATTAAGCAAAGTGTTGTGCATGGTACAAGAGAGATAATTATATATATGTCAGCTAGAGGCTAGTGGAGGGGACTTGAAAATATAATGCATGTAAAGAGGGCCGGGAAAGCAAAGCATGAAGGAGCAAGCTTGGGTTAGGCTCTAATCTATGGAGATGGAGGGCAGCAGGCATTTGCATCTCTGACCACTAAAGGATGGCTTCAGGCCTTTGATGTGGATCCACTTGTCGACGCGTGGTGGGATTGTTCATCATATATATATATATATTTCATTGCAGAATGGCATTTTTGCGCGCCAGAATAAAGTGAAAGACTCCTTTTCCCTGCGCCTTCAGCTCTGTTTCTGCTAATATATTTTATGTTCCATTGATTCCTCCTAATGCTAGCTTGTGGGTTTTATTTTTTCAGCTCAAGTTTATCGTCAGTAGACCCCTCAGGCCTGAGCAGTGGGTGCTGATAAGCATGGACAATGGAGAAGGAAGAGCCCATTGGCTGCAACTGCGACGCAAAAACGATTCTAAATGGCCATCTTTTATGTTAAACTGCCAAGAACCTTCTGAATGTCGGAACCAGCAGTGTCTGCACATAGATGCAATGTACTTGGTCCCCAACTCCTAACCTATCTGCAGCCTAGGGGCTTATGAAATGCTTCAGTCAACTGGGGATCGTTACAGGCAATGCAACCGATCGACTTCTGTCGACGGCTTGCCCACTGTCATCCCAATGGTGACCGTAACAGCATCTTGCTGAATTCAATTCAGTCATTTAAATTCTATATGAAATTCAGTTGTATGTTCACCCCTGGATGGCTGGATCCAAACTTTAGTCCCAGTGGCTCGCTTGGCCGGTCTTATCGTCGGCAAAATGGCACTGTTGCAGCATGTGGGTGAACACGAGTGCAGATAGCAAGTAAAGCTTATATGATCGAGGATAGGATCTGGATCGAAGCCTGGGATTGAAATGGGCCAGCAGCATGTGCATTCAATCTAGCGTAGCGTTAGGTGAGACAACTGACCTGATCTTGACAAAACCAATTCGGGTGTGTTTAGATGCCAAAGTTTTGCATCAATTTTGCAAAATTGGTGCAAAATTGGTACGAAATACCCTGTAGCGTCAGATGAATAGTGAGAGATGATGTGATGAGATGTGATAGATGGTATGATGTTTTTGGCCAAAATTTTGGCTTCTAAACACACCCTTCGTTTAAAATTTCTCTGAATTTGAGTTGATTTGATCGATGCGGCCGCTCACTCTCCTCGCCAAGACATCTTTCTCGCACTGTGCCGTGGTGTGAAGCCTGTTTTGGACGCCTGAAATGACCCTCAAATTGACCACACGTAACTGATATATCCATGCATGCAAATAAAATGCAGACGCAAATAAAAAGGTTGAACAGATAAGGATACCGTCAGGTGATTCATTGGTAGGTTTGTCTCCGAGACTCCAACTTCCATGTTACAAGATGGAACTTGCAACTTCCAATTTCGCTAGATGGAAGACTCAGTGACATGGGCGTAACAGAAGGGAATACATCAATAAAAATAAGAAGCTATGCAGCTGAGGGGTCAAAATTTTGAATCCTGAGAAGCATCAGTATGAAAGACTACAGATAAATGTGGAACTTGGAGGTAAACGATCTAAGACCCAAAAAAAGAAGGATCAATGCAATTACAAACTGTTATTTGTGCAACAGCCTCCATGACCAGTACAAACTCCTTATCAACAAGCAGATATCGCACCTGATTTGAACCTCTGGTATACTTCCTCCGGTTTGGTAATTTAAGGTCGTTTTGGACAAATTTTGGGTCAAACATTGAGAATATAAATCATGGATAACTTTTTAATTGTTGAGTTTGGAAATGTGAAAATCATATCAATAGATTTGTCTTGAAAGTTAATTTCATAAAAATACATATATAACTTTTCAATAAATATTTTTAGAGAAAAGAGAAGTCAAAGTTATGCTTTGGTGACCGTGTTCATGTCCTAAACGACTTGAATTACCAAACCGGAGGGAGTATCAGTTTTCATTTATGTCATTTAGTTGGTTGATCGTCTTGAATTCTGTATCACATTCTTTACTCTTTAGTGAACGTACATGTATAGACATAATGCAGCCATGCCATCAACCAGATCCAGGGGAGATTCCATACACACACAGACAATTAACAAGACACCGGTGCCAGAAATGAAAACTACAATACGGTCTTGGCTCCCTAAATTACTACTGACATGACAAAGCAGTGGCCTTCCCATCTTATAGCTGCCTACGAACAGTCATTCTAGCTAAAAGGGAAGCAGAGCAACGGCTGCATTTTCATTCATCGAGCGAATTGGTTCGGTGATAGCAGTGAGACACCGATGAACTTGTGCAGCAAGAGCATCTAATTTACCAGCATAAGAATCGGTCATCCGCTTTAAACCTCGATGAGTGGTATCAAGATAGGCCTACAAATAGCACTTGCTAGGTTGCCCAGAAGCTCCACATCCAAACTCACCTCGACAACTCTTTCCTTGGCAAACATACAGGCACCACGATTCATATCCCGGATCCCAGGATTTCGGTTCACAGAGAAAGCTAGAAGCGAATTGTACATCGCAGTTTCAACTGCTGCTCCAACTGAAGGAGAAACCCTGCCAAAAGTTGTTGCACCAGCAACAAAGAGATCAAAATAGCACCTCGAGTCTCAGTTGTAGAAACAGGAGAGCCGTACCCAAGAACACTGACGTTAGTGTGTTCCACTCTGCAAAACAAATTATCATCAACATTAAACAAGAGTGTAACAAAAGCGGTGAAGTGTAAGAAGTAGGATGTTGAACCCAGCAGCAAGCGACACACATTGTTATCAGGAAGAACAAACGAATTATCTCAGCTGCGAACCAAACAAGGAATCAAGGACTATGTTACAAGATGGAACTCGCAAGTCGCAACTCTGGAGAACTGATGCAGACTTTTAGTTCGATGGCGCTCTATCAGTACTGCACTACTGCATCACAGAAGGCCTACACATTGTTATCAGGAAGAACAAACGAATTATCTCAGCTGCGAACCAAACAAGGAATCAAGGACTATGTTACAAGATGGAACTCGCAAGTCGCAACTCTGGAGAACTGATGCAGACTTTTAGTTCGATGGCGCTCTATCAGTACTGCACTACTGCATCACAGAAGGCCTACGTGCAGGTGATACACACAGTGATAATGGAAACTGACTCCTTGGAGCTGGTGAGTCTGTGGAAAGAAGTTGTTTCTCAAGAAGAAAAAAAAGCCACAAAATGGCACCGAGAAAGAGAAAGTACGAGTGCAGACAGACAGTTTTTTCATTCTGAAAAGAAACCTACAGAGTTTCAGCGTGTGTACACGGCCCTCGTTACACAGTTCTTGAAAATAAGCATCCCAGAAGACATGCCACATGAAAGCAATTAAACGTGACCATAACACCAATGTTATGACAGTAAAAGATTCACATATACCAGTCTGCCCTGGTCAAAATGCAGGGAAAATAGGACCAATGGGGCAAAATCTTAACATTTGCTTCGTATATAAAATTGAACCAAAAAATTGCACTACAAGTTCACATATCACCTTAACCAAACTTATCAAGTCTACAAGACTGTCGGCCTTCACTTTTAAACAGGATTCATACAATAAAGACGCAACAACACGCAGGGGCTGAAGTGCCTTTCCATGCAAATATTGGCAGCTTGCAACCACGCTATGGTCTCACCCACTTTTCTGTCGAAGAAACAACTGCACTCCAGATTTCTTGCTTAAAATTAGAGCTGCAGCCTACAGCAAGGAGAAAAGGAACAAGATCAGAAAATTCAGTATAGTAGTTTCACAGCTTTGCACAATGTCCTTTCTAGCAGAATTTAGATGTCCTATTCTGAACTGTTCAAGACCCTTCATAACGATATTGTCAAATGAGGAATTGATTATCTCTGCAGAAGTCAAGAATTGTGGAGAATTGTGGCAAAGGTGGTTTAATATAGTTTAATCGCAGAAGTGGTAACTCTGATGTATTTCCAATTTCGCTAGATGGAAGACTCAATGACATGGAACTAAAGACCATGATGCGGTAAGAGAAGGGAATACATCAATAAAAACAAGAAGCTATGCAGCAGACTACAGACAAATGTGGAAATTGGATGTAAACGATCTAAGACCAAAAGAAGAGGAAGAATCAATGCAATTACAACAAGTAGATATTTATGATGTTCATCACATAGCAGTTTATACAAGAGAAATAGCATCTCTCAGTCTTCATTTATGTCATTTAGTTGGTTGGTAGCCTCAAATTTCGCATCTCATTCTTTACTTTTAGTGAACATGCATATATAGACATAATGCAGCCATGCCATCAACCAGATCCAGGGGAGATAGGCTCAACTCGCTATGCCACCATACAAGTTGGCAAAACTGGAAACTCTAATCAGAGTAGTGAAGCCAGTAAACCCAACAAATGAGCTACAGCTTTGCCTTTTCTTTTAAGTATCATACCTCCCAACTCTAAATTGCAACAATGAAAAGAAAAGGTCTTTAATTGACCATATCATACATGTGATGCATGGGCCAGGGAAAAAGTACTCCCTCCGGATCGTTTTAATTGTCGCCGGTGGTTCAAACCAAAAGGAGTTAGAATATTTGTCGCCGCACCCAAAGAAAAAAGTGTCATGCCAGTTTTACCTCTGTGGCAGCCGCGCGTATAGCATACTTTTTTTTGAACAATCGCGTATAGCATACTAGCTAGTAGTAAATCAGCAGTGCGTCCGCCTAAGCGGCAGGCGGCGGAACAGGCATCAAGCAATGCCTTTCACAGGGGCAAAAGAATAACTACACACGATCCTTAATTTCAACGAAACTGTCCGAAACGACAAGCAAAACGAATCGGAGGGAGTACATATTTAGCTTTAGCTTGGATACTCTACGCTTGTACAGCTAATGGCAGGGCAAGCTTGTACACTCCTGAAGTTGTGTTTCTAGGTTGTGTTGTCACTATGCAGGTTGAGTTATAGTAGATACTGGGTGAAAAAACATGGCTTGGGTTATTGTGTGCCAATCCCAATAGACACCGCGGTAAGTACTACTGAAAGAGCGTCACTACGTACTACTGAAGAGAAGGCATGGATCCCGAGTCTCCAACACTAGAGTGAATGGCAGACCAAGGATCACAAGAGACACTAAATGAAGATAAAGGTAGCATTTTTGGTGTTTTTTTTCTGTGGGTCTGAACCCTCGAATCATGAATTCGCGGCACTAGAAGAGGAAGCAAAGGGAATTGATTGATTACCTTGGAAATAAATTGTATTTACCGGCCAATGCAGCTGAATCCCCTGCAGACCGCGAGCCATGCGGCGAAGAGGACGGCGAGGAGGACGAGATCCACGAGGATGACGATCCAGAGCTGGCGCCTCCAGGCCCAGGCGGCGGCGCCCCCCCGGTGGTCCCGCTTGGGCGTCCTCCGCGCGGCGAGGTCAGCGTCCCTCCTGGCCGCCTCCTCGGCCTCGGCCTCTGCGGCGGCGACGTCGTGCTCCTCGCGCGCGAGCGCGGCCTCGTCGTCGGGCGGGAGCGGGAGTCGCATCGCGAGTCGCGGCATCTCGTCCCGCATCCTGTCCTCGGGGAGGCATCGGAGGCGTCGGAGGAAGAGCAGGAGCTGCGCGGCCGGGAGGTCCGGCGCCCTGGAGACTGCGGCGAGCGCGAGCGGCGGCGCGAGGAGCAGCGCGTGCGCGCGGCCGGCGGCGGAGTGGGTGAGGTGGCGGTGGTGCGGAGGCGCGGCGGCGACGAGGGCTGCGGCGAGCGTGGGGAGGTCGTCGTGGGCGTCGGTGGGGAGGTCGGCGACGAGGTGGTGGGTGTCGCGGAAGACGCAGGCGTAGAGCAGCGGGTGCGAGGCCGGGAGCATCCGAGGCGAGCGAGCCCCAAGGTGGGGCGGGGGCGGCGGGGAGGGAGATCCGAGTTGCCGACGTGGTGGGGGCGGGCGGCGCTCCTGCGAGGCCGATGCGCTGGACTCTCTCTGCTGGAGGAAGGAAGGGGAAGAATTGCTTGTGTTTGTGTGTGCCTGTCTGTCTTGTCTTCTTCCCCTGGTGCTTTCATTCCAGATTTCAGTTTCTTTCTTTCTCTCAGAATCCAAAAAATATATATTTGTTTCCTTTCTTTTCCTTCATTTATGTAAATCATTCTTGAACCTACCTACCTTTTAATCTTTTTTGGATGGGATTGGCTGTCCACTGTAAAAGAAGTGGTGATCTTGGCACTGTAATAGCTGACAGAGCAGGTGTCTGCAAGGTCGTGTGAGGTCTGATTATTTTTCCCCCAAGAAAGGACCAAATTTTTTTTAAGAAGAAGAAGAAGGAGAGAAAGGACCAATTTTGATGTCGAAATTTGGCTGAGGCTCCGTTTAGTTGGTTGAAATTTTGGTGAAATAGGTAAATTTTTTGCATTAGGTTGCGTGCACAGAGAGGAAGTGAGTGAAATTTTGGTGAAATAGGTGAAATTTTGGGAATCTTGAGGAACTAAACAGAGCCTGAGAATGAAATGTTGTTTAAGTTTGAAGCGATTGGAATAATGCCGTTAAGTAAGTTGATGCTTAGATTTGGAGGAGGCTCCTGAAGTGGTCCCTGCAATGCATGTGTTGGATGCAGGAGGAGCATGCATGTATGTAATGTCAAAATGAATCCAACCTAATGATTTTCAAGTTGCAACAAGCACCCATCCACAGTTGACTTGCGAGTTCCATCTTGTAATATAGTCTCGGAGAGCAAAACTTATTTGCATCTGCATTTTATTTGCATGTATGGATATATGTCAATTTGAGGGTCATTTCAGTCGTCCAAAACAAGCTGACACGGCACAGTGCGAAAAAGATGTCGTGCGAGCCCTCTTGGCCCAGGAACCATTCCTTCCATCCAAAATTATGTTCGGTTGTTCATGCATGGATTCAAGCCAGCAAAAGAGCAAGAACACCTGGATGCATACGTACAGTCGTACAGATGCAGAGCAAATTCAGACTCACCACGTACAAGTGCTAGGTGTGCAAGGTCTAAAACACCAATTCAGACCCATCCGGCACATACAAACTTAAGTTTCAAGAACTATGAAAAGTGAAGGTGCTACATTGCATATTCAACACATACAAATATAAATCCCGAAGCAATTGATTACCATACAAACACACTCTATCAAATAATAGTGAATTCACTTTTTTGTCTAGGTGGGATGCAAGAACTTGTTACACTCCAAATCTCCAATGTGATGAAGATGGCGGTGCTTCATTCCTACACTGAATGACAGAAACACAATTTAACAAAATATTCTATACGCAATGCATGTTAACATATAATTCTGGGATGCGACGGAAACCCCAAATGACAGATTTTTAAAAATGACATAAATACCACATTCAAATAACAAAGAACCCAAATGACAGCTTTAGGTACACATATCACCCAAATCCTATGATACAGCAACAAAATGACGAGAGTTCAAAACTGCCAAATTATGCAAGGAAAAAAGATTGTCGAATATTCTGCCTAGGTCAGAGAGTGCACAGCTCCACACGTCAAATGGAACTCAAATAGTCAATAACACAGACAGATTGTCAAATATTCAAATAACACAAATTTTTCTAATGTAGACTAACAAGTTAATTTTGGTGATCAGTGAAAACCCCATAGAGAGATTGCTCAAATAGTCAAGTGTCCCAAATTTCCTCAAAGACTAATTTCCTCAAAGCAAATACAATATTACTAGGCAATTTTGAGATTCAGCTAAAACAAATGACCAAACTACCAAAAAATATAAGGATGTCAAATAACTTCGATTTTTCTCTAAGAAATGCAGGTTAACATTTTAATTTAGGGGTGTGACTTAAACACCCAAATGACAGATTTATCCAATGACCAAACTATCCCCCAAAAGAAATACAACCTTGTCAAATAGTAACTCAGATTTTTCTCTACGGAATGTAGGTTAACATTTTAATTTGGGTGTGAATTAAACCCCCAAATGACATATTTATCAAATGACTAAACTTCCAAAGAAAGAAGCAGACTTGGGCAATAAATTAGAATTTTTGAACTACATGTACAGCCCCATGACGTTTACAACTAAATGTTCCATAAGTTACTGTGGTATGAACAAAGTAATTCTAGTGAGTACAGAAAATAAGTACTAAAATTTATAATTGCAGTACTATTCAAGAAAAACAACATTTCACATAAATTAAATGGATATGAGGTAATGATAAGGTAAAGAGAAAACAGAAATCTACATGATCAAAGGAAGCACACACCAACCAAATTGATAGAAACTGAATACCAAAATCTAAGGACCATACAAACAACAAACGGGTAGAAATTATCGCAACTTTGTGGTAAGATCAGTAGTTTTCCTCATTTTGCTTGGTGAGTTCATCACGTATTCACCTTGAGCCAATTGTGTTTCAGTTGGGTGTCACATTCACACACAAGATAGTTTTTAACCATGCAGTAAATTGTACTAAACAATGCATTCGTCACTGCTCAGCAACACTACTATAACATTAATGCCCAGTGTTTCAGAAACTACGATAGTGCTTTCTAAAATACTCAAGGCATGCATGACAAGAGCATTAAGGTTACACCGGCTAGTGGTGCCATCTATTTGGAGATACTATATATAAAGTGAGTTTTCTTGATACATTAAGACCACATGTAAACCAAACACTAAAATATAGCATGTATGCAGGGGTGTAGAATGGTGCAAATTTTCACTTCACCTACCTAGCCTAGCAATCCATCATTGTTCACATGTAAATTTCCTCAGCTAAGCAATGAATGATCTGCATCCTTGTTAAGAGAAAACATTGTGTGTCTGTTGAATTTGGTTGTCGCATAACATATTGGTTTAGAAATTTGAAAACCTGAATAACAAGTCTTATCAGGTGCAAAAGTGATCACTGACAAACAAGAACGAAGCAAGTCGAATCAAAGGACAAGTTATCAACCAGGCCAAAGTCACTACAATTTTCTTTATAATGAGTATTTTGTTGGTCCAATATACAAGTACATAGAAAGTATAAATTATTATATTTCAATAGTTAGCACAACTGGTGGCTAGATAATGATACAAGTACTAAATAGAGACAAATCATCTTACCTTCTTTCAAGGTTCAGATCCAAGCGCTGCTCTGCAATGACCTTGTCAATCTCATACCTGATTCACACAACAAATCATTAGACTAAGTGGGCTCATTTATATTTTTGAATCTCTTTCAATATACCATGTGCGCAATATATATCAGTTAGTCCATAGATTAAATGACACAGGTAGAACAACACAGGAAACAATCATTTTCCTTATGAAAACATAAATGAGAAGGAGTATTAACTTAAAAACAAAAGGAAAAGAAGAACTATAAAAGTTGGATGATATAGTATGAAACTAATTTAATTTGTCATGACAGAATTAACATGCTCAATTCAGATCAATACCAATAGCACCATAAGCTCTAGATCAAACTGTCCGGCGAAGCTTGAAACCCTTTGTGTGAAGAGCTTTGACTGTCTCCTGGGTTTTGCTGTCTGTGATGTTGTCCTCACACCCGATCAGTTTCGCGAGAAGGACTGACCCTTGCTACTTCTGCAGCAGTTTGGAGATCTCGGTATATATCGTGTCAAGCTCAATGTTCTTCGCGTCGATCTCTTTGATGCCCGAAAGAGCAGCTTGTGGCACTACAAGCTGACCCTAGTGGAGCATCTGCAAGATATATAGTGGGGAAATAGCCAAATGCAATGCAAATTACAGTATAATTGGTACAATCTACACATGAAATCTACCACCGACACCTTAAATATAATTCAACAAAATAATGGACTGGGAAGAGCGCATTCAGAGCATGACAATCAATCTACACCAATGGAAAGTGGAGATCATTTATACCATAAACACAACTTGTCAAATCAAGCTAGTAACAGATTTGGTGGAGGAAATGAGAAGATAAGCTCTCACTGGTAGGAAATGAAGTTCACAACACTCAAAGGCAGATCATAATATGCTTGCCAAAGTAGGTCCACACCTCGTGTGCGTCATGGGTGCCAGTGCCGGGACACCAACGCCAAGCATTGCGACGGGGGACGTCCAGCATGTACGTGGCCGTAGGTAACGTTGGGGCGGTGGCCGCAATCGCAGCCTGGAGTCGAACACCTTGTAGGCGTCACCACGTAGAGATTCGGTGGTGGGCACTAGGGACTTGGTCGACGTCGAGGTCTCGAGAGGATGACGTATTGGGAATGAACGATCGATGATGTTGTATGCCCGCGAAGAAGCAACCGCCGACGAGACAAGATGAGCAATGTTGGACGCCGCCGAGGCGCTCACGTTTGCGTTTCCAGCACTAAACCGTGAATTATTACATTTTTATTATGTTGTGAAAATGTTATTTATTTTGTTGTGACATGTTTTATCATCATATATATTTTAAGTATATCATAATTATTTTTACATTTTCATAAATTTTTTGAATAAGACGAATAGTCAAACGTGACCGGTATAAGTCAAAAGGTGCAAATATTTTGGGACGGAGGGAGTACTAGAATAAGTCCTACTCCATTTTCTTTTTTCATATTGTACATACACAAACCATATACATCCATAATTGTCTAACATTGTGTTATACTGTACTTAAGGACTTTGCTACCGTACTCTAGTGATAGTAGGCTTTCCGTTTAGGTAGATGTAGATCTACATGTCATTACATCTTAGCTTCTGTGATGTAATAGAAAATATAGTTTTAACTTTAGAAATTAAATTATATGAAAAATATTCTCTAGTAACATCTAACTACCTCTCATGATGACATTACATGTAACATACTCCCTCAGTCCCAATTTAAGTGCACTTGTGGAGTTCAAAATTTTTCCCAAATTAACCGCACAACAACTATGCTGCCACCGTCTGAAAGCGGCAGCGCTGCCATGTGTTCAAATCTGAGCAGCTGTGCACGGTCCCTTTGAAAAAATATCTGAACCTCCTAGAACCCGTCGGATTAATTTCCAAAAAAAAAACCGTCGGTCACCCTCCGCATAAAAAAAAGGGAAAATTAGATTCTTACCATCAAAAGATCCAAGTTCTAGATAAGTACCATCAAAAGGTTGAAGGGTAGAAATTTACCATTGAAAGACTTCTCGTTATAGCTATCTACCATTATCGTCAACTTTGTTACAGCTGCCGTCAACCAACGATTCAACACCGCCGTCACCCCTGCTCGCGCCCCGCGGCTGTCCCTCTCCCCTGCTCGCACCCGTGCCGCTTCTCCCCTTCGCGTTGGCCACCGCCGGCCTTCCCCTTTGCGCTACGTCGCCTCGACGGTCGCTCCCTGGCCACCACCAACTCCACCACCGCGGGGCTCTCGGTGCTCACCACCGACTCAGACACGTGGCGCGCACTGGCCGTCGCTGCTCTTCGCCCGCCTGGACCTCCTGTCCTCCTCCGCCGCCGTCTCGCCGCAATGCCTCTTCACTGAGGCATTCCCCTCCCCCTGTTGCTGAGTATAAGAGAACAACAACGCTGCTCCCCTCGTGGGACATGAGCTCCCTTCCGACCTCATCTCCGTCGTCGACATTTACCACTGCGGCGCGCCACTGCTCTCACGCATCGTGGAGACCTCGACTAGCTGTTCCGCGTCAATGTCGTGGAGTGCAAGAGCCCCACGCCCATCGTCGGGGCCCTTGGCGCCGCCCCCGCTCACCCTAGAGCTGGAGCTGAGGTGGGTCGTGGTCGATCCGCGCAGCGACCGCGCGGTGAACGTGTATAGCCGGTGGCCCGTGGCGGTGGACATGCACTGGTACACAGGGGAGGCAATGGTGCGGTACGCGATGGTGCTCCGCGGGAGGGACAAGGCAGGGTGACGTGGTGTTGCTCCCCGGCGGTGGCGCAACAAGGTAGGGCGACGCGGTGGGCCTGGGCCTGCGCTTGGCGGCAGGAGGCTCCAACAGGGCCTCAGCGGGGAGCTGCTTCCTCGGTGGCGGGCACGATGAGGTGGGGGGTGGCGGTGGGCGATAGTAGGGGCAGGGACGGGTGGACGGCGGCATTGAGTAGTGGATGACAGCAGCTGCTACGACGTTGACAGGAATGGTAAATACCTATAACAGGAAGTCTTTCAATGGTAAATTTATACTCTCTAACCTTTTGATGGTACATATCCATAACGTAAATATTCTGATGGTAAGAATCCAATTTTTCCTTAAAAAAATGGAAATGTTCTCGGTTCTTCCACCGCTCGTTCCAATTTCTTCTTCCCCTACCGCTCTCTCATCCTGGTGCCTCGGGTTCTTACCTTGTGTTGACGCTTTTTCTGGTCAACACACACGAGCGCTGGATCGCGCAGAACGTCGAAACGCTGAACTCGCCGAGCTCCTGTCCGGACCGGTCTGACTGATCAGGGGCACCGGTCTGACCGGTGTACGCAGAGGCGCGGTGAAAACCTAAGATCGCCACCTCGGGAGGGACCCCGTCAGAGGTGGCGCGCCTAGGGTTGCTCTGAGGTCGGCAAGGCCACTCAGAACGTCCCTGATCGTCGTCGAGACAAACAAGGAAAGCACGAGGTTGGAAAAGCTAGGGCTTGAGAGATAAAAGTTGTAGAAAGTAATGTACGATTGGGTTCTCCCTCCTCAAACGGTCGTGGCCCTTTATATTTATAGGGTGGGGAGGTCTTGCCCCACAAGGAATCCTTTTACAACTCGAAATTCGCAAGGATTCCTCAATTCTACTCGGACTCGGGGTCCACCGGTCAGACCGGTCAGGCCCACCGGTCAGACCGGTGTGGCCGTTGCCGGATCGGCTACAGGACGCCCCACCGGTCAGACCGTTGAGGGACACCGTTCTGACCGGTGGCGTCAGCCTGATCGGCCTTGTGCCAATTTTGGGTGCGAACATATGCCCCCCTGTTTTTAGTAAAGCTTGCTGTCTAAAAAATAATTCTAAGGTCGATGTGACACTTCACCGGCCATTTTTTGGTCTAAGGGCGATTTTTGCTTTAAATCGGCCATATCCTATCAAGCATCTTGCCATACACTTGGATGAAAAGTCTTCAAATATCTCCCGTTGAGAGCCCTTGGAAGTTGCTGTCCTTGCAAAGTCTCCATCATGTAAGAATTCCCAGAACAAATCTTGACAACCTTGTATGGACCTTCCCAACTTGGAGACCACTTGCCGAACTTGTTACTCTTAGATCCAATAGGTAAAATTGTCTTCCAAACCAAGTCACCTACCTGAAAAGATTTGGCTTTTACCTTCTTGTTGTATGCTCTAGCAACTCTCCTTTTGTCCTTTTCAATTTCCTCCAAAGCTTCCATACGATTGTCGGTCACTTCATCAATATTGTCCATCATCAAAGCATAATATGACTCAACATCAAGATTATTTTGCTTTGCAAGTCTATATGCGCCTAGATTCACCTCAACGGGCAAAACGGCCTCTTGACCATATACAAGCTCAAAAGGAGTAACCTTAGTAGCACCATGTCTCGAAATACGATGAGCCCATAAAGCTTCAGATAATACCTCATGCCATCTTCTAGGATTGTCCTCTATCTTCTTCTTTATGAGCTTCACTAATGTCTTGTTGCTAGACTCGGCTTGACCATTGGCTTGAGCATAATATGGAGATGAATTGAGCAATTTAATACCATAGGAATCAACAAACTCACGCACCTCTTTGGATATGAATGAAGTCCCTTGATCCGTAGTCAAAGTTTGTGGAATGCCAAACCTATGTATGATATGCCCAGTAATAAACTCAATCACCTCTCTATGTGTCATATTCTTCAAAGGAATAGCTTCAGTCCACTTGGTGAAGTAATCAGTAGCCACGATCACAAAACAATGCCCCTTTGACGACGAAGGATGAATCTTACCAATAAAATCCAGACCCCATCCTCTAAAAGGCCAAGGCTTGATGATCGGATGCATCAACGCAGCAGGCACCAACTGAACATCTCCATGTTTTTGACACTCTTCACAACCTTTGTAGTATCTAAAACAATCAGCTATCATGGTAGGCCAATAAAAGTAAGCTCGCCTGAGGAGCCACTTCATCTTGGGAGCCGATTGATGAGTACCACAAATACCTTCATGAACCTCTGCCATAGCCAACCTAGCTTGATCAGGACCTAAACACTTTAAGAGCAAATCATCCGCAGTCCGACGATACAACTCACCATCATCAAGAACAAACTTAAGAGCCCATCGTCGGACTTTTCTATCAACTGAACTGCTAGGATTATGCAAATAATCAACTAGAAGCTTTCTCCAATCCACCATCTCATCTTTGTCACGAAAAATCGAGGAGGAATTTTTACCAGGGGACCGGTCAGACCGGTCATGGGCATCGGTCAGACCGGTGCCGTTAGCCGACCCAGAGCCAGGGGACCGGTCAGACCGGTCGGTGACATCGGTCAGACCGGTGTCACCGGTTAGACCGGTCGGCTGTATCGGCCTGACCGGTGCTTCCAGAGCAAAACACTCGGCTGTAAGCAACGGTTTGTGTTCTTGAAAATTTCTTTTTCGAACACTATAACCAGATGCTTGCTGGGCCAGAGCATTAGCTCTAGGATTTTCCTCTCGTGGCACATGATAGATAACAAATTCATCCATACAAGATATGATGTCTAAACATTTATCAAGATAAGCATTTAAAAAACTATTTAAACATTGACATACCTTGGATATTTGCTGCACCACCAACAAAGAATCTCCATATGCTTCCACATGTTTTACTCCCATGTCATGTAAAATTTCCAATCCAAATAGAAGAGCCTCATATTCGGTTTGGTTGTTAGTACAATCATGATCCAATCGGTTAAGAGCTTCAAAAACAGCCCCACTTGGTGAAATAATGACAATTCCAACACCACAACCATCTTTGCAAACCGATCCATCAAAATGCAACTTCCATGGAGTAAAAGTAGCATAACCGACATTCAAATCAAGTTGCTTATCTACTCTATGTCCAACAATAAAGTCGGCAACAATTTGACATTTCATTGAACTTAATGACTCACAATGCAAATCATACTCAACTAAAGCATAAGCCCATTTGCCGACTCTACCACTTAAAATTGGTTTGTGCAACATGTATTTGATTATGTCGGTTTGACATACTACTATGCAAGTACTAGGTAAAAGATAATGCCTCAACTTGGTACAAGTATGATATAGTGATAAACACAATTTTTCAATAAAAGTGTACCTTGTTTCGGCGTCCAATAATCTTCTACTCTCATATGCAACAATGTACTCCTTGCCTTCGGTCTCTTGAGTCAAAACACCTCCAATGACATCCTTCTCAGCCGCTACATATAACTTGAAAGGAATACCACTCTTGGGTGCTTGAAGAACGGGTGGCGAAGTCAAATAGCTCTTAATCTCATCAAATGCTTCTTGTTGCTTTGCCCCCCAAGTGAAGTCAACATCATTTTTCAACCGAAGTAAAGGAGTAAAAGCATTCACTTTCCCAGACAAGTTACAAATGAACCTCCTCAAGTAATTTACCTTGCCCAAGAACTTTTGCAAATCCTTTTTACAAGTAGGTGCTTTAACATTCCGGATTGCCTCAATCTTTTTAGGATCTATCTCTATGCCTTTTTCATGCACAATGAAGCCCAAAAACTTCCCAGCCGATACACCAAAAGCACATTTGAGTGGGTTCATCTTTAATTTATACCGACGCATTTTTTCAAATGCAAGTCTTAAATCAGCTAAATGAGAATCATCTCCAGCCGATTTGACAACAATATCATCGATATAAACCTCTACTATGATGCCAAGCAAATCATGAAAGATTAAATTCATAGCTCTTTGATAAGTAGCACCCGCATTTTTCAATCCAAAAGTCATAACAACCCACTCAAATAAGCCAACAAAACCCGAACATATGAAAGCCGTTTTGGATATATCCTCTTCGGCCATAAAGATTTGATTGTAACCAGCATTACCATCAAGAAAGCTAAGAATTCTATGTCCGGATGCAGCATTAACAAGAAAATTGGCTATAGGCATAGGATATTCATCTTTAGGAGTAGCTCTATTAAGATCTCTAAAATCAATGCAAACACGAAGCTTTTTTGTTCCTTTTTTCTCAACAGGCACAATATTAGAAATCCAATCAGCATAACGACAAGGCCTAATAAACTTTGCATCAAGTAACCGATTGACTTCCTCTTTCACTCGGTCATAAATATCAGGATTAAAGTTTCTACGAGGTTGTTTATAAGGCCTAAAACCAGGTTTAATAGGTAAACGATGCTCAACTAAATCACGACTTAAACCAGGTATTTCATTATAATTCCATGCAAAGCAATCAACATACTCCTTTAACAACTTTATTAACTCGGATTTAAATAACGGATCAAGATTCTTGTTTACAAATGTCGGCCTAGGTACAGTGCCATCACCAATATCTACCTCCTCAAGAGGATCAACCGACGTAAACCCTTGTCCTAACTTGCTCAAATCATCAAAGTCTTCGATGGCCTCACACATATCGTTCTTATGCGCCCGATAGTACTCTCGCCTCTGTTGCAACCGCTCCAGATTTGCATCCATCAAATCGACAGAGAAGTTCTAGCCTGATCAACGATCGGCTTCATGACAACAGTAGCAAAGCCATCTTTGGTAGAATCAATAAGCCTCAAATTAGATAAATCTAAACCAGTTAAGCACTTAAGATTCTCATGATTATCCATAGTAGCACTATCGGCCACTGCAACACAAGTCGATGTATCACCATGAACAATCTCCACCTCGTCGCCTACCCATTGGATTAAGAATTGATGCAAAGTAGAAGGCACACACTGATTTGCATGAATCCAATCACGACCAAGGATGAGACTGAAGTTACCTTGTGTCTCAGCGACGAAGAATGTCGTAGCCAACGTCTTGCTCCCAACGGTGAGCTCCATAGAGACGACGCCTTTAGCTCCCATCGGCTTGCCTCCTCCCACACCGCTGACGGTCATGTTGGTCTTGATCAGCTCATCATCTGAACCTCCCAGCTTCTTGAACAGAGAATACGGCATCAAGTTGACAATCGCTCCTCCGTCCACCAGCATGCGAGAGATAGGCTTCCCATTGATGTGTCCCTTCATGTACAAAGCCTTCAGATGATTTTCAGTAGCTTTAGGCTTCTGGAAAATAGCTTCCTTTGGCCCAAAGTCGAGATGCGCGACGTCCTCCTCCGAAAGCACATAACCATCCATAGACATATGGATCACGTTGATGTCCAAATTCATGCGCTCGGGTGAAGAACTGTAGTCAACAAGCTCCTCATCGTCTTCTGGTGCAGTATCCGATGCGGACTTGCCATCACAAACCATGGGAACTGAAGAAGAGAAACCGGGCGGCGTCTCTGGGTCGTCGGTCTGACCGTCGACCTCCACCGGTCTGACCGGTGTGACCAGTCTGACCGACCCCTCCACCGGTCTGACCGGTGTCGACTGGGAGCTGGTCTTGACTCTCCACTCTTTCCCCTGAGGTACCATGGGCCTGTACTGGTTGAAAGCTTCGTCCCTTTGCTTCTCTAGCTCCTTCTCTCTCTTCTCTTGAAACCTCAGGCGTTGAAGCTTCCTCCTCTGTGTGCGAGTCAATCCGGGAGGACACCATCTTGGTAAGAAGTATTTGGAGTTGGAACCACTCCCACTGGCCTCATGGTCATTAGCAGCAGCAAACACCCCTGGAGTTGATGTTACAACCTTATTGTTTGGAACAATCGGTCTTTTGCCACCCTCTCCAATAGGAATATCTATTGATCCAATCTGAATAATATCTTGGTTCGTAGTCCTCTCTGGATCAACTTCCATCTTCTGCACCTCCTCCCTTTGCTTCGGCTTGAAAACTTGCTTCACAGGAGGTAACACAGCTTTTCTGGCCGCACCAGTCTGACCGGTGATAGCGACCGGTCTGACCGGTCGGGTCTGGTGACCCTGACTAGAACGGCGAGGAGCCAATCGGTCTTGGACAGGCCTGGAGATTCTGTCAAAAGCTGATTTCTGTCCACCCCATCCAGGATGAAAGGCTTGTTGGTATGGCACCCACATCACTCCATTATCATCGTATACCGGGCGTGATGCATTTGAACTTGATGACGTCCATGGTGGAGTAAAGCGTTGCCCTTGCTGCGATGGTTCACCCTTGAGTCTTGTAGCAGCCCTTGGAGGTGAAAATGACCCTCCTTGGTGTGTAGGTGACCTCATCCTTTTTTTAACGGCCGATCACTTGTAACGGCCTTTTGCTTGGAATACTTGTCAAATAGCATGTCGAAAGTGACCTTTGGCTTAGGACCACTCCCCTGATTTTTAGCTATATTAAGTTTCCAATTTCCAATCTCTGGACGGCTTGGCTTGATCATCTTCGGTCAGCCTGGGGGTGCACCGGTCTGACCGGTCACCTCCACCGGTTTGACCGGTCTGGCCAGAGACGGCTCAGACGGTCGTTGATCGGCGGGTGTGGATGACCCTTGCCCCCCATGTCCAGAGGCACTTACTGTAACCTTGAAGGTCTCTTTGCCATCAGGAGTCTTCTCATACTCAACTTTGCGAACTAACTCTTTTCCTCTCAAATCGGGCTTAGAATCCCCGATTACCACGTTCTTGCCTTTAGTTGCTTCAGCTTGATGTGGCCGAACCAGTACCTTAGGCTGCTGTAAATCCATGGTGTTGATTGGAAAAGGAGCTTTGTCCACTTGCATCTCATGAAAAGTCAAACGACCTTCGTTTATGGCCGATTGAACCTGTCGACGAAACACATTGCAATCATTAATAGCATGAGAAAATGAATTATGAAATTTACAATATGCACGTCTTTTCAACTCTTCAAGTGGAGGAATAGTATGAGTTAACTTGATATTTCCAGATTTAAGCAATTCATCAAATATGCGACCACATTTAGAAACATCAAAAGTAAATTTAATTTCTTCTTGCCGACCTTTGCTAGCCGGCTTAAGAGATGAACAAGAATAAGATTTTTCTTTAGAGGGCCAAACAAACTCAGCAGCATAAATTTCTTTATCACTATCGTCCGAGCTATCAGAATCATAATCAATAACATGAACATTAGAACGACGTGATTTAAAATTATCTTTCTCCTTATTCATTCGGTTTTCAACAACTAAAGCTCTAATTTGAACTTGTGCAACCGAAAGAAAGTCAGTGCCCTCTATCTTATCTCTAATAGATGATCTTAAACCTTTCAGACAAATGTCTGCAAGGTCCATATCAGTGATTGACAAATTAAAGCACCGTTTTTTAGTTTCTTTAAACCTTTTAATGTAGGCAGAGACAGTCTCATCTCTTCCTTGCCTAACCGATGTTAAGTCTGTCAATTTTAATTGTATGCTCCCACTATAAAAGTGATCATGAAACTTACGTTCTAACATATCCCAAGATATAATAGAACCGGGAGCAAGTGAGGAAAACCAAGCAAAAGCGGTGCCAGTCAAAGATAAAGAAAATAAGCGTACTTTCAAAGCATTATAGACACCAGCTTCACCTAGTTGTGCAGTGTATTGACTAATATGTTCCCATGTGATTCGGTCATCATCACCACTAAATTTAATCAAGTCAGGCATACGCCAACCACGTGGGAGAGGAAATCTATCAAACTCGGGATCATATGGTTTTTGATACAAATTTATGTTACCAATATCGACACCAAGTTTGGTTTTTACCACATTAGCCAAATCTTCCTTAAATCTATTAAATTCCGCCCAATTAGGATTATTTGGCTGTTGTGGTTGAGGATTCTCCAAATTCATCTTATTTAAATAGGGAGCTATCTTAGCTTGAGCTAGCCTGTAACTTTCAAATACATCGTCCGGAATAATATTTTTGGAGGCCGATGCATTTATTGTCGTACTATAATGAGGTCCAACATTACTGATTGTATTAGGAAAAGTAGGGACCATCTGATTTGGCACGACAGAAATTGGCAAAGGCTGATCGGGCACCAACTCCATAGCACCAGTCTGACCGGTACCCTGCATCGGTTCGACCGGTGCGGCCATGTTTGGCCTGTGCGGTTGAAACTGAGGGTACTGACCAGATGCTGGATTTGGTGTTAAACCATATGCAAAATTACCATTATTTACAGGCAAAGGTGCTAAGCTAGGATGAGACCCCTGAGGATTTGCTTTAGGAGTACTACTATTAGTTTCATTATTATTAAAACCTAAAGCCCTATCCTTTTCAAGATCCTCTAACCGTTCTAAACGAGCAATGTAAGAAGCAAGCAATTCATCACTTTCCACTGTAGATTTCATAGGAGAAGTTTCAGACGGAGGTTTCTTACTTACAGTGGGAATTACCTCAATATTGCTGTCGTTTAGCCTGATCGCCGGCAGCTCGAACTCTTTCAATCTTGCCACCTTGCCGGATCGGTTCTTGACGCCAGCTAGGAATTGTACTTGCATGTACTCTTGTAGCGCCTTGAACTTCTGCTGCTCCTCCGGAGAGAGATCTTCCAGCGACGCGGTGACGATGTTGTTCATGTCGAGCTCACACCGAGACATCGTACTAGGGTTAGATTGAACGGTTTTAGCAACCTGATCTTTCTTCCCCAGCGGAGTCGCCAAAAGTGTGTTGACGCTTTTTCTGGTCAACACACACGAGCGCTGGATCGCGCGGAACGTCGAAACGCTGAACTCGCCGAGCTCCTGCCCGGACCGGTCTGACCGGTCAGGGGCACCGGTCTGACCGGTGTACGCAGAGGCGCGGTGAAAACCTAAGATCGCCGCCTCGGGAGGGACCCCGTCAGAGGTGGCGCGCCTAGGGTTGCTCTGAGGTCGGCAAGGCCACTCAGAACGTCCCTGATCGTCGTCGAGACAAACAAGGAAAGCACGAGGTTGGAAAAGCTAGGGTTTGAGAGATAAAAGTTGTAGAAAGTAATGTACGATTGGGTTCTCCCTCCTCAAACGGCCGTGGCCCTTTATATTTATAGGGTGGGGAGGTCTTGCCCCGCAAGGAATCCTTTTACAACTCGAAATTCGCAAGGATTCCTCAATTCTACTCGGACTCGGGGTCCACCGGTCAGACCGGTCAGGCCCACCGGTCAGATCGGTGTGGCCGTTGCCGGATCGGCTACAGGACGCCCCACCGGTCAGACCGTTGAGGGACACCGTTCTGACCGGTGGCGTCAGCCTAATCGGCCTTGTGCCAATTTTGGGTGCGAACACCTTGCAACTCGCATTTAGCACACCTGCTCCTGGCGATGCCTGAGCTCACTGCTCCCTCCTTCTTCTGCATGTGTTCTAGATCTCCTAGGCCCTTAGCAATCCATCCATTTTTCCAGTGCCCTGTCCCCATCAAGCTCAGGGCCGGCGGGGAGGAGGAGGCCGCGAGCGGCGGCGGCGGAGGGAGCGAGGGGAAAGAGGACCCGTGGAGCAGGCGAGGCTATCGAGCCAAGCCCCCGCGCCAGCCCGTCGCGGCAGGAGGCCCCCGCGCCGTGGAAGGAGGGAGGAGGCAGCGGCGTGCCGTGGAAAAAGGAGGGAGCGGCAGGCGACGGCAGACTAGGCCATCCTGCCGGTCGGGGCCTCTGTCTCGCCGATTGGAGCCATCGGGTGAGCACGCGATGGAGAGAGGATGGAGGAGATAGGGCCATAGAGGGCCGAGGCAGAAACCAGCGGTCGGGGAGGAAGGGGTTGTGCCTGCAGGTGAGATGGGTGGAAGAGGACGGAGATGATATTTACAAGGGCATTTTCATAATTTTACGTGATTTACGTGAACTTTGCATGAATGATTAATTTAGGAAATGAGATTAGCACACCAATTTGGAAATAATTCATGCATACACGATTTACAAATGAATCCCCGAAACATAATTACACACATGTTTTTTTTCTTCCAATTGTTGTATCCAGTGAGTCAGTGACTAAGAAAATTCATTTGACCTGTTATCTCCTACGACGTAATCAAAGTCGTAGTGGCCCTCTACACTCAAATATATATGTATCCCATATACAATATATCAAATTGTACATAAGTTAGGCATGCATCAGTCTTAGTTTGTACGTTGTACAAATAGTAAGTTTCAGAGATGATACTGACAAATAATGGAACCAATCCAAAAGTTAAATAATGACAAAACCCAAAGTTTCGGAGATGAAGTTTGAGAAGGGGCTTCGACAATGCTGTTAATCCAGAAGGAACATGAAAGATAGATGACGGGTCCGTTTAGTTCAGCAAAATACACGTATAAATAGTGCTAAAATTGGAAAAAGTTATCGTATTGAACCGCGTGTTGTGTGAGAAGATGTGATTCGATATGACGGGTGAATAGGGAAAAGTTAAGTGAATATGAGTAAAATCATAATCCATGAAGTGAAGTGATACATAGGCAATGGAGGCTCCAGAGTCCAGACATATGCTATCAACATGCATGTACCACATACTCACTCTTCACATATTATTATTCCCTCTTTGAACTAGCACTGTACAAATACACAAAGGTACGTAGTTTCACACTCGGATCTCATCACTTATTACTTTACATCGTATTATTGACAATATATACACACTATATATGCTAGGAGCTACCTACTTAGTATACATATAGTAGTACAAATCTCTTGTATATGTAGTATGAATAAACAAACAAAGCAAGCATTCATTAATTTGATGTCTAGCAAATTAAATCTGATAAACAAACCAAATTAAATCAGTGGCAGATGGGGCACATCATGAGGCTGTTCTCGTTACACTTAGCGCACCTCTCCACCTCGCCGCCCTCCTCCGCCACCACCTTGCAGCTGCCGCCGCACTCCCAGCACGGCACGAAGCGCGCGCCGCCGCAGCCCTCGCAGCCGCGCCCGTCCTTGGCCGCGCAGGCCTCGCCGCGCGCCTTCACCCACCGCATCATCTCCCTCAGCTTCCCGGACTCGGCCAGCCTCACGCACTCCTCCGCGCCGCCCACGTACCGCCCCATCACGAACAGCCGCGGCGGCACCACCGCGGCGCCGGCGCCAGTGCCAGCCGAGTCGTCGTCGCCGCCGGCCAGCAGCTCCCGCAGCTCGCGGAGGTAGTCGGGGTGCAGCGACACGTCGCGCTCGTCCACGGCCCCCACGCCCGCCGCCTCGGCGCAGGCCTCCACCAGCTCCCGCGCGCGCTCGCAGTCCTCGAAGGTGCGCCGCACGCCGCGGAGCGTCGTCGTGTACAGCACCACCCCGCCGCCCGCGGCGCCCGGCGGCTGCCGCTCGGGGCACCCCTCGAACGGGTCGCGCCGCTTCCACTTGGGCGCGGTGCCGTCGCCGCTGCCCTTGCTCTCGCGGTCCCGCATCAAGAAGGGGTTGTCCTTGACGACGCGCCGCCCCGCAAGCTCCGGCGGCGGCGCCTTCGCCTTCGTATCGGCGGCAACCTCGTCCGCCGCGGCACCAGCAGTCTTCGGCTGTTGCTCCTGCTCCTGCTTCTTGTTCTTCTTCTTGGCCTTCTTGGTCTTCTTCTTCTTCTTCTTTTTGGGAGGAGCAGCAGCAGCTGGCGGCGCCATGGTGTTGGAGTCGAGGACGGGCTTCATGTCCTCCAGGGCCTTGCTCACCTCGGACCACGACGCCGGGGCCAGCTCGTACCCCTCCAGCTTCTCCAGCAGCGGCAGCGGGACCACCGTCGTCTTCACGGCGGCGGGCTTCTCGTCCTCTTCGTCGTCGTCGGTTTCCTCTTCATCGTCCTCGTCGCTGCTGTCTTCCTCATCGTCATCGCTGGCTGCTTTTTTCTTGGCGATGCGCCAGGGCTCCTCGACGGCGCTGATGTCGAAGAGCGAGACGCTGGTGGGCGGCGGCCGGTAGACGACGTCGGCCACCGCCACGTCCGTGCCGGCTTTGGAGCCCGCGCACCCCATGGTAGCTGTGCGGCTGGTGTGCTGTGGAGGAGACTGTGAACAGAGCTGGTGGAGAAGAAGAGTTTGGAGTGAGAGGTTGTGGAGGGAAGAGCTCCAGAGTTTTATTTTTGTTTTTTAAAACGAAAGCTGCCGAGTTTTTGAGTGGCTGCCCTGCTCTCTGATAAGATGACGACGATGCGTGGGATGCCTGCCTATTTTGTGCTAGTAGCTCATCCTATTTTGTGCAAAATTCGTAGCTTTTTTTAATCTATAAAACAAGGAAAAATTTAGATGCCTGGGGGGATTTAATCAGATGCAGGAAATATATCTACTGTAGCCATAGAACCAAACAAGCATAATTTACACAATTCCAATTTTTTTTTTTGAACGAACTCTTACTTCCAATTATTTTGAGACACAAGAGAACCCAGCAGCATTCCAGATGGTGATCAACGTCTAACAAAATTCCAAAACAAACAAAAACGACCCGCCACATGGCATGGCATGTGACGGAGCGCACGCTACGCTACCGTGCTTGTGGCCATACGCTCCGTCACTGATGCTGACTGTGACCAAGTCACTTGCCCTCCATGAATTGCCCCTCCATTTGTCCTACATGATCCATTTCCCAGCAACAACGCTGGCATTTCTATCACCAGAATAATTATTAGTCTCAAGAACATACAGGTACCAAACGCATCATAAAACCTTAGTTGCAAGCAATTGGGCAATACAGGTACCAAAGGAAATGGAGATGCAGATAACGTTAACATCCCACAACATCGGTACGGGAGGTACAAAAGTGTTTAAGAGGGTAATTTCGGGTCCAACCATACTGCTTGCATAAGCAACAATACATCTCTGGTGCTACCCACAGAATGCCTCCCACCCGCATCTCTAAGGGATGAGTTTGCAACTCTATCTACTCAGCCTAAATTAACCTCTTGGAGCATATGCCACTCGGCAAACAGGGACGACCCATATTCACAGCACGAACCAACATCTTATCACTAGCTTCAATGCCTACACAATTAGCATCACCATAAATCCCACCAGCTGCTACACATCTTGTGTTGCTTAAAAGGAACGAACAAAACATTACGAGCAGATGCGTCACCTTTGGAGGATCATGGGGCAAACGATTCGCTTATAACAAATGCTTGGACAAGACTCCGGGCTGCATGCATCTGGTCTGGTGTGCCAGATATTAAAACAGCAGTGTCCATCGCATCAGCTATAGGTTCAGCGACTGTTATCTTAGCTTCCGAAAACTGCACACAAGTTAAACAGGTCAAGCACGCTTATCACACTAGCAATCGGACATGCTGTAAAAAAAATAATGGTTGAATACAGACCTCGCGGATCTTATCCAAACAACCTCCATCCTCACCACAGAGAGCAGGAATAACTAATCTTGGAACAAAGACCTCTGCAGTCAAGTTTGGCATCATGGATGACTGACCAGGACTGCAATGACAATTTTCCCAGGTTTCAAAACTTAAGTTCTTGATCAACAGTGGATGTATATTAGAAAAACCAAGTTTCTGGGAGAAGAAACAAACCCGGAAAATCCACCGAGTTCTCTATGCTCCGCTCCCGGGATATCAGGAATTGACATTGGATCACCGACATCATGCATGCCCTACAAAATTTGGGCCAGAATTGCATCAGCATAAAAAACATGGAATTTCGCTGCTCAAGCAGTAAGTATCAGTTGGTTTGGTACCTTTATTGTCCAAGGGGCAGAGATCCCATCCAATGGCCGTCCCATAAAATCTTTATGAAACAGGGATGAAGATTCATGGTTTCCCACATACGGACCAAACCGAGAATCTAACAAACCAAAAGGTGGATGCACATTAGGCCCCAATGCAGGCATTCTGTCTCGGAAAAGATGGTTACGAAGCCTAGCAGTTATCTGCATTAGTGCTTCTTGAATAGCTTCACAGCCCCCGCTTATCTAAAAATTTCATCAGGACAAATAAAGATCTCAATACATTCTTTCAACAATTAAATTCTTCGGTACAGTAGTGCAACAAAAGCAGACCTGAATAACTTCATCATCTTCTGGGACACCCATCGGGATCTTGTCTTTGCTCAGCACCACTATAAATGCTCCTGAAAGCTTCCTCATTTCAGTTATGATACTACCTCCTTTGCCCAGAAGGCAACCAACTTGGTTGGGTGAAACAATCAGCCTACACATTGCAGTACCCTCCTTCTTATCAGAGGTCGGCAACATAAGTTTGCGCTGCACATGCAGAATGGCATTCTGTGCAGGGGAGATTCCATCACCCGGATGCTACAGAACAAAAGATAAGTGGATGCATCAGTGATCAGTGACTAGTCTCTCGTTTTAAAACTTCAAATAGCAGTGGTAGTGAAATACTAAGAGATAAGTCCAAGGAAGTCCTACAATTCCTTTATGCCATTAGAGTTGCAAAAGGAAAAAGGCAAACAGTCACCAGATAAATTAATAACTCAATTAAAGAAAAAAAGAGCAATTTAGGTAAGCAATAAATAACTACAATAAAAGGAGCTATGCATAGAAAATTTGTTCATCCAGCCTTCTACTCACTCCCTGGCTACGTTGCACGGACACGCCACCTTGATAGCGTATCCCGTTTCGGATACGTATCCGACACGGATACGGCCAGGATACGGCCAGGATACGTATCGGCGACCGTATCCACGTATCCTGGAATTAATGGGCCAAAAACTCGACTTTGGATACGTATCGGCCCAATTTCGATACGGCCCAGCCCACCTAAGAGAGCTATGCCCTACTATCCATCCCCTGCGTGCGATTCCTTCTGCTCCCGACCCGACGCCGCCCCTTCCGTTCTTCCGCCCGCCTCCACCTCGCGCCGCACGGGCGTCCCGCATGGCGAGTCGGAGACGGCGGCTGCCCGGCGACCAGCCTCCGCAATCCGCATCGCCGGAGTCCGGCCGGAGACGAGCCGCCGTGCCCGCCCTGCCTCCTGCGACGGCGACGGCTGCCCCTACCTCCTGCGACGGCGACGGCTGCCCCTACCTCCTGGGTCCTGCAACGGCTGCCCTGCCCTGCGCCCCTGCCTCCTGCGAGCTGCGACCGTGAGGTGAGTCCCCATGAAGGCCCTGATCCGGTGATCCCCTCCCCCAATCGAACCTAGAACAGAGATGATTTCAAAGTGCAAGTGCTAGTGCTAGTGCAGCAAGTGCTAGTGCCAAATCTGGACATTGAGAACAATGAGGAAGTCGAGGGAGAAGCTTGATTGTTGATGGCTTGAAGCTATATGTCTATATCCTACTATAGTACTATATTGCTAGTTTGCTACTTTGCTACTACCTTTTATTAATTTCTTCAATTGGAACTTGCTGCCTGCTGGCTGCTGCTATCATTTTATTTTTATTGAATGTAATAGACCTTAATGTCTCTTGTTGAACTTGAACATCTATTTTGCAATTTAAATATTTAATATGCAATGTTATTTATTTATTTAATAAAAATTGTTTAAACGTATCCACGTATCGGATTGTTTGAGAAATTGCCGTATCCGCGTATCCGTATCCTTCCGATACCGATACACGTATCCGTATCCGTGCTGCATAGCTCCCTGGTAAGTAGCTTAATTTGATTAAATTTTTATCCAATACAGTGGTACCAAGAGGGAAATCTGTATATGGAGCAATGGAGCATGCAAAAATACATTAACATTGCACTAACACTAATTCGGTCCAGAAAATTTGCAACTCAAGAAACATGGGATGAAGTTTGACAGTAAAGCATGTAGCTCAGCTGAATGCCATTTGCCCATAAAGCAGGTCAGGAAATACATTAAATGGGAACAAATGAAAATGTAATACAAATATTTTGCAACAAGAGATAAAGAAGGTGCTTACCGCAGGTCCAGATATACTTATGATGCGATCATCTGTTTTTGGAACAGTGTCGAGAACTTTTATTTCACAGCCTGTATCATTTTGAATAGTTTTAACAGTGTTTCCACCTTTGCCTATTACACTGCCAACCTTGTCTTTGGAACACAGTAACCTAAAGGAGAGGGGTTCTATAGGAACTGAGGCATGGCTGTGCAATGGAGCTTCAGGTCCGATAGGAAAAGGTCCATTGGTTTGGGGTGGCCCTTGCAAAGGGATATGGAAGTTAGATTGCATTCCTGAAGGAAAACCATCTGACTGGCTAAACAATGAGCGCGACGACGATCCAGAAGAATGGATGCCAGCAACTACATCAGATTCCTTGGGTGGATGAGCTAAGAGCAATTCAGCTACTGCATTCAGACCTTTCCTTACTGAGTCGATCTCTCCATTGATCTGTTTGAATGATATATGAACAAAGACCAAGAGCAAAAAATAAGTATTTTATATAATTGAATGATCTTACAACACGACCAAAGAAAATTTATAGGAGACAGTAGATGAAACATGATGATGAAATCCAATCCTGAAAATTATACCTGGCAAAGTCTGTCATTGGATAGTGCACATGATGGAAGGTTGTCCTTTGAAACACGGATTTCACAGCCATTATCAACTGACATTTGCTTAATCACACTACCACCCTTCCCCACAAGCCAACCAGCTTGGCTGTATAGCACCAATAATCGCAAAGAAACAGAAGTGTTCGCACTCGATGCATCCCCAGTTTCATTATCATCTTCAGCTGCAAAAATCCTATCGAAGACAAATCGAATGGCCTTCAGTGCTGACGGTACTGCCCTCTCCGGTTCTGACTTCATATCTTTTGCAACAGAAGGATCATCCTTTTCTTCCTTACTGTGGTCTTGCTCTGAATCATCATCCTTTTCTTCCTTATTACTGTGGTCTTTCTCTGAATCATCCTTGTCTTCCTTAATATTTTCTTGCTCTGAATCACCCTTCTGCTCCTTGATGCTGTCTTTCTCCGAATCATCCTTTTCCTCATTACGGTAGTCTCCCTCTGAACCATCTTCATCCCCCTTACCGTGGTTATTCTCTGGAGCATCTTTTTTCTCCTTACTGTTGACTTTATCCTTCTCATGGTCACCATGGACGGAAACAGCAACACCTCCATCATTCTTTCCTCTACTAGCTTCTACATCCTTCTCAGATGCAGATATGAAAATAACTCTCTCGTCACAACCAAAGGCTGCTTTATCAACCCTGATTCTCACTCCAGTCTCTTGGCGTATCTTTGCAATAATGCTGCCTTCTTTACCAATTACATTCCCAGATTTTGAAGCAGGGCAAAGAATGCGAAAACTGGGAACACCAGACTCTATTTTGAACGGAGATTTATGTGAAGAAGAATGCTTTGTCTTCTGCCACTTGCCCCGGCCATTGTGGTCTGAAGAATTTTTCTGAAACGGCCTCTTAGAAGGTGTCGCGCGTGAAGCCATGACTTCTCCTGGTCGATAAACAAGCAGATGGCAACAACAATAATGTCAAAGGAGGTAGCACAGCAGAGAGCTCAATAAACAAAAATAACTGCTTGAGCACCAAAAAAAATGCGGGATCAATTGTTACAGTCAAGAAGAAAAGGTGGAACTGAACAAAATCCATCCCATTTCGCATATAAGTATAAGTAATCGGTAGGTAGCACACGTTTAGTAGCCTCAACACTAGTTATACTAGCAGAATCAGGGGCGGACGCAGGATAGGACATAGGGTTTGCACATGTACGCCCGATAAGTTTTGCAAAACATCAACTTTACTGCATATGGCAAACCCTCATAAGAATGCCTTCGCGTTTTGTATATAGGTTTCCCCACAACGAAATTGTTGTCACGGTCAGATCCGGATACAAACAGGATTTGGGGTGTTCGATTCGCACGACAGGAAGGGAAGGGAGTGGGTGGGCATACCTTGCTGACGCTCGTCGCCGGCGAAGCGCCCTGCGAAGACTGGCCAAGGGCGGCGGCGCACGCGCTGTCCTCTTATGCCGCTAGAGAGAGGAGGGGGTTCGAAGGCGCGGAGAAAGACAAGGGAGGATTGAACGCCAACGCACGCGTTGGGAATTTGGGATATGGATCTCCACAGACTAGCGAAGGTGGGGCGGAGTGACTGCTGTATCTGATGGATGGATGGTGCGAGCGAGGTGGGGGGAAGTGGGCTCGCCGGGGGGGCGGAGTGCGTCGATCCGCCGACTGGGTGGCGCCGCCGCCTCGCCGCCCTAGGTTGAGCAAGGGCTTACGGCCTCACAGGCAAGGAGAAGGGGGTATTTTAGTCATTTTCTCGGTATTGCCCCGCGAAGTATTTGCCGGGTAGTTTTTCTTCCCTTTCTTCCTCAGTGGAAAGTATTGTTTTTCTTCATTGATATTGCTTCGCTTCCTTTTCCCCAACCGGTGAACATTGACATGTTAGGGGTATTTTTGTCTCAGTTAACACTTTTTTTTTTTTGCAAAATCTAACAGAGTACTCCCTCTGTATATGACGTTTCCATGTCCTAAATATGACGTTTAGGACAAGAATTTTAGTTCAAAATGAACTAAATTTTTTTGTCATAAACGTCATATATTTAAGACGTCATATATTTAAGAACGGAAGGAGTACCAATTTTGATTCACATTTCCATCTTTCAGTGATACTTTATAGGGCTACATTCTTTTAGTGGTATTTTCCGACCAATTTTCCCTTTGAGCAATAGAACGAAGAGGCTACCACTAATTATACAAGAGAGTTGCAAGCTTATAATCCATTTTACATGGAATCAAAACCAAGAATTATTTGACACGATTTAATATATAAAATATCACAAGCTCATAGAAAATGGGTGGGTATTATTCGTCATGGATGTTAGAGGCAGTAGAGATATCAGTACAAGGACGGGTTCTTCTGCTGTTAGAGTTGAGCATGAGGTGGTGGCAACGACCAACGAGAGTGCCGCCCGGATCCAAGAAAGAAAGCAATGTGAACAAGATGACAGAGTGTAAGGGAGAGGGTTAATGGTGTGTGCATGGACAAGAAACGCATCGACATGATGTGTGTGGTGGAACAGTGGGTATTTTTATATTAGATCACGCCCAAGTAGATAAAACAGGGGTTGAAGAGGTTCTTGACTAAGACATATTAGAATAAACTCAACTAGTATGTGATTTCTTTTTGAAGGATTCAGATCGAGGGTGATGTGTGTGGGTAAGTTATTATATATGATTTGTAACTATAGTTTTTCGTTCGAGTTCTCCATATCATTATCTTTTGTGACTTATCTTAGCAACCAGGTAGATATATCTATTCAGTTTTCTTCGTATACACTTGTGGATATGCACCGACAGTATTGGTAATAAGGGTCATCTTTGTCCAGTTCAGTGGCGAAGCCAGCAGCAGCTCTTAGGGGGGGCTGCTGACGCCTTCTTCCTCCTCCGGACTCTCTTCTCCTCTTCTTCTTGTACCTGCAGCGTAGGGGGGCTCCGGTGGGGCTCCATGGTGCCGCCGGCGGTAGGGGGGACTCCAGCCCCACCCGCCCCACCGGTAGCTTCGCCGCTGGTCCAGTTTGATCTCAGTTATGTGCTCCATGATGATAAAAGATTTGCAAGACGGAGCACCACGGTGCGCCGCGCGTGTCTCACGTATTCGACCAAATGGGGAAAAAAGATAAGTTGGTCTGATTTGTTTTATTTATATTTGTTCGAGTGGCATTTAATTCCTTAGCATGGCAAATAACTAATCTTACTAGCTTGACTGTCATGGTCACCCATTTTTAATTTACTCTTTTTTATCTAGCAGACAACATAACCCATCTTCCTTTCTTATACGGATTGTTAGTGATCTGTCGGTATATTGTACCCACACAATGCAAGTAAGTTTCTGCAGAAGGTATGTCAGCCAACTTACACAAGTTACTCACGGCAATGACTCATCAAAAAAACTCTTATCTTGCTAAAATTTTCTAGCTAGAGTTCCACGCATCTAGTACTAGTAGGATGTGGGATGTGAAAATAAAGACAACTTTTTTTTTGAGGGCATGTGAAAAGACAACTTTGGTGAGCAGAAGAGTGTAACAAAAATAAAAGGATCTCCGTTTCATAATACTTGTCGTTTCGACTTTTTTTAAATACATCTCTTTTTTTATGTATCTAGACATAAATATATATCTAGGTGCATAGAAAAAAGAAATGTATCTAGAAAAGTCAAAGGGACAATTAATATGAAATGGAGTGAGTAACATGGAACTCATCTAGGCCATCATGCATAGCTATATAGTAAGACTATAAGAGCGCGTAGAAACAAAAGGGCTCATGAAAATACAAGGTGTGGCTAATAAAAGTCATACAAAGTGAAATTATGCATAACATCACAAGTAACAACCGATGACACTTGTTAAGAAAAGTCCATATTTATTCCACAAAGCAGCAGGCAATTCAACCTTATCTCCATCCTAAAAGTCTAGCTGTTATGACCTTTCGACGTGACATACGACAAATAGGGTGTTAATTAGATCTCGCTGAAAGATTTCAGCATCGTATGTAGCATCAAGAGATGAGCATACTTGGTAAGTAAACCACGAGGCCGACAACACGTAGGAAGCGGAAGATGACATCACACGTAGGATCGGTGGCCCGTGTCCATCACGTTGGGGGGTGGGCCCGCGCACGCCTTTTCGTGCGCTTAAGGCTTAACCCCCCCTCCCTTGATCACCGTTAACAAGGCAACGCACGCACGTCGCTAATTAATCTCGTCTCCACGCACCGAAAGGCCCACCCATCGCCCACGTCAAAAAGGTGGGCGCCCACCTGCAGCCGCAGCTCGGGCCCACCGCGTCAGCCACCTCTATCTACGCGGCAGGTAGGCCCACCGCGGGAAGGGATTTTTTTTTTGATAAAAGGCCTAAAACGTGTCAAGGGGGGGCCTCACGTTTCCCACCACGCACCCGGCGGACCCGCGACGTGGCTGAGCGGTGGGGCCACGGTGAACGGTGGTCCTACCCGTCAGTGACGTGCGCACCACGTACCCAAACCTGCCTCGGGTGGGCGCACGGGTCACGTGGCGTCACGAGCCCCTCCTGAATGGCTCCCGATCGATCCCGGCAGCAGCTTCAGCTAGCTCCTGTGACACGTGGTCAGCACGTGCTCACGCTCACGCGGAGGCGGAGCCAGTCTGCCTCTGGCTCACGGCTTCGTTCGGCTGGAGCCGACGACGAGCTAGCTGAAGGGGGTTCACGTGAAGTGAAGGGGCCCAGGCCCGCTGCTGCTGGATCCTCTGTGCAGTTGCCCTCCCCGTCCGTGCTTATCCGGCCGCGGCGCCAGGACCCCACCCCAGGCAGGGCGGCCAACCGCGTCGGCGTGTAGCCGCGAAACCCCGCGTCAAGCAAAGTCGGCTAAAAAAAAAAGCAGGCAAACACAGTGGTATATTATTATTAAAAATGTGATTCGCACATTGCTTTTCAAAGGACAAAATCCCATACACATGTAACTGGTTTCAATAGATTACCTTTGCATAGCACCGTAAGATCACTACACATACTACCCCGCTAGTTGTTACTCCATCCGTCCTGATTTGATCTGAGTATAACAAAATAAAAGATGTTCATGAATGATATGTGTATTCCCAAGTGGAGCCAATCGTGTCATGAGTTGCTTAGTTGGCTGGCTCGTTTGTTGATGCATCGTAGAGAGAATTTAAAGTTCTCCTTGGTCTTTGTGTTACACAGTTAGACGCATATCAGACCCGGACGGAGGGAGTATATGTAACAAATTCGGGTAAATTTTATTTCAACTTTCTCCGTGTCTGTGCGCTCTTAGTAGCAACTAATGAATGGATCACATTTGAGGATGTATGATATCTCAACTTTACACATCTCCGTAGTAAGTTGCAATCAAGAGCCTGTTCAGCTTATCTGGACTCGGCTTATCTCCTCTCACACAACACTGTTCAATCTACCAGTCGAACACTATTCTTCGTACCGGCCGAACAGACTCTAATCTGATAACACTTCATCGAAAACAAAGATAAATTGCTGATCATAAAATCATTACGAAGTAGCGTATTATAAAACCGTCTTAACGGAGACGGGAAGGTGATCAAACTACAATCATCCTAGTATGTCGCCGAGATCTAACTTGTTCCATAATATGAAAAGCTTTATATATAATTAATAACTTGATGTAAAAGGAATTTGAGAGGGCTCCACTCCGCAGCAGAAAGCGCAGGAGCCGGAGCCGAGGGGTGGTGGTGGCTCGGCTCGGATCCCCGGCCCGGCTTGCAGAAAAGGGGAGGGGCGGGCGGAGACGAGGGCGAGGCTCCTCCTGTTCTTCCTCCATTCCAATTCCCATCCCCCCATTTCTCTCTCCCTCTCTCTGTGTGTAGGAGTCGCACGCAGCAGGACCCCGAAATCCCCTCGCGCACCAGACAATTCCTCCAGCCACCGCTACACTCCCGCCGCGCCCTCCACCACCGCCACCGCCACCGCCACCCGGCCGGAGGAGCTGCTGCTTCCTCCGCACGCACGCCGGACGCTACTCGGAGGAGATCCGGGCGGGGCCCCCGTGCCTCGGATTCGTCCGCGCTGGATTCCGCCGCCTCGGCCTCGATTCGGCCGCAGGGCCACCAATCTGGTGAGCAACCCACTCCCCCCATGCTCTGCTCCCGTTTCTTCCTCTTAATTTCATTTCATTTAATTGCCGCAACTTGACTCTCACTGCCCGCCCTTGGATGTATGGAGATGGCATGCGATTGTTGTGACTACTGCTCCACTCGTACCTTCGGTCGGATTCTGGACTAGAGAGCTGATCGATTACCTTAGGCAGTTGCTCTCCGATGGAGGATATATATCGGGTGTGATCGAAATCGTCACTAGCAGCATTTATCTACGCCCTTCCTTTCCCTGTGTGCTTGCCATCTAACTACACTGTTCGCCGCATGCATGTTGGGTCAGATTTGGATTACAATTCCTCCGGTCGCTCGCTCATGCACCACCGTACCCCTCCACGCACGCATCCTGGCAAAGATCAAGTGATACAGCTGGCCTGGCAGATTTTTTTTTTTTTTTTTTTGCTCTTTGACTGGGTTATTATATACATTTTAAAAAAAAACCCATTTCATCACCACGCCCTTGGTAGTGTAGTGTGCCCCAATATTTTACATGCTCTGCTGATATGTATACTCTTATAGATAGATAGTGTCACCCTTGGCATAACAAGCTAGTAATAATCACATCTATGTATCCACTGTCCTTGATTAGCAATGTCTTGCACTGGGCACCGGTTGGATTTCTAAAAGTAGTGTCAGTTTGGAAGTGTGCCGACTACCAAGTGTGCTCCGCTTACCCCTTTGGATGCAGTTAAGCGTGCCTTTGTAGCTAGACGGCGACTGCGTCTGCGCTGTTTTACCCTTTTCCCATAAATAAGATAAGATGTGGTTTTCTTTCTATATTTGCCTGAAACTCCCTTCTGTGTACATACAAGTATTTGGCTTACCCTATTGCTGTCGGAGTTACTTTCCCCAACTGCACTGCTTTGTCCTGATGTTTCTCCATTTTTGAGTAGGTATTATGGTCATGAAGATGGAGATCGAGGACGACGGCGCTGCCGGAGGAACTGGTGGGACGTGGACAGAGGAGGACCGAGCTCTCGGCGCTGCTGTCCTCGGAACAGATGCCTTTGCGTATTTAACAAAAGGTGGCGGTGCCATATCCGAAGGTCTTGTCGCAACATCTTTACCAGATGACTTGCAAAACAAACTACAGGAGCTTGTTGAGTCGGAGGGCCCTGGCACTGGTTGGAACTATGCCATCTTCTGGCAGCTCTCACGCACAAAATCTGGTGATCTCGTCCTTGGATGGGGGGATGGCTCCTGCCGTGAGCCGCGGGATGGAGAGGTGCGAGCTGCTGCTCCTGCGGGCAGTGATGATACCAAGCAGCGGATGCGCAAGCGTGTGCTGCAGAGGTTGCATATAGCATTTGGGGTTGCGGACGAGGAGGATTATGCCCCTGGTATTGATCAGGTGACGGATACTGAGATGTTCTTCCTAGCATCTATGTACTTTGCGTTCCCGCGCCGCGCTGGTGGCCCTGGACAAGCATTTGCAGCAGGCATCCCCCTCTGGATTCCCAATACCGAGCGCAAGGTATTCCCAGCCAACTACTGTTACCGGGGGTTCCTTGCAAACGCGGCGGGATTCAGGACTATTGTGTTGGTGCCGTTTGAGAGTGGTGTTCTCGAACTGGGCTCGATGCAGCACGTAGCTGAGAGTTCTGATACTATCCAGAACATACGGTCTGTGTTTGCAGGGGCAAGCAGTAATAAGGCTGCAGTTCAGAGGCATGATGGAAATGGCCCTACTCCTCCTGAAAGGTCTCCTGGTTTGGCGAAGATTTTTGGGAAGGATTTGAACCTTGGTCGGCCTTCAGCAGTGCCGGCGATTGGTGGTGTATCTAAGGTAGACGAAAGGTCATGGGAACAGAGGGGTGCTGCTGCTGGGACCTCATTGCTTCCCAATGTCCAGAAAGGATTGCAGAATTTCACTTGGAGTCAGGCTCGGGGCCTGAATTCTCATCAGCAGAAGTTTGGCAATGGTGTGCTGATTGTGAGCAATGAAGCCGCACACCGCAACAATGGAGCCTCCGACAGCCCTAGTCCAAGTCAGTTTCAGCTTCAAAAGGCGCCTCAGCTTCAGAAACTGCAGCTCCAGAAATTGCCGCATATCCAAAAGACACCGCAGCTTGTGAACCAGCAGCCGGTGCAGCCACAGGTTCCTAGGCAAATTGATTTTAGTGCTGGGAGCAGTTCCAAGTCTGGTGTGTTGGTCACAAGAGCAGCTGTGCTGGATGGGGAGAGTGCAGAGGTGGACGGCTTGTGTAAAGAAGAAGGGCCGCCTCCTGTTATAGAGGATCGGCGGCCAAGGAAGAGGGGAAGAAAGCCTGCAAACGGGAGGGAAGAACCACTTAACCATGTTGAGGCTGAGCGACAGCGGAGGGAGAAGCTCAACCAGCGGTTCTACGCGCTCAGAGCAGTTGTGCCAAACATATCAAAAATGGACAAGGCGTCCCTGCTGGGCGATGCGATAACGTACATCACTGACCTCCAGAAGAAGCTGAAAGAGATGGAGACGGAGAGGGAAAGGCTCTTGGAATCCGGTATGGTGGATCCGAGGGAGCGAGCGCCTAGGCCGGAGGTGGACATCCAGGTGGTGCAGGACGAGGTTCTTGTTCGAGTGATGTCTCCTATGGAGTGCCATCCAGTCAAGAAAGTCTTCCAAGCGTTCGAGGAGGCAGAAGTCCGTGTAGGTGAGTCAAAGGTGACGGGTAACAACAACGGGACAGTGGTGCATTCCTTTATCATCAAGTGCCCTGGCACCGAGCAGCAGACGAGGGAGAAAGTGATCGCGGCAATGTCTCGCGTGATGAACAGTTGAGCAGGGAGTAGGATCAGGTCAGGTCGGCACACGGTAGGGCGTGGCGGTTTTGCTGTGTTGGTTGCGAACAAGCAGCAGCAGCAGCCCTTGACATATCCCATTGTCGATAGGTGGAGAGTTGTAGGTGGAGAAAGGGAAGCTCAGATTCTGACTAGCGGTGCAGCAAGAGGAAAAAAAGGTTTCTTGTGGGAGGTCCTTCAGTTTTTTGATGCTCTTTTTTTTGGTGGGGGGATGGGAATGGAATGGAATGGATAGATACCGTGTTCCTAGTGTAAGGTTGTGATGCAGCAGAACAATAAACAGCAGTAAATGTTTTCCTTCTTCTTTTTCTTCTTAGGTTGAGTATGTTGAAAATTTTACATGCATTTTTGTAAGTCATGTCAGTTTATAGTTTAGGTTGAGGCATGAACCGAATGCACTTTAGGTTGTTCTGTCAGCGACTTCGTCTGATGCAGTTTGAGATGGATGCCGAGATTCTCCTCGATTCATAATATATAAATATAACCTCGGTGTGTCAATAATTCTTTGTTGATTTGGTTTGGTGCATGGGTTTTATGATTTTTGTTCGATCAATGATAAACAATGTGTACAATTTTATTTTATGACTTTCATTGCGATACGAAATCAAATCGAATGAATCATGTAGCCCTCAATGACATTTGAATACGTTTCGTAGGCTAGTACTATTTTCTCTTGAATTTGATGACGGAGATTATCTCAAAACAAGATGTACGTCTCCTAGTTGATCGTGCCATCCACGAGGGGCCACATCACCCCCCTCGTGCGAGCGGGCCCCACACCACCGCAAACGCAACGTTCCTCTCCGCACCGCCGGCGAATCATCCGGCCGCCGCGCCGCAAAAGGGATCGCGTCGCCTCACCTCCTCGTCTCATCTCGCCCTCGCATCAAATCCTTCCTCCTCCTCTCCGCCGCCGCCACCACCTCCGCCTCCGGCGCCTCCCCAACCCGAGCAAGGTAACCCAGCCATCACTCCGGCTCTTTAGCTGCGCTTGTCGCCTGATTGTCCTCGATTGGCGTGGGGAAGGAATTGTAAGCCGTACACATACGATTCGGCTCTCCACCCCCCATTGATGCCCATCGATGTGCGATGGGGTTGTGGCTTTTCCCCCTTTTCCTCCAAGTTGAAGTTGGTATATATCATAGCCAACTAATAACTGTTCTTGCTCGTCTCTCGCATCGCATAGACTTATATCTATTTATTCCTTTACATATATATTATATATGCACCCCACAGGATATATATACATAAACAAAAGGAACCATGGATGCCCACAGTTTGGACTACGATGATTATCTTCAAGAGAACATCCTGTCACGTGGAGGCCAACAGGTTGCACGGGCAAGTGCTGGGGAGATTCTGGATACTGTGGACCTCGAGATCGCCTTCGGCCTCGAGAAGCTCCTAAACCTGGAGATGCTGGTCATGGAGATCGCTCGCCGAGCCGCTGACATCGAGCCTCTCATGCAGGACCCTCAGTCCATTTCTGCCGAGTCGATTGACAAGGCCTTCGAGTTCGATGTCCTCTATGGTATTGTAGACTCTGAAACCAATGAGTTGGAGAAGCTAGTTGGTTCCACCAGAACGGGTATTGCCAATGCTGAAAGCAAGGTTTCGGAGGAAGGACCAGGGAGCAGGGTGGAGGAGAAGCTGCGTGCCGCAACAGATTCCTTGAGGCAGATGCAGGAGCTCATCTCTACTATCAGAAGGGAGTCCGCGGCAATTGAGAAAACCATACAACCTTCACACGATAAGCAGGGTATGCCAAGACCATACGTTTTAGATCCTACTAATTCTACTGGCAAGTTTTGTCGTATGCATTTCCTAACTGCTGCAATTTTACAGGAAATAGCGAGGACGTGGGATATGAAAACGGTCACATGTCACCTCACACTGCTATGCAACCTGAGGATCAGAGACATGTTCTGCAGATGTTACAACAGTCTATAGCAAGTGAATTAGATCTTCAAAATAAGATATTCGATTCGCAGTCTGCTGTGGAAGATTTCAAAATGAAGCTGCATTATGCAGAACAAGAATCTTATTTCTTGGAGGAATCCGTCGAAACTCTTTACGAAAGAATGTTCGCAGCAGAAAATGCTTCCCAATTGTTTCTTGGAACTTTAAAGGAACTCATTGGTACAATTACTACCATCCAGTTCTCTTTAAGTGCTTCAGTTCGCAGGGAATGTGATCTAAAGTCAAAGTTGGACGAAAGCTTGATGAAATCAAATGCCAACCAAAGCACTAGAGAGGTATTGCCTGGAGACAGTGACAACAATACCAGTCAGGAGGTTGTGGACATACAGGCGTTATCACCGCCTGAATTCTTGACTTTGCGGAATAAGGTTCAGCAGCTGGAGGAATGGTTGAGGGACTCTTGCTCTAATCCGCAGTCAAGAGGGGCAACTGAAGAAGAGCAGAGTACGGTGCAGTCTGAGATAAGCACATTTGGGAATATTATCAGTGATCTTAAACTTGCCATTTCCAATGCAGAAAGTAGAACACAGAAGGCTGAGGCAAGGTGTGCACAGCTCAATCAAACTAATGTTCAGCTTAATGGGGAGCTGAGCTCTCTTAAAAGTCAGGGGTCAGATAGGGCTGGCTTATTGGAGACAAAACTTAAGGAATCAGACACTCAATTGGAGCATGCAAGAGCATCAGTTGATGCTATTGTTGAACAACAGGGAATGCTAAGATCTTCGATGTCTGATATGGAACAGATGATTGAAGATCTGAAGGAAAAGTATTTGAAAGCTGAAACCAGGGCTGAAAGTGCTGAATCAAAATGTTCATTGTTGACAGACACTAATTTAGAGCTAAGTGAAGAGCTGTCGTTTCTAAGAGGTCGAGTAGAAAGTCTAGAAAACTCATTGCATCAAGCCTACCAACTGAAGGTGTCCACTGCAAAAGACATTGGTAGTAAAACTAAAACTATCACTGACTTGGTTGCAAAACTGGCCTTGGAAAGAGAACGGCTTCATGTACAGGTACTTGCATTCTTATTCAGGATAGTTTATTATATTTTCTGCTGTGTGTTGGTGTATTTAGATGTTATAGAAAGCATATTTACATATATTTTGGGTTGGTGCTTTGAATCTGTGACTTTTGAATGAGTTACACTACACACTACTAGTATCTCTCTCCATTTTGCTGGTGTGGAAACACAAACATAGACACTGTAATGTTCCTAATCGTTTGGTATTAGATCATTATAGGTCAGATTGAACCATGGTTGGCACATAACAATTGTTTTCACTGTATTTCATCTAATGCAGAAGAAAATGATTAGTTGCCATCTTATGAATCGAATTATGGTTAATATGTAGCTGTGCAATCGTATCCTATTGTTCTCCGGCATCTGTTTCACTTTGAAGCCCATTACCTTCTCTTTTGCTCTGAACTTTTTCCTGCTGCTTTCCTAACCTTTTGGCATAAGATATTTCAATGGACCTTTAATTTTTGTTGGGTATAGAGTTGCATCCTCTATAGTTTATGCTGTGGGAATATGTAGCATGAGAATCAGTGTAAATATCTTGAGCAATTTTTTAACACCTTGCTGATTTCTGCACGGTACAGATTGTTACACTGACAAAAAAGAACAGGATGTTGGCTCAAAAATGCAAAGAAAGTGTTGATGAAGCTTCATTGAGCAAAGAAGCTACCGATGTTGCCAAAGGTGAAGTGAGGCCCAGTAAAGTTACGGAGGAAGCGGCGGCTCTAACTTGTTCACCAACACAAGCCAAGGTTGGTTCCATTTGAACTCGAAGTGTATTATTTTTGTTATGGAACATGTCAAAGCTGCGAATGCCTTGTGTGTTTCACATTGCTATTGGGAAATAAAAATTTATTTGGTGCATCTGAATTTGGCAAATAATAATAATTTGTCTCTCTTTGTCGGTGTACCACCCCCTAACTGCCTTGTTTGTCTTTGTGTTGAATTAATTAAAGGTGATGCCAACCAGTAACCCTCCCCAAGAAGAGGTCGAAATCGATGAGGTGGCTCCACTGAAGGGTGAATCTTGTGGCGAGAGCACACTCGAGACAGTGCGGTGTATTGATCCGAAGCTGCTAAACTGGAAGTACATTTTGGCTGCAGCGCTGGCCTTGGTTGCTGCCGTCCTGGTGGTGCATCAGCTGTACCAATCTGACGATGAAGTTCAACAATTGCTCAGGCGATTTGTAGGGTAGGAATATGCATTACTAGTTAGATAGAATGAAACATGAGGTTGAGGTATCTTGTAATAATAATTATACATGATCGTCTCTCGATTGTTGGGGAGGCAATTTTGGTAACTCTTGCGACTTGCAAAGTGTTGAAGCTCTCCTTTAATAGATGATGACCTCTGTAGAATTATATAGGTCTCCTTTTATACCGCGGCTTCATATCAGGCAGGTCTTTCAAAGCTGCCCAACCCTAGCTGGACGGGTTTTGGGACAGGAATCTCATTGGTTTGGGAATCGCCGGATCCTATTTGTACTCCTGTATACTACAAGGTTAGCCGGGCGAGTTTGTTTGTCCAGGTGTTGGAATCGAGTCATAGTTCAGGGCTTGCTCGTTGATTCAACTCAAAGATTTATTCGGAAACGATAATGCGGCCGGTAAACAACAGGGGCGGCGACGATCTCACAAGAAGCTCCAACAAGATGCCCCAAAAGACCTGCTTTGATGATCAGGATCCCTGTGTCGTGCATGTGTCTAAAAAAGTTGCCTCCAAAATATCCCCAAGCGTCCTACAGGAAGAGACGACGGCTGCTTCATTGACTTCAAGTCTGCCGGACATACCTTTCTTTGGCATATATGCAACCTTTTTGTGGAAGTACTCCTTCCGTTCTTAAATATATGTCGTTTAGGACAAGTTATTTAGTTCAAAAATGAACTAATTTGCTTGTCCTAAACGTCATATATTTAAGGACGGAGGTAGTAGTACTACCAGCAGTTGTTGTGACTCATTTCTCTTTAACTAGGTTGCTTTGTAGACTATCTTGACGCCTCTCGTCGTTTTGACCAGCATATCCGTGATTTGCTGAGCGACCAAGTTCCCTTGAATATATCCAAAAGTGTTGTCTCGCTTCTCTTGTTTGACGGTGATTATTCTGTTTACTGCTTCTGAGTTTTCCAATAAACATCTGAACATTCACGGCTAACTATTGGAATCTTGTATTCATGTAGGATGTATCTGCGTGTTTCAATGCTCAGGCATTCCTATAGAAAGCAAGAAATCTTCTGTTACAAGAATATTGACTTCAGAAAAGTTTGGTGCAACTTACATAACTAGAAGAGACGCTGGTCGTTACATGAAGGTTGGTGCTGCATCCTTTACTTGTTTTGCCTATTCATCCATTCCCATTCATTTAAGACCGCTTCCGTATTCTTCAATCGCATAATTCTTGCTTTTGCTTTATTGTCATCTTAGATTCAAGTGCGCGATGCATCCAATACTGTTGCCACAGGGTTCTTGGAACAAGATTATTTAAGTTGTGGAATCACTCTTGTCAATGTCAAACAATCCCTTAATGTTCGTGTGATTCAGCTTCATCATGAGGTGGAAATTCTACCTGGCAGTAACCTAGTAGCCATAGAGCTTCTGGAATCTGGCAAACAATTGGCCACAAGAGGAATCATGACTAAAGATTCACTCACTTCTGAAGATGGCATACAGCTTTCCAACTCCACTTGTCTTCTGTTTAAGGTATGCTGTTGATTTCTGTGCTGTAAAAAATTAGCTGTGTCATGATACAAGTGGTTCTTTTTGTGCTAGACTGGTGATGGTGGACCACTTTTTGATGGTGATGGGAACTTTGTTGGAATGAACCTTGTTTTGGGTAATATAGGAGGCCCGTTCATGCCAAGGAGCGTCGTTATTGAAAAATTGGAGCAGTTTGAGAATACTATTCAATTGCTTGCAAGCAGGATATCTCGGTATGTCTTGTGTATTTCCAGAATATATATCAGCTGTGGCTTCTTCCATGTGTTCACTGTTTCTGTGTGGTGGTATCTGTTAGCCACCATGGGAGGAGGATGCCCAATTTATTGTTTTTTACTTTTACATTTGTTATTTCTTTGAAAGTTGTGAATGCATATCCCTCATTAATACTTGATTTTTCTTTTTCGTTTCACCATTGAAGTCAGCATGGTTGTCTAGTTGAAAGAAACTAAAATTTCATTCAGGCTAAAATATAGAAAATGGAACTCATATCTGTAACATCACACATAACATGCATCTATGATCTGGTCATATTTCCTATCTTCTGTGCAATTATTTTCATAATAGTGTTTTAAGAGATTCATGTCTTGGCCATGCTGTTTGTATTCTTTTGTGGATTATAATGATTTCACTATGCTCTGCTGCAGGGTTAGAAGAATCAGTGCACTTAGGTTTAAACTTCTTCATGGTGAGCACATAACATTTTCTGTTATCATTGTACTCTTTGAGACCACCAAGTGTATAACCTTTCAAAGGAATAATATTTGTAATCTGTCACAAGTAGTGCTAGTTTATTCTTACATTGTATTCTCATGACAAGGGTACTACCATAGGGTCAAGTTCTAATCTGTTAACCTTGATACATTGTTTCATGATGTGTTCAACCAAAGTGACACATCCTTGTATGCAGAGGTTTAGATGAGTGGAATTTATGACTATTATAATGGTGATTGCATATGACCTGTGCTTGTCTCGCCAGGGAATCAACATTCTAAACAGGAAGAGGACCTAGACTCCTTGGGCTACCCGAAGCGATCAATAGCTGCGGGTGATTGTAAGTCAAACATTTCGATTCCATTGACTTCCTGAATGTAGCATTTTTGTTAAAGGTCAGACTCTAAACTTTTGAGCATGTATCTTCAACCAGGTGCCATGGTTTTGGTTAATTCTTTTGAAGATACTTTTGGTGACACATATGATCCTAGTAAAGGTGCCTGGGGTGCACTCAGTGAAACAATCTCGAAAGATTTATCTCAAAGTGTAGTCTCCCTTGCTTCATACAATGGTGAGTTAATTAACAGTAGCATGCTTTTTGCTTTTCCGTATTTGTATGCGGCCATGATTTAGTAATAATCAAAATTTATGCAGGAGAAACAAGGTTTTTTGCATGTTCAGGCATAATTACCAAATGGAATGGATGCACCACTATTCTGACTTCAGCGAGCTTGGTTAGAAATCGTTGTGATGAAAGCAAGATCCATGAAAACCTCAGGGTTAGTTCTCTTATTCGTGTGTACTAGTTGTCCCTTAAGATATTGCTTAACTCTGTCATTTGCAGATTGATGTGTTGCTTCCAGACGAACAGCACACTGAAGGGACATTGCAACATTGCCATTTGCACTATAATGTCGCTATTGTCAGTTTTAAGGCAAACACTTCTGTAGCAGCAGATATTTATAGTCCAAGGTCATATAGGTATTCCGGCAAAGTGGTAGCAGTAGGGCGTGTCTTTGAATCAGGCATGTTAATGGCGACAAGAGGATCACTGATGCGGATTTTCGAGAGAAGATTTGATTGCATTAATTTGGTTTACTCCAGTTGTAAAATCACTAAGGTACACTGCTCATTTTTCTAGCTTTTTAAGTGCTGCAAGACAGTAGTGTGTATTTGTCGCACCTTCAACATGCTACAAGCAATAATAGTTATTCTTTTTGTTGTTGTTGTTAGGCTGGGATTGGAGGACCTCTTGTTGATTTTGATGGGAAATTTGTTGGTATGAACTTCTATGATGCGAAAGAAGGAACTCCGTACCTACCACAATCTAGCATTCTTCAAGTTCTGGATTATTTCGAGAAGAAAAGGTATTTGGTTCTTTTCCGGGGTTTGTAATTGCTTGCCATGTGAAATGTTTACATGTTCTGAGAAGAAGTTTTGTCTAATCTGTTGTTTCTTTTGGTATTGGATAGGATTGTTGCTGAAGCTGAAGCTGATGGTTTTATAAATAGGTACAGTACGTTTTTGGTTTCAGCCATCTTAAGACCTAGATTATTCGATTTCATTTCTAGCGTACCTAGATTTGAACTGAAGACCTTGATTGTTGTCGTTGACAGGTGGCCTGTGCCCAAGCCATTTTGGCGCCGTCTCGATGAGCATCATCAGAATGAGGACAAATAAGCGCTCCGTTGATGTACATGTACCTGGGAACTCTTTGGCCAAGCTGATCAATCACCAATAGATACCTCAGTCAGCCGTCTCCATTCTCTAGCTAGTATTGATTAGAGTCTTCTACCTGTATGCCATTACAAAATTCCCAGAACATTAGTGAACCTGATGTTCGAACAATCCAATTGTTTGTTGCTATGTTTGGAGTGCATGATGCTTGGCATGGTTCTGGGATTTGGTCTGTACGTCTGGTAGTTCCTGTTCCAAATTATAGGTGCATAGCTGATGTCTTTTGCAAGCATCTCGAGAAGACAAAATGGCCTATAATTTTGGATGGGGGAGTATGATATATTTGTGGTGCAATACTCTGCTGATCAAAATGTGTTGTGTTGCACTCTCGATTGGCATTTACCCTCTGCAGATATTATTATGGGTGTTTGGTTGGGTTGTGAGATGTGAAAAAAAGACTGTTGTGAACTGTGGAAAAAACCTGTTGTGAGTAATAAGAAAGTTGAAAGCTATTTGTTGAAACAGCCATGAAACAGGTTTTGTAAGAAATGACTGTAATGCTCCTGAAGGATTGTTGATACGCAAAATGATCATAAAACATTGTATTCAATGTTCATACTGTTGGCATGTGAATGACCATTTTAGAAAGGATTTTTTTTAAAAAAAAATTGCATTCCCATTAACAAAAGTCCAGATCATACCTTGCTCGCAAAGTTTTTGTCAAAGTGCACATGATTAGCTTAGAATTACAGAAGCCATAAGCTGACGGCTATTGGTTGTTGTACAACAGGAGTACAGGAACCGAATATGGACTCTACATATCTGCTTTATTAAGTACTTTTGCAAAATGACTATATACTCTACTCACCAATAGATATCTCATTCAAACGTCTCCATTCTCTAGCAAGTGCTTTTTGGTTCCCGGAACAGTAGTGACCCCATTAGACCGTAACAAGATTCGGTTACTTGAAAACAGAATAACATTTTACAGGCATTGGTGTTTCAGATTCTGAACAGGAAAACTGGTAAACGGGACAAGCACAATGTATCAGCAAAGCCAAGGCAGACAAAGTTTACACGTTCTTGAGCTTCTTCATCTTGGAGGGTGGCCATCTCCCCTTCTTCCTAAGCTTCCTCTTGCGGACAAGCCGCTTGCGCCGCTGCCTCAGCTTCTTGGCGAGCTTCATCCGCGCCCTCTGCTCCATGATCATCTTCTGCTTCGACTCGAGCGGCATCTCCTCGATCTTGGTCACCGGTTTCGGCTCTTCCGGCTGCTCCGCGCCAGCCTCTCCACCGTCTGCGGCGGCATGGACAAGAACCAGCCTCTTCTTCAGAGGGCTCTGTAGGAAGGGGGGACTCTTGCATCGCAGCCTTGGGGCTGCAACAACAAAATGCAAACCACTTACTAGGATGCAGTGCACACTAGTATCTATTTCACATATATTAATTCCGAGCTCACAGGTGCTTCCCATATATGCAATGCAATGCAGTAGTCAGCGGCGAATTCAGTGTGCTTCCTGTATCACTAGATTAACAAGACATACTCAACTATAGCAAGTACCAAGCCTAGTTTGCATTTGCGCTCTCTTGTGTTGCTTCTTAAATGTTAATTGGGATGGTCTTTCAAAAGAAAAAAATGCTTAATTGGTGTTAAATAAAGCAGGAAGGGAGCAAAATTTGCAGTTCTAGCGATCATTTAAATCAATTGCTGCTCTGGCACATTGGGAGCGTAGCACACTGCAGGTCAGAAGAAATTGCTGCACCACAAGTGTTGGACGAAATTCCCTAACGAGCCAGCAGCATCAGAGGCGCAGAAACGCCCGGGGCTGGACCGAAACCGGCAGCATACACTCTTAAACCTCGCTGCCAAGTTCCCTGCAGCTGGTAACAACCCATCCCAAGAACTGACCGCAAGCAGCATGCATATAGGTGGCCGTTGCCGTTGGACTCGAACAAGATGCCGGGGATGAGCGTCAGCGGAGCTTACCGGGGCAGGATGCATTGGCGGCGGCGGCGGCGGAGGAGGAGGAGGAGAGACCTCGGGAGCAGCGTGAAGCGGGGGAGAGGAAGGAGACGGTCGGGGAGAGGAGCGCCATGGCCATGGGTGGTGTTGCCTTCTTGGCCCCTGGATGGAGCTGAGCTGTTGGGAGGGATAATAACCAACCGGATAAGCCATCCTCTCAGTTGAGTGGGCTGCTGAGTTGCTGGGCCGGGAATAGGGCCCAACCCCCCGTGGAAATAACTCCGGCCCAAGGAGAAATGTGTGTTCAGTTACACTAGGCACTACACAACACCACTTCACAAATTTGATGAACCAGAGTAAACTTGCTTTGGGTTCAGAAACTCTGCAACAGTTTCGCTCATACAATTTCCTCTTTCAGGCACACTGCACAGGCAAAGATACTAATTTGACAGACTAGTCAAAGGATAAAAATCTAGAGAATACATCATGAATGGAACGATCACTGGAAACATTATGCTAATCACACACTCATATGCACATCATCATTCTTCTTTTGGAAAAGATATGCAACATCATTCTGAGCTGAGCCTGTGACAGTGTATAAAGTGCATCAGCTACATTTGACATTCACCGTTACCATTACAAAAGTACACATATATACAAAGTTGTGCACAGCTTATTGATGCATACTACACTTGGTTTTCGTCCACGGCACGCTGACGCTGTACAAACATTCTCAGTACGTCTCCACACCAGTAGACTTGCAGTCGACATCAAACCACACCTCATTCACACGGCCGATGAAGCGGAATGGGCTACTGTACTGCGCAATCGAGTAGGCGTTCTTGCTAGGGTAGTTTGTGGAATTGGCCCAGGGCGACCGACTCAAGCTCAAGGCAAGCTTCTCGGCTTCCTCAACAACGTTCCTGTCCCGTGCATAACCCGAGAAGCTCCTCACGGCAATGCAGTGGCTTGGCCATCTGTCTGGGTGGAGGTTCAGTTCAGGGAGAGGAACAGGAGGGGAAGCCTGGAACTTTGCTGGTAGGTAGAGCCGGACCACGTAGGCTGACGAGTGCAGGGGCCCTGCGCCTGGAACCACACTTGTGAGGATAGGGACGGTCATTCTGATCCGGGAGGAGTTGAGGTTTGCGCCCATCAGGTATTGGAACAATCTGCCAGCCAGCAACAACATAAAAAAGGTTCAGAGCTTGATGGATATACTATCTAATGAAGCAGATTGAGCACAGGCAACTGAAACAAATGTAAATTGCAAGGGCATTAACAACAGAGTAATGGATGGTTCAGGGTTGTTACAGATATGCTGCAAGCCTGCAATATGATGGATGTACATAAGATGTGACCTAGCAGCAGGGCATCAATATCCTTGTGGACTGTAATATCATAACTGTAATACTGTTATGGCATCAACTGATATCGATTCAGAATTCAGGAATCAGCAGAGTTTTTTTTTTTTGAGGGGAATCGACGGAGGGGACGAGAGTCCCCACCTGTTCATTTACCACAGATCCCGGCAAGCCGGTAATGGACGGAGCATGGCCCCAAGTACAAAGTTATCGCCCGAGGCGGAAGAATTACATAGCGGGAAGAGGGGAGATACTCAACGCATTACAAATCGGGCACACCAGTAGTCAGCAACATGGTGGAAACGAGTTGGGAGTCGGTGCTTCCACAGAAGGGCGTCTTCCTTACATTTGGCGAGGAGGTTCGCAAGGCTGGGAGATGCACCCCGGAACACAACCTCATTTCTGTGCTTCCATAGGTGCCAGCAGCACAGCAGGAGGAGCGTAGATTGAAATTCCTGGGGTTCCCCAGCCGGACATACAGTTTCCCAAAGCCGCACCACCGGCGCGGGCCCGGAGCCGCACCATCCCAAGTGAGTCCAGAACCTTTGTGCGAAGGGGCAGCCACTGATCAGGTGGTCACATGTCTCTTCTCCGCCATGGCAGAGATCACAGCGTGCATCATCCACAATGTGTTTGTGGAGCAGGTTGCTTTTGCACTGAATTCGTTCCTGTAGGAGCAGCCATCCGAAGAACTTGACACGCGGGGGAGCGTGGCTGCGCCAGACGAACCGGAACAGGTCGCTATCTGGGCCGACCCGAGTGGACACTCGATACAGTTGGGCGGTGTGAAGCCGGTTGTTGTCCTTCTCAAAGCAGCTCGAGCGGGAGTCCTCATCAGTTGTCAGGATGGTAGAGTTGATGAGGTCCAGGACGGCTTCCAGATCCTCAGCAGCCTGTCTGCTCAAGCGTGGAACCAGGAAGTGCTCGAGTCCCTGGAGCATCACCTCCTCCACCGTCGTTTCCGGTGCCGTCGAGTGGCTGTGCAGCGCCGGAAACAGGACAGCAAGTGACTCCTCCCCGGCCCAGACATCCAGCCAGAATGAGCAGGAGCGCCCGTTGCCCACCGCCACGCGAGTTATGCGCTGGTAGGCGGGGAGGAGCGAGCGCAGAGCTTTCCAATGGCAGCCGTCCGTGTCGCCTTCCAGAGTGGCCAGGTTCACCTATTCCCGTGCCCAGGAAGCCCAAGCAGATCCATCAGGATGGTGGAGGCGATGCAGCAACTTGAGGAGGAGGCAAGCGTTCTGACAGTCGAGGCGCCGAATCCCAAGGCCGCCATCTTCTTTGGCCAAGCACGCTTTTGCCCAGGCCACCAGACATTGAGCCCCAGAGACCTGCCCCGTGCCAGCCCAGAGGAAAGCGCGGCGGCGGGCATCCATTTTGTCCTGTACGCCCGGCGGTAGCGGGAGAGCAGCCATGAGGTATGTGGGTAGCCCGTCCAGAACGGAGTTGATCAGAACCAGGCGACCCGCCGGGTTGAGCAGGAGAGCTTGCCAACTCGCCAGGTACCGGTCGACTTTGGCGATCAGAGGGGAGAAGGCTGACAGCGGTAGCTTCTTATTGGACAGTGGCAGTCCCAAATAAACTTGTGGGAAGGACTCTTCCTTGCAGCCCAATATCCGGATGAGGCGAGGGAGGAGACTGGCAGAGACATGCATGGGGACAGCAGTGCTTTTGTTGAAGTTGGGAAGCAGCAGAGTTGCGGAATCACTGGCTGGAACTTTGCAAATCTAGTAGGGACGTGCCATAACAATACTCAAGTAAATGCAATTGATTTGGCACTAGGAAGCCATAATAGGATTTTAATTCTTTCACAAAAAACAAAGGTTACCAACTTCGTTAGTGAGCAATTTGCCTAATATATCTAAGATGAAGGTATCAAAACGTTTAATTTCAGTCAAGCACTCCAGCAGGTTACAAAACGGAACATGCTGTAGTTTCATAGATGTAAAATTTTGTAATTGGTCATGGATATCAACAGAGAGGTTCTCATATTTATATCTTTACTCAAATTGGTTCGCAGGATAATTAGAAAAATCTAGATAAGCTAACCAGGAAGAGTTTCAACCAAAACAATCAACCAGCAGCTCAGATACTAACTGAGATTACTCAAGATGACATACTTGCAAGTCTCATCTGATTGAACTACCAAACAAGTGCATCCTGATAAAAAGAACAAGAGCACACCAACCCCCTAAGTTTGCCTCCTCAAGTTTAACTAAAATACATCCATTTCCTGCATCTTTATCCATTCCTGCACAATAGCCGCTAGCGACAGGCTCAATCGATCGATCCGGCTGGCCGATCTGCATCAAGATCCTGGGTGGGCGGGAAGCGAGAGACGGTTACCGGTGGAAGCCGAGCTTGGTGGCGACGTGGAAGGAGGGGATGTCGGGGGTAGGGGCGGACATCCAGACGGTGTCGCGGTAGAGCCGCACCTCGAAGTCCGACTCCGCGTGCATCTTCGTGTACTGCGGCGTCTCCACGCCGCCGGCAGCCGGCAGGAGCAGCGCGACGAGGAGGAGGGGCAGCGAGAGCGCCATCAGATTCTGCTTCGCCGTGGTGGTTGTCGTCGTCGCTGACGGCTCAACTGCTTTGCTTCCTTGGGCTGACCGGCAGGCAAGGGGTAGGAGTGGTAAAATACATACGAAGAAGGTTTATGCATAGGTCAGCAAAACTTGCAAGGGAAAAATGATTTTATAACTTTAGAAACTCAATTTTAAATTAATCCGCACTTCTGAACATTTATAAGACGAAAACATATAATATAGACGAACTCATGAAAATATTCTAATATGCTAATCCTCTAATTTTTAAATCTAGGTATAATCTTTCTAGCAGCAGAGGCCATAGTTTAGTATAACTTAACAGTTACTAAAGAGTTTGCACACTAAAATTTGTTGTTTTAGCAGTGTCATGTTTTTTTATTTTTCTTATGATTTAATGATGTCTAAGTAATTATGCTTTGTTTATTGAGATATATCGACCGAGGAAATAAAGTGGATAATAAACTAGAATTTTAGTTTCATAGCGAGATATAGGTATATCCGATTATATCTACAACTATTCTTTTTTGGACTTATATGTACAAGTATTTGGTCACTTTTAATTGTTTATATAAACACTAAATTTGAGTTAGCATTTTTTTTTCTAAAATCTAAAACCAATTCAAACTCAACGTGTCTTGTTTAGGTATCTATATGTGTACATGATCATGAACGTAAATTCGTGTAATACAAAAATGTTGATGATTCACTCACATATCCACTCAATGTTTTCACAATCAACAAGTATTTATGATCACATTATATTTAACCTTTTGCCTGTAAAAGGAATGACAGCCCAAATGCTAGTATCTGTAGGAGAATTGTTTGACTAGTGATCATTCAATATTTTTTCTTCAAATTATGGATACATCTTATTTCAATTGTGACCACACAAGAAAAATAATATTAAAACTAGTTTAAAAAGAAATCTAGTACTCCCTCCGGTTTGATATTAGAATTCGTTTAGGATAGCGACACGGTCACTAAAGCACAACTTTGACTTCTCTTTTCTATAAAAATATTTATTGAAAAGTTTATATATATATTTTTTATCAAAGTAATTTTCAATACAAATATATTTATATGTTTTTTATATTTTCAAACTCAACAACTTAAAATTATTCATGATTTATATTTTTAATGTTTAACTCATTTTAAAACGACTTCTAATATCAAACTGGAGAGTAAATTCCAACTTATGTATCTAGTACTACTTATCAACCACCTCTAATTCGAGTATCATTCAACCAAACACACCCTAATTTTCCCTTTTCTTCCTCTTCCTGGTAGTAGCCCACACCCCAACCAAACTAATCTCAAATCTAGCCCCTCCCTCCTCCCCTGCGACTGCGACGCCGCCGGCTCCCTCAGCTCCCGCAGCCATGGCATCAAGGTGAGTTTTTTTTTTTTGTGCCCTCCGCATTAACATTCCCTTCGCCGTGTAACTGTTTCACCATCTCGCCGGATTCCTTTCCCTCCTCAAATCAGATTGGTGGCCACCTAGTCCTCCTTCCTGTGGCGGCTCTACTCGCGGAGGCGCGGCAATGGCGTCGCCGCCGCTGCCGTCGCAGATCGTGGAGTTCAACTGCAAGGTGTGCTCCGGCTGCTATCTCGCTCTTACGGCTTGATTTGGTTACTGCTGCTGCTACTGCTGAAATGGTGGTTTTGGTGGATGTGTGTCGCAGGTGATGGAGAAGAAGCTCGAGAGTCTGGGCTCCCAGGTCAACGCCCATGAAGAGAACCTAAGGTTCCTCAAGTCCGAAATCAATGCCATCGAAGGGGCGTGCGTCGACCTGGCGAGTAAGTTGTTAATGTGTTCGACCCTTCAGTTGCGATAGCTTTGTGCCTTTTTGGTTATGCAAATCCTTGTCTGATAAATGCTGCTCATACTGTAGACTTACAACAGGATCATTTTAACCAAAATGAACTTACACCATTGATTTTGTGCCACTTTATAATAGTTTGAAGTAGTGGTAACTGTGCCCTGTGGTGCATGGAATTTGACAGCATGGCACATCTAAACTGAGTCTGGTAATCTTCAGCAATCAGTGTGTCCCTGTCATCCTTTTTAATGGATGATGGACCAAAAATATCTTAATGAGAAGGCAGCAGCATTTGCTGTGTTTTACCTCTTGACTATAGAAAATTGTAAGCTTGAACCACATTATGGAAACATCATATTGGAAGTAGCCTTTCTGACCACTTTTCCTTTTGTGTAACACTATTTTTGGATGGCTGTAGCACATTAGAATAAACCTGCAAGTAACATGTTAATATGTTATCTCTGCATGAGTCAAGAAAGAAGTCAACATTCTGCAGTGCCTCTATAAGTGTTCTAAACCTGCAACTTTACCCAGTTAAACTCGGGAATTATCATTCATCCGCCGCTGCTGTTGCGAATAATGATACTTCTGCTCAAGAGGCTGAAGAGCGTACCGTTCGAAGTATACTCGATCAGAACAAGACAGCTGCTGCCATTATATGCCAGCTGAAGCTTCGTTCTGAGAAAGCATCAAAGATGCCACTGGTGAAAGATATCATTGGTTTTGTGGCTACACTGGGAAAAGTAAACGACGATAACCTCAGCAGGTACAATTTTCTTCCTTTGTTTGGTATGAGAGTTTTATTGCCTTAATTGATGCCAAGTTAATTGAGATGATATGTTTGTTTTCTTAATTCTGCTGTTGTCTATTTCGTTGTAATTTTGTTGTAGGCTTCTCGCAGAGTACTTGGGAATGGATAATATGCTTGCTCTGGTCTGCAAGACTTATGATTGTGTTAAGGATCTTGAGAAATACAACAAGGATGGCATCATTGATAAGGGCAGTGGCATACATGGACTGGGTCGCTCTGTAGGAAAATTGCTGAATGGAAGGTTCACTGTCTTTTGTCTTGAAACTTTGAGGTACGTTTGCAACCTTATTTTTGACCGTAGTATTTACAACCGTTATTCTCTTTTAGGGTCAATTGGATGAGAACTTTTAACATTATGCATTATTAAATGTTGCAGGCCATTTTCTGGTGATGTTAACATTGATGATCCGCAGAGAAAGCTTATTTTGCATAGACCAAGGTTGCCTGGTGGGGAGTCTCCTGCTGGTTTTCTGGATTTTGCAGTAAATATGATTCATCTGGATCGAGCACACTTGAGTTGCCTCACAGCCGGCGGCCATGGCCTTAGGGAAACTTTGTTTTACAGTCTGTTTTCTCATTTACAAGTTTATAAGACAAGATCTGACATGCAACACGCTCTTCCTCTGATAAATGATGGTGCTGTTTCTCTAGATGGTGGTATACTGAAACCCAATGGCTCATTTTGCCTTGGCGATAGGTATGCAATTTAGTCTTTTGCGTCTCTTGATACTGCCAATGAATCATACATTCGTTGAGTTTTGCTGACTGCCTGTTACTGTGTAAGCATGTATTTTTGTTGCTGTAGGCTATTCACAATTTAGTTACATCATGAGATTTTTGACAAGCTCATGCTATCAGACACTCGTTAGACTTAATCACGAAATACACAATGATTTGTGCAGCTTAATTTCATTTGCGGTAAACGGTAAAATCATGCTGTAATGGAAAACTTAGGAAGTGACGATTGCTTTTTTGTCTTGATCAACTATCTGTATGAGGTCCTAACTGTTGTTTTCTTATGTTCTACAGAAGAATACCAGTATTTTCTGCAATTATCTTACTCTGTTTTGTTTACTAGGCCATGTTTAGTTCTAAAAAATTTCTCCATCCATCCGTCACATCGAATGAACGAACACTAATTAGGAGCATTAAATGTGGATTAATAACAAAACTCATTTCATAACCCCGACCTCAAAACTCGAGACAAATCTAATGAGCCTAATTATGTCATGATTAGACAATGTTGTGCTACAATAAACAATCTCTAATGACGGACTAATTAGACTTAATGGATTCGTCTCGCGATTTCCCGTTCATCCGTATAATTAGTTTTGTAATTAAGGTCCTCCTAATATGTCTTGAAAGGGGAGCCAAAAATTTTCCCTAAAGAACTAAACTACAGGAAACGCAACTTGCCTGCTCTTGTTTGGACCGTTGTTGTTGCTATCCTTGTACACCGTGTTTCCTGTATAGTTTGCATTCACCCATGCTAGTCAAACTAAATTTCATTGCTTTAATAAATGACTTTTTGTAGGAAAAATCTTGAAGTAAAATTTCCCGTAGGCATTGAGGTTTCAAGTTCACCTGAAAATATCCTTGAAATGGAGGGGCAAGTTAAACTTAAGAATTGGGAGAAGGAAAGGCTTCTTGAGGATATAAAAAGAGAAGAAGATTTGCTGAAGCAAGTTAAGGAATTATACAGCAAGCAGAAGCAAGAGCTCATGGATTATCTCACTCGACCAGAGTTGACACAGGTATACTGGCAGTATCAATTTATTTAGTCCTAAAATGATGGTACAAGTAAATATGTCTGTTATTATCCATATATCTTCTTAGAAGGATGGACAACACTGAAACTCACCTGCTGTCCGTTCTCTTCTTGCAGGCACCACATGGTTCGCCAACAATTCCTTCACCAGCAACTCCAGGAAGTAATCCTTTTGGAGTCAAACCATCCCTCAAGCGCCGGTACTAGAAACATTTAGTGCCATCCTTATTTTGTTTGGACTTGCGCATGCTCTCATGCCTGCAGCACCAAGCAACTATTTGCCACAACCGTGGTGTTAGTTTGTAGAGGATAATAGGAAGTACACTGTTAGCCGGGAGGTCTGTTTATTTGCTTTTGTAGTGGATGGCAAACCCTGCTACTTTATCCTTTCGCTAGTTCTTTGTATATTCTCACAAGTTGAAGGAAGATGATAGAAGATGTTCTACCTAACGAAATTGAAGAAAACAGTCGAAGGAACATGCAGATGACATGTAGTTGCTAATCTGATATTGGTACTGTCTCCTTGTTTAGCATGTTTCTACAGCTGAAATGCTGAATTGTCATCACTTCGTTTTTGAATACTTGGAACTAAACTTCCCCAGATTCTACTTTGAAACATTATCCAAAGCTAATGCAGACAGCCAAAAATTAGTCAGCTCCCACTGTGAAGATGCAGTTCCTTGGCTTGGATTGCTTTTTTTTGTCACTGCAAACTCATAAACAGTTACCAAGTACTCTGTATTTGAAGCACAAAGTTACCAATTACAGACGCAGGAAGCATGTACTTGTGCAGTAGGTTACCTCTTCTTTTTGACTGGAGATACTTTCGCTTCACCTGCCGGATGCGTCGTCGTCCCTGCTTTCGAAACTGAAGCATCTTTTCAGACAAAATATGTTTTGCATTTGCATGAGGGTTCTCTTCTTGCCTCACAGAAAAAGTTTTTAAACTAGCATGAAAATGAAAACATCACAGAAAACCTGTTGTTAAACTACATAGCATGAGTAAGGATATACGTACAACAGAGGCATCAGTGAAAAAGAAAAGATTGAAAATGAATGAAAAAAAGGTTCCACCGAGACTTGAACTCGGGTTACTGGATTCAGAGTCCAATGTCCTAACCGCTAGACCATGGAACCAGTTGATGTCAAAATGAGAACAATTAACCATATATACGTTATACATAATGAGTACAGAAATGAAACAATTAATTATATTGGGGTTACTCAGATGATGCTTGTTTTGACCAAGAAGGATCAGTGGCCACCAATCAGTGAGCAGCGGATATTTGATGACCGTTGCCATCTCCAATCCAGAAACGAATTCAAACCCATCCACCGCAGCGGAGCGGAGCGGAGGGAGGAGCAAGCAAACGCCTCCAGGTCCAGGTCTCGCCGCCGGATCGCCCCCTCGCCGCTGGTGGGTGAGTGGCTTCTTCCTCCCTCCCCCTCTTCCTTCGTCCCACGGCTTACCGCCTTTCGGAGCTTCGACGCGGGCTGGGCAGCACCCGGGCAGGAGAAGTTTCCGCCGGTTTTCTCAGTGCCGGGGGGTGCGCCGCAGATTAGGAAATTCGTTTGGTTCGTTTCGGGTCGGATTTGTTCTAGAAAAGGAAGGTAGTTTATCTGCGGCTGGTCGATTTCTTATTTTTGGTAACACTACTTCTTCGATTCGGGTTTCCATACGCAAATCCCCCACTTACTCCCCGGGCCATTCTGAGAAGGGTCGGATCAATCTGGAGTTTTGAAATACAGTTCCCATTGCGGGGATTGAGAGATTTGAAATTAGCAAATTTCTCGTGCTGGGTTTCCATTTCGTGCAACATTTGATCGTGCGGTCCCTGCGCAATATTAAAGTGGCAAAACTAATGCTTGTAATTTGTTTATTTTGATACAACTATGTAAGGGGGCACGTATGCCTTTACTAGTTTGTCAGCATTTGTGTTTAGGATCAACGATGAACTTTGCTTGTTACATTCATATGACTGTATAAATAATTACCATTGACCATTGTTGCATTTCGGCAGATCCAGGCCTCCAGTTCCTTGTTCAATTCCAGGGTTTAGATTATACAGCGAGATTATAACAAATGGGTGCATCAAGACCACCAAGCACCCCTGCATCAAAGGGTGAGCGCACACCGATGTCGACCCCTGGTGGCAGCTCAAGGGCCAAGGAGGAGGAGAAGATCTTTGTTACAGTGAGGGTGCGACCCTTGAGCAAGAAGGAGCTGGCTGTGAAGGATGAAGTAGCATGGGGATGCGCTGACAGCCAGACAATCTTGTACAAGGGCCCCACACAGGACCGGGCTGCACCGACCTCCTACACTTTTGGTAGTTTTGAATCATCAGTTCATGAGCAATGCAGCTCAAGAAAATCTGTTTGCAACTAATCAATGTTTTTATGTCTCCAGATAAGGTTTTCGGGCCAGCTTGCCAAACAGATGTAGTCTATGAAGAGGGAGCTAAGGATGTTGCAATGTCTGCATTGGCAGGCATTAATGGTAGGTTGAGGCCAGTTTCTATGTTTGGTTGTTGCAGTGGAATGATCATCTGCAAGTGACCTTGTGTTTGTTTTGCAGCCACCATTTTTGCGTATGGGCAAACCAGCAGTGGTAAAACATTCACGATGAGAGGTGTTACAGAGAGTGCTGTTAATGATATTTATAGGCACATAGATAATGTGAGTTTTGTGAATCTGAGGATGTCAGTGCTTTGTACTTTTATGGATGATTGCTTCCTAACATGCCCATATTAAGTATTATAACACATTATTTTTCTTGTTTAGACTCCTGAGAGGGAATTTGTTATCAAAATATCTGCTATGGAAATATACAATGAGATTGTGAAGGATCTTCTACGACCTGACTCTGCCCCCCTTCGGTTGTTAGATGATCCCGAGGTTTGTTTTCAACGGACTTGGTTTATACAATGCCCCGACAAAATTTTGATGCTATAGTGATCTAAATGATAATATTTTCTGTTGGACAGAAAGGAACCATCGTGGAGAAGTTGCAAGAAGAAATTGCTAAGGACAGCCAACATCTGAGGCATCTAATCAGCATCTGTGAAGGTAAATAATAAATACTGTAAAAAAAGGAAATGAATCGAGCTAATCACTTCCAAATGATTGCAGAACAAAGACAGGTTGGGGAGACAGCACTAAATGACACTAGTTCACGTTCTCACCAAATCATTAGGCTGGTATGTATGCTGTTTACATGGAGTCATTCCATGAAAAAACATGGTGAGGAAAGTGTTAATCTTTTGTGGTGTATTTCTTTATCCAGACACTCGAGAGCAGGCTCCGCGAAGTGTCAGGATGTGTTAAATCTTTTGTTGCTAACCTGGTAAGCATACTTTCCTACTTTTAGTTTTGGATATTGGTATGCTGCATTCATAATTTGAATAATTGCTTGCTCTGTTTGCAGAATTTTGTTGACCTTGCTGGAAGTGAACGAGCTGCACAAACACATGCCATAGGTGCAAGGTTGAAAGAGGGTTGCCATATAAATCGCAGCTTGTTGACTTTGACTACTGTCATCAGAAAGCTAAGGTACAATTGACTTTTCTCTGCATTCATCTAGAAAGTGTAATGTTGAAGATTTCTGCTGTTGAAATGCATCTGATGAACTCTGCATTAACTGTATTAGTTTTGTCATTAGTTTACTCTTAGTTCTGGTTATTATATGTTGGATGTGTTCAAGTTAATGGGTGTATCTCAGGTCACAACAATTTCATAGATGAGTGCACATGGATGATGTACTAACAAAAAATGTATCAGATGAAATACATTCTGCTGACATACTGTTTTCTTATTGGTCCAATTGCTATCTAGCAAGTCAGTTACCATGTCTGGAAAAAACTTATGATTTGCTTGTGTCTCATGGTAGTGCAATCTTTCTTTCAAGAACGCAATTCGTGGACCAGCAATATGCAAAAGTCATCTAGAAGTCATACCAAAATTGGAGCATAACTGCTTAATGTACCCCCCCCCCCCTTTTTTCTTTTTTTGCATATTTGGTATAAGCGCAATGGATTGAAAATGATTTTTCCAGTGCTTCGTGAATTGTGCTCATGTTGAAAAATAGTTATTAGGCAGGTATTCTTTGTGGTTTAAAGAACTCCCGGTATTATTGAACGTTTCTGCTATTCTGCATTACAAATCCGTACATCCAAATCCCAAGTAGCAGGAAAAGTTGGCTGAGTCTTCTTGAATGTTTCTTCTTTTGAATAGAAAATTCTAGCAACAAATATACATCTTTATTTGGGAATGAAACCTCATTGTAAATTTCAATTGCAGTTCGGAGAAGCGAAGTGGACACATACCCTACAGGGATTCAAAGCTGACACGTATTTTACAGCTTTCTTTGGGTGGAAACGCAAGAACAGCAATCATCTGTACTATGAGCCCAGCTCTGACACATGTAGAACAATCTAGAAATACTCTATACTTTGCAACCTGTGCAAAAGAGGTCACAAATACTGCAAAAGTTAATATGGTAAGGGTTATGAGTTGTGACTTTGAGTCAACATTTCTTTGCGCCCTATTGCTGAAAAAACATCAATACATTTTTCATACAGGTTGTATCAGATAAGCAATTGGTGAAGCACCTTCAGACAGAAGTTGCTAGACTAGAAGCAGAGCTGAGAACCCCTGACCGTGCCTCCTCTTCTGATGTCCTCATAATGGAAAAGAACAGGAAGATTAGACAGGTATTGTCTCCAACGGTCTCATAGATTACTTCTAACTTTCAGGAGCTCATTAAATACTTAAAAATGTTACCTTTTTTTCATGATCTAACCAGTGAATTCTGTAGATGGAAATTGAAATAGAGGAACTAAGGAAACAACGAGATAATGCACAGTCAGAGCTTGAAGAACTGCGTAAGAAGAAGGGTGATCACCAGCCAGTAAGAATCTGCCTTTGTTTGTCCAGAACTTCTCCTTTTCACCATTAGCTAACCCTTTGAATTCCACTCTATTCTTGCAGGGGTGGAATCCTTTTGACTCACCACAAAAATCCCGAAAGTGCCTCACATTTTCGGGATCATTAGAGCCAAGTAACAAAATTAAGATGAGGAGCTCGATTAGGCAATCATCTACTGCTCCATTCGTGTTAAAACATGAAATCCGCAAGCTGGAGCAGCTGCAGCAACAGCTTGAGGTTGAAGCGAACCGCGCCATTGAAGTACTTCACAAAGAAGTTCAATGCCACAAGCATGGCAACCAGGATGCTGCGGAAACTATTGCTAAACTTCAGGCAGAAATCAGGGAGATGCAAGCTGTTAGGTCTGAGAACAGAGATGTGGAGATGATTACAGATGAAGCAAATCGATCTGAATTGAAAGATGAGATCTCTAGACTTCATATGCAAGACAATGATATTGCCAAACTCGAGGCGAAGTTAGAAAATGTGCAACAGTCTATTGACAGATTGGTGATGTCACTTCCAAATGTTGCCATGCCATGTAATGAGACTACCCCAAAGTCCAACAGATCAAAGAAGAAGAAGAGGATGCTTCTTCCACTGGGTGTGAGCAACAACATAATAAACAGAGCAAATCTTCTAAGAGCACCCTGCTCTCCCCACTCTTCTAGTAGGCCTTCAGAAGTTGAGAACAGGGCCCCAGGAGGTGACACTGTGTCTGTTGAAGGATCAGAAAAGGCTACTCCCACCAAGAGTGAAGATGGAAATGTATCATCACGTGATGAAACACCACGCTATAGGCGATCCAGCTCAGTGAATATGAAAAAGATGCAGCGGATGTTTCAAAATGCTGCAGAGGAAAACGTGAGGAGCATTAGAGCTTATGTGACTGAATTGAAGGAGCGAGTTGCAAAACTTCAGTACCAAAAACAGCTGCTAGTTTGCCAGGTTCTGACCTCACCTGATGTTGGACACATACAAATGATGTTATCCTGGAAAATAGTTCTGTTTTCATTCTGCTAAAATCTGTTTCTTTTATAATCTTTCACAGGTCTTGGAGTTGGAATCTAATGAAGGAAAGTCAAATGAGGACTTGGAAGAGGATAATTCTGGACCTCTACAGGACACTCCTGATTCATGGGGCAGATTATTCAAGGAGCAGATGCAGCACATTATTCAATTGTGGGATCTCTGCCACGTATCTATCATTCATAGGACACAGTTCTACCTGTTATTCAGGGGAGATAGAGCTGATCAGATATACATCGAGGTTGAAGTAAGAAGACTGACGTGGTTGCAACAACACTTTGCTGAGGTCGGTGATGCAAGCCCTGCAGCTGGTGATGACACTGCAGTTTCGCTCGTCTCCAGGTAGCTGACTACGGAGTAGTATCTAACATGATGTTGCTTTTCTGAGTTTTACCTATCATGGCAATTGGTTCTAGCAGGAAGAAAAAAACTAGTGTTGAAGTTTACATGACCTTTATCCATAGTGAATCATTTCTGTGTCCCTTAGTCATGACTGAAAGTGCAATTATGAAATAGATACTGGTTGTTGTTTTTTTTCTGCCTGGATCTAACTTGCCTTTGGTTTTGTTTACCTTTGCACAGTATCAAGGCATTGAGGAATGAGCGGGAATTTCTTGCAAGAAGGATGGGGTCAAGGCTAACAGACGAAGAGCGGGAGCGCCTCTTCATTAGATGGCAAATCCCCCTTGACGCTAAGCAGAGAAAGCTGCAGCTTGTGAACAAGCTGTGGACTGACTGCAACGATGAGGTGCACATCGAGGAGAGCGCGGATGTGGTGGCCCGGCTTGTTGGATTCTGTGAGGGTGGCAACATCAGCAAAGAGATGTTTGAACTCAACTTTGCAGTCCCCACAAGTAGGAAGCCGTGGCTGGTGGGCTGGCAACCCATTTCAAACATGATCAGGGAGAAAACTCAACTTTGGTAAGCAGATGGAAGCATCTAGCTAGCCTAGCCCCTTTAAATTAATCATGATGGTCAGTTGAACTCTGGACTTGTTGATCAAAAAAGGGGGGAAGTGTCTGATCCTTGCAGAAGCCTTCCTGTAGATGGTGAATTCATGTAGTGGTGCCTCTTTCTTCTGAAAAGTGTAGAGAATCTGAATGTTGTCGCATTCTTTATTGTGTATACCAAAGGCACATGTTTCAAGAGAGGTTAACATGTTGATGATGGTGGTGGTGTGGATTTTACTTGGTGACCAAATTAAACCCTTCCTTCACACAAATTAGTTCCTGACCTGATGGACGCTTGTTGGCTTAGTCAACTTCCCTTCTGAGGAGGTGAAGAATTGCATGCTTGTTGCATGTTTGCAGGATCAGGCAGACTGGTTGTTTGGGAGGGTGAGCAGGGAATTGCGTGTATTGAGGGGGAGGGAGCTGCCATTGCTCGTGTTGGTTCCCCTTGTTAGGGTACAAAAATTGGGGGTAGGTCGTATGCAAGGGGAGGGAAACAAAGAACAAATGGAGAAGAGTTTGCTTGGGATGTCTGAAATCATTAGATGAGATTTTTTATGAACAAAATATGAATCACTGGTGGGATAATGCACGGTGGATCTTGCTTTATGGATTGCTATTTCCATTCCTCCCATTTTTGGATTGAATTTTTCCCTTCCTTTTCTCTCTACTCGTGCTTTTTCTTCTTCGAAAAGAGGAAACCCACGAACCAAACCTAAATTATTTCACTTTGCCACTCATAACTCATTTTTGTTTCGTGCCTGGAGTCACGTTTTGTACATCAAAATCTCCCACAACTCATTTCGTTCGGTTTTCAGTTTCGATAAAAAAAAACTTGCATGGATCCAACTATATAAGTTCTGCAAGTGTCAACATTACCAAATTTGACAACAGTCAAGTTGAAAATTTAATCAATTCAGTCCCATCATATCCCTCCTACAATCGGTGGTTGCTGGTTGGATCAACAAATAGTATGATTGAACAATAGACTAATGCACAATTATTGATGAGTTAACATAACAAGATTGCTCCAAAATATGCAATAAACAATGAAGTTAGAATGTTGAAATGATTTGTACTATCTTGTATGTATGTTCTGGACTTCTGGCGCAGCATACCCACTTATGAGAGTGTCCACTAAACTAAACAGAGTAATAGACTAATAGTTGTAGCCATGGATACATACGAATTAAAATAGACTAATAGTTGTAGCCATGGATACATACGAATTAAAATAGTAGTTGTTCTAAGTAAATAGTTGACTAGCCCGTGGAAACAGAGACTATAATGACGATTTCCACCTTGAGCTTGGGAAGGGCAAGAGGAATGGTGGGTTTGTAAAAATAAAAATAAAAATGAATGCGCAAAAAAAAGAGGTTCCACCGAGATTTGAACTCGGGTTACTGGATTCAGAGTCCAATTTCCTAACCGCTAGACCATGGAACCACTCGTGCTGGCATTTTATTTTAAAATTATATCAGCAAAGTGTACCTTGATGCGCGTCAACCGCGGTCATCTCCGAGCTCTGGACGCCACGTCGCGTCGTCCTCCTCATCCTCACGACCCTCACCTGCTCTACGTCTACTGCTGCTGCTGCCAGTGCCTCTAGGAAATGGGGATGGGGAGCCATTGCCCATCCATCCACCGCGCTATTATAGGCTAGTAGCTGCACGCCCCCCCCGCAATCCGCGGCGCTCCCTTCCCGTCTCCCACCACAAAGCGCCGAACCCCCGCGCCGCCCACGCCTCCCCCCTTCCCTCCCCTCCGTCCGCCCAGCCCCTGCCGGAGCCCAGCTCGCGGCTGTCCCCGTGGCGGAGGCGGGCCGGCGGGCGGCCATGGACGTCGACTGCGTCTCGCTGCCCGACGCCCCCGCCCCCGCGGCCGCGGACGTCGACGATGCCGGCCATGGCCTCGGCACGCTCCTCGCCGCTGCCCGGGCGTACCCCAAGGGCGGGCCCAACGCCGGCGGCGTGCACGAGCTGCTCGAGTGCCCCGTCTGCACCAACTCCATGTTCCCGCCGATCCACCAGGTCAGGTCCCCGCGCCTTTCTCCTCTTCTTCGTTTCCCTGCCTTGTGCCTTGGCGCTGGAGCGATCCTCACTTTGGAAAAAAAAAGGGATCTGATTGATTCCCACATGTAACATGCAATTGATTTCTAGGCCGTGGCGCGGCGCCACTGGAATCCTGCTTCTCTTCGTTTATGCCACAACGTGCGGGGATTTTCATCCGCATACGGACACACACAAATTCATGATAATTCCGTCGGCAATTATCATCCTCCCAACACAAACTTCGTTGAATTGACTTATCAATCAGCTGTAGTTGTATATCATGCTACGTCCAGCCCTGGCAGGCTGGCACATGGTTACGAAGAGGGGAAAAAATTGATCTTTCAAATGGCCATTCAATAACACCGTTCCACAGTTATTTGAGTAGCTTGCGAAAAACTGGAGTAAAGAGAATTCAACAGGACTCATGAGTAATCAATTATTCTGGAGTTCAGCCTGTTCGTTTGGCTGGTGGCTGGTGCTGGTTTGTTCTGAGAGAAAAGTACTGCTGGCTGGTTGCTGGTGGTTGGTTTGTTCTGAGAGAAAAGTACTGCTGGCTGGTGGCTGATAAGCCAAACGAACAGGACTTTTTCTGCCCTACAACCTGTTTTGATTTTTTATTGTCAGCTCGGTGAAAGTTGCAACCTTTCGTTATCACTTATTTTGCCTTTCTAGATCCAATTTCCTTCACGGGACCAATCTACCGGATTAAGTGGAGGGTGTGTAGTTGATGGGGGGCTAGTCAACTTCCCTTCTGAGGAAGCCATACTAAGCCATAGCAAAAGTAGTATATCAGCAATTCTGGCATGGGAGTGGCATAGGCACTAACTCGGGTTGCTTTGCATCGAGGGTCCTAAAGTGAAGAATAGTGATGCATATGATGATATTATGAAATATAAGTAAAAAGTGGCTAATTAGTGTCGATGAAGATTTCAATGCTAATACAAATATGTTGATCCTGAATCAAGACAAGTCTGAATATTGATAAGTTAAGTTACCCATTTTTTGGTTGCGTGCTTACAAGTGGATATTATCATGAATACAACACCTCCTTGGAATCAGATTCAGTTTTTTTTTATAATTGGAATCAGATACTTGGTTTCATATAAGAGTTGGCTGCACTACCTTGCAATTGAGTGTCTCAGGGATAATATAGCTTTTATGTAAACTGTAAAGAAGAAAAGAGAGATTATGTAGTGTTTATTCTTCATCTTAGCGTCCCTACTCCCTAGTGCTGTTTAGAGATGTTGTTCTCATGTATATTTTGCATTTGCAGTGCCAAAATGGGCATACGTTGTGTTCCACTTGCAAGGCTAGAGTGCACAATCGTTGCCCTACATGCAGACAAGAGCTAGGTGACATCAGGTGTTTGGCACTGGAGAAAGTAGCCGAGTCGCTTGAGCTTCCCTGCAAGTACTACTCCTTGGGGTGCCAAGAAATCTTCCCATACTACAGCAAGATAAAACACGAAGCACAATGCAGCCTCAGACCATATAATTGCCCCTACGCTGGTTCTGAGTGTGCCGCGGCTGGCGACATCCCTTATCTTGTTTCCCATTTGAGGGATGATCACAAAGTTGATATGCATAGCGGCTGCACATTCAACCACAGATACGTCAAATCGAACCCACGAGAAGTTGAGAACGCCACCTGGATGCTGACGGTAAGTACCTATGGCATTGCATATCTTGGTAACTGTTCTCTTGATAACTATTCTCATAAGATTCTTGTTCTTTGGACGAAATAGAATGCTAATAATAGGGAACTGAAAATTTGATTTTGGTGTGTTTATGTAGGTGTTTCACTGCTTCGGGCAGTACTTCTGCCTGCACTTTGAGGCCTTCCAGCTTGGGATGGCACCAGTATACATGGCCTTCCTTCGCTTCATGGGAGACGAGAATGAAGCAAAGAACTACAGCTACAGCCTTGAGGTGGGCGCCAACGGCAGGAAGATGGTATGGGAGGGCACCCCCAGGAGCGTCCGCGACAGCCACCGGAAGGTGCGGGACAGCCATGACGGCCTCATCATCCAGAGGAACATGGCACTATTCTTCTCTGGTGGTGATAGGAAGGAGCTGAAGCTCAGGATCACTGGCCGGATCTGGAAAGAGCAGCAGAGCCCGGACGGCGCGTGTATACCCAATCTGTGTAGCTAAGCGGTGCAAATGCAAAAGAAATGGTGCTGATTTGGCCGATATTGTACAATCCAATTGCCATACCTTGCTGTTCCTCTAATCGGGCGGCAATGTTTTGTGTTGTATCTTTGCTGAAAAAAGAAGGGAATTATTAGGAGGGTAGGATGCTCCTGTAAATGAAATTGTGCATACGGCATCCTTTACCTCACAGTAAATGTGGTGTGGGCTGACCAAGCTCTCTGCTGCTCAACAGAGTTGTGTGTTTCGCTTTCATGTTTTATCGCAACAGAGGGGCGGTTTTGTGCCAGTATATCAGAGTTGAGCATCTTTGATGTCAATATGTCATAGAAAAATGATGCCGAGAAGAAGAAAGAACATTGGGAATCTGAAGAAGGTTACCTGTTATTTCTGCCGTTTTCTTTCTTTCTTTATTTACTTACATGTGATGGCGCTCCTTAAACTTAGAGATGGTAGTTGAATATCTGAAAATGTGGTTGTAACAATGTTCAGAGCACAATGGGGGCCATTTTTTTTCCTGTAGTTTGTGAATCGTAGAAAATGAAGGGTTAGTCAAGCAGCGAGGTGATTATGATTGGCTGCTCTTTCATCGAAAGAGACTCATGATGGCTGCTCTTTTGGAGTGGGACCTAGGATGGTACCACCGGTTTAATCTGGATCAATCATCAGTTTTCCAGGTGGATAAGTGAGACGGATGCATCTGACCTGACATTCGGTAAGTCGCTCCGTGTAAAATTCTTGTAATTCCGTGGACATTTGCCTGAAGAACAGGGAGATTGTGTCAAAATTGCAGACGGGCATGCATCAATCTGCTTGTGATGCAAATTGCAGCTGAGCATCAAGTACTGTAGTGTCGAAACTTTTTAAACGTTCAGCAATCTGTTGAATCCAGGTGTGTTCCTGTTCTTCCACTCAGACCCAGCCGAGCCGAGCCGAGCCGAGCCTGTGATGCACTCTGGCGCAAGCCGAACAGGAGCCTTCAAGCCGAAGCTTCCTCTGCAGGCAGTCTGCACTCTGGCTTGGCTACCCCAGCCAGCCCAAGCCGAGCCGAGCCGAGCCGAGGGCCATCCCACAAGCCCAAGCCCAGCGGCAGTTTCTTCTTCCTTGCTCGATCTCTTCCGGCGCGGCGCTGCGCTGCGCTGGTGGTCTCTCCTCCCTCCTCCTCCCCTCAGGCGGCGGGAGCCCAAGCCGCTGCACTCCCATGGTAAGCGCGACCCCCCCCCCCCGCCCCATCTCCCGCATCCAACCACCGGAGCCGCCTGTGTCGGCGCGGATCTCGCCCGCTCCTGCTAGATCTCGCTCTTTGTCGCGGCCGCTTCAGATTCCTCGAGCGATCCGGAGCGGGGGTGTTATGGTTTCGATGTGGGTCGCGCGTGTTCCGATCCCCTGATTTAGTGCCGGATCGTTTGATGCCCCCGCCTGAACTAGGTCTTTTTCCTGCTTGTCTCTCCAATCATGACACATGCGTTGTTGTTATTGTTGGGGACGCGCGTGCAGTGTTTATGCAGATGTAGTATATGCTTTGCTTTATCCTGTATATGCTCACTTTACTTGTACACCATCGTTATGATATTGCTGCTGCGGTTGGTGTTGTACCCTTAGCATAACATCCATCACAATTTATCTGATGCACGGGACGTTAGTACATCATAGATGTACCATCTGAAACTTACAATGTTGATCATAGATTAAATGAGTTCAACTGGAAAAAAATGCTTTACACTCAACACTACCATCACAACTAGCTCCTCCTGTTCCTGGGGTCTGTTCGACCAGACCACCATCATGTTGGCTTATGTGGCGGATTTCCCTGCATTACCGTTTGACGATTTACATCAGAGTTATATGTCATGCTTCAACATTTTTCTCTCTTACTTCCATGCAGGTGGTGCTTTTACATTACCTATGCTAGTTTGCCTCTTGCTACATTTCCAAAATGGTGAAGCTGACTATGATAGCACGTGTCACCGACGGCCTTCCACTGTCGGAGGGACTAGACGATGGTCGGGACCTGAAGGATGCTGACTTCTACAAGCAGCAAGCAAAACAATTGTTCAAGAACTTGTCCAAAGGGCAGCACGAAGCTTCGAGGATGTCAATCGAGACCGGACCATACCTTTTCCAGTATCCTTTTACCATTTTTTCTCATTCACAATATTTTTTTGTTCCGTAGCGTTCCTTGTTTGAAAAGAGCTCATTCTTCAGAATCCTAAACTAGAGTATGCTCAAGAAAGAAAGAAAACATGCGAGTCTAGGCAGTCCAACCACATCATCTTAAAACTTACATAAGTCTCATGTATATATTTGATTCAGTATTCATTTACCAGTTCAAGTTCCTTTGACCAGCACTGTTTCCATTTAGACATTGATGTGTGGATGCTTATCATCTGTCTCCATTTCAACATTGATGTGTGGATTGCACCTAGTAGTAAACTATATCACTAATGATGTACATTACTGTTGTTGTACCTTGATTCACCAAAACAGCTACATCATTGAAGGCCGTGTGTGCTATTTGACTCTGTGTGATCGTTCTTATCCCAAGAAACTTGCATTCCAGTATCTTGAAGATCTCAAAAATGAATTTGAGAAGGTTAATGGCAGCCAAATTGAAACTGCCGCAAGGCCATATGCATTTATTAAATTTGGTATGGTTCCCTTCTCATGTGTTGTCATTTTTACTTATTTTCTTAATATTTCTACTAGTTGATAGCTTGTATGTCTCTGCTTAGATGCATTCATACAGAAGACCAAGAAACTGTACTTGGATGCAAGAACACAAAGGAACCTTGCCAAGCTGAATGATGAGCTCTACGAGGTCCACCAGATTATGACTCGCAATGTTCAAGAAGTTCTTGGTGTCGGTGAAAAACTAGATCGTGAGTTTGCCATTGCCATCTTGTCTACATTATTACAATACAATTTCTGGAATGATCGGGCCTGTTCAGTACCCTCTTAGGCTCTTACAATCTGGCTATCAGGTTCAAAAATCTGTTTGGTTCTAGCAAATTATGTTGCCAGATGAATCCTCTAGGGCTGTAGCTTTCTGTTATGTCCCTTCCTTTGATGGCTCCCTCTCTGTTTAGATTTTTGGCATGCTAGAATAAAACCTGTGCTTCGCAATGGATCTACAACAGAAACAATTGGCAAATGCTGAATTGTTTTTGCATATCAGAATAAAGAGTTCATGCATTTATGGTGCAGCCTGTGCTCAAAAATAGATTGTTCTTGTACTAATTGGTTTATAGTGGAGGCTGAACTTTAAACCTCCAGAAGTTTATGGTGAGGCTTATGCTCGAAATCAGTAAACCTAGGGAAACATGTGAGATGATGTACGGTCTCTTTGTGCTTCCTTTTGCATTCATCTTCATTGTGACCAAGATTTATTACTATATTGGGAATACATTAGTCCTCCCTTATATGGAGGAATGTTTGAATGCCTTATGGCTGTTGTAATAGGGGTTGACGGTTGTAGTTTAGTTCAAATTTGTAGTCAGCCAAATATGCGCAATTGCCCATCCAAGCAGGTTATCAGGCACATCCTAATAATGTCTGTTTAAGCTGTGTTTACCTACTGAATGATTTTCCTGCAAGACCTGTCGCTGTTCCCCAACAACACAGCCTTTTTCACAAGCAAGTTGGGTAGGCTAAGGCCGAAACCTAACAAGAATTAGATGAACCAGAAAGCAATTTTTAAAAAATGCAGTAGCAGTAGTAATTTGCTAATGGCATCAGTAGAAGTAGATCAATGTCTATTTCTGCCCCCCTCCCATCTATTATTGATTTATTTCACAATGTAGCAGTTGTTTAATGTAAGGTTTCTCTTTGCAGAGGTGAGCGAAATGTCGAGTAGGTTGACCTCTGATACTAGAATCTATGCAGAGAAGGCGAAAGATCTCAATCGCCAGGTAAGGGCCTGTCGACTACATTTGCGTTTCCAGCATATGCATCTGAATATTTTTGGATATCTGGTTTCACCGTCGCGACACATGTCTGTCTTCATTTTGTTTTTTCAGGCCTTAATTCGGAAGTATGCCCCTGTTGCCATTGTGATTGGGATAGTACTGATGCTCTTTTGGGTTAAGAACAAGATATGGTGACATGGTGTATCTCGGGACCTCCCTGAGTTACACAACGCCAGAACCTGGTGCCGAGTGTCAGATGCTTCGATGGCTTATCCCGCATCTGCCGATTCAAGCGAGTACTTTAGCTGCCAAAAGCAAACCCGTTGTAGTAGTATACACCCTAGATATGGACCTAGTGTTAACGATCCTCGGAACAGGCGCACATTCTGGTGTTAACTGGATCCGCGTAGCAGTAATATGCTTTTTTTGCGAGCACACCATGTAAGAGTCAAGGTTTCTGGCTGCTGATAGACACAAGTATTTCACTACTAGTTACCATACTGTATGCGAAACTGAACATGTTCAACATGCTGCTGGAGCCTGGAGGCAGGTCGTTTCCATTTACTACAGATTCCCAATTTATATAGAATTAACGAATATTCGTGGCATGTTATTTCATGAGATGGTATTTTGTTGAATGTAGAGTAATGTGGTACGTTTTATAAGCAAAGTATGTCGTTCGGACTGCTAGTTTGTTTGAGCCGAAAAACATTGCAAATGCCAGTCAGAAATCTAAAGGTGAAGACTAGCATGAATCCAGAGCAAAAACGAAGGTTTCACTCCAGACATTTATCTAAAATCCACTCATATAAGGGAGCAAGCATATACACATTCCACTCGGAATTCGTGACGACGATCGATCGATCGATCGATCCTTCTTGTGGATTCGACGATCGGCAAAAGGAGGACGATGAACTAGTATATGCTAGAGCAGCAGCAGCAAGGTAAGGTTGTCAGCACCGGAAGCCGAGCACCCTGCCGTCGACGGGCGAGACCCCGACGCGGCAGACCTTGGCCGCCTGCACCCGGTGCGTGAGCAAGCGCAGCATCTTCACCCTCCCCTTGACGACCAGCAGCGAGTCCACCTCTATCACCACCGGCGCCTGCTGCTGCTGGTCGTCGTCGGCGACGCCCATCCGTGTCGGGGGCTGCGCGGCGACGGGGATGGCCGGGACGTCGAAGGTGGCGGACATGTCCTTGGTTCGGCCCCCGTCGATGAGTCCCGCGGGGATGTAGACGGAGCCGAGCTCCCCCCCGGCGTAGGCGACGCGGAGCTCGCTGTCGAAGTGCGCGAGCGGGGACCGGTTGGGGTTGCGCACCGACGCCGTCTGCTGGAAGGTGAAGGCGACGGTGCCGTTGGCGGCCGCGAAGGAAGGGAGGCGCACCGCCGCCACCGCGATGTCGGGTGGCCGCGGCCGGAACAGCAGGAACAGCGCCGCGCCGGCCCCGCCCGCCGCCAGCAGCAGGAACGCCGTCGCGGCCAGGCACGACGCCAGAGCGGAGGAGGTTCTTGGGGCCCGCGGCGGCGGAAGGTACGCGTGCGGCGGCGGCGGCGGAGGGCTGCTGGGCATGGGGCGATCCGGCGGCGTCCTGGTGGCCATGGGACGCTCGGAGCGCGGCGGCGTCCTGCTGGGCGTCGGACGCTCCGAGCCCGGCGGCCTGGGCAGGGGGCGCTCCTCTGCTGCCGCAGCATAGCGCTGCGGTGGCGCGGAGGCCGGGGACCTGGGCGGGGGGCGATCCGGCGGCGGCGCGCGCTGGTCCCCCCGCGGCCCGGGCACCCGTGGGCCGGGCGGCGGCCTGAAGAAGGGTTGGCCCTCGGCCGCGTAGTGGCCCGGCGGCACGGCGGCGGGGGCCTCGCCGCGGCGGGCGGGGCGGTGGTGCTGGTGCATGCGTGTCAGTGTGTGGAAGCGGCTCAGCTTGATAGTGGTGGGTGCGGCGGAATTGCGGATGGATGGATTGCTTTTATCTATGTCGGCGGTGAGATGAGGAAGGTGGTTGGCATGTGCTGCTGATGGGGATCGCAAAGCAGAGTTGCGATCACCAGTGCAGTGATCTCGCTTGGCTCACTGTTACCGCTCGCTGAGTTGAGGAAGCTTGGTCCAGACGGAACGACCATGAGAAACTGCTGAGTTTCCTTTCGCAGCAACTTTATTAGAGATGCAAATAACTAGCACATCCTGTTGGCTTGTTTCTTTCGTCCCTCGCTTTTCTTTTCTTTTTCATTTCTCAAAGCAAAGCGAAGCTCGTGAGGATTAGGAGGAGGCTTCTTCGTCTTTACGCAACATCTCGCCGAGATCTCTCCTCATCTTTTAGGTGTTTTTGTTATGCCTTGCTTTTGTTTGGCTTTGGGCTGGACAGGCCGTCGTCTTCCTTGCGTATATGCAGCAAATGAGGCACTGCCACGGCTATCAGTCCACACTGGGGAAAAAGGAAAAAATAAAAAAAATGCTATCAGTCCCAACAAGTTCAGTTTGTCAGTTGCCACACTGGGGGAAAAGGAGAAAATAAAAAAGACCAGAAGAAGAAAATAAAAAATTCCGTTGCCGGGACTCGAACCCGGGTCTCTCGGGTGAGAGCCGAGTATCCTAACCAGCTAGACTACAACGGAAGCTTGTTTTGTTTCTCTGCAACAATAATTCTATTCATAAAACTTCATTGACGTAAAGCATCTCCTCCTCTTCCTCCGAGTTTCTCGTGATACCACCTCATGACCATCGGACGGAGGCACTACTCTTGGACGATCAAATGCTCATTCGGGCGTGCAGAGCAGTGCCAGACGCATATAAGATGGGCGTGGTTCGGTTCAGCCCATGGGTTCACCGAACCGACCCACTAAAATGAACCTACTTGGCTCCGATTTTAATCCACACATCTGTCGGGGGTCTACGGAGTCGAACCGTAGGGTCGAGTGGTTCGACCCCGCCGCCAAGTGCTGATGTCGCCATCCTCGCCTCTCGCCATCCCGACGCCGGTGGTGGTGGCAGCCGTGGCCGCAGCGTGGTACAGACGACCAAGTGCGAGCCGTTGGGACAGTGCAGCGGCCTCGGTGTTGGCGAGCCGGACGAGGGCCAGGTGGCCGTGCACGGCCTGCGCGCGCGCCGCGAGCTCGCGCCTCAATGCGCTCCAAGACCGTCGCGCTGCCCCGGAGCTCTTCGAGGTGGCACTGCTTCTGCGCGCAGGACCGCCATGCGGACTCCCGGTTCGACATCCTCCGCCGGAGCCGTCGTTCGCCATCTCCGCATCTCGCCATCCCCTCGACTCCGCCACCTCCGGATCTTACCGGCGACGCACGGTTCATGGTAGCGGCAACATTCGTCGGATTTTTGACAACACCACTCTTGAACGAGACGAAGCAGCAAGCTCTCGAGCACGAGAAGTATGCGCTCGACGGGAAGGGGTGGCGTCGATCGTCGAGAGCCGGCGGCGGTGGCGTCCGGGAAAACTGAAATCCCCGGCTGTCGGTGGCTCGTATGGCTGTATGAGGGCTTGAAGATGCTCGAGGGCGTACCTATGGAGGTGGGTGAGATGTGGGTAGAGGTGATTTGGAAATGGGGGAGCACCGTCCACGAATTTAACCGGCGGATGGAGCTCAGCTTGGCTTAGTCTGTCTGCAGGAAGAAGAATGGAATTAGACAGAAGGATGAGCTCTGAACGGCGGCTTCTCCGCGTGTGCCTTGACTCCGTTGCCGCGGCGAGCCGGGGCCGCCGCTGCCTGACGAGCATGGGAGCGCTCCTGCTCCAACCCCGGAAGGGGGCTGTGCATGGATTGCTCACCGGCGGCGTGCTACAAAAGAGCTGGTGTCGCTCGCGCATGGGACTGACGAATATTGGATCGATCCATGCGAACCCTCGGGGCAACCGGTTCAGCTGCTGCAGAAAAATGGTTCGATCCATGGCATCGAAAATGTTATGTGGATCACGTGGTGCTCCAATGGTGCGTCCGTGGTTGACCCACGCCCATCTATAAGATGGGCATGGTGTGGATCGCACCAGTGGTTCCTCGATCCGATCCGTAAAAAAGATTCTAATGGGCTCCTTCTCTGACCCATGAAGCTGCTTAGGTTCGGCGGATCAAAGTTCAGCGAACCAAAGGATCGAGGGGTTCGACCCACATTTGACACCGTAGCGCTGCGGCGGCGGCCACCAAGCCGTGCATCACCACCCGGCGCGGCAGAGGCAGCAGCCACCAAGACGCGCGATAAGGCCAGTCTCAGTGGCAGAGTCATCGACATTTAATGAACTGCCACATAGGCTTTTTTATGACATGACACCAAATAAATGAAGGAAGAGAAGATCTCAGGGTCATGGTGATGACCCCAGGTCGACACAGTTACCAATGCTCACGACCCTCCACTGAGAGCTCATGACCCTACATTTGATCACAACACATGCAAGATTTAAATGTTACATTCTATCTATGAAACTGTGCCCATGACCCTGTGCATTGAGAGTGACAAGGTCATCATGCTGAAAAGTTGATGTGGCGGACTTGGTAAGTGTGCCCATGACACTACCACTGAGACTGGCCTAAAAACGTCGTTCCACTGCGTGCTGTTGTGAAGGAGTCGACATGGCGCTGTAGGATTGAGAAATCAAGATGGTCCGGCGGCAATGGCTTTCTTCGCAGTCCTCCGGCAGTCCCACTCTCACTCTCTTAGCGACGGCGGTGGCTCCCTCCTCCTCTGTATGCCGACCAATAGTGTATATCGGGAAATCGTTGTAACCTACCACTGAAATCGTGACCTTGCTTATGGATGGCATCGATGTAGAATAGCTCAGAGAAGTCCATGCAGAGCAACAGCTCATCCCGACGGTGCGCGAGGAGTTGCCGCTGAGGCTGCACGAGTGATCCTTGAAGCCGGCGGCGTCCGAGGTGACGAACAACGTCGTCTCGATGCAAGTGACCTTGAGGCCGTCCATGTTTCTTGCCCCTTCTTTGCTCCTCAACGTGTCTCTGTTCTGCAGCTATCGTGGCACCCCTGCTGCTCGACCGCACCATGACTTGTCTTGCGCAGAGGAATGCTAGTTGCGCTTGCGCGAAGCGGCATGATGTCCTTCAGCTATCAACTACTCTACTCAGCTGTATGTATTTGAACAGGAAATGGATCGACCCGCACGAACCACTGGATCACCGATTAGGCAACATGATTAAGCCTCAGGCCTCAGCCTCTCTCCGAGGCGTGTTAATATGTTTCCCGTGGTAAATTTTATCACCTGTCAAATCAACGATAGAATTCATTTCACAATAAAGTGATTGCAATAAGTATGAATAGCTTTTATTTTGACTTAGGGATATACTTGATCATAGGCTGCCCGACCCAATAAATCCGACCCGACCGTCCGACGGGTCGGACGCGAGCCGAAATTTTCAACCGAACTCAGGAAAAACCAGACCCAACCCGAAAATTATAACTAAAAACCTGAAACCCGACCCACACGTGTGACGGGTCGGGCACGGGTCATGAATTTCAACCCGACAACCCGACATGACCCGACCCGAACCCGACACGACCCGAACCCGACACGACCCGACCCATGATCAGGTATACTTAGGGATGTACTTAAAGAGGTATTAATACTTTCATAATAAAGGGGCATTTCTTTTCTCCGTTTGGTGGGGCCCACTGTCATCAACAGAGAAGCAAGATCAGGGGCTGGTTGGTAGTCCATACACTACCGAATTCGAAGCCTTTGCCGAGAGCTCTAATCCTCTCGGCAAAGGCCCTAATCCTCTCGGTGGAGCCTTTGCCGAGAGTCGGCAAAGAGCTCTCGGCGGATTCCAGCCGGCAAAGGCCCCTTTGCCAAGAGCCACGCCAGATCCTCTCGGCGCACATGTGCCGAGAGCAGAGATGGCTCTTGGCAGAGAGATTTTCACAAAATACAAAAAGAAAATCCACAACAGGGGCCCACTGGCCGTCCTGCCGTGCCCCACCGCCGCCGGACCTCCGCGGCCGTCGTCACCGCCGCCGCCGCCAGCACGCCACCACCGCCCCACCAACACCACCGCCGCCACCAAATCCACCAGCACCACCACCGCCACCAAAGCCACCACCGCCGGCCACCAGCACCGCCACCGCCGGCCACCAGCACCACCACCGCTGTCGCCACCACAATCACCATGGCCGGATCCAGGGGAGAGAGATAGGGAGGGAGAGGGAGAGCACCACCGCCGCACCTGGAGGAGTAGGCCGCCGTGCCGGTAGATCTGGCTGCACCAGGTCGTGGCCGCCGGAGATCTCGGACCGCCGCCACGCCGAGATGCCGCCACGCTCGAGCCGCCACCGTCCTCTGTTGCACCGCCGCCGCTGCTCCTCACCGTCGGTGAGGGGCGAACGAAGGGGGAGGGGAGAGGAGGCAGAGGAGGGCGATGGGTGGGGAGGAAGGGGAGGTAACCCCGCCGCCGGTGCTGGACCGGAGGAGAAAGGGGGAAGAGGGCCGCCGGTGCCGGTGCGGCGCTAGGAGAGGAGGGCGAAGGGGGCGCGCGGCGCCGGGAGGGAGGATAGGGTGGGGTTGGGAGGAGGGATGGTTTGATTATATAGTTAGGGTTTGGTTAGTGGGCCGGCGGGAAGTTAGTGGGCCGGCGAGGGTGTTGGTGGGCTGGCTTTGCCAAGAGCCACGTCAGCTTGGCTCTCGGCAAAGAGCCCTCTTTGCCGAGAGTCTTCCTCTCGGTACAGACAATTTTACTCAAAAATAATTATTAAAATAGCAAATAAACGTGAAAATTATCAAAATTTAACATGACGCCAATTGTGTTTTATATTACTTATATAAAAGTTTTTGTGGTCAAACTCAAATTTGAATTTTTCTTAGACTCCAAACCTAGTGATATTAGTTCAAATTCTTAGAAACTTCCTGAGAGATGTTCCAGTTTCTAAACAGCGTACGTGTCCATATGTTCAAAACATTCTCAATTTTTTTTCACAACCTTCTCATAAGATATCATGAGTACTTGACAAATTTTGTGATTTTTAAACTTCATTTGAATTTTATACAGTTTTTTAACCGTTCTACCTAGGGATGAAAACGGTCGGAAACGGTCGGTAAACGGTATCACAAATTTTGCAAATTCTACAAATATATCACAAATTTGACAAATTTATTTGGTTTATTAAATGAATAGATCAAAGCAGAATAATACGATGAAAAAAATTAGTTAAAAATAATAAGTGATATAATACGGTAAAAAACGATAACAATGAAAACGGTTACCGTTTTCATCCCTAGTTCTACCTCACGATCTTCATCATGATCGGAGAACCAATGTCAGAAATTTAGCTTCATATTATGTACATGGTCTTAGAGATGTCTCAAGAACATGAATATCATTTTTTTCACAAACTTTACTATAGAATTTCATGCACTTGCAGTTCATATGGGACGTATGCGAAAAAATACCTAGAAAGAATTAAAATTGTTAAATATAGCAAACAAAGTTAAAATTGTGTCAAATTTAAGCATAAGTTTTGTATAAATGTATGTTGAAGATGGAAAAAATTTGGAGGCAACAAAGTGGTTTTTTTAAAATTTCTTTGCTGAGAGCCGAATAAATGCACTCGGCACAGAAATGCTTTGCCGAGAGCAAGAAAATAGCTCTCGGCAAAGAATGTGTTTTTTTCTTTGCCGAGAGTTTTTTTTATTTGGCTCTCGGCAAAGCCTTCTTTGCCGAGAGTTTTTTATTTAGCTCTCGGCAAAACTCGGAGCTCTCAGCAAAGACTCAGTTTCCCGTAGTGATAGGTGTGCTTTATTTGCAGTCAATCAAATCAAAAGGAATAAAGGATCAAGTATTAACATATGCTTTAATTTTGACCTATAGAATCTAGCGCAAAGTGTAGTAATTTGATGGCGACGTGGCATGCATGCATGCCCCTTTTTCCTAGTCAGATACCCTCGGATCTTGCCAACCTCGCTCTCTGATCAGAGACAGAGACAGACGCTGAGAATGTTGTTGGCAAGTTGTGACTTGTTTGTTGGGTGGGACTGACGCTGGCCACAGATCGATATGATCTTTCTGTGTGTGGTCGAAATGTAGACAATATATATAATCTCAGCAAAAAATTGCAACACACATGTTACGAGCGAGGTAGATATATTTGCCTCACTTTACCTGCAACATGAGTCTATAATTCTTCCGATTCATCGACAGATCAGAAGCAAGAGAGGGAGGTATTATTTGATGGCGACGTCCCGCGGCATGCATGCCTTTTCGCATATACCCTGACGATCGATGCTGAGAACCTTGACAAGTTGCGAGTTGTTTGTGAGTTGGACTGACACTGACACATTGCTACTACGGGTGCGTTTGGCATGGTTGTAGCTGTGGATGTGGCTGTCCTGGTGAAGCGGATTCGCTGGTAAAGCTGAATCAGTTTTAGAGAAACGTTTGGCAAAACAACTTCTCCTGGCTGTGTCGCATAGATAAGAGGGTGAAATACCTAAAATACCCTTCCCTCATTTCTTTTTCTCTATTTCCTTTTCTATTTTTCATTTTCTTTCCTATTATTTTTACCTTTTTTCCTCTCTTTTTTTCTCCTTTTTCTTTCCTCTACCTTATCCTTATCTCCCCCCATCTCCATTCGCACGGCACGGCCCGCCGCCTGGGCCGGTCCGCCGCTTCCCCCGCCGGTCCCCGCCGGTGCGCCGGCCCGCCGCCTCTGCTGGGCTCCTCCACGGCGCCGCTGCCGGTCTCGCCCGCCGCAGCCTTCTCTGCCCCGCGCCCGTCGCCATGGACGCGGCCCGGGAGGAGCTCACCGCCGGCGGCCTCCGGGGCGCCAGCCTCCGGCCTCGCCCGCCGCGCCACCTCCGGCCTCCGGCCTCGCCTCGCCCGCCACGCCGCCTCCTCGAGCTCGCCCGTCCGGCGTCCTCCAGCTCCACCGCCGTCCGTCCGCCGGCCTCCAGGTACGCAGCAGCGGACCCCACCGGGGGCAGGCTGGGCAAAGGGGATGGCGCAGCGGGCGAAGCTGCGAAAACACAGCTTCCCCCCGGTGGAACCGCTCTAGAGAGCGCATTTTCCGGGAGGGGCCGAATCGCTTCGAGAGTGAAGCCGTTTTTTTGCCCCGTTTGGCACAGCTTCGCGCGAAGCTGCTCGCGAAGCCGTGCGAAACGCACCCTACGTCTGTGTAAGTAAAATAACATCTTTCCAGCAAATGACACGCACTACCGGAAACACGGTCATTGCCGTGCGCCATTGCCTTTGCCGGGCGCTTTCTATCGGGCGCACGGCAAAGGCCACTCTTTGCCGTGCGCTTAGGAAGAGGCGCACGGCACAGATAAACGCACGGTGAAGAACGCTTTGCCGTGCGTTTAAATCCGGGCGCACGGCAAAGGTCCCGGGCACGTGCGCCGCCCGTGCCACGGCGGACGGCGGGGCACGGCCGCTAACGGTCGTTAGCCTTTGCCGTGCGCCCTGTAGAGGACGCACGACAAAGAGGTGCCCTGTAGCTTAGGTGCTGCCTTTGCCGTGCGCCCCATCGCGAACGCACGGCAAAGGTATATCTTTGCCGTGCGTATGCAACAGGCGCACGACAAAGATTTTTGTAAAACTTTGATTTTTTGACTTCTTTCGATTTGTCCACTACAAATGCATTACTTTGTACTCTATATCTCAAGTTGGTACTCATCTCGATTTATTTGGTATTTTTTATGAATTTCTTTCCTTAAAAGGATTTTCTTCATATAAATCAAAATTGAACTGCAAGTACATGAAATGATAGGGTTAAGTTCGTGGCAAAATGATATTCGTGTAATTGAGTCCTTTTTAAGACCTTACCCGCCAAATTGGTTGAAATTATGAACATTTCATTCACGAAGGATGAGAATCCACGTTCATTAGTAATGTTTTTTAATTGTAAAAAATGCAAACGAAGTTAGAAAATCATGAGATTCATCGAGAGGTCATGATATGCTATGGGAAAGTTGTGATAAAGAGTAGGGAAGGTTTTGAATATTTCGTCACGCATAGTGTTTACAAACCGAAGCATCTCACTGGAAGTTCTATAGTGTTTAGAGCCATCTCATTTGGTTTGTAATCTTAGTAAAATTTGAATTTTGTTTTTGACTTCAAAACTTTTTCTCTAGTGAACATACAACATGCAATTGTCTCATGTTAGTTTATGGTAATTTTTACATCCATTTAAAAATTTATGCATAATAACAAAAACATAAAAATCATTGTAGCCTCTTTGCCGTGCGCCTTTTCCATGGCTCACGGCAAAGAGCAATCTTTGCCGTGCGCCAGGCACCGAGGCGCACGGCAAAGGTTATGGGCCCCCATGCCAGCCATCCATTGTGCGCATTGACCTTCGGCCGGTGGCTGGCAGGTGGGGTCCCGTCTTTGCCGTGCGCCTCTTTCCCGGGCGCACGGCAAAGACCGAGACAGGGTTTTAACCCTAAGTCCCGCGGTCTCATCCACCACACAGTACACACCCCACCACCCGCACGCCGCACGTGCCCGCCACCGCCATCGCCGCGCCCCCGCACCCCTGCTCCGGCCGGCCGCCCGGATCCGCGCCCCCGGCCTCCCCTGCTTCGGGCGGTCGCGTCGCGCCGCGCCACCGCCGCCGCACCGCCACCCGGCCGCGCCCCCGGCCACCCCTGCTCCGGCCGGCCGCCCGGATCCGCGCCCCCCGGCCTCCCCTGCTCCGGGCGGTCACGCCGCGCCGCGCCGCCGCCGCCGCACCGCCACCCGGCCGCGCCCCCGGCCACCCCTGCTCCGACCGGCCGTGCCCGCCTCCCCCGGCCGCGCCCCCGGCGACGTCCTCCTCCCCCGGCGGTGCCCCCGGCGGCGCCCGCCTGCCCCGACCGGCCCCTGTACGGGCGGCGCGCGGTCTCCTGCCCCGGCGCCCGCCTGCCCCGGCTGGCCTCCTGCTCCGGCCGCCCACCTCTTCGGCCGGCCACCTGCTCCGGCCGCCCACCTCTCCGGCCGGCCACCTGCTCCGGCCGGCCTCCACTGCCCTCCCGTGCCAAGGGGGAGGAGGAGGAAGGGGAGAAGGGAGTGGACAGTCGGGAGAGAAGGAGATGAAGGCGGAGAAGGTGGAAAGGAAGAAGGAGGAAAGGAAGGGAAGAAGAAGAAGGAAAGGAAGGGAAGAAGGGGGAAGGAGGAGAGGGAGAAGAAGGAGGAGTCCGAGGGTGAAGAGGGAGGATGGGTGGTGCTCTCCGGCCGTGATCTCACACCACGCCGTCTCGACACGTACGCCATCCTCTCGGTGAGCACTCCCTCAACCTCTCTCGCATTTTTAGATGAAACTACTATGATGACCTATCGTTCGTTACATAAATGGGTAGTGATGCATAGCTATGTGATGACCTATGTTAGATTAAATTTTTGATGAGTAGCTTGAACTCAAAAAAATAAAATTTGAGTACTACCTATATGTTGCTTATGCTCAAGTGGAAAGAATGGCAGGTCTCATGTGTCCGGCCATCGAGCCGTGGGAAGAGCATTTGTTTTGTGGCCCGACCTTCGTGTCGTGGTCTTTTCTTTGCAGGTTTGGAAACCTCCCCGTACAGGGGAGGTGCTGCCGAATTTTTTATCTAACTACGTTACCTTGGTCTATTTTTGCAGGAGAGCGCCCGCCGCCGCATCCACCGTCGAAGGAGTAGCCCCGGCCGTTTCCTCGGATGTCCAGTGAAGGAGTAGCAGGAGGAGACCGTGTTGCTGTTGCCTCTTCGGGCTCCGTCTTGCCGCCCGCCCCCGTCTTCGGCCTGTTCGAGCTACTAGGTGAGCATGTGCAGATGCCCCCCTCCTCCGCAATTTATTTACCTAGGTCACGTAACCTAGTTAGGCGTCTCCCGTTCGAAAGGGATACGGTTGTAAATATGCATATGCTTGCATATCTATGACTGTATCCGTTTCGAATTGTCCACGTTTTTTGGACAGCCTGAGGATGTGTAGCTGGGTTTAGTTTCCATGTTCTGCTCCGATTTGGGACAGAGTTTCGGCACCACCTTCCCGTTGTTCTCCGGGTACACAATCTCCTTTCTAGGACGTGTATCTGGAGAACAGCGGGGAGGTGCTGCCGAAATTCTGTCTCGGATCGGAGTAGAGCATGGAAACTGAACCCGTCTGTGATAGACATAACCGAAGCATTAGAAATAATGGAAGTAGAAGATGACGCTGGATCCGTTCTCACAACCGCCTGGTCAACGACATCCTGGGTCTTTTGGTGAGGTACCACTTCCCAGGCCTCGTTCGGATGGGTGAGGGTGATTCTACCAGGTGGGAGCCGGCCTGGACGTGGGCACACTACAAGAAAGCCACCGACACTTTCGAGAGGGACGACAGATGCTTCAACAACAAGGCAATGCGAGTGAAGGCCGAGTTGTGGGTAAGTCTTTCTTGCATACACTGCTCAATTCATCGTATTCATTAGACATTTTTGCAATATTGATTGTGGATCCATTGCTGGTTTATATGCAGGACTTCTATAGGTTGGTTGGTGGATTTGCGGAGAAGGCAGAGCAGGTGCAGGAGACGGTGTGCAAGAAGCTTGTGCTGGACATGCATTATGAGGCGCAAGTTCAGTGCGTCATAAACTACTCCGCTGCAAAGTGGGGAAAGAAGATGACCAAAGCAGAAGCAAGAACCTATAGGCTGACCCAGGAGCAATACGAGGAGGTAAAATTGCATTTCAGCTTTTAGAACATCGCTTAATATGATATTCTTACATCTCGTTCACTTGATCACGTGTAGACGCCTGCGTGGTGGTGCGTTAACGATGCCGACTGCTGGAAACTCATAGTGGCGAGGTGGTTCAGCCCGTCGTGGATTGAGAAGCACGACGCTGGCCGGCAGAAGTGTTTGTTGATGACGTACCCACACACCATCAAGGCAACCTGACGGCTGCACAGTACAAGAAAAGATGGGTATGAAAAGATCCATTTCTTTGTTGTAAAGCTCAATTCTGTCTAATTTCTAATCAACTTGATTTTTTTCAGTCCCGGGCACATGGAGACGCTGAGTGCACCGACGTGATGGCATACATGTTGACCCACAAGGGCAAGGCGACCGCGTCCGAGACCACCTACAACCCCGACGACCCGCCGGAGGCGTACAGCAATCCCTCCATCCACTCCCGCTTCACTACATACGCGGAGACGGGAAGGCAGATCCATGGGCCAGAGTGGGATCCCATCCGTGCGCCGTTTGATGGAGAGGCGGTCATGAGGATCGGTGGGGGGAAGAAGCACGGCCATTACTACATGGGCGACAGCCTTTTAGACACGGCCACTACTCCCACTCTCGCGGCGGTAAAGGCAAAGGACACGGGGAATGCCCCTCCCATACGCCCACGGCCGTCGGCGGCACTGGCCGAGATGGAGCGACTCAAGGTTATTTCTGATTTACTAATCGTTACCGAATTTCTACATATGTTCACTTTGCGTTGTAACATTGGGATGAACAATTGCAAGCGGCCTTAACCGCGGTCGAGCAGCGTGTGGAATACCAGCAGGGGCAGCAGCAGCAGCAGCAGGTGGCCGATCAGGTGGCCCAGCAGTTGGCCCAGGCGATGGCCACACAGCAGGCGGCGATGCAGCAGTGAGCGGCGATGCAGCAGGCGCAGATGACCGCGCACATGCAAGCATGCATGCAAGCTTTGCAGAGTGGTCTACCGATGCCCCCGCCGCCTGTGATGCCCCCGATGCCCGCGGCCGTGCCGCCGATGATCCTCCCTCCCCCTATGGGAGGTTCTCCTGCTGTGAGTTACTTGACATCTTTCTTCTTTCATTTCAATCATTAGAGATTTAGAGAATGTAGACATTTAGACTCACATAGAAACCTAGACAAAGTAGAGACTTAGACAATTTAGATTATAACTTAGACAACTTGATTCTTGTCTCACATGCCTTTTACTATTTTTTTTCAAAGAACATATCGGCGGCATCGAATACTCTGCATGGGTCCCCAGCCATGTCACCGTTGATCCAGCAGCAGCTGTTCCCACCGGAGTTCCCCCAGCCGCCGCCTCAGTGAGCCGCGCCTTTTTATTTCCTTTGTGGACTTGTCTATGAACTGTGATGAACTATGTGCACTTGTCGATGAACTGTGGACTTCTGTGTGCACTTGTCGATGAACTGCGGACTTCGGTGTGCATTTGTGATGGATATTATTATATATGATGCCTGTGATGGATATTGTGACATATGATGCATATTGTGATATATATGATGCATGTGATGGATATTGTGATATATATGTCATGCCTATGATTTTTGGGAATTTTTGGACGTGAAAAACAAAAAAAAAATAAAAAAATTAGGTCAATTTGCCGTGCGCCGTGGGCCTCGCGCACGGCAAATTGACCAAAAAATGACAGCCGGAATAGGCACTTTGCCGTGCGCCTGGCTAGGCGCACGGCAAATCGACCATTCTTTGCCGTGCGCCCCGCCACATGACGCACGGCAAAGGGCCTGCTCCACCTGGTGCCTGGACCATTCTTTGCCGTGCGCCCCGCCACATGACGCACGGCAAAAGGCCTGCTCCACCTGACGCCTGGACCAGTCTTTGCCGTGCGCCACGCGGCCTAACGCACGGCAAAGAAACCTACCTTTCCCGTGCGTCCTCAGCGGCGCACGGCAAAGAGCGGGTGACGCCGCGCAGGGGACGGCCGTCAACCCCTTTTCTTTGCCGTGCGTCACATGTTGCGCACGACAAAGAACTATGCCGTGCGTTGTCTTTCCCTACGGCGCACGGCAAAGGTCTTTGCCGAGCAAAAATGCGCCGTGCGCCCGGGCAAAATCCGCACGGCAAAGGCTGTGCCGTGCGGGTCCTGGCCTTTGCCGTACGTCCTTGCCGCACGGCAAAGCGCGCGAATCCGGTAGTGACGATCGATCGATCGTTCGGCCGGGTGCGGGCACAACTAACGGCCAGTCTCGTCGTCAGGCTGTTTGGCTGGCTTGTTCAACAGTTCTCAGCTGGCTTGTTTCGGCTTATTTCCTCTCACATAATACTATTCATTCTATCAACCGAATACTATTCATTATACCAGCCGAACACTCTCGTACGTACGTATTGTCATCTCATCAGTTCGCTTTTGCCACAAGCTGCTGGTCTCGATCAATCGACCGCGGCCGCCTTCAACCTCCACTGCTCCTTCCTTGTCGATCCTTCACCCCTCCGGCCGATCGATCCCGTACGTGCACGCCCTAGCCGGCCGCTACACACCTCCACCCTCCGACGATCGAAACCCACTCGATCGCCACCTCCGTCGTCTCTCGCCCGGCCATGGACACCGCCGGAGGGAGCTCCATCATCGTCCCGGCCGCGCCCGCCATGGACACCGCCGGAGGGAGATCCATCATCGTACCAGCCGCGCCCGCCATGGACACCGCCGGAGGGAGCTCCATCGTCCCGGCCGCGCCCGCCATGTACACCGCCGGAGGGAGCTCCATCTTCCTGGCCGGGTTGTGGAACTGGAACCCGGCGACCGATGAGCTCCTTCGCAGTCTGGTGGAGGAGAAGCGTGCGGTCTTCGAGTCCACCGGCCACCGCCGCGGACGCCAACACCTTCCCGCTGTGGTTTGATGTGGCGGAGAACCTGCGGCACCTCGGCTACGGCAGCCCTAGCGCCTTCGACTGCTACGCTAGGTGGATGTGGATTTCTACCGCCGGCGTCGACCATCATGCTGCGGCCAACTCCGGCGGCCACCCGCCTCTCGTCTCCTCTCCATCTCCGCCGTCGTCCGATCCGCGGCGCCGGGCTCCCACCGCTCCCCTTCCTCCTGCCAGCCGCAGGCCGTCCAACCCGCGCAGCCACCAGCAGGCCACCGTCGACCCGCCGCCGGCGCCCGGCCCAGGACGACGATCCCGCGCCGCGCCACGACGACAGGGGCGGCGATCCCCCGGCAAGGCCGCTACACCGCCGACACGTCCCGTGCAACTTGAGCTTCCTCCGCTCGCCGTCGCACGCCGCCCACGCACTCCTCGGCTACTAGCAGTGGCAGTGGACGCCGAGCCAAAGCTTCCGGCTCCGGCTCCTCCAGCTCCGGCTACGGGGCATCAGGCTGCACCGGCTCGTCCAGCTCCGGGTACGGCTCCTCAGGCCAACAAACGCCGCCACTGGCACTGGAGCCATGTCCACGACGCGGCCCTGATCGTCGCAACGACCTACGGCCACCGCACGTTCGCGCAAACCGCAGGTGACATTCAGTCCATGTCAAAGCTTCCGACCTCCGAGGAGGACTGCAGGAGTCGTTTCCAGTGGACGAAGGAGAAAGCGGAGGACGCGCTCTCAGCCAGCAATGTGAAGCGCCACCCCTTTGTCCACGTGTACACAGCTTGCGAGGCCCTCCAAAGCCGCGCGACCAACTGACCAGCATCTCTAGCTACTGTCAGGAACAATGCAAGCAAAGGGAGGAGAAGAACCTTCATCCATTCCAATCCAGTACTAGATCATATCAGAGAAGCGTAATCGCCGTGAAAACTGCTATATATATATATTGACTACTGAATTGACACAGATGGATATTGACGACTAATGCACTTCTATTCTGAAATAGAAGCTATTGAAATCATACCCACATAGATTAACAGGTTAACAGGTTGTTATACAAAGCTATTGAAATCATACCCACTTAGATTACTACTAGGACATCAATATATAGTTGCGAAACTATAAAACTAGTAGCTGGGTTGCAGAGAAACCATCTCCTCCTGCGCTGTCCAACAATCCTTGGAGAATAGCAAAAGCTTGAGCCTTGTCAACATCTATCCCAAGATACTGAAATCATACTCGTTTAGATTACTGCAAGGACGTTAATACTAAATCAGATGATGTAGAGAGATAACTATACAGTGAGGGGCAAAACCATACTTTAACATTCTAACAAAAGAAATTTTCTACCATGATTCATTTCTGGTCCCAGCTGAATTTTGCAGCGACGGCTACATGGGTTACAGTCACTTCACTAACAAAAGAGTGTCCCATGTACCACTAACTGGACACCAAAATGTGTGTCACTGTTACCTACCTGTCGTACTAGCTCCTACTACGCACTGTTACCCAAACAAATTCGTTAATTCCTTAATTACCAGCAGGCTCACCACTCACCATCAGTAGACATGCATGTTCAGCAGACACTACAGTTTTCTCACTACTCCATCCAGTGCATCTTCCTTTGCACTGCTCAAAATGTCGCCTCTGGTAACGTAACCGGCAAGATCACCATGGTGCAGCGGCCAGCTGCTGCAGCGTCAGGCCGCTTCTCTTCACGCTCGACTCCATCTTCTCCATCTCCGTGTCCATTTTCTGCAGCACGCCCTTCACATTCGACAGCATAAGCTCGAGTGCTTTCACTTTCTCCCCGGTACAAGCCCTCTCCGACTTCAGTTCTCTGTACTTCTGGCACTCCGAGAGGTCTCTTGACTCAGCTGTGAGGCCGAGCAGACCGTTGACGCGTTTCAGCAGGAACGCCACGTTCATGCCCAGCAGCTCCAAGGACTCCAGGGTCTTCTTCCAGATCAGCAGGTCCTCGCGGTCCCCCTTGCAGGCTCGGATACCCTGCGCGATGCTGATCGTCTCCATGATCACGCCCACCACAAGGGTGAGGTTTAGCTGCTTCAGCAGGTTCTTATGAAGGAAGGACTTCTGAGAACAGCACAGCTCGTAGTATGTCCTGCGGAGATGATCATGGAACTTGCAGTCGATGACCAAGCTGTCCACCACGATGCTGAAGTTGCTGAAGCTCGTCACAGCAACAAAGTCCATGTCTGAATCTGAAATCCTGAGGCCATCTATTGCTTCACTGAATACCACATTATCGTCGTCACTCCGAGGGACTTTGTGGTCCACTGCACTAGCCTTCACAGCCTCCTTGGACTTGCCATCACCGGAACATTCTTCTCCTGGAGATTCAATAGTTAGCCTATATGCAGTGCCAGAGAAAGAGGGCCAATATAGCTGGGATTCCTGATTCCAAATTAAACAGCAACTTACTTGGTAGCTTCCCTTCCTTGTGTGCTTCCAAATTCAGCAGACTGACCGCTCCATCAGTTGTTGTGAAGTCCTTTGCTCTTATTATAGATACCTGAATCAAAACCGTAGCAAAAAAAAAAAAAAAGATGACGCAAACATTAAGACTCAGTTCCAAGAAATGGCTATCCTATGAACAGGTCACACTAAGCTTTTTTTGACAAAACATTGGAGGAAATATCTTGCCTTAAATTTCGTTGGCCTCACAAGCTGAAAAATCACAACATCGCCAACTTTGATATCATGCTTAATTGCAAAACCCCTCCACCCAGCACTGAGCCCCTGCTTGGCACCAAGATACAAAGTCTGATAGTCCTGTCCATTCTCATCTTCTAGCACAATTCCAGTGTCTTCCTTTGGGAGATGTTTGTTGCAAAAGTGAGTTGGTAGACCCTAGGAGACAAACATCAAAATCAATTGCCGATAAAGCAATGATCAGAAAATGAAGTCGGAAAGGTCAAATGATCAGAAAATGACCATTGTTGCACATAATTAAATGAAGTCAGAAAGGTCAAATGATCAGAAAATGACCATTGTTTGCACATGATTTGTTTAAGAGACTTGTATCTGTGCTCTCCTGAAATAGTGACATCTAAATATCAAAAAATATCAGTGATATCCCTACACCTACTATTTCAGACTTCCAGTAGAGCAGTGGCTGGTTGTAAACCAGGCACCTCAACATGCTAAAAGATCTTTAGTTTTTATTTTCGAAGACATCTGTGTGGTAACTTGATATTCTAACAGGACAGGTAACTGAATGTTTCTTTGCAGTCCCTAGTTGTCTTCTGCTGTTATTTGTAAAGAAGCAATTACCATTCTTCAGGGTTGATCAAACAGTCAAATAGCTAGTAGCTGATGGCAACTTACCAGCCAAAAACCACGGACAACATGAGATTGTAGCATACGCTTGACAAAGCTAGGATGTTCTGCTGGCAACTTCGCCTGTACCTCCTCAGCTCTATCCATTGCAGATCCATAGCTGTAGTGAACATAAATTTGATTAGAGATGCAATTGCATACATATACAACCTTGACAAATTGCAGTTGCAGAGAAGAAAGAAAAAGTTGATGTACCTCGCACTTATATTTTGGCGAGGAAGCCCTATTTTCTCACTCTCCACTCCCTTTGATGCCAAAATCTTCTATAACAGAGAGATTAGAAATTAGAAATTTTGAAAAGTGAAACCATTAAGTTCTACAGTTGCAGTCCCTGAAAGGTATGAGATGAAAGGAAGCAAACAAGGATCTATTTGAACAGAATGTTCTAAATGTGGTGCTCTACATTGTAGGTCACATTATATTGTTGGCATTGATGTTGTGAATGGAGTAACTGCACATGTAGTGAATATCTCTAGAAGAGTAGAAGCTGAAAAAAGGATCTTGGTATTCCATCCTGATGTACTCTGTAACAGTGTCCTTACTTTTAAAGGAATAACCTCGTCTTTGCTGCCCGTATCAACATAGACAATTTCTATAGGCTGGTAAGCAGCAACGCTAGCAAGCTCATCATCCTGCAATTATTAAACAATTAGCGAGTGATGGAAATACTTAGCTAATCAAAGAAACATATAGTTTGATCACATGAAAGTGCATAGAATCGCTGGTTATTGAGATACCATATACTAGTGGGCATTTACAGGAAAATATAGCAAACGGTATGTGGACTACATTTTCAGTGCAGCAGATACAGTTCCAAACGGCAAGCGGTATCAAAACTAGAAAACAAAAGAGACTTGAAGGGCAACAAATTCTACGCATCAAAGAGTATCAGAAATGCTTTAGTTCACAACTGTGAACAATGAGTGGAGCAACTAACATATAGAGATTACTCTGCACAAATGTGCATCTCTAAAAACTGCAGCAGCTTCTAGCTAGTTTGTACAGTTCTGAGGTATCAACGGGTGCTGAACCTATTAAACTGCGGATGCTGATGATTCGGCAAACATACTTCTTTCCTGACAGTGACTGGTAAGTAAAGTTTTCTTTTCATTTCAGTACGATGAAAGAGACAGTGCCAGTTTGAAGCCAATGTTAAATCATCGTAGGCAGGTCCTCACCATGGGCACAAAGTCGCCATCACTGCCAGTCTCACCGCTGCTGCTGGCACTGTCAAGCAAAGCGAGCCTCTGCATGACCAACGCTGTCTTTTGCTCCATCTTGGTCTTGGCTGACTGGGAGGCAGGTGGCCTCCCCCTCTTCCTCTGCAAGAGCAACCAATCAAATTAGCCAATGTTAAATCGCATCTGATAGTGAGCACTGACAAATAGGAAAAACAAAAAACGTTGGGCGATTCTTTGCAGTTGCAGGGAACCCACGGAGAAATGCAGGAAACGGGGACAAAATGAGGCCACGAAAGTGAACATAAAACCAAAGATTCCTTTACACACACACAAAAAAAGAAGAAGATGGGCGCGGAATGTTCCATTATTAGATTAAAGGAGGGAATATGAAAAACCAGGCCTCGATGGATGGTTAAAGAAATGTACAGTACGGAACAAGGAAGTCAATGCAGCGGGTGATGGTGGGGGAGAAGAAGAAGAAGGGATCGATCGCCATGGCCTCCGCGACGCACTCCCGGAGGTCGTCGGACGGCTCGCCTCGAGGGGTCTTTTGAATCAAAAATCAATCAAATGGAGTTGGAAATGGGAATGGAGGAAGGCGGAGAGGGAGAGTTTTTCCCATATATAAAGCCGACCGTTGAGCTTCGTGGCGGCTTGGCTTATTGGGCTGCTGAGGATAGGCCTGTTGGGCTTTTGTAAAGGATAGGCCGGCCTGAATGAAAGAAATCCCGAAGAAACAGAATGGGCCTGGTGGGAGAACAAGAAAATCATCAGGTGGAAAAGAACACGACAAAATAGTTTACCAGTCTTTTTTTTCCTCAACCAAAATAGTTTCCAGTCATGAGTTCATGACTATGACTAATCAGCTGGAAATACGTTATTTGCACTCGGCCATGATCGAATTTTTCACATGTTGGCTTGCCTAGTGTACTAGCACCAGTTGTTGTCAAGGAAGCTGCTAGCAGACGCATCTTCTTTTCTTGGAAGTGCATCTGCACAACAAGGAAACAATGTTCCGAATCAGTACTGACATTCCTTTGCTCACCTATGGCAATTGCTGAATGCTGATTGCTCTCTTGCTCAACAACTTCGTCGTGGTTACGGCCCTAGTTTAAAGCACGGAAATTTCCACCACGGACTTTATTCTTTGCGAGTTTTTCCTGAAAAAGAATGCAGTATATTTCACGACTCTGGAAAGTTTGTACAATACAGGGATAGGATAGGATGTTGCAACAATACAAGAGGAGAAGAAGATCTGGATGGACACGACGAGGCGAGACGGCGCGGCGCCCTTGACATGAGCAGCGATTTCAGGACGCTTTGCCGTCCTGGCACGCAAGGTGTCCAGTCCCAGTCGCACAAGCATCTTCCCTCGAGCTCCCTCCCTCCCTCCCCACACCGGCCACAATTCCCCCCTCCCTGCCTACTCTGTCTGCTGCTGCCTGCCTACTAAAACCCTCCCCTCTTCTTCTAGTCGTCTTCCTCCTCCGCAGCGCGCGCCGCGAGGGACCCCTCGCAAAGGTACGGTGCGGCGATCCTCTCCCCCCGTCTCTTCTTCGATCTTGATCGGTTCTTTCTCGGGCTTCCTCCTTATTTTCTCCGCCGCCGCCGGGGTTGTGGTTTGGTTTCCTGATGGTATTAAGATTGTTTCGGACGGACGCCTTTCTTTTCCTCGGTGGGGTGGGGTTCTTGATCGTGATGCGCTGCCGCTCCTGCTCCTCGACGCTGACGCTTCAAGTTTATCCCTCCCCTTCCCCCTCCGGGTGTCGTCTCGCTGCTCTACTAATCCATCCCGGATTATTTATTTCCCTTTTTTTTTTGTCTGTTCTTGCTCTGGTGATTGCGGTGTCTCGCTTCCATTGGACCGAGAGAGAACCATCTTGCGTCACGCGCGCACTGATTGAGGTCGGGGGGGGGGGGCGGTCGCTGACAACTGGGCCTCACCGCCAACCAGTTCTTGAAAAACAGCATGCTACTTGGAAAGCGAGAGGGGACATACTTGCCGCGTTGGGATTCTCCAGCCCAAGATGATCGATTTCCCACTGCTCCTTTCTTTTCTTTTTGGTTCGGTTGCTCACTTTTCTTTTTAAACGAATTCATTCGGCTGCTCACTTGTTCTTAAATGATTTCTTCTTCTTTGTAAAAAAAAAGTGCTTCTGTTTGTGCATATCTGTTGTTCATGCGCCTGTGATTTCTTCTTACCGGTTTTGTGGTTTCCGCATACGAAAAACACCATCTTTCTTGTTGGTACTTACAAGCAATGGCGTCTCATGTCTTGCAGGTGCTTTCTGTGTGAGGTGATTCAAACAAGGAGGGAAGGATGGCTCTCAAGATCAAGAAGCTGCTGCAGCTGTTTTGTGTCAGTAAGAAGGATCCCAAGAAGAAAGGTGATGCACCTTCCCCTCATGTTCAGAAGAACTATCTGTTTTGTTGAATTGCCTATTTTCTTTCTGCTCTGCTGTCAGTACTGGACTGGACATGTCAAATTTTAGGAACCCAGCAAGTAGAAATGTACAAAGACAAGCTGGAAAAAAGGCATTTTTATTGACTAAAAGAACTGAAAATTGATATTTGCCTGCTGTGTATCTTAATGGATGCTTCGATGCGCACATCAAGCAATAGTTCTGAAGATTCTAATATACATTCACCGGGATAATAAAATTGAGTATCTTGCTATGATCAGTGGCTCAGACTACTGTGACAGTGTTTGAGTGTAATGTTCCCTATCTGTGTGTGATGACATGTGAGTCGTGTTGTTTATGATCTTTTTGTTCAGAAGCTGAATGCTTTTTCTAATGGATGAATGGTCTGTTTATGCAGGCAAATCCATTGACCCACTTTGGACAGGTAATGTTGAAATTACACAAGTTCTTGACTGCCCTGATACTATGTTTTTACCTCAAAATTAGAGGTGGTTTGATCTGATTGTAGTATACTGTATACGTTCTATTAGCAGTGCTCAGTCCAGAGGTGGACAAGTTCCTAAAACTGATACGGAACATCTTACCTAGTCACTGAGAAAAAAACTATATAAAAATGATGGAAACCCTTTGGTCTTTCTCGGTCTTGATGCACTGATATTAGTAAACTAGTAAACTGCTCTCTGCTCTGTCTTGAATAGGGCAGATTTTCAGTCATATATTTCATAAGTATACTCCCTCGTACTCTTAGATTGTGGGATTCAACTTACTCGGGGGACTGATACAATCTTTAAATATTTTTTCTCTCATATTAAATAATTAGTCCCTTAATCTTTAAAGCAACACTGCATGCTCGACATTACCAAAGGTTTTAGTAGCTACCTTTCATTGGTTGAGTGACAGTTGGAATTTGCAATTCCACATGAGCAGTGCTCAAGTAGGTCAACTTGAGATGATCACCTAGACTGTATTTTAGTTCATATCTCTGTCCTATGCTCGAATTACATTGTAATGGCATTACTCCATAACCATTATGTACATCATGGATTTCAGCCTCCGCTCCCCACTCCTCTTTGAGTGTCACTGCAAATAAGAGTCATTTGGATCCCTGTTCAAGTGGAACTGGCACTGGCACTGTGCTAAGCGTGCAAAAAACCAAACCTGAATGCTCAAGTATAATATCATCATTTGCAAGGACAGAACATGGAATTGAGAGTGATGATTACATGTTATTTAACCAATTTGATGTTGTTCAAGATTTCTCTGATCACCACTATGCAAAAACATCACCAGGAAAGGTATGATGTGTGCCTGCGTCATTTTGTGAACCTTGAGCTATTAAATCTGATTCTGATTTTCATTCATGACCAGGCCACCAAAGATTGGGTGAAGGCAATCCAAAGTGAATGGAATCTTCTACAGAAAAATCTACCTGGTCAGTTCATATGTTTATTTGATAAATTTGTACACATACTTATCAAACATCAGTACTTCAACACTGAGTAGTACAGTTAGGCATTTCATACATTGATTGTGACCAAAAACTTTTTCAGGTCAGTTTTTATCAATGTTTTGTTTATTGTTTCTGCTGAATTGCCACAAACTGTAGCTACCAAGAACCAAAGGATAGGTTTCCATATAATCATTGCTTACATCATTTTATTCACAATTCTTTTCCATTGTAATCTTGTCATGGTGGCATATTGTTTGTATTCTGAAGTGATAATTTTTATATTAGGAAACAAATGAGAAAATGTAAACAATTTGCATGTACAAAATTGTGTGCCCTAGGGCAAATGCTATGCCACTTCTCATGCACATCATGCCTCTATGATTGACATTTACACCTGATAGTCCTCATTCTTAATTGGAAATTTACAACTGAAACCAACTATTTTTTTACTGCTGTTGACTTGGATCAATTTGGTTTCATTATGCAGAATCTGTATATGTTAGAGTTTATGAGGACAGGATTGATCTGCTCAGGGCTGCTATAGTTGGGCCAGCTGGAACTCCATATCATGATGGATTGTTCTTCTTCGATGTCCGTTTTCCTGCTGAATACCCAAAATGCCCACCAGTATGTGACCACTTCACACCATCTTTTCCTTTAATATTTCTATTGGAACAGCCATCCACTATATTTTTGTAAAACATACTTGATTTGTGCAGAAAGTTCATTACCATTCAGGAGGACTTCGGTTGAATCCAAACCTGTATGAGAGCGGGAAAGTTTGCCTGAGCCTTCTGAATACCTGGTGGGGTAACGGATGCGAGAAGTGGGGCAAGTCAAATTCCACCATGCTGCAGGTGCTTGTCTCCATTCAGGGCCTTGTGCTGAACGACAAGCCATACTTCAATGAGCCAGGAAACAAGAATTCAGCTAAAACACCGGCTGGTGAAAAGAATTCCTTGGTTTACAATCAGACGGCCTTTGTGCTATCCTGCAAGACAATGTTGTATTCACTCCGGAAGCCTCCAAAGGTGACAAATCATTCATTTGTTGATATTTCAGCTACTGATAGATATATCATATAAGCTCTGCATTCCGAATAAACTCAGTGTTCCACTGTTCTTACACTCTTCTCTTTCCCTGCAGCATTTTGAGACTCTGGTTGCACGCCACTTCCATGACCGTGAGCATGCCATCCTCGATGCGTGCAGTGCTTACATGTCTGGGACAGTCGTTGGATCGTCTGCTGGGAGTTTTGCCAGATACAGCTGTGACAAGTGCTTTGCAGATTTCAAGAAGTCGCTGACGCTGTACACTGAGCATCTGAGGACCGAGTTTGCTACAAACAGAAGTCGCTTGCTGGAGCTGGAAAGGCAGTCATCAGTTGTAGTAGATGAGATTGTGCCTGCTAGCTAGAATTCTTTAGTCAGAAGAAGAGCACCTGACCATTGCATTTCTACAAGTCGTAACTGAAAGGTGAAATGGTGTAATAGGTCAGAATTCGCACGCTTTTATATGGAGTACCATGCTAGGCTCTAGAAGGGGCACCTTTTGGAAATATCTGGTACAAGAATTGTTCTTGTCAGGTAATAACCTGTTCCTGCTGATGGGTCATTCTATGGGGAAATATATATACTCATTCTGTGCCAATCTAGTTGATGGTTTCATTCATGTGACTTTGAACAACCTGCTTGACGGCTATTGTTCACATGCATGCCTGTATAATAGTTTCTGTGCAGCAAGGCTTGCAAACACGTGGTGCTGTTATGGGCAACATAAATTATGTGGAGTTACGGTGAAAAACAGTTTTGGATGTTGAAACAGACTAATTGAGGCCCCGTTTAGTTCCCCAAGATTTCAAAAATCTCACCCATTTCATCAAAAATTCACCTATTTCTTCTCTTTGTGCACGCAAATCAATGCAAAAATTTTCACCCTTTTCACCAAAATGTCAACCAACTAAACGGGGCTTGAAAATGATTATCAAGATTGTTATACTTGTGCAGAGGCACGCTGCCGTTGGTTCGTGTGTTGGAGTGTACGGAGTAGGATACTAGGATGAGGCTTGCTTCAACTTTACCAGGCTAGAAGAATCCTTCTTTTGACTGAGAGGAGGAAAAAACACTCTATTCACTAAAGCTGTACTGTACACCCTCTGTTCCACTTTAGTTGTCGTTTTGAATGATGATGAGGTGCAATATTTATCGTACGAGTCAGTACATGAATTGTGAGTTTGTGACCAAGTACATGGTTTTATTGAGTGAATCTGGAATAGAGGGAGTAGTAAGCATGTATATTTGTCAATTCAACATTCATCAGCTACTTGTTTATTATCATTATTCAACATTCATCAACTACATGTTGTTGTTGTTTTTTTAGGCAACTACGACAGGCAAGAAGCCGGCCTGAACATATCATTAAAGAGTAGCAAACCACGAGTACAACAGTAAGAGGTACAATTGGACACATCCAAAAGGAAAGAGAAAAAGAGAAACACAACACGTCGGACAGTTTAAGACCCACTCATAACACGAGAAAAGACTCTTGTCGATCGCCAGTCGGTGCCTTCCATCAAGCAACATGCTCGCCGGTTAGACCTTAGCCACTGCACCTCGCACCACCCATCGTGGCTACGCCGCTCCGCTGTCACCCCTCCCCCCCCATGAGGGCGCCCAGCGAAATGGGGACTAAGGGTGGTAAGATACACAAGCCAAAGCTTCTCCGGAAACAACGACCTCCCTTCAAGCTAGTGGTGACACCTTTCCCAGCACCTTCGAGCTCCACCGCTTAACACCATCCAACGCCACACAGGGGGAGGAACCCCTGCGGGGAATGATGGAATCAGAGAAAACACCCAGCATAAAATTTGATGGCAGCACCAACAGGAGAGCACCGACGAAGCAGAGGCGCTAATGAAGGACACAAACTAAACCACGAGAGAGGCCAATCACCAATGACAATCCAGATCGAGGACACCCAACCACAAAGAGAGATGCACACAAACGCGTGTAGCTGCAGGGGATGAAGCCAACAATCCTTGCTGGTGATGGAGTTCATGCGGAGGTCAATGACCTCCCCGCGCACCGGGCGCGATGCTTTCGTTGCAATTCCACCACCATCACAAACCGCTGCAAGATGACGAAGGAGGCGAAGAACACTATGAGAGCATGGTTGTGCGGAGGTAGGTCACCTCCCCAAGCGAAGGTGGGGCACCTCCCACGCTCCGGGCGTGGTACTTTTGTTGCACAATTCCAGCTATCGCAGATTGATGAATCTCTGTCAATAGGCACCAAGTGGGAAGACTCAGCTTACCCAAAAAGGGAGGGTAAGCGCGCACTGCCACCACAGTCGTCCACGGTGGTGGCCAAAGCATAGGTCTTGACAGGTCGATGGTTACCTCGCATCACCATCTCGGGCGGTCTGAGCAACCAAGGCGCAGTTCGCAGGGCGACAGCAGGGCCCGACAATCTTGACGAGCGCGTGCAGCACCCCCCGGAGCACAACCCCACGGCGAAAGGGGCCGTAAAGCCGCTGCGCGGCATCGAAGCTGGGAACCCGCAGGGGCATCCCGACCCCGAGGTCATAGCAGGACTCGAGACAGGGAATCGGTTCCCCGTGCTCCAGAGAGGAAGCAAGGGGGCACCACAGCCGGAGGGCACCGGAGCTGGTCGGCGCGGAGGCGGATCTGGGCAGCAACAACCCAGGTAAGGCGGCCACCACCAGAATCCATCCCGCCGCCGCCGAGGGCATCCAGCCACAGCCTGGACCGATTCCCACACGCAGGGGCCAGATCTGCAACCTAGACGGCTGGATCCGGCAGGGCGAATGGTGGCGCCGGAGCTCCGGGTTGCAGTTACACGGGTGCTTGAATGAAGGAGAAAGTAGGCCGGAGGAGAGGGAGAGGAAGGTGCCGCGGACGAGACCTTTTTTTGATGCCGCCGCTGGCCGCTGCCGCCGCGAGTCCGGCGGCAACAGCGGCCGGAGGTGGGGGGCTGGTTGTTTCGGCGGCGGGGGCGGGGGTCGCCCTCGAGTCGCCTCCCGAGAGAGACGACGCGAGGGGAGCGCTCGTGGATCTCTACCTTTATGTATCGTACCGCCTACATGTTGTTGTTGTTGCGCTTTAGGTTCCTTCTAAAGTCGTTTTTGTTGGAACTCATTCTTTTCTCTTAATGAAATAAGGATGATCATTTCAGGTAGTTTTCCCTTCCCCTTGGAAGTCTGCGTCGCCTTTGCGCGCATACTCCCTCCGTCCCACTTTATATGCACTTGTAGGATTTGAATGAGCAAATTAGCACCGGTGGTAAATTACTTCACTACCCCTATTCAATGCTCTACTGCGCAAGACACAGACCAGCGCACAGAGGGATAGCTGGACAGGGGAGGGGACGCGTGGCGTACCGGTACTGGAGTCGCTAGATTCAAGGATGTTGTGTGTTTCTTTTTTTCATTTAACAAATGAAGCTGCAGAAAAGGTGCTTGTACGGTTGGGATACAACTGAACTCCTCAGCCAATCCACAAAGCAATGTGTTGAATTCCAGAAGTGCACTTAAATCGGGACGGAGGGAGTAGTGTGCTAGGGAAATTGAGTATTACCAGTAGTATTACGAGACATTTCAGAATCATGTATGGCAATGAAGATTATATATTAAAAAAAAGTGAAGATGAAGCCGGAAGGAGGGAGGGGTATGGCAACAACACAAGACATGTATCTATGGTGGACCCAAACTTGACAGGAAACAGGATTCATGGGACACAAAAAAAATAGTGTTGATTTTCTTTGCATGGAGTAACGTAAACATAATAAACGCATGGACTATTTTTGTGCTGACTTGCAAGTGCAGTCAGCAGCACTGCGGCCGCCGGGGGATGATCCAGCTGCTGTGATTGTGATACATCCATCCGGGCCCACCACCACCACCTAGCTGCTGCTTTCCAACGTTCACATAGCCCCTGCAGCTGCAGGTAGGTAGAGTCAGTTGGTTCGAAACCATTTGAAAAAGAAAGCCTCTCTCTCTCTCTGCATGCTTTTGCCTGTGCTGTGTGTGGCCTTGTGGGTTGCGGTCACCGGCCCAGTGAGCCCACCACCCACACGGGCCTGGGAGTCAGTGACTCACCTCTCTTCGATGGGCCCCACAACCCAGCAGGTAGGTGGGCTCACTAGCCGGTGCGCCCAACCGAACGAACAACACGCGCGCGCTTCGAGATGCTCTTGCGCGGTTGGGTTCCGTCCGTTGCATCCAGCAGCCACTGGCTGACGCGCGGGCCCCACCCACTCCGTCTCGCAGCGATGGGCGCGGCGGCCCAGATGGCTTCGCCTTTCAAACAGGCCGTCGTAGCAACGGAAAAGAAGAAAGGCCTTTCCATGCCGTTGCCTCGATTGCACTGTCATCACGGTTAAAGTCCCTATCAAATTTCAAACGCAAATCCCAAACTGCAACAATCTTGGACACCGCAAATCCTAGCTATTTCGAATTTTATCGCACTAGAAATGAAGTACGTATAGCTATTGTCTATTGTCGCCCTGCCTATACTTTACGAAAGGAGTTACAGATCGAGTAATTCATGACAAAAAAAAAAATTGGGTTAGTAACGGCATTACCAACGTCAACCCAAGGCACCAGCTATTTGAATTTCAAAACACTAGCAGACAGTGTGTGCGCATCAACGGCCTAATCACCCTAGTACTATAATAAGAAACAATTGAAAGTACAGGGGCCTTTCCCTAAAACAGCCACCCCCTCCATTTACTCCCCTGCTTCCTCGGTTCCTCCTGCTGCAGTCTCCCCTCCCCGCTCCTCGGCGTCGTCCCCCCGCCGCTCCTGCCGGGACCCCAACCCTAGCCCCGAGCACGACGAGGGGATCCCGCCGCGGCACAATGTCCACCTTCGCCGCATCACGCCGCGCGTCCTCCGCCACCGCCAAGCGCCCCGCGATGCCCGACACCGCCGGGGGGGCAACCAAGGCGGCGGCCGCGCAGGCCAAGAAGCGCGTCGCGCTCGGCAACATCACCAACGTCGCCGCGCAGCAAGGGGGTGGTAGGGCCGCCGCCGCCGGACACGGGAAGGTCGCGCCACCGCCGGGAACCGCGGTACGTACGGGGATCGTTCGTTCGTTCGTTTGCGGGGATTGGGGGGATTTCGTTTTTCTCGTTGGGCTTCTCTCTCTGAGGGCCCAAGATTCTTCCTTGCTATTATAACTGTAGTTCGGAGAGATTGAGATTGTTCTGGAAAGGTTGCGAATCGGCGTGGCTGGCTTTCTCGCCACTGCATTTCCGGTTTCTTGGCTAGGGGAATTATTGATGTCGAAATGCCCTCTACATCTTTCCAACCGGTCTTTGCAGGGGTTCGTCGTTTTTGTACGATTGCAGGAGATACGCTTTGAACTGACAGTTTTTCTTACTCATTCACTATTGCATTGTTGCCTGTTCTTTTTTTTTTTAGCATACATTGTTGCCTGTTTTTGATACACTTTTCCGTTGCTGTCTTTGGGTTCTTGGGGCTTTTTTTTTTTTTTGAAAAAAAAAGTCTGCAGCCTCTCTTTCTCTGATTTAAAGGTTGCATACACCTGGCTGGTACTGCTCTTTAATGGTTGAAATCTTGGATTCTGCTCATGGTCAAAGCCTAGACCTTCCCCCCCACAAGTTTTATCGACGTTTTCAAAAAAAATGTTCCTTGGTTTTCGCAACGTGTCACTCTTTTGTCTTTGTTTGCTTTGGAATCTTCTCTTGTCAATATGATATTACGTATGCACCTGTCGTATTGAGATCCCAGATAGAGGTTTGAACTAATTTATCCCTTTTTGATCAATTCTCATGCAGAAGTTGAATTCAGCTGCTGCACCCTTGAAGAAGCCATCTTTGGCAAGTACTCGCGGTGTGAGCTCTGTACGGGGTTCTTCTGTGAAATCGGCTTCCATCAAGCCAGCTCCACCCATTTCTCGCCATGACAGCACGGCACAGAAGCACTATGTTCCTCCTCCTAAAGCGCCTACCGTTCTTGATGTGCCGAGTCGCGTACCTGCCCTGGTTCCCTGCAGCACCTTTATGTCTCCTGGAGACTCAGTTTCTGTCGATGAGACGATGTCGACTTGTGACTCCATGAAAAGCCCCGACATTGAGTACATAGACAATGGGGACTCCTCAATGCTCGCTTCATTGCAGCGGCGTGCAAATGAACACCTACGTATTTCTGACGATGGAGATGTTGAAGGTTTGCTTTAATTTTTCATTAAGTCTTGCACTTTTTAGTGCATTCTGTTGACTTTTTTTGTTGATTCGAATATGTACGGCCTGCTTTAATTTGCAGAAAATAAGTGGAAGAAAAATGCCCCTGCCCCAATGGAAATTGACAGCATTTGTGATGTTGACAATGACTTTGAGGATCCGCAGCTGTGTCCTACTCTGGCTTCTGACATTTACATGCATCTGCGAGAGGCTGAGGTGACAAATTCTTTCCTCTGCCCTTGTACTATTATGGTTTCCATCTAGCACTGAACATAAGGAATTGCATTTTTGGAGGAAGATTACTATGCACTAGCCGTTTTAGGTAGATTGCATGCCCAACAAGCAAAAACTGCACATTGGTGCCACCAAATCAGCAAGGCCACATTGATGTTTGATCATATATAATTGCACTTTCCCAGTATGGGATCAATTTCTGATTATTTTTAATATAAAGCTCGGGTTGATTGAAAAAATGTCTAAGTCTGTTATGATGATATACGTCCTACACTGAATCAGTATATATTTTATAGAGTCCTAGAAATTCATCTTCTTCCTAAACTATGTGTGTCACTAACAGTGCGCCTTTACTTTCTGGTAGACAAAGAAAAGACCATCAACCGATTTCATGGAAACAATTCAAAAGGATGTCAATCCAAGCATGAGGGCTATTTTGATAGACTGGCTTGTGGAAGTAAGCTTTTCTGCTAAGTATAGTTAAAAGCCTAGATATCAATCTGGTTTGACCTTCCATTGTAACTCATGACATTCCCTTGTGCAGGTTGCTGAAGAATACCGTCTTGTTCCTGATACTTTGTACCTGACAGTTAACTACATTGACCGTTATCTTTCTGGCAACGAAATCAACCGCCAAAGGCTGCAATTACTTGGTGTTGCTTGCATGCTTATAGCTGCGTAAGATTCTGCTACTTCTCCTTTTATTCATTTCTTTGAATTATCCTCTGTTACACAATTGGAATACTGATTTTGACATGTTTGAAACTTCAAATTCAGAAAATACGAGGAGATATGTGCACCACAAGTAGAAGAATTCTGCTACATAACTGACAACACTTACTTCAGAGATGAGGTCTGCGATATATTACTTCTGACCATCCCTTGATTTTATCTATTAGACCATATCCGATAGTCTCTTGTCATTGGTCACACTACTTGTATGTTCTCTACAGGTTTTAGAGATGGAAGCTTCTGTACTGAATTACTTGAAGTTTGAAATGACTGCACCTACAGCAAAATGCTTTTTGAGGTCATTTCCTGTTCTCTTCCATTTCAGTATTAAGTTATGACGATCATACGAGTTGAACTTCACTAACTCGGTTTCTTGCTTACAATAGGAGATTTGCTCGTGCTGCACAAGCGTGTGATGAGGTACTGCTACATAGTCAGATTCAGATTAATGTGACCCAATTCGATAATTTAATTATATCATTACATCATGCTGACAATTACGTTTCTTTATACAGGATCCAGCTTTGCATCTTGAGTTCCTGGCCAATTACATTGCTGAGCTATCACTACTGGAGTACAGCCTACTCTCGTACCCTCCATCACTAATAGCTGCCTCAGCTATTTTCTTGGCGAAATTTGTACTGCAGCCAACAAAGTGTCCTTGGGTATGTGGCATAATCATGTTGCCCTTTCCATACATATCGTTGTAGCACCTGCCTAATGAAATGTCTGCATGAGCTAATATATACATCCCATTGTCATTGGAAGCAGAATTCTACTCTTGCTCACTACACACAATACAAGCCGTCGCAGTTGTGCGACTGTGTAAAGGCATTGCACCGCCTATTCAGTGTTGGTCCCGGGAGCAACCTTCCTGCGATCAGAGAAAAGTACAGTCAACATAAGGTAACTGAACTTGGTCCCCAGTTTCTTCAGTTGACAATCGTTGTTGCTAGTACTAACACTACCCTCTTCCTTTGCTCCCTCAGTACAAATTCGTCGCAAAGAAGCAGTGTCCAACATCAATTCCTAACGAATTCTTCCGAGATGTGACATTCTAGAATTACAAGAAGCCCAGTGCCCAGGAGTAGTTGCAGTTGCTTACTGAATTCTTGCTCTTGTGGCTCAAATGCTCAGTAGCACCAGCACGACTGTGCTGGTGGTTAGTTGACGCAGAACATTGCTGATGCCCCCCCCTGTTCTTTCAGGGGGTTAGAGGAGTGTAGATTCTAGATCAATGCTTTGATGTTTGTGGTGATGTTAGGGAAATGGTGTGATTTTCCCTGTATTCTTCTCCTGCTTCTTGTTGTAGTCTTCCTGTATGTAGACCCATGTTTGCAGGCACATGTAAATCGGAGTTCTGTAGTGCAGTAGATTATAACATCTCGTTTGTAATGTCATAATACTGACTGGAGTGACAGTCACTTGAAGCATGGCATCCCATGTTGGATGATGTATCTTTGAGGGTCATTGCACCAGATTTTAGTCAGTGCTCATTCTGAATAAGTTGTTACCTGTCTCTTGTGTCTTGTCCTTGATTGAAGAAGAGGCTGCAGAGTTGAAGGGAAGAGCTTTCTTTCATAAGAGCCTGATTGGTCTGTCAAAGAAAAAGAAAGGAAGTAAAAGAAGAAGGAAAAATAAGAAAGAAAAACAACCCGATACGACGAATCAATGTATCTGGACATACTTTCATAGTATCCATTCCAGAGGGCAGAAAAAATGGGGCATGTCCCTCTCAACCCCTTGCCAGCTCAAACAAACAATTCGTGCTGCCTGCTGGTGTTCAGATAGCTGTTTAGACGTGCATACCTACGTGTAATGCAATTAGCTCGCACCCATAGTATGTAATCAATTCATAATACTAGTAAGAAGAAAATTAAAGATGGTGCCAGCGGCGTGATGAACGAGCACATAGATCGTATCTTCATCTTGTAGCTGGTGTCACAGCACAGCTTATTGGGCCTGGCTGATCAAGCTTCCAGATAATCCTAGTTGGCTCAGTACTGTGCCTTGGTAAGCTTTGAACATGCAATGATTGGTAGAATTTGGTTCTGATGGACTCCCAATCCCATTATATCATATATGATGTCCAATCATCAGTGACTACATATTTAATTTCTGCCTATGGGAGTATTGCATTACTTGCATAGCTGTATGCAAACCGTCGTATATATCGTGATCTAAAAATATATATAAGCTGGTGAGTAGTTGCATACGCGGTTACTAACTTTAAAAATCTCTTATGTTGGATCTGATCTGTGCCAAAAAAATAAAGGTATTTGTTTAGCATATATAAGCTCAGAGGCAAAAGATTATCTCTCTGAATCTGAATATGAGTGAAGAAATGTGGAAATATACATGACCACAGAACATCGCCCATCATTGCGACAAAGAACTAAACCCTGAGCATCCAAACAATGATCTCATGAATGCTCATGAACAATTAGTCCCCTACAGTAGTTCTAACTAGTTCAGATCCGTATTCTATGCCAACAGTTTAAGGTCCGTATGATCGTGTTCCCTGTGCACAGTATCAAGAGTTAAGGCACTTTTTAGAGATACTGACATCAAAAATGGTACAACGACATGTACTTATGCATGAACAAAATTTGAGAGCTTTTGCATAGAAAAGTTACTGTTTTTTTTTAAAAACATGGTGGTTCTTGAACCCTGATTTGATCGATTCCACGGAAAGTATTTGCGCATTAAGTCTCAATTCCATATATATTCATTAGTAAAAAGAATCTAATCTTAGCTCACACGGTTGAGTGTTCATCCGTAACAAGTAACTTGACTTTGAAATTTGATTCCTGAGACGTACTGGTGATTAGTTTAATTTGAGAGAATCAGAAAAACAGCATCATGGTTAGCTTGGTCATTCTGTGCTAACCTCCTCTGCACACATTCAAGCATAAACCTGCTGACTGAGCTGAGCTGGTGCTCAGTGTGCCTCATCAACATATATGCAATTAAAGAGGTGACAGCGATTGGGGGGGGGGGGGGTCTTGTCATGTGCCAAGTGGCCACGATTTTTGTTGTTCAAGACATTTTAGCTGATTTTGCTTGCTTGGGGGTTGTATCATTATGCTATGTATTTCACTGAAAACGAACGGTTGGTATGGTACTCAACGTCTATGTATATGTGATTGAAGGATCAAGCAAGTATGTGTATATACGACAGCACACCGAACTTTAATTTGTATATCCAAATTAACCTGCATTTATGATGTCATTTCTCTACCCAAAGTGAATTATTACCATTTATGATGTCATTTCTCTACCCAAAGTGAATTGCCACACAACAAAATGATGAGAAGTCTCTGGAAGCTCCATATTTTCATTTGGATTATTACCATTCATTATATACGACGTACATTTCAAAATTCACACCTGAAAATGAAACCATGCATTCTTTAAAAAAAAATGAAACCATGCATTCTAAATTTCAAAAAATAAAATAAAATGAAACCATGCATTCTGACAGTTAAGGAAGAAGGGACCAAGATAACATGTACATAACTGCTGAAAGTTGCAGCCGTCCCCCAATACAAATGGTTACCTGCTGGTAAACTCACAAAGAGTTGGGTGTTGATTTGGTCACAGTAGACTCAGGCACTGTTTAGTTCGGTGAAAATTTGGGAAAAATGGTGAAAATTTTGCATTGGAAAGCGTGTTCTGTGAGAAGTGGCACGGTCTGCGATGCGAAAATTTTTGAAACTAAACAGGATCTCACAAAGCTGAGGCTGAAGTTAGAGACTTTCTTCCCTTCCCCTAAGAATTTGGACAAGCGTGGCAAATACTCGATGGCAGGCCCCTCTCCTGTGTGCTGTCTGTCGCCTACCCTGCATCATACATGGCCACTTGGAAAATGAGGCTGCTGCTGTCTGTGCTGGTACATGTACCCCTCACGCCAGCGTGTCATGCATCCTTCCATTGCTGATTGTACCACACTGATTCCCATGTCTACAGTAGTTTAACTCCAAATTTGATGCGGAATTAGCTGGGTTTGATTTGGTTTACTTTTAATTTGACTCCTGGCCTTGGACACACATACTCAAATTATATAGTGGCCTGGCTGGCTGGCCAGGTTCTGCTTAATCTATACCACTAATCAAGATTGTATACTAGAACCAAATCAATAGAGATGGGCTTTTCTGCGATTGGCCGGAGGAGTTGCTTCTTTGAGGAGCTCACGCTACTCCCTGAGGTGGGTCCCACCTTGCGAATGTGGGCCACTCGCGACAACTGCCAGTAGTATTATCTGGCCCTGCTTGATCTTCTGCGGATGAATGCCATGCGGCCTTTCTCTCATCCTCTCCGTGGGGGTTAGGTAGACGCAAAGACGGAGATTTACACATTCTTTGTCTCCAAGAGATACGCGATTTCGACTAGTCATTCGTAGAATTGATATATACATATCTAATTTATCCAATCCAAGGATAGATCAATTTTTCAACCCCTCAATTGTATTGTAAAATTTAGTTCTTAGACTCACGTAATTGATCGACTGAATGATATGATCTCATCACGCAGCATACACTTTATAGGACACGACGGTTAGTTAACATGACTATTATTAGTGAGGGAGGGCGCAGAGGATCCTGGGAAACTCCCTGACCCTACTCCAGCGCAGCAAGGAAGAGGCTTGCAATTCTTCTCTGCTGTGGTGGTCTGGCCACGACGCCGCTCTCTTCTGTTCTTCATCCCCCAGCTTAATGACGTGCCTTCCATAATCTTCCTTCCTTTTTGACACTTGTACCCCTGCCTGGCTGAGCCACGCCACCCTGCGTGGAGGGGCATCCCGGTCAATTCAGGGTGGCTTTCTTTGCCAGCCCATTATATATCACTCTCATGGCACCGTGGCCCCTGTACTGATCATTCTGATCACATCTCCTCTGCAACCGGCCTGCTGCATGTATGCATCCTTAATTTCCTTGCTCGGTTTCAATTCTTCTTCTTCTTCTTCTTCCTGCAGATGCAGATGCAGTTTTTTCTTTCTTTCGATTCTTGCCTCATGGTGTTGTTGGCCGGAGCAGAGATTATTGGCTGATCTTTTGAAGAAACAAGGCAGAAGATGGCCACTTACTGGAAGACCAAGGTTCTGCCTGGCTTCAACAAGATCTTTGACAAGGATGGCAAGAAGGCGGCGGCAGTCGAGTTCTTGAAGTCCTTCAACAAGGTAATTTATATATATATACATATATATATATCTAGAGGATACAGCTCAGATGTTTCTTCGTTTTGTTCACCGATTCATTTGCTTGCGTTTTTACAGGAGGAGCTTGGCAAGGAGATCGAGGACAAGAAGACAGAGCTGGAGCCCAAGGTTGTGGAGACTTACGAAGCATCTCCTCCTGAGGTTAAGGTAAACTCGTGCCTTTCAGTGTTTGTTTTGGTGTTGCTTTAAACATAAGCAACTAGTACGTGGATATGATCCTACTGTTACTGATAACCTCTTTTTTTTTTACATACCTGCCTTCTTGTATAAACTAGGCTCTGTTCAAGGACAATAAGCCAGTCAAGATCAGCAAGAAGAACTCGGCTGCAGTTACCAAGTTCCTCGACGAGCTGGCCAAGATCGGTAATAATTAACAAGCAATCACAACTTGAAATAATTAATCTGCTACTCTCTTGTCAGCTCCCTAAGCTGCTAGCACATGCCATTCTAGGATTTTTCATCACGTACGTCTAGCTTAATCTCGCTCTAAACTGTTTTATGGAGTATATATGAAAACATCAAGCTGAGTTTTTTTTACAGTGACAAACTGAGTACAGATACTGTTTTCTTGCTAATCTATCGATCACCAACAACCGGCCTCCTTTTTCAGTTACCTTTTCTAATAATCCCGTGGTTTGGAGAGGTCATTTTCTTGGAGTTTATCTCTTTCCTGAGTAACCTTATTGGAATCTTTTTGGACAAACTGAACTTTATTCTCCTTTTGTGTTGAAACAAACTTTATTCTACTCAAGCCAACAAACTGCATAGGAATCTTGTCGACTACTCCTTACTACGTACAGCTAGCTAGTACTATGCTATACTACGTTTCTTTTCTTTTTCTTCCAACAGAAAAGAATCTCAGCACAAAACAACAAAACCAAAAAGGGAAATTCCAATTCAGTCCTCCTCGATATATTTATTTTTTGTTCATGGTTCTTGTTGAACAAAAAATTAATTAATTAATATAAACGAGTTGAATTTCTGCAGAGTTCCCTGGAGCGAAGCTGGTGAGCGACGCCGTGGCCAAGTCCGGCACCACGCCTCTCTCCCCGGCGATCACCTTCATCTTGGGCAAGGTCGCGCCCTTCATCCCCGCCCCCAAGGAGGAGCCCAAGGCGGCCGAGCCGGAGCCCGCGGCCGAGGCTACCTCCCGGGAAGTCGCCGTGGAGGAGGAGAAGAAGGAGGAGGAGGCTGCGGAGCCCGCACCGGAGGAGGCGGCGGCGACGTCGGAGGCGGTAGAGGAGAAGAAGGAAGAGGCGGAGGAGGAGAAGGAGGAAGCCGCAGCCGAGGCCGCTGCGGAGGAGAAGAAGTAGTGATCCATCCATGGACACTATACTACACTGAAGAAGAGCAAGCTCTACGCCTCTACCTCGCTCGTCGCTGCTGGTAAATTAAAGTTACCGTGAGATGAAGAAATTAAATTACTCCCTCTAGCTTGTCCACCGCCTAGCTGCATGCGTGCATGCAGCACAAAGTGATTAAGTTACACACAGTACAGTAGTTGCCATGGGTACGGTAAAAACCTTAGCTTCAATTGTTAATTGCGTGGGTGGATTGGATGGATGCATGAACATTTGTTATTCTTTCTGTCACCTCGACCGATCGATGTCTTGTAAATTTGTAATGTGGGGTTCTCTCTTTCTTTCTTGTTTTTTTTTGATTTGGGGTGATTGATCAAACATGCATGTGTAATTATTTATATTAATATGTTTGTTGATATGATGGTCGTATTTAATTAAGAAAACAACTCAATATATATTGATGCTTGTGTATATAATTACTTTTTTTGCACCCTCAGTACGTGGTGGTGTTATACATGATGAATTGATGGGTGTACATACATACACAAGCTGAATTAGATTGACGTGAATGAATGAGCTGTTTGTGCTTGAAAATTTGTTGACGATCAAATTTGGCACATGCGCTAAGGACGTCCAAGTCGCCTGTTTGGTCATTGGTGATGGACGGAGAGTGTGCATGTAACAATGCGAGACATGCATTTACATCATCCACGCGTGGCATGTATCATGATTTTGTAAAACGTAATGACCTCACCATGTTGACCATATACTCCTCTTCTTGCAAAGCGAAAAAAATGGATAAGGACGAGAATGAATTGTTGAAATTAGCGAAGAGAATAAACAGGAGGAGATAAGTTCATGCTGCAGGCCGGGGTTGGCACTGGCAGGCAAGATAGATCAATCAGTGGCTCCCTCAAGGAAAAGGACGTGATCTCAATCCTCTCTCTCTCTCTCTCAACGCGGCTTAGCTTCACTCCTCCATCCATCGTCGTCATCGCCACTCGACGCACACATCTATTCTTTCTCATATACAATTAAATGAAAAAAAAGATTATTTCGCCAGCTTGTGTACGTGATGCGTGCTTAAATTGATATTGTATATCGAAACTACACGTATGTAGTAAATATCCACAAGTTATCAATATATAAAAAGCATATATAATCGATCAGTAGGACGGCAGCCAATGCAATGGAATTATGGAATCATATATATATATATAAATAATCCAGAAGAAAAGTCATTGCTGATTGATTGACTGATGAGCCTAAAGCTTTGGTATTTGATTCTTGATGATATTATTTGCATTGTCTAAAGCCAGGTTGCGGACAAGGGACAAACATGTAATTTCACCGTTGCTACTACCATCTCTACCTGGTCAGCCAGCAGCCACGTGTGATGCGTCGTCACAACAAGCTAGGTTGTTGAACTTGAGCTGCGTTCGGCAGGTTTTTTAGCTGATTTGGCAGACAGATTTATTCTGAGAAAAAAAATAATGTGTGTTGATTGAGCTGACATATTTGCTGTGAGAGAAAAAACTGTTGAAAGAGCAAGCCGAACATAGCCTTGAAGAAAGAAACTAACAGTATGTAGTATGTTTCCAGAGGCGAGCTCTCTTGACTCGTCGTATACATGTGGAAAGGGAAAAAGAAGAAAATATGCATGGGCTATTCATTCGATCTTGTGGTAGCATTATGTATATATGAAGATACATCAGCTTCTTTTCGTTTCATTGGTGTTATTCAAGATGAAGATGGCATCTATCAACGTCTAGGTCTTGCATTGCAACGATCGATCGCATGCTAATTCATCAATTAATTTATCTGATATTGTACATGCTAATGTATATATTTATATGATTTTGATTAAATATCAGAAAATTTTGATTTCGAATATAATCTGAAATGAAGAGGTTTCAATCATTAGGTCATCAACGATTCATTGGATTTTAACTAATATATACTCTGTCCACGCGAGAAGATTCAGCTTACGGGGAGGGAATCTGTCGGGATGGTTAGGTCCCCATCATCGGCGATAGTATGCGCAACCAAACCAAACCAATCCACGGCTATTATTCCAGCCAGCCATGGTATTATTGGTCTATTCGACAGGTTTCGCTCGGAAAGGATGCTATTTTTTTTCCTCTGTCTCTCTCTTTTTTCCCCTTTGATTGAAAAAGACACGATGGAATCTTCATTCTCCTTTCTCATGATATCAACTTGTCGCTCTACTAAATAGTAGTAGGTGATTGGATCCATTTTACTGTTTCTCTAAAAAAGGAGGATTAGTACGTGACAACCAACATTTATGTACTATAAGCTAGCAGTAGTTCATCTATCTGAACTTTGTCATCTTCAATTTGGTGGAATCTAAGCTACTTGCAATAAGGATTCAGGCTCGCCCTGAATGAATGGTGATTGCACTGGTGTCATAGTCAAAGCCAGCAACACAAATGACTTTTTTTTTGCCAAAAAGAAAAAGAAAAGAAAAGGGGCCCTGCATATCTTGCATGGGCGTAAATTCCTTCATCTAGCAGCCCATCATAAGCCCAGCCCGTATGGTGCTAGGCCCACTTGTGGCAAGCAACGAAGCGGGGGAGAGTTGGACTTCTCCGCCTCCGACGAGAGAGAGAGAGGGTGTGTGTGCTGTTGCCTGTTGTTGTACAGCAGCGAGCCAACGACCTCGCCTCCACCATGGCGGGCTACCGGGGCGGCTCCTCCGCCTCCTCCGCCGGCGGTGGCGGCGCGTCGGCCGCGGCCTTCGCCACGCGGATGCTGCTCCTCCTCACCCTCCTGCCGCTCGCGCTCGCCGCCTTTGCCTTCGCGCTTCAGTGGCGCGGCGGCATGCGGGACCCGGCCGGCGCCGCCTGGCCCGACGACACGCAGCGCTTCCCCGGCATGGAGAACAGCCCGCTCGGATCCTCATCCTCCTCCACTAGGGGCAAAGGATCCTACTTCGCCGTCACCTCCTCCTCCGCGGCGGCAGACTGCGCCGAGATCCTCGGCCGGAGCTCTTCCTCCCACGGAATCTCCCTCTATCGCGGCTGGAGCTTCGACTCCGAATCCGCTATTACTCCCAAGGTCAGTGCGCGCTTTACACACCTCCGATCTGATCTGCCCTTTCGAGATCCCATTTCGAGACCAATTCGATGCGATCTCGTGTGTACTGAAATACTGTGATCCGCCGAGTACTACCCTGTTGAGCATCTCGCGGCCCGAGAGTTATAGTCGTTTCAAAGAGGGGATCGTTTTCTGTTTGTGTCAGAAGGGCATGCTATGGCGCATCACTTTGCAGTAGCAAGGTTGTTTTTGTTACCATTGTGTACAGGCTTGTTCAGGCTTTGCACACCATGAAAACAATGCGATTAACTAGGAATTGCTCTCTGTCTGGCAAATTGGGGTGTGAAGGTCATAATTTACCAGTGAGATTTCCCTGGCATATGCAGTATATGCATATTCTGTATTGTCCCATTGACATGTGTCAATCCAAGTAGCTTAGCTTAGCAACCCTTTGTCCCTTTTGTTTTACCCTGTTGAGATAGCAAGTTGGAAAAACAGGGTATATGGCATCCATGCTGCTACCCTGCAAGATATTTTTGTCAAATTGAAATTATCTAGATGATTTATTTCAACCTCAAAATCATATACTTCTCAAATGCAAGAACCTTGTAAGCATTTTGAGTCTAATGTGTCAAAGTTGTACTTGTAGCAAGCTAATTCGTATTTGGGTTGCAGATCTGTATCACGGGAAGCACATCTGCTGGACTGCACCAGATTCTTCCATGGTTGTACTATCACAAGGTCATCGGCGTTTCACATTTTTTCCTCTTTGTTGAAGGAGAGGCTGCGAAGCCAGCTGTCACCTCTGTTCTTGAATCTATACGGGTATAAGTCGTTTCATACCCCCCTCCTCCTCCTGTTTGTGATTTCTTTGCATAATCTGCTACTGACTTCCTGCGTCCCTTCTTTAGGGTGTAAAAATCATTTACAGAACTAAAGAACTGAAAGAGAGACAGGACAAAAGGTATGTTGACAGACTTAACAGTTACATGACATTCTTTTTCAACAATAAGCAAAAAACGCTACATGTAAGATAAATCAGTTGGAAATTTGATCTGCAGCTAATGTAATTTTCAGTAATTCTGCTTTAATAGGATATACAACCAAAATGCATTGAAAATATTAATTTGGTAGAGGTAACAAGTGGGATACCAAGTTACTTGTTTCATTGCGATACTGTAGTTGAACAGTTCTGAATATTAAAGCAAAATCTGTACTGTTGTTGATTGGATCCTGTATTTCTGTTTTCCTTACTATGTGCATTTCTGAAGTATTGTTGTTGATTGTTTGGTTGTCTAAGTGCCATTGTTTCAACCGTTTTATGATTTCAGCCGCATCTGGAATGAGACTTGGCTGGGTGGTTTCTTTTACAAGCCATGCAATTATGAACTGTTTGTTAAGCAATCACTTAACATGGAAATGGCTATTATTATGGCAAGGGTATGAACAATTTCTGTCTTTCTATATTTTAGCATCTATTCACACAGAAATCTTGACTTTGGTGTTCCTTTCCAAAGAGAGATGTAATACTGGTCTAAATCTACATTCACAGATACCAGTGCTCTTCATATTGTCTAATTTTCAGCTACTTCTTTTTTGTTTTTTTAACCAGATGAGAACTTAGATGATGATGGGAATTAATCGTGTGCCACTCTTGTTTTTGAGCTCGGCAGTACAAATATCAATATATGGCGTCAATAGTTTGACACAAGTTGACTGTAGCAGTGTAGGCATACAGTTGACAGTAATGAAATAGAAGATTCTATCACAAGTAAAGTTTAGCCACAGAAAATTTCTTAACTTTTTCCTCCCCGACATCTTTTTCCCACTTCCTTGCCTTAACTTTAAGGATGAGTATTAAATGATGTAAGACATGTGTGCTAGAGGCACTCACTAGTAGAAATTTTGTGCTTTGTTGTTGGTCCGCTACAAACTTTAAAAAAGGTTATTGATACAGCTACTGACTAAAAATTCAAATGTCCCAATCATCTTACTTTTCTACAATGCTCCCAATCTCCAGTGCAATATCAATGGCATGTGTGATGACTTTACATCATTGTTGAGTAAGCAGACATGACTACAATGATGTGTGATAACTAGGGAGGCATTTTACCAGGTGTTGTTTTTATTTTGAAAAGGCCTTGTATTTAGTGGTGAATTGATGCAAATATCCCCTGTCTGATTATCACAGGAGGCTGGAATGGATTGGATCATTCACCTTGATACTGATGAGTTGATTCATCCAGCTGGTGCACGAGAGTACTCTCTAAGGCGATTGCTTTTAGATGTTCCTGACAATGTTGACATGGTTATCTTCCCCAATTATGTGAGTCACAGAAGTAACATCTTTGTTGAAGTTGAATACTGTAAAATGCTTCATGTCTGATTATTTTATATTTTTTTGTTCAGGAGAGCAGCATTGAGCGGGATGACATCAAGGATCCATTTACTGAGGTATGCAAGTTACTGATGATGCACTGGCTTGTTTAAGAGTGCCACACGTATATAAATGGATTCCCTCTTGATGCTAAAAACAATTGTAGTTTGGCGAACAATAGTGCATTATAGAAAATGATGGATCCAGCTCATACAATTTATCAAAGGATTGCTTAAATTCTCACCAAGTTTTTTGTGTGTAGGTTTCAATGTTTAAGAAAAATTATGATCATCTCCCAAAGGATACATACTTTGGCCTATACAAAGAAGCAACACGTGGTAATCCAAATTACTTCCTCACTTATGGTAATGGAAAGTCAGCTGCAAGGGTTCAGGAGCATTTGCGTCCCAATGGTGCTCATAGATGGCATAATTACATGAAATCCCCAAAGTAAGACATCTGACTGTGCTGAGAGTTTTCCAAAACATTCAGTCAACAATTTTTTATTCATCTATATTTGTTTTTTGTGTGCAGTGAAATCAAACTGGAGGAGGCTGCTATCCTGCATTACACCTACACAAAGTTCTCAGATCTAACTTCGAGGAGAGATAGGTGTGGCTGCAAGCCCACTAAAGAAGATGTGAAGCGATGTTTCATCCTGGAATTTGACCGATTGGTGAGCTATCTCTTCTTTCCTTTGCTGTAGTGCCTTATAATAACCACAGAAATGCTCCCACGGTCCATTGCACAAAATATAGCCAGCTGTGCCAGAGATATAGCTTTCTTTTGAATGCCCCTGTTTCTTCCCGTATCTTTACCCATTTTCTAAGCTGAAGGACCAGTTTTGTTATTAGCCAAGTTCTTGATGCAAAAAAGAAGAAAAACTGGTGGCTTTTATTAGATATCATGTGCATATATGGCTAATTGGATAACCGGAGAGGACTAATGAATTCCCCTTGTACTCTGTCATGACAGGCCTTTATAATCGCATCAACAGCTACTGAGGAGGAGATGAGGAACTGGTAACACCCTTATGCCTCTGTGTATCAATCATTCCTTCCCTAAACCCTCTGAATTAAGAGAGAGATCACATTTGTCTGACTACCTTTGTTCAGGTACCGGGAACATGTTGTATGGACCGATAAGGACACCAATTTGAAACTTTTGAGAAAGGGTGTGTTGACACGTATATACGCGCCAATGGTTAGTCCTGATCCCAGTCTTGAAGGCATCGACTTATGAAAGTTGCTTCTTATTGCTGCTAAGCTTATGCCTAATCTTTGCAGGCTATCATCCGTGGTCTCAAGGAATCCGGCGTCTTCACCTCTGCAGTAACATCAGCGAAAGCGCAGTCAAAAACAAAGTCCATCCTGCCCAATGTAACAGCTGGGCAATCCACAGTGGAAGGTGGCCACGAAAACTTGCAAGCAACTGTAAGAAAGATCCTAGAAATGGTTGATGCCCAGGAGGAAGCTATGCCGCCAATGTCACCCCCGGTTTTGTCGAGCTGACTGAAAGTGCTTTGTCATGAGGCCATGCGAGATTCTAGAGGCGATCTTGACCGATGCCGCTCCTGGGCGGATGAAATTTTAACAATGCACATGCAGCGTCGAACATATAGATAACAGAGCCTTGTTTGGTCGTTGTATCTTGCCACTCCCCCATGCCTTGTGCTGGTGTAAATTGCTGCTATCACTTAGGATGGTAAGTGCAAGACATGAGAGTAAGTAGTATACTCACTGTAATATATACAACATAAATCAGGCGAACCTTTCCCCTGGTTTTAAGTTAGGTTGATTGATGTTAAATTTCTACTGAGAAGCATATATACATCGCTTGACCATGTTGTGGTGGTGGCTGTTGCAAATGCAGTACTGATTGATGTGCAAACTCTAGTATTTCAATTAAAGACCTGCAATTGCAGTACTGAACTACTGATCCTGCAGGTTAATGAAATAGCCGAATTGAGAAACTGTAAACAGCAGAATGTTTTAGTTTGTTACCAGCATATACAAAATTTTTGGTTGAAATGAATCTCAAGGGTTGCCAATAAAAAGGAGGATTGTATCATATGCTATAATTCAAGTTTGGAAATCCAAAAATGTAAAAGAAAAGAGTGAAGAAGAAATCCAAAAGATGTAAAAGAAGAAGAAAAGAGAGTAAAGAAGCCACTGGCCACTACTAGCACTACTGTGGGCAGGCGAGGCGATCGAAATCCCAAAGCAGAAGCAGGCGAGGAATGGGAGCTCCGGAATCTCCCGTCGTCTTGTTCTGGCCCCCATCGTCCGCTGCTCTCCCACCAACTTCGCCGCCAAGCAAAACCCCAACTCTTCCCCCGCCGCCGCCGCCGCCGCCGGCTCTCCGCCGATCCCATTCTCCTCCTCTCCCTCCTCCTCCGCCGCCGCTCCCTCCCGGCTTCTTCCCTCCCGGTTTCCACCCTCCGTCCTTCCCCCCGCCATTGCCACCCCCATGCGCCGGAGCCACTGCTTCCGCGGCGCCAGCGCGCGCGTTCCCTTCCCCTGGACCTGGAGGCAGTAGCCTCTCGCCGGAAGAGGGGCGTTTCGTCGAGCACCTGCCGCACGCCCTCGGAGTCTCGCTGACGGCGCACGCCCTCGGGGTGTCGCTGTCGGCGCACGCCCTCGGGGACCTCGCCGGCGTCCCGCCCGAGCTCCTCCCGCTCAAGAAGAGGGTCGTGCGCTACCACCCGTACGAGGCGGCCGCGGCGATCCAGGAGATGTCCAGCCACCACAACCACTACGGAGGAGGGTTCCTTCTCGCCGCCGCCGTCGCGCCCGCGCCCACGACGGACGACGACGGCGGGCTGCGCGCCGAGCTTCTCCGCCTCCGCATCGTGCGCCCGGCGCTGGTGCTCACCAAGCAGCTCACCTTCTCGGACCGCAGCCGCGACAAGGCGCGCCTCGTCCTCCCCGGCGGCCTCGTCGACCCGTCGCCGCTGCTGGGCATGCTCACGGCCGGGGAGCGCCGCCTCGTGTTCGGCGCCGGGCTGCCGGTGCCGGCGCTCGACCGCCTCGGCCGCGCCTACCGCATGTCCCTGCGGCGCGACCACAAGGCCCGCACGTACCGCCTCACGGGGCAGTGGTCGCTCTTCGTGTCGCGCCACGACATGCGCGCCGGCGACGCCCTCGAGCTGCGCGCCTTCCGCCCGTCCGCGTGGCAGGCGCGCCTCGACACGCGCGGCGAGGGCGGCCTCGGCATGGCGCTGCTGCTGCACCGCGGGGACGCCGCCCAGGGATACCGCTGGTGCAACAGGGAGCGCGACGCGGCGGACGGCCTCCTGCGCATCGCCGCAAGCGCCCGCCTTGCAACAGCCGCTGGAGCCTGACTGGTGGATCAGAGATGCAATGCATTGCCCGGTGTCCAAATCAAGAGGAAGTGGCCTTGGTGAAGGCGTGAGATAGATGATGATCATTGGTGGTGGATGTGCGTGAGGTTTTTGTGAAGCTTTGATCATGCAGGTTTTCTTAACAGGCGACATAGATGTAGATGGAATTGGTGATAGATGAACTCGTATAGATTATGCAATGGGGTCAGTGCAGACTGATGCAGGTGCAAGGCTAGGATGGTACAGTGGTACGGAGCAGTGAAGATGAGTGGTGTTGCCCTTGTTAATTTACAGGTTATACAGTGTCTGTCTCACCTATCTATTGCTAAGCTTGCACAGTAACTTAATGGAAGCTGAAGTTGGAGCACTGGGTATTGATAAGATTCTGGAAAGAGAAGTCCATTCCTTTCTTGCTTGACTCTGCTGTTGAAATCGTGGTGTCAATTTCTGCAACCTCGCTGCACTGCACGTCATGAGTCTAGGTGTTGGAATCGATCGACTGATGACCCATCCTCTTCCAGTTGATACTTTGGAGATTTATGTGTTTGAGCATTTCCCTTTGAAAGTTCGTCCTCCCAATACATGCATTGAGTATTTTATGGTATACGTAAATCCTGTTTATGTATCCTTTTAGAACTCATGAAGGTATAATTACTTAAGATACTTTTGACTGTTTGGACTGAAGACAACTATATGTTCTCATCCCAGGTTAATGGCTTTGTTGGCATTCCATTTGCGGTTAGGGCTTCCGGTTCACTAGTGATCTTGCTTACGTCTCTTTGATGTCATTGCAAATCCTCTTCCGGGTCTTTCCAAAAAAAAATGTCACAAAGCCCGATACAACTGCTTTTGTATCATTCATTTTTATTACATTTTACATGAAAAATATCATTTAAATTGCAACTTTGATTTTTAAATGCATCCATTGTGCAACTAACTCATGCATATATTATCATTTTTCTGTCTTTTCCATCGGAAATTATATGGCTATAAAGGGGTTCTTTTTACTAATGATGCACTCCCCCCGGTTTAGTATTAGAAGTCGTTTTGGATAAGGTTTGAGTCAAACGTTGGGTATATAAGGCCCCATTTACGTTTAGTTTGGAGTGGTGAAATTTTTGGCAGGTTTATTGAACATAGACTAGTTGCAAAAATAATTACACGAATGTATCGGAAATTGCGAGACGGATCCATTAAGCCTAATTAATCCATCATTAGAGATTAGTTACTGTAGCATGATGTTGTCTAATCATGAGATACTTAGGCTTGTTAGATTCATCTCGAAAATTAAGGTAGGGGTTGTGGAATGGGTTTTGTCATTAATCCATATTTAATACTCCTAATTCGTGTCCGGAGATTGATGTGACGGGTAGTTGGTGAAATTTTTGGAACTAAAAAGAGTCAATCATGAATAACTTTTAAGTCGTTGAGTTTGGATATATGAAAAATCATACAAATAGACATGTCTTGAACATTACTTTCATAAAAATATAAATATATAACTTTTCAGTAAATATTTTTATAGAAAAGAGAAGTCAAAGTTGTGCTTTGACGGTCGTGTCATTATCCTAAACGACTTATAATACTTAGGCTCTGTTTGGTTCCCATATGTCACCTGACTTATAAGTTAGTAGGATTTAAGTCAGTTCTTTTTGGTTGCAGTGACTTATAAGTTAGTAGGCTTCACTCGGGGTATGAGAGGGAAAATGTGCAAATAAGTCAGGCCCTGTTTGGTTCCCATAAGTCACCCGACTTATAAGTCACCTAAATTTAAGTCGGTCCTGTTTGGTTACAAGAACTTATAAGTCAGTGAATAATGACTCTTTTGCCCCTCTTCCATGCCCCTGTCCCCATGTCTCTATTTTTTCAGCCGCCGCCCGACCCACGGTGGTCCGATTCGCCGGCGCTCGCGGACGGAGAGTCTGGGCCACGCCGGGAGCGGGCCGCGCAAGGGCGACCTGGGCGACGGTGGTTGCGCCAGTCCGGCGCCTGCACGCCGCCGCGCAGGCCTCGGCACCAGGGGCGCGGATCTGCCTGAGGAGGCACCGGACGGATCCGGCTCGAACCATGGTTCCGGCCGACGGAGCACAAGAGATGGAGTACCTGGGTCCGCCGGGGAAGAGCACCGCCCACACGGTGCACCAGCCTCCTGGGCGATATGTCTCGCTGCCACCCTCTTTGCTGGTGCCGGGCTTGGTGAGGAGTGAGGAGGGAGGGAGCCCGGCGGATGCGCGGCGAGCCGGCCGAGGGCCGGTTGCGGGGCCAGCTCGGGTGACGGCAGGGAGGGGGAGGGAGCCTGACGGCCACCACCACTGGCTCCCGCTGCTCTGTCTCTCCCTCCCTGACGAGGCAGCCCAGCGAGGTGCTCTGACCGCGGCAGATGGCGTCGAAGCGGGGCCCGCGGTGGCGTCTGCGGCGTGGAGGGAGGCGAGCCGGGGATCCAGGTTTCGGCGACTCGCGAACAGGCAGAGATGACCGCGCCATGCCGTCGGCGTCCGAGTTCGCCATGCTGTGCCGCCTCCTCTTTTGCTCGCTCCTCTGCCGCTCGGCCGGTCGGCCGTGCCGCTTCCGTTGAATCGGGCTTGCACCGGCGGCCGTGGCGGTCCTGCGCCCACGGTGGCCGGCGGCGGAGGGGCCGGCCGACGCAGATGGAGGTGGGGGTGGGTGGGGAGTTGGGCGTTGGGCGGGATCTGGAGGCAGCGACGGCGGTGGTGGGGGAGCGGCGTGGAGGGCGACACAGGGTTGGGCTACGAGGTGCGCGGGGTGGGACGGTGGGATGGATAGGGTTGTGGTGGGATCCACCCGGGGTGAGAAAAAGGTGGAAATAAGTCATTTGAAGTAGGGGTGGAGCTACTTATGGGACTTATAAGTCGGAGACTTAAAGTGCAAATAAGTCAGTGTTGTTTGGTTCACACAAGTGACTTATTTTCACTTTTTGCACTTTAAGTCACCTGACTTATGGAAACCAAACAGGGCCTCGCTTTAAGTAGGGGTAGAGCAACTTATGGGACACACAAGTCAGGGAACTTAAGGTGAAAATAAGTCAGAGGTATTTGGTTTTCACAAGTGACTTATTTGCACTTTAAGGCTCACGTGTGTGTGTGTGTAGAGTATGTATTTGGCAAGGTCCTGCTGTATATCAAACAACAACATACAAATAATGCATCACTGAATGAGAGATCATGTGTTGGGAATTTGGAGTAGGATCAGGCCAAATGAGCCTGTTAGCTCCAGTCCAAAGAGAAACCCAGGAAACCCGTGTTTCCGCAAACATGGAAGGACTTCGAGGAACTAAGATCTCACCCCTCACCCCCATGGTTAGGAAGAGAGGGTGTGGAGGTTTCCAAGCAGCTGAGAGCCTGAGATGATGCTCACACCCCCTCCTCCCCGACCCAACAGAGGTCCTCTAGGCGTTGCACAGGATTTTGGAGCCAAGAGAATTTGCCCCTTTGTGCAAGCCCATAGGGGCATACGTCAACCCTAGAAAGTTAGAAGTATCAGGAACTACGAGGCTGCCCTAGTTATGGAGGGGTGTTGTATGGACCCTCAAGGAGGATAGGACTAGCTAGACTGCCCTCTGAGGGTACTACCAGGAAAATGGACTTTGAGGTAATCCAACCAAGGATCATGGGCCTATAAAAGAGCCCGATCTCCAGTTCTTACAAGATACTAGACACTCAGTGCCCTAGAAGTTCTTTGGACAAGTGACAACATCCCCCAATATGCCGGACATGTTGGCAAAAAGTTGGTTTTTGTAGTTCGTCTTAGGATATGACAGTGTCATATTGTCTTCACTTTGTAGCTAGAACATCACTATATTCTCGTATAGAAAAGTTATTAGGGAACAAAGGATCCATAATTAACAAACTCGACATTTCATGCATCATTTACAAGTAATATGTTAGATCATGGTGAGTATTACATTATTGTGAATATTGTTGTGTCTAAAGTCCACAGTAAAAGTATGATCCTGGTTAATTTGCAAGATTCTTTTTAGTCGAGAAAACTTCGTTTGGTGGTCACAACTGAGCACGTTATTCCTACTAACTTGCTAAGGCTAGATGTTTCTAATGCAACAAAAAATGACTAAGGATCAAATCGTTCGACATTGACATATACTATGAGACTCGAGTAGTTAAACGTGATCCGCGCTTAGATATCGCCCTACTTTAGATCAATAGAATGGACGGGATGGATGAACGACTTATCCAAGCAGGTGTCGGTTCTGTCGAGTTTGCAATAGGCTTCTTGCTCCAACCGACTTTGATGGCTTGTATTTTTCATTCATGACATCGTACACATTCTGTCTCGATTATATGTGTAAGCCTTCAATTTGGAATACACAATATTAGGCCAGTCTCAGTGTGAGTTTCACGAAGGATTTCATAAGCATTAATTATCATGCCACATCACCAATTTTGCTTATGTGGCAAGGTATTTATGAGGAGAGAGAAGAGAGAGTTTCATCATATGTGAGAGGAGTTTCATCACCATGAAACTCCTGTGGCACAGTTACCTAGTTCCCAGTCTAGGTACCCGTGCAATGAAACTGTGCACTGAGACTGGCCTTACTATACTTATGCATTGGTTTTAGACACTAGTTCGTTATTAATTAGTAGTAGAGTAATAATTGTTATCCTTTATTAACAGCTTGATTTTTCACAGTTCTGATTACCACACCGATGCTACCTGCTGAGAGTTTAACCAGTAGATTTGTTTTGATTGATGTGATTATTCAAGATTAATGTGGCATGTGGATACAACATTTTTTTAGTCAATCACTAATGTAATAGAAGGTACATATGTATAATGGCTAATAATGGAGGATTTTACATATTAGAGTTTATAATATTCATATTTTGTTCATAAATGTATATAGCATTCTACTATATATTAACACATTCTTAGTAATTAGATAGGTGCTTGTCAGTTGACTTATGTAGATATTAAATAATCAATCATATCGTAGTTGTCCTAAAAATAGGAAAAATTACTTGTGCTCATATAACCATATTACAACATACGAACTATCGTTTTATACAAAAGTTCGTTTTTGTTTAGAAATATCTTTCAAAGTATCAAATTTTGTATGATTTCTACTTATCTTGTAAGGACTATATACCTATTGTATTTTATTTGAATATCATCCTTGATTTTTTTAGCGAGATAAAGATTTTTAGATGTGTCAACAGGCATGCTATGTTTAGCCAGCGGTAAACCTTCTCCATCATGCTCTAACTCGCCGATGGGGTCGCGTGAAAACATCCAAATACATGCTTCATTCAAGTAGAATAAGTTTCACTATTTGATTCAAAGGCTGGAGCGATTATGTGCATGTTGGTTCAAGTTGGGTGTGCCATTATTGCATTTTTTATGAAATGGTAATGATTTCTTATCCAATTCTATTGACGGATAAAACTCGTATCCACCTACGATCCGCAAGCGTACGGACCTACACCTTTTTCACCACGGGGATTCCCTAGGTTCTTATCAATCCGCGGAGCAAGGGGATTATAAGCGTTTGATCTAGCACTACTAACTAACTTAACCAAACCCTAATCTATGGTTAATCTAGAGAACTACTACGCTACACTAGAGAGAACGATTAAACTCACAAGATATGTAAAAGACACTTGCCCAAGGGTCTACGATACTTGAACATGCAACTGCTTAAGAGATACAAAACCGATCTAATCTACCGGGGGTTGTGACCACGGTTTCGCCCTTTCCCTCCCCCCGTACTATCACTACGCGGAGGTATTCGTGACTAGACCTATGATGATCACGGCGTATTGAAGGGTTCTAAGGGAGAAGTGAGATCTATACTCCCAACATGGCATGGTAGCTAACCTTAAACAAGAAAGCATCTTCAACACTAGATGATAGATTGAAACCATAAAAGTTGCGATTACATCTTAAGATCGATTACAACCCATGGACAAATGAGAAGATTACCCCCTCAAGGTGCTAGGCATAGCACCGTTGATCATGGTGACGCTTCCGACGGTGTCTTCCTTCTCCTCCGGGGGTGTCTTGGCAGGGCCTCGATGTCCTCCTCCACTTGTGGTTGCTTCCTTCGAGTAGAGCGATCCTCCTTGCGAATGATCTCTCCCCTCTCCTTCCTCTCTAGCTTGTGGACGGGCTCTCTGGCGAATGGCTCTCCTTTTTGCGAATGGCGGCGCCCCCACGTACTTAGGGTTGCGTCATCTTCAGGCTCAAGAAAGGGGGGGGGTGCGAACCGACGCTGGAACAGGCTGGCCGGCCGGCCCAGGCCCATTTCAGCCCGGTTCGGTCGCCCCTTCGCACACGTGGGTCCTCTTGACATTTTGCACTTTGCCCCCTTCAATTGCATCATTTTGACGATGTCATCCTTGCGTCCAAGATGGAGGGTCTTCTCGCATGAAGTTCGGTCTTTTACGCTTTAATCCTCGGGGATGTTCCTTTGTAACACCTTGGTCCTTGCCACCTTTGGGAGTGATTTCATCATGCTCTCGAACACGAACCGGACTCCTCATTTGCTCATTTGAACTTGTTGTGACTCCGTCCTTTATGTCCATGTTTTCCTGCAAAAACATAACACTTCCAAATGCACATACAAAGATGAACTTGTTATATCATTAGTGTGCCTAGTGACGGGTTAGTTTCATAATCAACTCCAAACCAAAGTGTAATGAACATATTTGGTGTACCAAAATACACCGTCAACAAATTCATAATAAGAACGTAGTTTGGAGAACATGTATCATGAAGTGTTAAAGCTACCATGTTTATGTGCAAAGTTAGCACATAATCTTTATGTAGTCTACCAAACATGATTTACGTAGAGCATGATTACATTGTCCAGTTTGACAAACAAGATCATGTAAAATGATATCTTATCTTGTTAGTATGGTTCATTGGGACCATGCATATAATATGGGCTTGGCCAACCCAATTTAGGCTACCAAATGTGCTCATAATCTTCTCTCACTGGCACTTGCAAATCCATTTAATATATGACTGATCTAAAATGTTTGGAAGTGCAAGTAATTGCACTTGCTCTTCTCTTTTATGCTTCCATCAATCATAATATATAATTTCTGCTTTGTTCTACATTGAACAAACTACTCAAGTCTTAGTAAGATATATGGCTGAGATATCACTTTTTTCTGCAGGTATGCATAATTTTTTTTGAGGGTCAACAAGGGGAGAGCATCTCCACCTGAATTTCATTTCAAGACCGTTTTGCGCTCGAAAGCCAATACAATTCTACTTTAAGCATTTTAGAGTATAAAAGGGAGGGAGCATTGCTATTGGTGTATTACATATTATAAACAACAAATCTCCATATCCTTCTACAGGCCATCGGAAGCTCCATAAGTGTGCGTCTTCTTTGCGTGTCAGCCAAAACCTTCCATGAGAGGTCGTCATGCTGTTAAATACTACCCCCTCCGTCCCTAAATAAGTGTCGTCGTTGGTGTGCGTGCCATAAGTTTGACTCGGTTTGTAGAGTGCAACATTTGTGTCTCTAAATAATTTTGTTAAAAAACTAGATTCAAATATCTTTCCAATGATACTAATTATGTATCATTAGTATTATTATTGTTTAATATAAAATTAGTTAAAGTTGTTTCTTGGGAAGCACAAACGACACTTATTTAGGGACGGAGGGAGTACTTCGTTGCGATGCTTCCACAAGTGCCATCAGATGAGGTGTACAAGGGTGGTGAAGTGCTTGTCAGGCACCATTTCAGGTCGCTGGATCGTCCATAGCATAAAGACTGAACATCCAGAAACATCAAAGCCAACATCGTGCCAAGCTTTTGCAGCGAATGAGCCGGCGTCCTGCGGTACCACCTCCAGATCCGGGAGGTGTGGAGCCGGCAACTAGGACCTGGAGGCTACATCGCGGGAACGCGTCGCAGAGGAAGGCGAGGGCGGCGGTGACGACGACGACACCATGTACTTCCTGAGCGAGTCTGTTGACGTCCTCGCGTCCCAGCGCTCGCACTTGTTCTTTTGATTTCTTTTTTCTTTTGCTCGTCGGTGCTTTCTTGTTCTTTTGATTTCCTTTTCCTTTTGCTCGTGTGAACACAATGATTTTTTACTTGCATTTTTCAGGTCATGTGGTGTGTTTTTCGTTTTTTCTCTCGCAACTCATTTTTTAATCTCCGCAAAGGCTGATTTCTTGTGAGTTTCTGTTGCTTGCTAGTTTGTGTGTGCGATTTTTCATCGTTCAAAACTTAATGTTCAAAGTTTTCGTAGTCATGAATTATTAGTTGAGCATGTGCAGTACATTATACGTTCTCATGTGTTCATGTAGGTAGCAGAAGAATGTGAACACGAAGATTTTTCTCGCATTTTTCAGTGTTCATGAGATGGGTCTTTTTTTTTCCCTTTGCTCATTTTTTAATCTCAGCAAAAGGTTGATTTCTTGTGAGTTTCTTTTGTTTTGCTAGATCATTTATTGAGATTTTTTTTTATTTTTACACACCGGGTCTCTTCTATCTCCTTTGGATATTGCTCTCTTTTGCACAGGTAGCAAAATAAAGTTATGATTCTTCATTGTTCACTGGCTCAACGTATCTTTTCAACCTATTTTCTATATGTTCATTTGCTGTGCAATTTCAAAAGTTAAATGTTGAAAGTTAGAAGCCATGAATTGGTAGTTGAGCATGTGCAATACATTTTGTGTTCCCATGTGTTCATATAATACACAACAAAAGAATTTTGTGTGCAAGTAAAAGTTTTGTGTACAAGTAGTGAGTCCGTGCAGTACCCATAATGTACGTCTATAAATCATGTGTTAACTATACTTAACTGAACATTAAACTAGTTAAGAACCAACAAAATCATGTAAGAATGTAAGATAGTGTTCAAGTAACATGAACAACGGTTCTTTTTTTTGTTTTTCGAAGAAAAAAATATAACCCAAGTAGTCTTTAGTAGCAGCAGGTGTGCTAGTAAAAAAAAAAGCATCTGAGCAGCAGCATCCCATCGTCCTGTACCGATACACAAGTCCTGGTCCATGATGCACAGCGAACCCGTCTCGAGATGCACAACCAACCCGTCTGCAAAAGTCGTGCGACTTTCCCAACTCCCTGTACAATTTGAAGTCCCATCAAGATGTACCACCCACCCCTTTTACGCACCTTTAACTGACAACTCCACTACGCATACGTATCCAAATGAATTTTTAACTGCGGAATACGCCGAGCGGTGGGAGAGGTCGCATGCGGAACGATGAAAACGGACGCGCTGGATTGAATTCACCCGGGCTTCAAGTTACTCAAAGGACTTTTTTTGCTTGGACAGAGATTTCCTTGTCAGCCGTGTGAACAATGGTCTCGTCTCGAGTAATATACGTGGTGCCACAGGCATTGCGACCCATGAACCTACTTTTCTCCAGACAAGAGGAAGGCTCTTCGGCGCCAATCGAAGGCATCGATGGCGCCCTGAAGGTAGAATCACCACTGACATCAGATCAGATAAATCAGCTGACCGTCTAACACAGTGTTGACAAGGACTGAAGTATGCATGTATAAATCTTGAATTCTTACTTGAAGTATGTATATGTTAAGGAATCCCGAAATGCTAGTAAAGCATGCAAAACCCTAGGTATATATAGCAAAAAAACAACAACTAGTTTTCAAATAAAAAATCGTTGATATACGCCCAAGCATGCACCTAGTAGGATAATCTGTTTCAACAACCAACAACATTATATATTTATGCATCACTCAGTCAGATCACACATATATACATTTATATCACACAATCACACACACACGCACGCATGACAAATTAATATAAACAACAAACCATGATAGATGCAGCATGCACGAGAGTAGTAGTCATCACGATCGAAGGTGTGGTAGTACATACTCCCTCCTCCGTTCCTGAATGATTATCTCTAGAGAACTGTATTTCGCTCGGACGACCATAAATTAGGGTCGGAGTAGTAGATAGTATGCAGCTAGCACCACTTGTGCTAGTGCTGGTTGATAACAGCAACCGGAATTGATAGGGTAGTATTCTTCGCAGTTTTTGGGACCTCAGTCATCAATTCGTTCCCAGCGGATGCGGTGGAGGACATGTAGCGGATGCGATACCTTGGATTGTTTGTAGATTCTGCATCGCCTTGTGCCCACTCCATGAGACTCGTTGTCTTGAAGTCTCCTCTAATCTCAATCGCCTTTAGATTGGGAAGGTTGTTGATTCCGGCGATGAGGTACTCATCACGTACCCTGCTGCTGCGGCCTATGGTCCACATAATCTTCTCGAGCGCCGGAGCTTCGTCGGCGGCGCGGAAGGTGACGGTGGTGATGGGGCCGCCCTCGAGGACGAGGATCTTGAGAGCTTTGAACTGGACGAGCTTGAAGGAGAGTTCTTGCTCGGTGAACGCGCCGCTGCTGAGGTTGAGGCAACGCAGACTTAGGACACTGGCAAGCCTCCTCAGAGCATCTTCTCCGCTCAGCTCAGTGCCACGTAGGGTGACGTTGACGAGCTTCTGGGCCTTGGCGATCCATGACGGCAGGCCGTTGATCTTCCCCTTGATATCTAGGTTCTCGAGGATGAAGCTGGGCCTGGGGGCGGCGCCCATCATCTCTTGCGTGGAGGAAGTATCGTCGAGAGCCCAGCCCTGGGTCAGGGTGACGCAGACTGACAATGAGCGCAGGCATCCAGACAGTGCATGCAGCACTCGACCCAGATTTGCAGTGCTCTCTGCACCGCCATGGACGACCACACCGAGCTTCCTCAGCTTCCTCAGCTTGGTAACTTCTCGCAGCTCGGTTCCGTCCTTGGAAACTTGGACGTGGGATAGTGTCTCCATGTACCTCATGAACCCGATCTTGCGAGGCATCTGCACGGTGACGAGCGACGACGCCTTGTCGCCCGGCGTGAGGTATCGGCCGGCGAGCAGGTGCTTTAGCTTTGGCAGGTTGATCCTCTTGGTGTCGCGAGGCCGTATGCTTGTTCCCCTGATGTCCAGGGTCTCCAGCATCGTAAGCTTGTTGATATGATGGGCCTGCAGGTGGGACACGTCTGTGTTCCGAAGGCTCAGGTACTTGATCCATACCACATGGGCAAAGCTCTTGAGGTGGCGCCTCCTGATGCCTCTGCAGCCTCCCAAATCCAGCACATTCAGCCGATACAGCTCTGGGAGTTTCTTGAGGAAATCCACCAGCACATCCATGGGATCTTTGGCATCCTCCTCCGATGCTCGACAAAGGTTGTTGCATCGACGAGCGATGTTGCCCCAACAATGATCCGCCGCTTCTTGTCGTTGCTCTTGCAGCAGCGGTTGATGTTGAACTATCTCTCGGATCCTGACCTGGCGCTCGAGGTGAGCTGGCAACGAAACCTCGAAGTTCTCGCTTCCGGTGATGCGCTGAATGAAGTCGCGGACTGGCTCCTGCATTACGCAGCTCTTGACCGTGCCGGCATCGCTGGAGCGAGCGGCACGGATGAAGCCTCGAAACAGAAGCTCCCTGAAGCAGCACTCGCCTTCTTCTTCTGGAGTCCTCCCTCCTCCTGGTTCTTTACCAACGAGGCCTTCGGCGACCCATCGCCTGACCATGCTTGTCCTGCTGATCTCCGACTCATGGAGGAAAGCAGTCAGATACTGCAGGCAGCTCTTCTGCTGGGTGGACAGCATGCTGTAGCAGAAGATCATCACTTGCTTCCTGGGCTCCTGGGCTCTTCGTCCCTCTAATGTCTCCTTGAGCTTCTCCAGCTCTTGATTCGTCGAGTAAGGGTAAGCATGCAGAGCACAGAGGAACATCCTCTTGGTGCATCTGAATGCTTGTGCTGCTGCTTTGTTGCCACTGTCATCCGGAGCACATTTCTTGAGGATGCCGTGCACCGTGGCAGCTTCAGCTCGTACGGGATCAGGAAGCATGTCGATGATCTGACTGCTGAAAGATATGTATCTCAGAACAGCAGATGGGAGAACAGCAGGAAGCAGGCCGCCCACAGCAGTCGCTCTGCGGAGAGACGAACGAAGCCAGGCCTGAGCCTGATGCTGGGCCCTCCACCATTGTTTGCTGCCAACGACGTCTTGTTGCAGCTCCAGCTCCAGTGCGTTTGCAAAGGCCTCCCTCTTGTCCTCTTGCTGGTCAGCTATCGGTGCCAGCTTGCGGTCCGAACCCGGCGGGACTTCGACGCCGTAGCGCCACCGCCTCTCGCCGACGTCGCGCACGCGGATCTTGAGCTCAGCGATCTGCTTGCCGATGGTGCGGAGCTGACAATACTTTCCGGGGTGGAGGATGAGGAGGGGTGCAGTGTTGGCCAGGGCGCCCAGGAGTCCGCAACGATCAGCTTCGTGCGGGACCATGTCGTGGTCTTGGAGTTGGAGGTAGCGCTGGACGCAGTCCTCGGCGATGTAGGCGATCTCGCGCACCTGCTTCATCCAGGCGCGGACCTGGTCGTCGTGCTCGCCCTCCGTCTTGGTGAGGTGCAGCAGGAACCCGTTCATGCTGTCCATCTCGTCCCTGATGAACTGCATGTCGCCGGGCACACCGCCGATCAGCTTTGCCTCGTCAGTGATCGCCTTCGCCAGGAGGCCCAGCAGCCCGTCAATGGCGCCTTGGGTTAGGGCGGCCATCGTGCTCTGCTCTTCTGATGATGGCAACGATGCAGATATATATATGTATATATAATATGACCGATCGACCTCAGCTCAGCTCGATCAGCTTGAATTATATTCTAGATGCATAGATGGAGAGGGATCGGAGGTGCCATGCTTTTGTGCATGCAAATTGATCTGAGGTGTGTGTTGCCATGGACGGGAGAGGTAGCATTTTATAGCTGTCGCTACGCTACTATTATTGTACTATATACACCAGGAGGAAAACCTATCCGGAGGGCAAAGCAAGAGTCGAATACTATACCTTATCCTTTTCCTTTTGGCAAGCAATATTTGTGCCCACATCGGCACGCATGCATATATCTAGTACTACATGCTAGCTACACAAAGACTCGAATAATTTATCTTTTCTTTCCCAAGGAGCAGGGAACTAGATCTCCATCTTCTTCTTCAATATAAAGACAGCTTTGTTAAAGATCGAACAAGCAAGCTGCACTACCGGAATCGCCGCCTTTGCCGAGAGCAGGATGCTCTCGGCAACAGAGACAGATCCAAGAAAATTTTTAGGAGGGGCTCAACTAAAGAGCTATATTGACATAACACCATTATGACCCCTCACAATAGACATATATAATAGTTTGAAGTAGTCTTATACAATTACATATATTAAACCATAGATGAACGATGAAAATCATAAATACATCATGAAAAATAAATGTTCCAATTATCCATACCAAAAAGTAAAAGGCGAAAATCTGAAAATTGAAATATACCGTGAATCAAACATTCAATCATTCAATTACGGTTCACAGATTCAGTTTCGCTGTAAAAAAATCACCTGCTCGACTACTGCTGGCTTGCTGCCTGTCTGCTGCTCCTCGTGGTCGTGGTCGCAGGCCGCGGGCCACCTGATGCCGTGCCGCTCGCGGCTCGCCCAGAGGTTCGGAGCGCTGTACCGCTACCACCTGCGGCCTGCAGGCTTCCCGCCGGCCGTCGGCGCCCACCCCGCCAGGTCGGGACCGGAACAGCCGAGGTCGAGCAGGAACGGAGGGGGTGATTGGGCGAGGGGTGGAGACGGTGTGACCGCGCGAGCAAGGCGCAAGGACAGGGAGCCAGAGGCGACGACGGCTTGAGGAGAAATTGGGATAGGGTTTCATTCTCTGTTACTGGGCTTTGGGCTTTTAAGCAAAAGGTTGGACGATTGGCCCAATATACCATAATACATCTGTTTTTATATCTAGTATATCTATCTAAACCTCTCATACTTCTACAAAATTAATTTTGAATGGGACTCCACGGGGCTCTACGTGTCATTGTCGCCGAGCGGTAGGGGGCTCGAGCCCCCGCCCCACCGTTGCGTCCGTCGCTGTCGGAAAAGGCCACTTTACCCTCTCTCGGCAAAGGAAGGCCTCTTTGCCGAGAGCCACCTCAAACCCTCTCGACACACGTGTGCCGTGAGGCCAGATGGCTCTCGGCAAAAAGGATTCTCCAAAAAAAATCAAATCCACCGACCAGCGGGCCCATCGGCCGGCCGCCCTGGCCCCCGCCGGCTGGCCACCACCAGCACCACCACCGCCGCCACCACCAGCACCGCCACCACCACCACCACCACCACCCGCAAACACCGCCACTTGCATCGCCACCGCCGCCACCCCCAAGGCCCCAACACCAACACCACGGTCGAATCCAGAAAAATGCAGGAGAGAGAGAGAGGGAGGGAGGGAGTGAGAACCCGGATCCGCCGTCGCACCACGTCCGCCGCCGCGTTGGAGGAGGCTGCGCCGGGAGGACAGAGGATGCTAGATCCGGCACCGCGCCACGTCTGCCACCGCGTCATGAGGAGGGAGGCCGCCGCGCCGGGAGGAGGGAGGATCCGCCGCGCCAAGAGGAGGGAGGCCGCCGCGCCGGAAGGAGGGAGGATCTGCCGCACCAGGGGAGGTCGCGGGCGGCGCGGCTGCGCCGGCGGGAGGGAGGGACGCGACGGTGGATCTGCCATGGGATGAGGAGTGGGAGGAGCGTCCGTGGGAGGAGTGGGAGGAGCTTGTGGGATGGCTTTGCCGAGAGCCCACCAGTTTGGCTCTCGGCAAAGATAATTTTCAGCAAAACATTATTATAAATAGCAAATAAATGTGAAAAATTATCAAAAATTAACATGACACCAGTTATGTTGTATATTACTTATAGAAAAGTTTTTTAGTCATACTCAAATTTAAATTTCTGTAAGACATCAAACCTAGTGACATTAGTTCAAAATCTTAGAAACTTCTCGTGAGATGTTCCGGTTTCTAAACAGCGTGTTAAAGTGTTCAAAACATTCTCAATTTTTCACCATAACCTCCACATATGATATCACGATCATTAGACAAATTTCATATTTTTCAAACTTCATTTGAACTTTATATAATTTTAAAACCTTTCTACCTCACAATCTTCATCATGATCAGAGAACCAAATGTCGGAAAATTAGCTTCATTTCATGTACATGGTCTTAGAGATTCTCATGAACATGAATATCATTTTTTCACCAACTTTACTCTATGATTTAATGCACTTGCAGTTCAAATCGGACGTATAAAAAATGCCTAGAATGATATAAAATTGTTAAATATAGCAAACATAGTTAAAATTGTGCCAAATTTGAGCATAAGTTTTGTATATGTGTATATCATTTTTTCACCAACTTTACTCTATGATTTAATGCACTTGTAGTTCAAATCGGACTGCTTTAGAAGTCTCTTTGCCGAGTGTTTTTTCTTTGCCGAGAGTTTTTTAATTGGCTCTCGGCAAAACCTTCTTTGCCGAGAGTTTTTTATTTGGCTCTCGGTAAAGACCCAGACTCTAGGCAAAGGCGGCGATTCCTGTAGTGAAGCAATCCCCTATTCTTTATAACAGTCAATTATCATTCATCTAGAATTTAAAAAAATCTGGAATTAAGCGTTACCCCTTTATGATTGTTATCGATCAGTTCTAGATTAAATCAAAGGCAGTAGCTAGATAACACAAGCTTGCCGTGTGTTGTATCATATCAATGGGCGTTCCTAACAATCCTTTTTTTTTGTGTGTCACGCACAAAAAAAAACAATCCTTTTTTTCTAGGCACTAACAATTCTTATTATTTGGAAGTGAGCCTAGCTCAACTTGTTAGGTTGGGAGGTGTAGTCGTGCACTTTAACCATCCAGGTCCGAGTCCCCTATATCTTCAATTTGGGTGCTTATTTCTTCTTCTTCACGAAAAATCACCTAAGTTGATCTTTTTTTTAACAATTCTTATTTTTTTTGAGCAAAACACCGGGCAAAGCTCCTCGACAACAAGACTCATAATAAAAACAGAGGTACAGATATACAAAGGAATTTACAGGACCTCCCAACCAGCGGTTAGTGTTGACGGTCGATTTTGGTACACCTAGCTATGAGTTTACCGTCAATATTTGCACGTATTTGATATCCTAACTAATGGTACTAACCCCCTTGATATGACAAGTTCGCATTCGCATGTGGTTTTTGGAGTATGTTGTTTACGCAGAATTTAAGCGCTTAAACGAGTACTTTCGGGTAAAGTTCATCAAGCACTTTATGAGAAGATCATGAAGCCCGTCACAAGTCAAGACATGAAGTGAACACGACTCCAAATGACCCATGGACCGAAGCATCAACACGTAAAACTCCGGGGACTTGGAGGTTTACCAACGAGATCAACTCAGCCCGAGAGATATTCTCGCAGCCCAGAATAACATGATCTTTCGGTGCAGATTCGGAGATTTAAACGGTCTCTAATGACAAAAGTTTGAATACCAAAGTTGTGGGCCTCGACGATAGCTTCGATTTGGACATGTGGAAGGCCCAATTCGGGTCAAGGAGCTAGGAGATATGGCCCCCGAAATGCCAGCTGCGCAGACAAGTCCGAAATCAGACAGATTTTCTTCCGAGGCTGTTTTGGGATCTTATCTTCGTTTCCAAGGAAATCAATGAATACTAAAGTTGAAGATAATTTCGTGGCACACAATCTGGACACTGAATTTGCATTATTTGGAGTCCGGACGTGGGAGATATGGCGCCCACAAAGAAGGGCTGCGAATCAAGAAAATCTGGACGATGCTGAGTTTATGGAAACCAAGTTCGCTTCTCCCCCAAGGAAGATCTCGTGCAAGGCAAGTTGGAGCACGCCCCAAGGCTCCCCAAGGGCATAAAAACAACCCCTTTGGCGCCCAAGGAGGGAGGAATCCATCCATCCATTGGGCAAGTTGGAGCACCGGGAGGAAGCCGACGGCCGCCGCAAGTCCTCGAGTTGCCTAGGAGATGGCCTAGGCCATGCCCTAGCCGCCATGGTTTGCCCTACGTGGTGAAGCCATGGTGGAGTTCCGGAGCCCATGCCTTGATTCCATCAAGGCAATTGTACACTCTACATTCGATGGTGATATAAATCATGTCTTTTCCTTACTTTGAGTTACTTCGATGCGTTTTTATTCATATGTGTAGCTAGCATATGCCCTTAGTAGGAATAGAGTAATCATGGTGGTTAGTCTATCTCTTGCGGATACATCGTAGTAGTGCACGGACCGAGGTTTATCGTTCGGTGATGAATATCCTTGCGTAGTGACAGTACGGTGGAGGAGAAAGCGGCGAGCGAACGTGTAATGTTGAGTCGTTGACTCATTCTCATTTTGTAGGATTAGATTGGTTTGTCACCTTGGCCGGAACGACAACAAGAAGACGATAGGCTAGGGTTTGCTTTTGATGTTTACCTTTATGGCTAGATGGATGTGATCCATACATCCTTTCATGTATGTTTAACCTATACGCAATCAACACTTCACATAGGGTTAGACCGGTAGGTTAGATAGAGAACCTTAGCGGTTTGCTTCCGATCCTTGGATTGACAAACCTTGGGGAACCCTCCTTGGTGAAAAAGGCACCAAGTCACCCGTACGCTTGCGGTGAACTTCAACACGGTTTTGAACCGTCAACAAGCCCCTTTTTCTGGCGTTGTTGCCGGGGATCGGCAACTCGAACCCTAGGGCGATCTATCTTTCCTTTTTAAACTAACCCTAATTTTATTATTGCATATACCCTGTGTTTCTTGTTTGTGTCCTTGAATGTAGGTAAAACCCTAGACACAAAGCGATCGAGAAGTTTTCAAAATTGGGACTTCGACAAGTCCAACCTCGCTCAACCAAGTTGATGGCTACGCAAAGAATTGCTCTTTAGTGGTAGGTGCTAACCTTGGTTAGTGGTCCAACATCCGCTATTGAGCCCCCACCCAAAGCAAACGAAGATGAACAAGGTATGCCTATGTGTCGATTAAAGTTTTTAGACTAATGTCTTTTGGAGGATTGTTTGTTCGAGCTATAGGTTTCGGAAATGACCATGTCAAGCGCGATGGAGAAGGATTCCATTACCATCAATCTCATGCAGCGATGGTAATGATTTATTTGAAGCCGAGGGATGCGTGACATGGTGCCCTAAAAGACTTCAAGATAAAGACCACACATACATCTCTGGATCGATGGACGAAAGGATAACGATGTCATCACGATGTTTGCATGAGCCTCAGCAGAAAGCATTAGATAAATTTGGATTTTCAGAAGCCCCATGAAGTCTACGTTCCAACGAATCAAGTGGCAAGGCAATCGGAGGTTCCTACAAGCGGATATGGTCGAATCACCGAAGGTTGCGCGTGCTGAAATTCTGGACAGCAAGCAGTGCTGAAGTGAAACAGCCATAGCTCCCTCATTCGGACTCCGATCAAGACGAATGAGTACCCGTTGGAAAGGTAATTTTATAAATTTTTCAATAGAACTATATTTTGGTATATGTTCTGTTCTGGATGCAGGGGTAATTCCACGAAGAAGAGGCAGCAACAAGGCGATGACGACAAGATAGAAGAGATGGACATGGTGTCAATAAAGAGAAGATGGGGCAACGGTTCCACAACACGTACATGATGAAATTCAGAAGCTAAGGACAAAAACAAAAGCTCCGGAGCATGGATGAATGAATACACAAGAGGCACCACTCAACACATGATGATGTTGGAAGCGAACCACGACCGATTTCATAAGGCAACATCAAGCTGCATGGCTACTTTGGATTCTTGCACAAAGAACCATGGCTTCACGACGATAAAAAGGTACGTGAGAAAGTCGAGCTCTATGACTTAAAATGAAGCGCTTTGCGGGAGGCAACCCGATCTTTTTATATATCTATATAAACTATGACAAGTCTACATTGTGCTCTTTATTTGAAAACTTCAAGTAACATCGTACCATTGCTCTTATAAATGTCACAACCACATGTTGTATGCTTTAAATAGATATTGAGTGAGCACTTTGCTACTTGATTTTTGGAAAACTTGTAGACCCCTTTTATGTATGCTTATTAGTGTTTAGAGTCTTTTTATTTGTTTATTTTTAGAGAGAAATATGAAGCATGGTCCCTTTTGATTTTAAACTTGTGGCTAGTTAACTTAGGCTAACTTTGCTTTTGGTTTAGATCACCACCATATCATGTCATATCATTTTGTTCATTCATGTCATGTTGCACTTCATTCCACTTTGATTCTCCACCCTTGCATTTTGTTGCATGTTGCATACCATATTTAAAACCCTTTTTGTGAAAAAAATCTCATCTTTGCCTAAACCTTCCTATCAAACCACACCTAAACCAAGCCAACAAAAGGGGGGATCGACTTATGTCAAGTCGACAAAGTCTATCTCTATCCCTTTCTAATTAAAATTTTGACTAGCATCATCCTAAACCCTTAGGGAAAACCCCACATACCCTTAGTAATCATAAAACCATAGGTTTGTTTTTCATCCGAAAATCTAACCCTTGTTTTTTTCTTCTTTTTCAAAACCACCTTAGATAGAATTTCTCCACCCGACTTATCTTTTCAAAATTCTTGTCTTAAGCCAAAAATATAGGATACCCAAAAGCCTTACCTTAAAATCTTGTTAGCATGTTTGATTAGGTCTTTTTATAAAAATTTGCCAAGACTTTACCTCTCATAAAGTGACTTGCTTGTCATTATTGAGGAACAACATCGAAAGCCTTTTTCAAAGATTGCTAACCCTTTTTACTAACCCCTTTCTGCATTTGCATTTTGCATCAACCCCTTTGTTCTATCATGCATAGGTTAGCTTGGTTTCTTTGCAAAACTTTTTGATGAATGCTTTATTTCCATGTTAATGCTTCATATGGGCATTTTCCTTAGCAATCTTGTGTAAACGTGGTGTTTAAACTTGTTTGCAGACCATCATCATTTAGTTCAATAAACCTTGCTAATTTCCATAAGTGCATTGGTTGGTATATAAACTTTGCATTGAGCTTTATTTTTCTTGTGCTATAAGAATTATTAATCTTGGGATAGACATGGTGTTTTAACCTTGGATAAATAAACCTTTATGGCTATGGAGGAATTCGGCAACCTAGTTGTAAACATGGTGTTTAGAACTTGGTGCAAACATTGTCATTGTTTATATCCCTTCTTTTCATTTGCATTTTTTTCACCTACACGCACGTACACTCATTAGGTTCTCTTTTCTTTTTACTAAGTAAGCTATGCCACAAGTTAAGATCTTAGGGATGTATTTGGTTTGTTGGCAATTGTTTCTACTCCCGACCATCACCCCGGGGGTAGAATGTGCATTTGATTTGTTTTTGCAGGCATGACAAAGTGTTCCCATGAGTTCTTGACCAATTGCAATCAAGATCGTTAGTCATCTACAAGGCTTGAGAAGGAAGTAGCTGTTTCCATTAAGTATGAGCACGTGTTCAGAGATGTACAATGGAAGAAAAGTTAATATTCAGAAGCTCCTTCAAACCTTCTTTCCAACGCATCAAGAATCATCAATTTTGAAGACCCGTACAAGGAGATATGGCGGAGACATTGAGCGCCGCGCGGTCTGAAATCAGCCTTGGACAGATTGCATCGCCGGAGTAAAATAGGCACAACTCTCTTGTTCGGAACCTGTTTCATACGAATGATAGCTCGTTGGAAAGATAATTTCATGAACTTCAACTTGGAGGGGTGTTTCAGTACATGTTCTGTTCTAGAAGTAAAAGAAAAACTGTGGAAGATGAGGCAGCAACAAGGACACGATGGAAGTCGGTGATGACGATATGACGAAGGATTGGAACCATGGCTTGATGATAATAAGAAGAAGTTGAAGGACAACTGAGCAATAAAGGCAAAGAAAAGTGGAGATTATTTTCAAACACATGGCGATATGGGATTACAAGCGATTCAAGTCTTTCCACACTTAGCAACATGCTAAGCATGGGGGAGGATTTGAAGGACGAAAGGGAACAAGGCCACGAGGTACAAGGATCACCTTCACCACAAGATGCTCATCATTCTTTTTCCATGCTAAGCACAATGCTTAAGCATGGGGGAGGCCACGCTGCACTTCACTCCGAGCATTGAAAAGGATGGTAACTCACCCTTAACTTTATCTTTGTTTATCACCTTTTAAATGCTTGCACATGTATGCTTTCAACCATAGACAAACTTTGTATCTATCTCTCGATCAATAACATGGCTACTAGGAGGACAACCTAGGTTAGTTAGTTTTTATTTTTTTTTCAATAAATGAATCACCATCTCTTTTGAGCTTACCACAATGATATCATTTGTATGCCTTGCTTATGGAAAAGTGATGAAAGTTGCCGCTTTGTTACTTGCATGATGTTTTATATGACATGACTTTTTGCTCTCTATTAAAAGGAACTTAAATTGACTTAATACCGGCTCTTTCATTTGTGGAGGTTGAATGACTAATTTTTAAGACCCACATACTTTATGTTGCTCTTTGATTTAAGTTTACTGATGACCTATGCCTTGTACTTGTTTTATTTAAAATCATTTTGCTATCTACATTTGTGAATCTCTTGCAAGGTTCTACCTACCAAAGCCTATACACATACAAGTACTTTCATGATGTAACCTTTTAGTTTGCAAACTTATATCTTGATGAGTTGGATTAGGATTGATTTCTATGGTACAAGACTAAGAAGCTGGTCATTCCTTTGCGTATCTTTTTCATGCTAGCCATTTTTGTCCATGCATTGTGAGTTTCTACATTGGAAATTTCACAAACTTCGCTGGGTATCCACCCTAAACCCAAAACATCTTTTTGTGATGACCTCCTTGACCACAACCCAAATTGAGTATGGATGATCTTTCGACGAATTTTCTGAAGATTTTCTGGCAAGATTTCAAGACATATAACATATGGAGGGACTCATCAATGCAACTAAGTCATGCGAAGTTTCTACATGGAGGATGCCCTTGAAGATTTCAAAAGATTTATAGAGGAACACAAGGATTTCGTACTTCTCTAGCAGCCATAGGTCCCCTCACTTCTATGCTTGAGGACGAGCAATCATTTAAGCATGGGGGAGGACTACTATAGCAAGTACTATATGTTGCTTAAATGTTCGGAGGAGCATAAAAAATGATGAAAAAAAAAGAAAAGAAAAAAAGAAAGAAGGAAAGAAAAAAAGAAGAAGAAAGAAAAAAATAAGAAAAGAAAAAAAAATAAAAAATAAAAATAAAAATGCTCCTCGGTTCTTTTTAGCTTCATTTAAATCTTAGAGGGCTTTGAAGACAAGTCCATACTCAATCTTTCCAACCATGTGCAATCCGATAACGAGAACTTCATTCGTGTCTCGGGATCACCCATTTGCCACTTGCACATGTCCACCTTTCTAAATGCGTGTGTCTCATCTCTCTCTCTTTTCAACATTTATTTTCCATGGCCTTTTTGACAAGTCTCGGTAATTCCAATAGATCTCTCTCTTAGTTTGACAATATTTCAAGTATAATGTTTTGCTAGGATTGTTTTACCTACCAAGCTCCACATAAGCTTTCCAGTTTCATATATGAGTAGAATAGGTTGAGAACAATCTAGTGTAGCTTTGAGTGACTTGATGAGATGAGTGCTTCTATGAGCTTTTGCAAGAGAACCTCACTTATGTTAGATGTGCAACTTTTTGAAAACTCTTCACGATGCAACAAGGTAAAAGTTTGAAGTTTGCTTAAGTTTGAGAGCACTATATTTGTTTTATTGTGGCATGTTCTTTAATGATAGTCTATCTTCCATGATGAATTAGCCGATCAAAACTTGAACCTTAAATGCTAAATACTTGAGAGACCAATATGTCTTGTTGTGTATAACTAAGTGCAGGGAAGACATTGAAGGGCAATGCTGATTTCCAAGTTAAGCAAAGATCTTGGACTTGCTCGAGGACGAGCAAGGTTTAAGCATGGGGGTATGTTGACGGTCGATTTTGGTACACCTAACTATGAGTTTACCGTCAATATTTGCACGTATTTGATATCCTAACTAATGGTACTAACCCCCTTGATATGACAAGTTAACACTCGCATGTGGTTTTTGGAGTATGTTGTTCACGCAGAATTTAAGCGCTTAAATGAGTACTTTCGGGTAAATTTCATGAAGCACTTTATGAGAAGATCATGAAGCCCGTCACAAGTCAAGACATGAAGTGAACACGACTCCAAATGACCCAAGGACCGAAGCATCAACACGTAAAACTCTAGGGACTTGGAGGTTTACCAATGAGATCAACTCAGCCCGAGAGATATTCTCGCAGCCTAGAACAGCATGATCTTTCGGTGCAGATTCGAAGATTTAAACGGCCTCTAATGGCAAAAGTTTGAATACCAAAGTTGTGGGCCTCGACGATAGCTTCGATTTGGACATGTGGAAAGCCCAATTCGGGTCAAGGAGCTAGGAGATATGGCCCCCGAAATGCCAGCTGCGCAGACAAGTCCGAAATCAGACAGATTTTCTTCCAAGGCTGTTTTGGGATCTTATCTTCGTTTCCAAGAAAATCAATGAGTACCAAAGTTGAAGATAATTTCGTGGCACACAATCTGGACACTGAATTTGCATTATTTGGAGTCCGGACGTTGGAGATATGGCACCCACAAAGAAGGGCTGCGAATCAGGAAAAGCTGGACGATGCTGAGTTTATGGAAACCAAGTTCGCTTCTCCCCCAAGGAAGATCTCGTGCAAGGCAAGTTGGAGCACGCCCCAAGGCTCCCCAAGGGCATAAAAACAACCCCTTGGGTGCCCAAGGAGGGAGGAATCCATCCATCCATTCATCAGAGAGCCGCCGACACGAAGGCGAAGCACCGGTAGGAAGCCGACGGCCGCCGCAAGTCCTCGAGTTGCCTAGGAGATGGCCTAGGCCATGCCCTAGCCGCCATGGTTGGCCCTGCGTGGTGAAGCCATGGTGGAGTTCCGGAGCCCATGCCTTGATTCCATCAAGGCAATTGTACACTTTACATTTGATGGTGATATAAATCATGTCTTTTCCTTACTTTGAGTTACTTCGATGCGTGTTTATTCATATGTGTAGCTAGCATATGCCCTTAGTAGGAATAGAGTTATCATGGTGGTTAGTCTATCTCTTGCGGATACATTGTAGTAGTGCACGGACCGAGGTTTATCGTTCGGTGATGAATATCCTTGCGTAGTGACAGTACGGTGGAGGAGAAAGCGGCGAGCGAACGTGTAATGTTGAGTCGTCGACTCATTCTCATTTTGTAGGATTAGATTGGTTTGTCACCTTGGCCGGAACGACAACAAGAAGACGATAGGCTAGGGTTTCCTTTTGATGTTTACCTTTATGGCTAGATGGATGTGATCCATACATCCTTTCATGTATGTTTAACCTATATGCATTCAACACTTCACATAGGGTTAGACCGGTAGGTTAGATAGAGAACCTTAGCGGTTTGCTTCCGATCCTTGGATTGACAAACCTTGGGGAACCCTCCTTGGTGAAAAAGGCACCAAGTCACCCATACGCTTGCGGTGAACTTCAACACGGTTTTGAACCGTCAACAGTTAGGCAGGACAACAAGAAGGGAAAGAGCAGGAATGAAAAAAACAACAGCAAGTTGACTAACTACATGGCCTGCAGCCAGAGCTTAATGGACTGATGGAGATCTTCTTTGATTCTACAAAGATGATCTACACAAGAGTTTTGAAAGAGGCCTTCCATGCAACTAGGCATGGAGCTTTCCTATTGAAGATAAAATCATTTCGCTCATTCCAGAGGCACCAAGCTCCAGTCATGAAAACTTTCATGTAAAAAGGTCGGGCAAAAGCATGCCTTACCCAGACCAAGAAGAGCACTTTTGCTTTTATAATTGACATCCCTTCTGTTCCTAGCTCATATCTCCATGGTAAATTTATGGAGGTGATAGACTATATATTATGATATTACGTTTAATCATTTTCATATCTTCATTATATATATGATATATGTTCGACCTAAGCATCACTACTAGAAATCAGGCCTTGGCCAACGCCTATTTTTGGTTGCAATATGGCTATTTTGGTTGCAACTGGAATCAGTTTTAACGTCTGGTGGTCGACAGATTGTTGCAATTGGAACGGTGCAATAGCCTCAGGCAACAACTTAAATGTGGTGTTGCAACAGATTTTGCTATTGCAATGAGCAAAAAAGCCTATTGCAACTAATATTTGGTTGCAAGAACAAATATTGCAATGAACGAAAAAGCCTATTGCAACCAGTATTGGTTGCAAGAATAAATATTGCAATGATTAGATTGGTTGCCTAAGGTTCTATTGCTACGAAACACTAGGTTGCAATATTTAATGATTGCCACGGATGAATGTGTTGCAATAGAAAAGTATTGCCACTCCAAAACGATGTGGGCATATGATCATATTACCACGAAGTATGATCCATTACATTACAGTGCTTTTGCAACATATCAGATATGGTGCCAATAGATGATATGGTAATGCAACGACCTAATCTTCGAGGTAATATACATAGGTTGCAACGAATTTGTGTTGGTGGTAATAGAGGTCACATGCAACAAACAATTGTTGGTGGCAATAGATGATATGCTAATGCAACGCATAAAGTTCGTCTCAATAATGCATATTGCAACCAAAATCAATAGTTGCCTATTATTCTATCGCAACGAGGGAAATTTGAATAGTAGCTTTTAAATTATTTTCACAGCATGCACATCACATATAATAACTGATACATTCTTCAATTTAAATTGTCTCAAACCAAAATAACACACAATAACCAGAATTCAACTTCAAAAAACATGACCACAACTAACAAAATAAAGACACCATATTTAACTAAGTTCACAACATTGTTTAGCATATAACAAATAAATCTAAAAATGAGTTCGCTGGTTGCTCCATCGCCCATCAACTTCACCATCATAAATAAGCATCTTTGTAATTTGTCATCCTTGTTGGTGCCGGCCATCAACATTAAGCCATAGAAGCTTTCTCTAATTGTTTTGGTTGTCCGAGTTTCTCTGCGATTCATGAAAACATATATGATTAAATTCATGGAGCAATTAACAATCATAGAAAGGATGGCTATGCAATTATCTGAGACGATAAAGAACAAGCAAGTCTCCTCATGCTCACAGCATGTTAATCACCATCTTCTATAGACTACAGGCCCTCATAAGCCTTGTGCAATCGCTGCAACATGTATTTCAAGTCATTACAAATCTGCATGACATACTAAAATAAGTTTGGCATAATCCCTCACCATTGTATACATACCTTGTTAAGACCAAAAACACTTTGGTCCAATGCATTCCTGTGTATGTACACCTCAGCAACAGGTTCTGGTTCTCCTGTAAATTAACATGAATAAATAAAAGATAAGGCAACCTCAATTGGAGAAAACTTAACTAACAACACTAAGGATTGATAGCTAATAAAATATATTACCTTCAGTGATTCTATACCAACATGAATGACAGGGACTGTACATGACCTAACAAATTAAGTGCATCTCACTTTACTATAGTGAAGAAAGTCACTCTGATTCTGTATGAACTTAAATCACCCATCAACCTACCAATCATAAATACAAGTTCATAGTTGTCATTTAACCAAACTAAAAAACTTATATATGAAGATATTTTCAGAACCACAACATGAGTAGATGTCAACTTAACAGCTATATTAGTGTTTCACAAAAGTTTTAAAATGCCAGTCTCAAATCTAATTTAAAATAAGCTCAGAATAAAGTTCAATCAATTTTCGCCAGACATGTACTAAACATACATGTAATTGAGCAGCGCATACATTGGTTGTACCAATCCAAATGCAGTAAGCATTTCCGCCTTATCTTAAGTATATATAGGAAAGAAAAATGAAGATCCATATTCTGTTATAACCCGCAGCAAGTGACAGATGAGGTTGCATTTGAACTGAACAAAAGAGGCAATGGTTCAACACAGGATGGATGACGAAAAAAAGAACACTCGGTGCTAGTTCAACAAAAGAACAGAAATACAAACAGACCGGCATAAAAATACAAGGACTAAGGCATGTATGACATAATCGCTAGTGCTTATCAGACCATGTACCCATTTATCCATGCTCAACTCCACAGATTGTAGCTACATATACAAGTGAGTACTGTCAAGTTCATCCGACTATGACAACCCGTACCAAAGATATATGTAAGTGGATCAAAGGAAGGACAACAAGTGGATTATGGCTCAATATCATTTCCAATTGCATAGAGAAATTAAGCTATTTTTTTTTCGAGGAATAGAAATGAATCTAGTTGTAACATCACATATTCAAATATAATTAACTATTTCTTGAACAATTCAAAGGCAAAGCAATTGATATTCCATCGGCATGATTATATGTCAGTATAGACTGTATGTACTAAGACAAATGCATAAATTATTTGAAAACCACAAGGTATCTATGGACTGCATGTAGAAACAGGTTATGTGTGTGCTACTGAGCTTCATAGGTCTATGATAACCTTGCATATGTGCAGACTTGGGAAATGGGAGAAGCGAGGCAACACAACAGCACCAGTGTATTATTCATGAAACAACATTGAGTCGAATCAAGGAGAACTCTCTGTCACAAAAATAATTTTAGATGAGTAGATGGATCATCGATTCAATCTCTACAAGTCTAACAAAGGCATTCAATTCAAAGCATAACCTATCAGTTCAGAAGATTAACAAGACAACACTCAAGAAGCACTCTGATTTCTTTTTCTACACGCATGCGTAATGCACAAAAGCAAGAAACGGGAACAATACCAAAACTGATTAAATAACCAAATGAAGTAACCAGGCATGTGATTAGCTAATAAAACAATGCCAACAAGTATTGCATAATTAAATTTGCAATGAGTATCCGCTTAGTGAAATACCTTCATGTCTCATACACACCAAGGTACCTTCACTTCTAGGCACTGTTAGCTTAAAGCTATGCAACTCAACATCCTGCAGGCTCACACAAAGAGAGGAAACTTATTCACTAACAAGTAAGATTATTATCTTTAAAACTAGCCCTGTAAATCAGAAAGATTAACCAGTAGTGGCCAATGATTATAAATCTATTCAAGATACCGATCGATATATAAGTAAGCTTTATTCAGTGTTTAGTCAATTTGAAATAATAAGCAAGCACATAAATTCCAGCAGTTCTTTTCGGTCATGTAATTAGAAATAAACACCATTTGGGATAACCATGCCCTTTTGGGCATCTAAAGAACGGACAGATCACAAATGCACAGAAATACATGCCATGAAAAAAAATGGGATTGGTTGACAAGCATGCCAGCAAGTCAATCTAACAAGAGCACTAGAATTATTTGATGCCTTCAGTTCCACATAGCAAAACCCAAAACAATATAACTATATGATAGTTATTTTCTGCAGTGTGCATTTACATGTACCATGCCTAATATCATAGCTTTTCTTAAAATTGCACAACACATTCCTGATTCCTCTTCACAAATCATTAGTGAGCAAAACTTTCAGCACAATACCACAATAAGTGGAGTACCCTAGGATTGACAAAGGATTCCTGCTCGCCACCACTAGCATGCTGGAGAGAAGGGAAAATTGGGGACGTCTTTACCCTGAGAAGGTTGTAGATGAGCTTATCTTCCTCGGTCTTCAGCTTCTTAGGTGGAGCTCCCACTGGGTGCAGGCCTCACTTTCACCATGAACAGTAGATGTAGATGCATTCGTACTACTCGCCATTAGACCTGACAAGAGGTGCAAGAGACACGGAGCAGATGAATCATCAAATGGGGAGATATATGGGAGAAGGGAAGAACCGGACAAGGAGAAAGCAGAGAAATGTTGGACTCACGACGGAAGGGGAAGGAGTAGCGGAGGCAGGGCGGGTGCCCGAACGGTGGTGACAGCAAGGGAAAGAGGAGGAGGAGGAACTGCGGCGCCCCACCATGGACCCAACGGCGTCGGCGGTGCTCGCATGGTCGCTCCTGGCCAGGCGTCGATGGGTTCCGGCGGCTCCCGGACTTGGCCTGGCGTGGACGGAATTTGGCGGCGCTCGCCCTGGCCTAGCACCGAGGGGGAGGTTGACGGCTCCAGCTAGCAGATCTAGGGAGGATTCTCGAGTGCCTCGCCGGGGCGCTTGGGGGCGGGCTGGGTGGCGGTGGCGGCGGCGGTCTGTGCGGTTGGAGAGGGAGGGGAAGAGTCTGGCGCAGCGAACGGACGAGGAGGATAAGTTTGGGGAATATAATAGAACACAGACGCGATCTGAACCGTCGAATTATAGATGAAAGGACACGAATGATTGGGCCGTGCAAGAATGCAGTGAAAGCGGCCCAGTTTCGACCAGTTTAGTTTTTTATTTTCATTTAATTAAGGCATATATCCTTTCGAAAGTAACATGAACAGTAATTATCTTTATATATTATCAGTAAAATTTTGACATGAAAAGGATGATATCTAAGGTGTCATGAAGGAGTTTCAAGCTTTTTTTGAAAAGGTTTGGTACTTTTGGTCAATTAAGTGAATTACTGTGTTTCTTCGAAATAATTGCAAAGTTGTACTATGTGTACGTCTAATAAGATTCCAAATAATTTGAAAAAAATATATTTATACTCTTATGCTCCATTATAACTCATGTCTTGGAGATCTTTAAAATATTCAAAAGTTTATTAGGGATAAGTCAAACTTACATCTCAAATTTACAATATGATAGTTCTAATAATATCGTCGTAACATAATTTGTGTCCCTGAACTTATCATAAACGTTTCAAATGGTTTCAATAACAGCGTAACATACGTTGTTCACAAATGGATACATGTCTCACATAGTTTCATGTAATGTTACTTGAACATTGAAGTTTATCATACTTTTCAAAATGTTCGAATTCATACGCACTTCAAACTTGATCATAACCTCGTGTTTACCTTAATATTACGAAATACAAAGTTACATTAGTAAAGGTTGTGCAAAACAAATGATTTTTCTATTCAATATTTAATTCCAGGTTAAAATAATAAATACCAACTATCCATGTGTTACAATATATGTACATGAAGAGAGAAGTGTTGCAGTGGTATAGCTTCTCACGCTATTGCTGTTTCTCACGCTATCACGTGTGGATCTAGGTATGATAATTTGCATAAAGTAGCAGACTATCATTCTAAGACATCTCCAACAAATTTCAGTCAAATTCGTTGAAATTTTAAGGTGTGAACGCGAGCTTTTAGTTATAGGGTCCAGCTCTCGACATGGGGCCCACGTGTGAATCTAGGTATGATAATTTGCACAAAGTAGCAGACTATCACTCTAAGATATTTCCAACAAATTTCAGTCAAATTCGTTGAAATTTTAAGGTGGAATGCGAGTTTTAGGGTCCGGCTCTCGACGTGAGGCCCACGTGTGGATCTAGGTATTACAAAAAAATATATTTAGGACCCTATGCTCCATTCTAGCAAAAACATGTTGGACCATGCATTGTTCACAAAATGATACATCTCTCAACTAGTTTACTATATCTCAAGTCAAACTTTGTGATTTGAATACATCATAACATGTTCGATCTCATATGGACCTCAAATTTGGATATGATCTTATATTGAGTATAACGTTATAAAATACCGTGTTGCATTAATAATTATTCTGAAAAAACATCTTTTGTTTTCTATTCTCTTGTCGAGTGAGAGAAATGAAGGCATATGAATAGAATTCGTAAAATTGCAATTAACATAGAAAAAAACTAAAATGTCACATTGTTCCATAACCAAGCATGTAGCCTAGTGGTCAGGTGCTACAGACTGTGGCCCCAGTTCTTGGGTTCGAAACCCCCTACCAGTGCAATTGGTTTTGGTAAAAATTACTCCCTCCATTTCAAAATACTTGTCGCCATTGATTTTTTCTGCAACTTTGACCATCCGTCTTATTCAAAAAATTGTGCAAGTACAATTTATTTTTTCTATATGTTTTAATGTTGTATGTATTTTAAGCTTGACTTATCGTTTTACATGTTTGCGATAATTTTTTGAATAAGACGAATGGTCAAAGTTGAAAAAAAAAGTCAACAACGACAAGTATTTTGAAACGGATGGAGTATTTGGCAAGTGGCAGCGGTGTTGTGCATTTACAAAGGAAGGAAAAACATCTAAGGAACAACAACAAAGGAAGTGGTGTGGTGGTAAGGGGCTTGAGTATGGAATTGAGGGTCCGGTGTTCGAAACCCACCGACGACGAATTTTTTTCGATATATATATCGGTCGGCGGCTGACGTGGCCGAGGGCCGCGATCATAAACTTGATAATAAAATGGTTCAAGACAAGAGAAAAAAAAGAAATTGTGTGTTACTCAATTGTGTGCAGCTTGGACATAGAGATCCAAGTTCAAACCTTGATTTGTCTCAATTTTGTTCTCTTTTTTCTTTCCTAGTATTTTCAGTTTAGAATAAATTTTGGTTGTTTTTTCTTCCTTATAGTTTCGGCTTAAAAAAATTTGTGCATGTTCATAATGATCTTAATAAACTGCGACTATATATTACTCACAAATTGACTTGTATGTTTTTCTAAATTTTTCCATTTTAATTTATTGTCCATTACGAAACAAATTGTGGGTCGAATTATGACGAAATTCTTTTCACACGTTATAGGAAGGTTTTTTTAAAATTTATTGGTCATGAGAAAATGTTTAGACTCATACGCACTTCAAAATTGAACAAAACCTTACTTTTAACGTCTTATTAACATTTGTGGATTTACATTAGCACTTGTTGTGCAAAAAAGTTATTTTTATTTTTTAAATCACTAACAAATACACCCTTGTGAAGTAAGTTGCAAAATCGTTATCTTGTATGCCCCAAATATATTTTCACACTTAAAACACAACACATAAGTTTTCATCTATGAATTTCAAGAATTTTCAATTGGATTTGCTATTTTCTAACATTTAAATGAATTTCTGCATGTTTACTGAAAGTAATTCCATTTTGACCTATATGTATATATAATAAGATTCAAAAAATTCAAAAAACTATAATTAGGCACCTATAGTCCATTATAGCCCAAATCTAGGAGATTGACAAAAAATTCAATTGACTTATAGGGAAAACTCAAACTTTTACTGGTCACCTTGTTATAAAATAATGATAATAATACTCCGTTCAAAAAATGATAATAATACCTAAAACTTCTCCAAAAATTATAAAAAATGGCATAAAATCATTTTATGGATGTACAAGCTTGATAAAAAAGTTTCATAAGATTTTGTAAAAATTGGAGTATACATTATTCATAAAATGTATACATGTCTCATATAGTTTCTTATAAATAAAGTCAAACTTTATGATTTTAATACCTTGTAACTTTTTTTAAACTATATGAACCTCAAATGTTGACTCATTCTTACATTTACCTTCCAAATCATAAGCATGATTTTATTTTACCTCTATTTTTATTTTCCAATATAAAACATGAACACAATTAATAACATGTTATTACTACACTTGGTCACTAATGTGGGTGTGGTGTAGTGGTAGGGTGCTGCGTCTTTTGTCTCCACCACCTGGGTTCAAATCCCACCATTCTGTCATTTGCGCCAAGTTTTTTTGATTTATAACCTTTGCCTTATAGTATAAATAATATAATACCAAACTTCTTAATTGCAAGACTTGGGTTCAAATCCCACCGTTGCCAATTATTTCTGATTTTTCCTTTGCACGGCCGGCCAAGCCTTGGCGGGACGCGGCCGGTGGTTCCTGCCTGGTGCAGCCAGCCGGGGCGCAGTGTGGGAGGTTGCGGCCGGCCGGGGGGCCGTGGCGCGGGAGGTTGGAGGGTGGCAAAACCAAGTACAAAAGTGTTGAATGCAAAGGAAAAATACAAATTTGTATGTAGTGTAGTGTTAAGAGTTGTTTAGCTGAGGTAAGAGGTGCACTGTTCCAAGCTTGACCTCTTCAAATTTTTTTTATTTTCTTTGTTTTTTCATACATTACTCTATTTTTTTCCTAAGTTTTTTAATTATTGATTGTGATTATCTATATTTCTTTTCACACGTTCCATGAAAGTTCACATAATTCATTGGTGGCAATAGAAGCTAATTGATGCAACGCTTTGTTTTCTGGATGCAACAGTCACATGAGTTATCGCCACAAAGGTTAAGTTTTAGACAATGTTATTTCATTGTGTCCACAAGCAGGCATAATCGCAACCAACTAAATATTTGTGGCAACAAACGTACATCAAACGCAACGAATTGTTTTCTGGATGCAACAGGCACATGAGCTTTCACAACAAAGGTTAATTTTTTGACAACGTTATTTCATCGTGGCCACATGCATGCCTATTCGCAACCAACTAAATATTTGTGGCAACAAACACACATCAAACGCAATGAATGGTTTTCTGGATGCATCAGGCACTTGAGCTGTCGCAACAAAGGTTAAATTGTAAACAACGTTATTTCATCGTGGCCACCGGCATACCTATTCACAACCAAATAACTATTCATGGCAAGAAACACACATCTATCGCAACACTAAATCGATACTATCGCAATGCACAATTAGTTGTGGCAATAGGTACCCATAAAGGCAACCACCTTTTTCACCGTGGTATTAACACCAACATGTTGCAACGAATGTTTCAACAGACGCAACCCACATGTTTGGTGGCCATAAGATCCAGATATCGCAACCTATTAAAATGTTGGTTGCTATAAAACCAAATATTGCAACCAAATGTGTGGTGTTGTGAAAAAAAACGTTCTCTAAGGGTCAATTCCTAGTAGTGCATGAGCATTTTAATCTCAGCCCGTCCCGAGGCTGATGGGTTTTTTCCCGCCCACACTTGTTGTCAGGCTAGGTGTGGTAAGGGGAAGGAAAGTAAAAAAAACAAGATTGAAAAAAATCCAAGTCAGCTTGATGAGCCCACCCAAACAATTAATTTCAATTGTAATCGACAACCCCTTCCGCTCCTAGCTCATATCCCCAGGGTAAATTGTGGAAGGTTCTGCAACGGCTTGCACCCACTTCATGAGAATTGTCGTCTTGAAGTCTGACTCTAAGATCAGTCGCCTTTAGATGGAGAAGGTAGTTGGTTCCACCGATGAGGTTCTCATCACGTACCCTGCTGCTGCCTATGGCCTACAAAATCTTCTATAGTGCAGGACCTTCATCGGTGGCGAGGAAAGGTAGCGGTAGTGATGGGGCAAAACCCTCGAGGACGAGAAACTCCGGCAAGGAAAGGTAACGGTAGTGATGGGGCAACCCTCAGGACGAGGAACTCTAGAGCTTTGGTTGAAGACAAGCTCTTGCTCAGTGAATGCGTCTGTGGTGAAGTCTGCATGGTAGCGAATTTCTCAGGATTTAACAACGTTTGTGGTTTTAATGGTAGGCAATGTTCCTATCGACAGCGAGGCGTCTGTGACTTCGTCAATTTTCAGGATGTGTCGGTTCAGTCTTTGAAGATGCTCCTTAGGGTAGGGTTTGCGCACATATGTTCACAAGGATGAGTGTACATGCGTTGTGAGTGTCTCCGTTGTACTATGTAATTCAAAAAAACGATGAGTGGTATTACCCTTGTTAATTTACAGTAACTTAAGGCAAGCATATCATAAGAGATGTACTGGAAGCTGAAATCAGGGTAGTGTGTATTGATAGGATTCTAGAAAGAGAAGTCAATTCCTTTCTTGCTCGATTCTGCTGTTGCAATTGTGATGTCAATTTCTGCAACTTTGCTGCACCGCACACATTAAGTCCAGATTAAAAAAAACCTCGACCTGCGAGGGGTGATGCCCCCTAGGCATTGCATATAAGAAGAAGGCATTCTCACGCAGGTTAAGAAAATCCCCAAACCCTGGTCCCGTCCTCACATTAGCAAACGTAACCTGTGAGACTCCTACCAATACCACTCACGATCCTCAGGTTGACCTGGGCCGTCTCTTGACCAGTGCTTTGACACATGGGACTGACGAAGGTTTTTTTATTTTCCACAAATTGTACAACACCCAGGGATTGAACCCTGGGTGGGAGCTCCCCAGCTGGTGGTCTTTGCCACTACACCGTGAGCCCCTTTGCCTGAGTCCAGGTTAAGAATCGATCGATTGACCAATCCTCCTCTTCTAGTTGATACTTTTGAGATTCATGTGTTTAAGCATGGCCCTTTGAAAGTTCGCCCTCCCAATACATGTATGGAGTATCTGAAGGTATACATATATCCTGTTAGGTATTCTTTACAACTCATGATGGGATAATTACTTAAGGTACTTTTGACTGAAGACAACTATATATATAGAAGTTAATTTATTTAGGAATGTGGAGTATCTCTCAAAACCTAGGCTACATCCTTACTTTGCTTTTTTTTTCACTGATTGAGCTATGGGATCCAAACCTGTCTAGTCCATCTACGTCTCCACATCATGTTCTCATTCCAGTTTTTTTGGCATTCCATTTGCGGTTAGGGCTTCTAGTACACTAGTGTGTGATCTTGCTTTGTTATGTCTTTTTGATGTTATTGAAAGCCTGATATGATGCATCTACTTTGTATCATTCGTTTTTAGTACATTTTTACATAAAAAGATAGTTTAAATTGCAACTTTCATCGATTGGGTTGTGAAGGACAATGGCATGGATGTCGATTCACAGACATGGTCCCCACGAAGGCCCCAACTCCTTTCCTTTTCAGTAATCGCAGTCACAGGCGGAGGCCCCTTCCAGCACTCAGCCCATCTCTCCATTTGACTTTTCATTTTGGGAAAAATTACTTCTCACAACTTTTCATTTTTTAAATATATGTACATAAATTTGATGCATATTTTTTTCTTACAATAATTTATGTGCACAATTTTTTCGTAATGACAATTTATGCACATAACGTTTTCTCTAACAATGAGCTATGCGTATAACTTTTCCCTAACGACAAGTTATGCGGATAATTTATGCACATAACTTTTTCTCTAACAACGAGTTATGCGCATAACTTTTTCTGTGACGATGAGTTATGCGCATAACTTTTTTCCTGACGACAAGTTATTGAGATAACTTTTTCTCTGACGATGAGTTATGCGGATAACTTTTTCTCCGACTACGAGTTATGTGGATAACTTTTTCTAAAAACAATATGTGCACAACTTTTTTACGATATACATAACTTATACACGTAATATTTTGTCATAACTTCTGAGAGTATGATGTTACGAAATTATGCACATAACTTATACGTGCATATAATACTTCGTTGATATAAAAAAGAAAAAGAAAATAAAAACACACGAGCCTGCAAATTGCGGTCCTGTCGCCCGTGCGCCCGTGCCTCGCGCTCCGTGGTCTATAGCGGGTTGCCGAGTAAAAAAAAGGAGAATGGAGTGTGAGGCCCGCGCATGTGGAAGGTGGTGGTGGTTTACGCGGTTCAATCGATGGCTCTGGCGCACGGTTGTCAAATTGGTTTTGCGATTTCTTCCTCCCAATGAGAAATCACCTAAGTTGATCTATTTGTTAACATTTTTTGTTATTGGCTTCATGAATGAATGCCTTAGGGCAGTCCCAATAGGGCATTAATGATGGTTTCTATCCCTAATAAATGAGATGTCACATCAGCAAAATTGGTGACATGGCAGCTAATAAATGAGGAAAGAGAGCAAAAATGGTAGAAATTGTTTTCTCCTCAGGAAACGGCGTCCTCACTCGATTCGAGAAGGGAAGAAACCGCAGAAATGCCGTTGTGGAGAAACGACTGCTCTCCAAGGCGGTCGTCCCGATCCGGTGTGCTGTGCCGCTGCCCCGGCTCCACGCGCACGGCCGCGCAGGTTCGACGCCGCTGCGCCCAGGCCGCCGTGCCCCGGCCGATGCGCCCAGGCCACCGCACCCCGGCCGACGCGTCCAGGTCTAGGCCGCCACGCCCCAGGCTGCCGCGCCCAGGCCCAGGCCGCGACGCCCCTGGCGGGCGAGTCCAGGCCACCGCGTCAGGCCGCCGCTCCAGGAGAGCTCGACCGGGGCAGCAGCTCGCCGTGGTCCATGTCCCGCCGCTCCCGGGATAGGCAGCAGCTCCTGGAGGATATGCCTGCGTGCAGCTGCTTCCGGCGACGGGAAGTAGGTCGCCACGACCGTGGAGGACGCCCGCACGCTGCTGCTCACTGCGACGGGCAGCAGCTTGCCGCGGCCCTGGAGGACTCCCGTGCGCCGCTGCTAGCTCCTGACGATGGGCAGCAAGGAGAAAGAGATAAGATTGCTGGGGGCACGTGCAGAAGAAAGAAAATGGAAGAGGAATGAGTGGACGATGGCGACATGGTCACATTAGTAGCCGCAGAGGATCTGGAGATGAGAGAGAAGAATAAGATGGATGATTGGTCAATTTTGTGTCCGAAGGTTGTTAAAAAATTTTGCATTGTGGAGAGGTGATTTCTTGATACGACATCCTATGCTATAGAAACTACAGAGGTTTCTTCCATTGGGACTGCCCTTACCCCAGCTCGAAGAATAGAGCACTTCTTTTGTAGTTGATATCCCTTCCGTATTTAGCACATATCTCCATGGTAAATTGTGGACGTGATAGACTATATATTATGAATATTATGTTTAGAGCTTTTATTCCGGTGCTTGGGTAGTAGGATCAGGTAGTTCCGGGAAGTCTGTTAAGGTCACGCGCGCGCGGCCAGTCGAGGAAGTGAATGTCGCGGCCGTGCTTCACCCTCCCTGCAGGCTCACGTACGAGCGTGTTGACCGCAATGTTATGGTTAGACCTCGCCGACCTTGCCAAGCCGCGCCTCCGTAGCACATCGCAGCTGGAGGTTGCCTCCGGCAGTATGGAAATGTCGAGGACCCCGCTCTGGCCCTGGTGCTGAGTGACGACCCAGATGGACAGCGAGCGCAGGCACCCAGCCAGCGCGTAGATCACCTCACGCAGCTGCTGGGCACCACGATGATTGGTGTGACAGATAACCACACCGAGCTTCCTCAGGTTTTGCAGCTTGGCAACTCGTCCCAGGTCGGTCCCGTCGCCGGAGACCTGGACGTGGGACAGCGTCTCCATGCGCCTCATCGCACCGATTTTGGCGGGGATCGGAACGGTGAGGAGCGACACCTCGGCCGAGGGGACATCCTCGCCTGTCACATTGTCGACGTAGCGGCCGGCGAGCAGGTGCTTCAGTTTCGGCAGGTACATCCTCCACTACTACAGAAAACGTTTGTAGCAGCGGGCGAAATGGCATTTGCAGGTGCGGGCTCGAAAACCGCTCCTAGCTGTCGCTTTTAGAAATAGCGATTTCTAGGAGCGGGTAAACGAACCGCACCTGAAAAATATTTGTAGGTGCGGGTGACGCCGTCACCCGCACCTAGAAATGTGTTTTTCAGGTGCGGATGACCTGGAAATTGATTTTCAGCTGGTTTGAAATTCAAATTTTGAATGTTTGAAATTCAAATTTATCGAACTTGTTTCCCACCAAAATTTTGAACGTTTGAAATTCAAATTTTATGAAAGCGTCATGAGATCTAAAGTAAGCATAAGCACAATAATATGAAAAGAAATTCATATACATATCGATCTATATCATTACATCCCATTGACAATAAGTTTTTTTTCCACTGACAAAGTTTAGACATCACATCATGACGCGCGGTATTCTTGACTCTCCCACTCACGTAGGCTAGCAAATTTGTCTTCAGTCGCTAATAAATGTTCAGGGTGATAATATTGACCCCTAGGATTTATCACTTCATGCATAAGGTAACGGCAGAAATCCGCAGTTACTTTGAGAAGGTGTCTCTCATGGAGTGTTACGTCACGAGGTCCGATGTCAATCTACAATACACAAATAATATAACAATTGTTAGATCATGCAAAACACATATGTATAGTGTATATACATCCTGAGACATGAAAGGTAGTAGGTCCTTACTCGTTCAGGATCACCCTTATATCTCCTAAGACACCTCATCATTTCCATCAGGTAAAACCCGCAGTATACACTGCCAGGTGGTTGCTTGTGGCATGGAAAGTTTGTGCGAATATTCATTTTTTCTGGGTAGGCAGGATTAAATTTCCCTCCTTTCTTAATGTAGTGTTGGTAAGCCCTGTTTAGAAAAAAAACATAGAAGTTATTAGTTGCCAATCGATGTTTAGAATATAAGTGTGACAACAGAAATACACTAACTTTTGAAGGATGTCTATGAATTCCTTGTACATGTCTCTACGCCAATCCAGTGAGTCAAATACTACCACCCGTCCCAACTTGGGGTCTATAAGAAATAAAATCCAGTGATTCCTGCATACATGTTATATAGAATTTTTAATCTTTTGAGGCATTGATGAGAAATTTTACATATATATTTTTATAAGTGGTAGAAATGTAAACTAACCCAATGTGGTAGGGCGCCCATATGTAATCTCTATCTTGCCACTTCAAGAACATATGTGTCATGTAGGATGCAAGACGCTTCATAGCGTTTATATGTCCAATTCTTCGCTTCTTGTTTCTTTCCGTAGTTGTCTTCAAATCTTTTAGTTCATCATGATTGTCTTCCCATCGGGTGGGGTGCATATGTCTGTCTTCGGCAATAACCAAAGGATCCAAAAATCCAATTTTCTCCTTTGAAAGATGCATTTCTTGTTCTTGCACCCTATACAGCAAAGCTCAGATAATTAGTTATGCAAACCGTAAGCCTTACACACACACAAGATATTAGCATGGATATGAGACACTTACGTGCACCACAATCTGATGACTTGTCTTCAAAGTTTGGATTAACTTCAAGCACCTGTACGCGTGCATAATGACGTGGGATTTCTTTCCCGTCAAACAATCCACCACCGGGAATCGCAAGTCCCGAGGCAACCTGCTTTGTCTTGCCAGCTCTGCCAACCGGAATGTGCAATGTGCAAGGAGTAGTGATGCATATTGAATCAACTGGGTATGGTTGTGCCGTCATGGAGGCAACACTACTTGGAGAGAATGGTGAATTATTATGTCCTTCAGATAATTGGAACGGAGCGAATGGTGTACCGCTTGCTTGCTGCATCTGAACCGCCGCATTAAAATAAGTATGAAATTTGTCCATAAAAACTTTTTCTGCTGCCGCTTGGAGATCCTCCTTGAAACGGCAGTGGCTCCTGTAGGTAGCTCTATCCCTCTCAAACCCATCCCTGATGCTCAACTTCAAGTGTCATATGGACCTCCCTGGGCCCACTACCTCGGTGGGTACCAGGACCGACTACTCGGTGGGCCCCTGGGACTATTCGACTTGCGCTGCACGGCACCTGATGGCGTGAAGCACAAGGGCTACAGAGGAGAAGTACCCGGATAGGAAGTTGTACATGTCCCGCACTGTATAGAGGACTCCTAGACGTACTCGACTAGTACTCTCTCCCTGAACCGACTTGTAACCCTGCCTCCCGGACTATATAAGGCGAGGCAGGGACCCCCCTCTCTCTCGGACGGCTTAAGATTGCATCATCTTGTAATCGCACCCAATCAATCCAGAGCCACGCAGCATACAGGACGTAGGGTATTACGCACCCCGCGGCCCGAACCTGTCTAAATTGTGTGCCACGTGTCTCTTCCTTCGAGTTACCGATCTCGGCGAGGCCACATTCATCTACTTCGGGTACTCCCCTTAGTAGGTTGCCGGTCTAAAACACCGACAGCTGGCGCGCCAGGTAGGGGCTCTCGCCGAAGATCTCATGGCGAACTCGACGGCTTCCGTCTACATCAAGCCAACCGTCGCCTTCAACCGCGGCGACACCTTCGTCTTCGGTGCCTGGGTCTGCACTGCTGACGGCGCCGGATCTTTCCAACGCCGCCTCACCATGCCGCCCAACCTGGAGACCGGCCTCGTGACACTTCCCGGAGTAGTCACGGGCGAACTCGCCGGCAAATTCGGCGAAATTTCGCTTTTCGACCAACACGCCGACTTCGAGCTTGGATCCGCCTCCAACTCGGGCTCGACGTCCCCGTGGGCTATCGTATGCGAGCCGGCAACTCAGCCATCGCATGTGGACTCCCCACCCCGCGAGCACTTCACGCGTGGCCCCCGCAACGTCAGCAGGGCCCACACGAAGGCTCCCACTACACGCCGGGCCGGCAAGGAGCCCGTACCCGAGTACGACTCGGACTCCGACACCGCTCCCGGCCACGCCTCGGACTCCAACCCCCTTTTCGGCTTCTACTCGGACTCCGCGTACGAGTTCGACTTCGGGTCGGACCTTGAGGATCCCGAGTCCGAGAACAACTCCACAGAGCAACCCCTGTCAGGACCCGCCGCCGGCTTGGTCATAACATCTACACCCGCCGGAAGATTTGTCTACTGGCCAGACCGCAAGCCCGCTGACCCGACGAACGGGAACTCACGCTACGTCGCCTACCTCGACTCGCTTCCCTTCCAGGAGGGAACGCCACTCGCTCGAGCTGAGGAGTACACCCCAACGGAGGTGGCGAGTTCTGACTCCAGTCTTGGCAACCCCGACCGCCAAGTCTTCATGGCTGCCGGCGACACGCCAGGACCCTCAGGGACAGCAAGCGACCGATACCTCGAAGACATCTCCGCAGATGAGCTGTCTGCCGACGCACCCGCAGATGAGACTGACGCCAACAGGGACGCTCGACGTGAGCGTAACAGAAAGCGGAACGAACGACGCCGGCATCTTCGAGACAACCTCCCCATCCGCAACCTCACAGAGGCTCTCGACCAAGTCGAGAGTAGGGTACACACTACCCCGGAGCAATGCCTCATGTCGATCACAGTGATCGCACGCCAAGCTCAGGGGATGCGTGCAGGAGAAGTCATCGCCAAGCTTGCAGAAGACGCTTACTTCATGCGAGTTAACAACAGGGTCGCTCAGCCGCCCCCCGCCAGGAATCGCGATAACGAAGCCACAAGTCGCAGCGCGGACCTCGGTCGTAACCGTACTCGAGCTGAGCTGCCGGCCAATCCCAACCGTACTCGTGCAACGGCCGGCGGACCCTCTCAAGGTGGCAACAGCGCTGCAGCTGCTGGCGGCGATCGTGAGATCGTCCCTCATCGCGACCCTGGCGGCGGAGGCAGCGACGGCGGAAGCTCCAACCATGGGGCCAATAGAAGGGCCGGTGGCGGAGGCGACCGCGGTGGCCGACGCCACGCGAATAGCCACGCCTCCGGAGCCTCTCAGGGCGGCTTCGACGCCCGCCAGAAGATTGAAGAACTACGGCGCAAGAAGGCTTCCACGTCAGGCGACAATGACGGCTTCCCTGCCTTCTCTGCGCGACTTCGCAACCTCCTCCTCCCAGAGAAATTCAAGCCTCTGGGAATCACCAAGTACGACGCGAAGCAAGATCCTGTGCAGTGGCTCAGATGCTACGCCCTCTCCATCGAGAACGCTGGTGGCAACAACGACACCAAGTGCCTATATTTCCCCTTCTGTCTGGACCAGGCACCGCTTACATGGCTCGAGTCACTTGAGAAGTACTCGATCGACAAGTGGGACCAGCTGAAGGAGCAGTTCACCAGCAACTTCGCGGGCGCTATGGGCCGCTCGGGTACTCGCATGGACCTAGCTATGGTGAAGCAGGAACAAGGCGAGACCCTTCGCAAGTACATGCGGCGTTTCTTCGACAAGCGCGCCACAGTAGTCGATGTCTCTGACAAAGAAGTCATCGACCTCTTCCAAGACGGTCTCTACCACCGTCGCACTTTCGAAGACTTCGGCCGTCGCCGCCCAAGCTCCATCACCCACCTCAAGGACATGATCACGTCCTGGGCCGATGAAGAAGACAAGGCCAACGCCAAGTACGACGCCATCCGTGGCAAGAGCAAGCAGAACACGGGCGGCGGCAGCAGCAACAACGGGAACTAAGGCGGTCGCAACAACAACAACTACTCGGGTCCCAACCGCAAGCGCAAGCCAGACAACACTGTCGCGGCTATCCAGCGCCCTGCGAAGGAGAACTCGAAGAAGACCTCCGGCGGCTTCAAAGACTTGCTGAAGGAGAAGTGCCCGTGGCATCTGGACGGCAACCACACCACCGAGCAGTGCTACCAACTCAGGCGAGCACTCAAGGATACTCCGGAGCCACGGCACCCTCATGACAAGAAAGGCAAGAAGAAGAACGACGAAGGCAATGGCGACTTCCAGGAACCCGACAAGACGGTGAACGTCCTCTTCGGCGGGCTACCCAGCAGACGGGTCCAAAAGGCTACCCGTCGAGAAGTCATGAGCATTGAACCAGCGGTCCCGACCCCCCTCAGATGGTCGGAGGTACCCATTACCTTCTCCCGCGCGGATCAATGGACTAGCTTCTCCGAACCAGGGCGGTTCCCACTCGTCCTGAAGCCAGTGGTCGCGGGCTCCAAGCTCAACAAGGTCCTCATCGATGGTGGAAGCGGGCTTAACGTCCTTTTCACCAAGACCTTGAAGAAGATGAAGCTCGACATCACCCACATGCTCACCAAGAGCACCTCGCCGTTCTACGGCATCGTCCCCGGAAACGCGGCTATTCCACTGGGCTCAGTGGTCCTGCCAGTTACCTTCGGGGAATCTCGGGACAACTATCGTACCGAGTACATCAAGTTCGAAGTCGCGGACTTCGAGACGTCCTACCATGCCATCCTCGGCAGACCGGCCATCGCCAAGTTCATGGCGGTACCCCACTACACCTACCTAGTACTCAAGATGCCGAGTCCAGCAGGTGTACTCTCGCTGCAGGGGGACTTGAAGATATCGCACGACTGCGACACGGAAGCTGTGGAGATCGCCTCCACAAATCAAGTACCCAATGCAATGATGGAGATCTACGCTGCGTCGAAGAAGCTTGCCCCAAGCGAACTTGACATCCCAGAGAAGTCGGATAAAGCTAACAAGCCTCATCCAGCCGAGGAGGTTCTGGTCAAGACAATTGACCTCGGGACAGGCGACAGCAGCAAGACCACCACCATCGGGGCGGGCCTCGACCCCAAATAGGAAGACGCGCTCATCAACTTCCTCCGGGCTAACCGCGACATCTTCGCGTGGAAACCAGCGGACATGCCAGGGGTGCCCAGGGAGTTGATTGAGCATTCACTCAACGTCGATCCTAAAGCTACCCCGAAGCGACAACACCTCCGCCGCTTCGCCGACGACAGACGGGACGCCATCAAGAAGGAACTCGCCAAACTACTCGCGGCTGGCTTCATCAGAGAAGTTTTCCATCCTGAGTGGCTCGCCAACCCCGTCCTCGTCCGCAAGAAGAACTCGAACGAGTGGAGGATGTGCGTCTACTACACCGACCTCAACAAGCACTGCCCCAAGGACCCCTTCGGGTTGCCGCGGATTGACCAAGTCATCGACTCCACGGCGGGCTGCGACCTGCTCTGCTTCCTCGACTGCTACTCCGGGTACCACCAGATCGCGATCAAGGAAGAAGACCAGGAGAAGACCGCGTTCATCACCCCGTTTGGCGCGTACTGCTACACGACCATGTCCTTCGGGTTGAAGAACGCCGGCGCTACATACCAACGAGCTATCCAGGCCTGCTTCAAGAGGCAACTCAACAAGAACGTCGAAGCCTACGTGGATGACGTGGTCGTCAAGACCAGAAACTCCAGCGCGCTCATCGACGATCTTGAAGAGACTTTCGCATCCCTGCTCGAGTACCGCTGGAAGCTCAACCCGAACAAGTGCGTCTTCGGCGTGCCGTCGGGCAAACTACTCGGCTTCATCATCAGCCATCGCGGCATCGAAGCCAATCCCGAGAAGATCTCCGCCATCACCAGCATGAAAGCTCCCACGTGCATCAAAGACGTGCAGAAGCTGACCGGGTGCATGGCGGCCTTGAACAGATTCATCTCGAAGCTTGGAGAACGGGGTCTCCCCTTCTTCAAATTACTCAAACACCAAGAGAAGTTCGTGTGGACTCCAGAGGCGGACCAAGCCCTTGCCCAACTCAAGGACTTCCTATCGAAGCCACCAGTCCTCACAGCTCCTCGTAAAGGCGAGCAGGTACTGCTCTACCTCGCTGCAACTACTCACGTGGTCAGTACTACCATCATCGTCGAGCGGCAGGAAGACGGCCACGCCTATCCAGTCCAGCGTCCAGTCTACTTCGTCAGCGAGGTCCTATCAGAATCCAAGGCACGCTACTAGCCAGTACAGAAGCTTCTGTACGCAGTGCTCATCACCTCGCGGAAGCTACGACACTACTTCCAGGAGTACTCGATTTCCGTCGTCATCGACTACCCGCTCGGTGACATCCTGCGGAACCAAGATGCTACCGGAAGAATCTCCAAATGGGCAGTCGAACTCGGCGCCCTCAACATCGACTTCAAGCCACGCACAGCCATCAAGTCGCAGGCACTAGTCGACTTCATGGCGGAGTGGCGGGAGAATCAGCTACCTACTCCAACCAAGCGCCCAGAGCACTGGGTGATGTACTTCGACGGCTCACTCAACCTCGAGGGCGCAGGTGCAGGAGTACTCTTGATCTCTCCAACGGGCGAACAACTCAAGTACGTCCTGCAGATCTTCTGGAAGGTCTCAAACAACGAAGCCGAGTACGAAGCTCTGCTACACGGGCTCCGCCTCGCGGCTTCACTGGGCATCAAGCGGCTACTAGTCTACGGCGACTCCGCAGTGGTCATCAACCAAGTCAACAAGTCCTGGGACCGCAACAAGGAGAACATGGATGCCTACTGCCTAGAAGTCCGCAAGCTCGAGAACAAGTTCTATGGTCTCGAGTTCCACCACGTCGTCCGCGACAACAACGTTGCAGCGGACGTCCTGTCGAAGCTTGGTTCTACTCGCGCTCAAGTACCAGCGGGTGTCTTCGTCCACGAGCTTCACGCGCCATCCATCCCGGAGCCGGCGCCACCGACCATTGACCCAGCGCATCCCCCGGCTGGCCAGGAGGTCATGATGATCGACGTGGACTGGAGGCAGCCCTTCATCAACTACCTCAGCGAGCAGAAGGTTCCCTTGGACAAGAACTTGGCCGAGCAACTCATCCGCCGTGCCAAGTCCTACGTTCTCGTCGGAGACAAGCTCTACAGGCGGGGCGCATCTTCCGGAGTACTCATGAAGTGCGTTCCCAGACAAGAAGGCAAGGACATCTTGGAGGAGATCCATAAAGGCGTCTGCGGCAACCACGCGTCCTCACGCACGCTGGTCAGCAAGGCCTTCCGACGGGCTTTCTATTGGCCCACAGCTCTGGGCGACGCCGAAGAACTCGTCAGAAGGTGCCAAGGGTGCCAATACTTCACCAAGCAACAACACGTCCCGGCCTACAAGCTAGTCACCATACCGCCAACCTGGCCTTTCGCCTGCTGGGGGCTCGACATGATTGGGCCACTTCCAACTGCGCCAGGTGGATTCAACCGAGTATTGGTGGCCATCGACAAGTTCACCAAGTGGATCGAGGTCAAGCCGGTTACATGCCCCAAGGCCGACAGAGTACTCGACTTCCTGGATGAACTCGTGCATCGCTACGGACTACCCCACCGCATCATCACAGACCTGGGCTCCAACTTCAACAATCACCAGTTCTGGGAGTACTGTGAGAACAGCGGGATCGATGTCCGATATGTCTTAGTTGCCCATCCTCGGGCCAATGGACAAGTCGAGCGCGCCAATGGGATGGTGCTCGACGCTCTCAAAAAGCGGCTACACGACGCTGCCAACTCCAAAGGAGGCAAGTGGATCAAGGAACTACCCAATGCTCTCTGGGGGCTGCGTACTCAACCTTCCAAGCCAACGGGACAATCCCCGTACTTCCTGGTCTACGGCTCCGAAGCAATCCTCCCTGCTGATGTCATGTGGGATTCACCAGTAGTGGAGCAATACGACGAAGGCATCTCTGAAGACAGCAGACGAGTTGACATCGACGGACTCGAAGAAGCTCGCTGTGCCGCCCTCGTCCAATCAGCAAGGTACCTAGAGGGTATCCGACGCTACCACGATCGCAACGTTAAGGAACACTCCTTCAACGTTGGTGATCTTGTCCTCTGCCGCATCCAGAACACGGAAGGACTACACAAGCTCAGCTCGCCCTGGGAAGGTCCCTTCACAATTGCAAAGGTGACCGGACCGGGCTCCTACCGCCTCCAGACACTTGAAGGCGAAGACATCAACAACCCGTGGAACATCGACCAACTCTGTCGATTCTACGCCTAGTCTACACCGGGGGCTCCAGTCTATACGACTACTCAAAGACCCCTTCGCCGTAAGCGGCCTCCAGGTCCAGGCCCTAGTCTCCGGACTACTCCTCTCCAGGATCCAACCCACGCGGCTACTAACGGATCTTGGGCTGCGACGAGCGACAAAGGACTCTAGCAGCGGTCTACTAAGAGACCAAGCACTCCTAGATCCAGCCCATGCGGCTACTAACGGATCTACTGCTGTAAGCGGCCATACGCCCTAGCACTACTTAGCCGTAGGCGGCCTCCGGGTCCTGGCGACTACTCTGTAACAACGGCCCTGGCCATCCAGGCGTACTTCTTCAGTAATAAAGTTTGATTACCTATCAACTGCTTTACTGTCCCTTTTCCTCAACGGGACCACTGGCGAGTATGATTACTCGCGACGACTCCATGATGGGACTCCGCACTCACAGATCGGGATAACGAGTACTCATTTATGGAAGTTTCCTTCATTCATACTTAAACAAGTTCATTACAACTTTGTTTATACACAACTACTGCTACGAGCTAACCCTACAGGACTACTGGAGGTTGAGCTTCTCGGCGACTTGTTCGGCAATGGGTGCCATCTGCTCCAGCAGCTCCGCGTACTGCTCGTCCGTGCAGTTGGCGGCTAGTCCGCCGGTGACTACGTCAACGGGAGCTTTTGGGAAGTACGATCCAGTACCTCGCGGGCCTCTTGCTCTCGGTAGAAGAGGTTTTTCAGGTCGGTCTCTGAAGCCTTCAGCTGGTCGACGCGGGTCTCAAGCTCTGCAATCAACAAGGCAAAGCGGGTCAGACTCCTCCAAGACACTACCAATGGGTACTCAGCATGGCAACGACGTACCTTTATTCTTGTTGCGGAGAGACTTGTTCTTCCACACCAGCTCGTCGCTCTTCGCCTGCATATCTTGGATTTCGTTGTGATACTGGGCGAAGGCGGTGTCCAGCTTCGACTGCATCGCGGCGGCGTGCTTCCGGGCCTTCACGAGCTGTTCTTCTAAGGCCTCGGCCCGGAGCACCGTGTCGCCGTACCCTTGAAGCATGTCAGACTTCTGCCGAGACCGCTCCGCGACGTCCTGCCACAGACAACACATGTCAAATGGGTACTCAACACTAAAGGATTGACTACTCAAGGGTGTCGACTACTCACCTTCATCCATTGCTCGGCCTGGCGCATTGCCTCCATGTGCCGAGCTACCGTCGCTGGATCGACTAGGTCATCCGCCAGCAGCTCGATCCCGCCACGACTACTCGTCGCGGTTTCGGACATTGGCGCCGAGCAGATTGGCTCCGCGTCCTGGATCTCTGGCGAGCGAACGACTACTTCCAGAGCCGGTTCTGGATACACGTCGTTGCGCCCCCCTCCAGCTGTCGCGGTGGCTTCTTCAACCGCCACCTCCATTTGCTCGGGGGCTCCTTCGGCAGCTCCCTGGGTCTCTGGTGCCAAATCTTCAACGGGCACCACCGACGGGATAGCACTTCCCTCGGCTTCGGCACCTGTCAATAAAAGGACAACTGGATCAGTCATACATGGCGGTTACGACTACTCTTCGGGATTACTTGCACTTGAGCAAAGTACTCACCCTCTACGATGCTGGCCTCAGGCAAGGTAGCTTCCACGGCCGGCACCCCGGATTCTGCCTGAGGGGCGGGAGCGGACTCCTCAGCGGGCGGCGTGGTTTCCTCTCCAGCCACCGCTGTGGTGGGTTCATCTCCCTCCCAGGTCAAGTCCGTCGATTTCCTGCAGAGTGCACAAGCTGGTTGTCAACCCAGTATGACTACCAAATCTAATGTACTACTCGGGAAGGATCACCACTTACAAATTCGACCGGACTACCGTCACGGTTGGGGCGCCGAGGATGCTGGCAATATCTACCAGTCCAGCTTCAGTAGGCATTTCCTCTTGCGCCTCAGTAGCCGCCGCTTCTTCAACAATAGCAGCGGCCGGTTCTGTGCTCCCCTCAGCAACTGGGGGCTGGTGCGACAACTGCGCCAAGGGCTCCTCTACGGTGGGGGCTGGGCTACGACTACCCCCAGCTGGCTCCTCCACCGTATCCCAGTTGCCTTCGTCCCCCTGCTCTACGGGGTCGGAAGGCGGTATCTCCTGCAAGCAAGGGAATTTCGTCGTCAATGTACAACATCGAGACATAAGTACTCGACTACCCTATTCAAGACGGCTTACCTCCTGGGACGTGGTCTCCGTGACCTTCAACTTCTTGGCCACGCGCTTGCGGGCCACGTTGCGCGGCCTCCTTGGCGGCGCGGGCAAACTAGCCTCCAGGCTAGTCGGCGGATCCTGAACGAGAGGAATATGAGGCAATCCAGGGCGGCTGAATCTCGACCGCAGCTGGAAGCGCTCCTGCAGCGTCTCCTCATCGTCGTCCTCTTCGGACGTGTCTTCGACGACTACTGTGTCGTCTCCCTCACCAACCTCGCGCCGCTCCTTGGCCTTGGCTTTCCCTTCCTCTGGGACCTCGACAAGTTGAGGAGGCGACGCCGGCTCGGAGACGAACTTCACCAAGTCATCCTGCAAGAAGCACAATACGTCAGCACGACTACTCTTACGTAATGAGTACTCGACAATGGGTACGGCTACCGACCTCATTTGGCGGGCGCGCGGCGGAGTACTCGGGTACAGGGCACGGCGTGTACGCCGGCATGTCTTTGAAGATCCTGCCCAGCCTATCAACGATATCGTCGTCGTCGACTTCATCACCGGGCATCCGCGACGTGTCGTCGTCGTCGGTGTACTGGTACCCTAGGGTGTCGTGGGCCATCAGCGGCTGCACCCTTCGCTTCATGAAGCTGAAGGCCACATGTTCGGCCCTCAGCCCGGCTTCTCTCAAAGCCTTGATTTTCGCCAGCAGCTCGGGCAACTGGATACCTTCCTGCATTGTTGGCTCCGAGTTCCACCATGGCCGGTGCTTCGGCTGCTTCCCGCTTGGCTTCGGCAGCTCCGAGTGGTGGTTGGTGATGTAAAACCATTTCAACTTCCAATCTTGGTTGGAGTCGATAAGCTTGTACGAGAGGTACTGCTCCGCGGCGTCTTCTCGCATCTGGATGCCGGCTCCCCCCACTACTCGAGGATTGTTGGCGCTGGGCTGGGGCTTGACTCGGAAGAATTTTCGGAAAAGGATCCAATGGGGCTTGAGCTTGAGGTACTCGATGCCGTAGTACCCCAGCAGCCCCTTGAAGAAGTCGCTGGCCGGGAGAGACAGCCCTCGCTCCGCGAACCGGGTGAACATAGGGATCTCGTCCGGGCTTTTCTCCATGGGGTACGGATCCCCTGCAGCGGCTCTCCACATGTCAACCTCCTTCCCCCGCAAGAATCCACTGTTGAGAAGCGCCAGCAGATCTTCGGTCTTGGCCTTGGATTTCTTCCATTCTTGATTCGGATTTGGTCGCGGCGGAGACACCGGCGGCGATGTCCCCGCGGCGGATCCGGCAGCCTCCTCGCGAGCCCTTTTCTTCCCACCGGCAGCCTTCGAGGTCTTCGATGGTGAGGGCTTCATTCTCCAAGTGCACGGTGTCTTCACTCGCATTCGCTCGGGGGCTACGGCGGTGGCTTTCTATGGCGGCGCGTTCGGATCTACAATCCTCTCAACGGCGGCAGTGCGCACTGGCGGTGATTTCTGGCTCGATCTGCTAGGAATGGCTGCGAATGCGTGGGGTGAAAAACCCTAAGGGTTTCGGTTTCTATTTATAAGTCAACAGCGACCCCTCCAACGGCCGGATGGATAAGTCTGTACACGGCTGACTCAGCGGCGGTGCTTGACTCTCCAACTTCTACTAGTCGACACGCCTCGTCTCGGGGGCTCGGCTACTTCTACTCAACTTCCTGGGTAGCGACAAGATTCAAGAGCAACTCAGGACACATTCTACAAGATGACCCTTCAATTCGAGAGGAAGTACTCGACTCAAGGCTCGGGGGCTCCGTGCCACGTGTCCTTCGGTTTTTTCTTCGTATTTCACGGGATATTCTTGCCAAAACTTCAGATGGACCCTCAGCCAGAGTATGCAACTCAACCTAAGGCTCGGGGGCTACTCCATATGGAGTGCGATTTTGCAATCGCACTTCCATATCAGTTTCGGCTTCAAGACAACACGGGCATTGTTGAAGACCTTCAAGAGCAGCACTCGAGGACGCTTGGGACTACTCGAGAAGACTTCAGGATTGCTCAAATATCAGCTGGAGTACATTCCAGCCTCGGGATGCTTCGACTACTCTTGAGGACTTTTGACTTGTAGCGCTCAGGGACGCTTGAGGACTACTCGTTAAGGCCGTCAAGACTACTCGAAGCTATCCTTCTCGACTACAAAGTACTCGGGGGCTTGTCGTATGGACCTCCCTGGGCCCACTACCTCGGTGGGTACCAGGACCGACTACTCGGTGGGCCCCTGGGACTATTCGACTTGCGCTGCACGGCACCTGATGGCGTGAAGCACAAGGGCTACAGAGGAGAAGTACCCGGATAGGAAGCTGTACATGTCCCGCACTGTATAGAGGACTCCTAGACGTACTCGACTAGTACTCTCTCCCTGAACCGACTTGTAACCCTGCCTCCCGGACTATATAAGGCGAGGCAGGGACCCCCCTCTCTCTCTGACGGCTTAAGATTGCATCATCTTGTAATCGCACCCAATCAATCCAGAGCCACACAGCATACAGGACGTAGGGTATTACGCACCCCGCGGCCCGAACCTGTCTAAATTGTGTGCCACGTGTCTCTTCCTTCGAGTTACCGATCTCGGCGAGGCCACATTCATCTACTTCGGGTACTCCCCTTAGTAGGTTGCCGGTCTAAAACACCGACATCAAGGAAACCCCTCTAACGCGACCCCCATGCTCTCTCGTCCCAAGGGTTGTACTTAGGATGTCTCTATCCCTGTTGGCTACGAAGTCTCCTTTTCTCTGAGCCTCGGAAAGGTTCGTTATCTTTCCACACACCACATTGGTTACTTCCTTTGCAAAATGAAGTTTACCATCAATAATTTCAGGCTCCCTCGCTAGGAGCCACTGATAGCCACGCTCATCTAAGCCTTCAAAAGGGTCGGGTTGTCCGACGGCTATTAATGCATCCCTAGTCCGCCGCCACTTTTCCTGCTTCCCTAGGTACCCACCCGGTCTGAGACGAGGTCTATGCACGTTTCTCTGCGAAAGTTCACTCTGTCTCTGGCTCAGGGCTAGAGCTTCTGGAGTAGTCTTTTGCCTGACAAACTCGTTCCATTTGGCTTCGGTGACCATTCCATATTTCCTTTTTACTTCATCATATGTTGCACCCTTCTTAACAAAGTCCCTATTCAACTCACCCTTCCATCGGCGGAAACTTTCGCCGAGTGCCTTCCTAGCATAATGACGTATCTTTTCTCTGGTTGTTTTGGACTGAGGCAGCAGAAAAGTTTGCTTCAACTTGGCCCACATTTCGCCCTTTAGCCCCTCAGGAACTTGGAACCAATCAAGGATGGTTGGATCCACGGCATACTCTGTTCGTATTAATGCTCCTATGGCATTCCGGAACTTCATACGAACCAAAGGAGGATCCACGGGCTCTCCGGATGGGCTAATACCCTCGACTGACCACTGGCCTTTGGGGTATCTGTTTCTTCCTCGTTCACCTCACTTTCTTTTATCTTGACTCTCAGAGGTCGTCGTCATCGCAGTTTCAGGACTTGAGGTGCCACAATCTTCAATTTCTTCTTCTGGGGGGTACGCGGTCGGCGGCACCGCTTCCTCGTGCTAGGTTGAGGCATCTATATGAACCATAGGTAAAGCAATTCAAGATCATTTCAAATAATATGAATAGACCTCACTGACACTGCAAATGGTTTAGCATTACCTCCGGAACGTAATCAGGATCAGTGTCCGTCCGTGGTCTCGGGGGCACGGGATGTGGATCTATTGGATCTTGCCAAACACTATCTACGAACGCCCCGAGTCCTACCTGCGGTCCATCCTCACCACTCGCGTCATCTTCATTTTCATCTTCAAAGACCATCTGGTCTGCAATATTGTTTACTTCTTCACGTTGGGACAAGATATACTCGTCTTCGCTCACAGCGTCCCTTTCGTGTATAAATGGCGAACCACTACGACGATCCATCTGATTAACCAAATCATAAGCTAAGTTTAAATCTAAATCTAAATTGAAATTGAAATTCAAATCTAAATGTAAATTGAAATTCAAATCTGAATTTATTGTTGCTCCATTAATAAAAAAATCTTGCATGTATGAAATAAATTTGCATTGCACTCTAAATTCAAATTCAAATCTAAATCTAAATTTAAATTGCATTGCACTCTAAATTGAAATGTACATAGAAGTTCAAATTCAAATTTATGATGGCATTGCATTGCACTCTAAGTTCAAATGTACATAGAAGTTCAAATTCAAATTTATGATGGCATTGCATTGCACTCTAAATTGAAATGTACATAGAAGTTCAAATTCAAATTTGTGATGGCATTGCATTGCACTGTATATTCAAATTCAAATTTAAATCTAAATTTAAATCTAAATTGAAATCTAAATTGCACTCTAAATTGAAATCTAAATTGCAATCTAAATTGAAATTCATATTCAAATTTAAAACTAAATCTAAAAAAAAAGCTGACGTCAGCCATTTGATGGCTGACGTCAGCACGTCTTCCAACCGGTGAAGCCGCGGGGGAGGTGTCACCGGGGAGGTGGCGGCGCGCGCCGTGGCCGCGCCGAGGAGGTGGCCGCGCGCGCGAGGAGGCCGCGCCGGGGAGGTGGCCGCGTGCGTCGGGGAGGCCGCGCCGGCGGGGAGGGCCGCGCCGGGGAGGGCCGGGACGGCGCCGGGGGAGGCCGCGCCGGGGAGGGCCGGGACGGCGGAGAGGGGGCGGCACCGGGGGAGGCCGCGCCGGGGAGGGTCGGGACGGCGGAGAGGGGGCGGTGCGCGGCGGAGAGGAGGCCGCTCCGCGTCGGGGAGGCCGTGCGGCGGTGGCGGAGTCGACAGCGGACGGGCGTGCGGCGGTGGAGAGGGGGCGGCGGACTCGACGGCGGAGAGGCGCGGCGGCGGCGGCGAATTTCGGCAGCCTGACGGCGTCGTCGTGGCGCGAACTCGGGAAATTTGGCTAACTCTTCGTCTCCGGTGTATATATACTGTACCATTTGTAGGTGCGGGTGGCCGCGTCGCCCGCACCTGAAAACGATTTCCAGGTGCGGGTTACGTTGCTGCCCGCACCTAGAAATGATTTCCAGGTGCGGGTGCCCTTGTGGCCCGCACCTGAAAACGTTTTCCAGGTGCGGGTGACCTGGCGGCCCGCACCTAGAAAAGCTTTTACAGGTGCGGGTGAATAGGAGGCCCGCACCTACAAAGATTTTCTCATTTTCTGATTTTTTTGTTCTAATTAATATTTAACGTATTAAATGACCTCAAATGAAAATTTAGTGAACTACAAAGTTTTATGTCTTGTTACCATCTACAAGTTTGGTATATATTTTGTATTCATCTGAGATGCATGTCAAAAATTTGTGTTCAAATAGTACGTCCACAAATGTAGTAACAATTCATTACACATGTCTCGCTTTTACTGAAAGAACCACTAAAGCTATTTTATTTTTAATTAAACCAATAAAGCCATTGTATTTTTAATAATTCCACTAAATCCATTGTATTTTTAATAATTCCACTAAATAATTTATATTTGATTTATTAAGAAATCCACTAAATGCATCTTATTCACTAAGAAATCCAGTAAGTAGCTGCATGACATGAGATAATTGTATTCAAAGTACATTAGTTCAAATGCAAATTACAAAAGAAGCACAAACTAAAAGTACTTTAATACATCAGTACTTAAAAGGATAACAACAACGCATGATTAATACATCAGTACTTTAGTCTTAGCAAAAACTAAAAGTTCAAATCCATACAATTAAAAGGGTACAAATTTCATACTTAATTAAAATCTAGGATCGTTCACATCATGACCGTGAATCATCGTGAGGTACAAAGTATGATTAATATCGATGATGTTGATTCCTAAGAACCTATCAACATAATCCAGCGCATATATGTATGCACTATCTCTGGCCATGTAGGGCGTCATGAATATCTCTCCAAATATTTGCACCGAATTCGTAGATGATGATAGGGTAATGCCAGCTTGCCAACCGCTACGTACTGGACATGGGTGCGGTGTTGTGAATGTCCATCCAATGTTATGCAATACTTGACGTAAGACCTCATGCATACCTTGATCAGCGTGCATGAAACTGTTATACAATGCGTCCTGATTCAATTGGCAAGCAAAACATAACGTGTAAGTACAAGGTTCTTAAAAAACAAATTCCAAAAATAAAGAGTAAGTTTTAGTTACATACAATAGACGATGCATACGATGGTGATATCCGTTTAGGCATTTCAGTGACGGTCATGTTGTTATGTTCTAAGGCTTTAATCTTGAAGTAACTATAGTCTGGGATTACATGTCTTGTTTGAGCTTCTATTTCGATAAGTGCCTTCCTCACGGCATCAGAAGCGGCAACATGTGGTTGTATTGCAGCAAAAGAATTGACATGGATAATAATTGTATCACCAAGTGTTTGCTCTCGCATGCCCGCAACATTAATTGATAGAGAAACAATAAACCTTCCTCGTGATGAAGTCGTTTGTTCATGTCTCACCACTGGAGCTTGTCCAGTCACAGAATATATAACTCGTTCCAACCATTGCATTGGTGAAACCAACTTCATAATTAACAATGCAAATAATACACATTATTATCATTGTAAAAACAATGAGAAATTCAAAAAATTGAATATCTAAGTACATACCACATTTTGACGTAACTCGCGTTGGGTAATGGGTATGGGTTCTTGACCGACAGGGAAGGAAGCACCAACAGGTTGCCCTGGGGGTGGTGGCGGAGGGTCTGGGACTGGAGGACCACTGCGAAAAGGACGACGACCACCTCCACGGCCGCCGTCACGATTAAAAAAGGCAAACCGATTTGCCATTGTTATCCCTAAAATATATAAAATATTTTATTTAAAATTTTCTACACAAACTTAAGTCTAACAAAAAATTACTACACAATCTATTTTCAAATTCTACTCCCTTCTACATAATTTTAAAATGCACTAATCTAAGCTAACAAATTTTTTTTTTAAAAAATCACTTACGGAGGTCGCCGCGCCAGGGAGGTGGCCGCGGGCGATGCCGGGGAGGGCGGCCGGGGACGGCAGAGAGGGGGCGGTGCGCGGCGGGGAGGAGGCCGCGCCAACGCCGGGGACTCGCGCGGCGGGGAGGGGGCGGCGGCGGCGAATTTCGGCAGCCTGACGGCCCTCCTGTGCGGCGAGCTCGGCAAAATTGGCTAAGTGTTCGTCCCCATTGCATATATAGGCAGGTATTTCTAGGTGCGTGTGGCCGCGTGGCCCGCACCTGAAAACGTTTTCCAGGTGTGGGTGGCCTTGTGGCCCGCACCTGAAAACATTTTCTAGGTACGGGTGGCCTTGCTGCCCGCACCTAGAAAACGTTTTCCAAGTGCGGGTGATACGGCCGCCCGCACCTAGAAAAGGTTTTCCAGGTGCGGGCCACAAGGCCACCCGCACCTACAAAGATTTTCTCATTTTCTGATTTTTTTGTTCTAATTAATATTTAACGTATTAAATGACCTCAAATGAAAATTTAGTGAACTACAAAGTTTTATGTCTTGTTACCATCTACAAGTTTGGTATATATTTTGTATTCATCTGAGATGCATGTCAAAAATTTGTGTTCAAATAGTACGTCCACAAATGTAGTAACAATTCATTACACATGTCTCGCTTTTACTGAAAGAACCACTAAAGCCATTTTATTTTTAATTAAACCAATAAAGCCATTGTATTTTTAATAATTCCACTAAATCCATTGTATTTTTAATAATTCCACTAAATAATTTATATTTGATTTATTAAGAAATCCACTAAATGCATCTTATTCACTAAGAAATCCAGTAAGTAGTTGCATGACATGAGATAATTGTATTCAAAGTACATTAGTTCAAATGCAAATTACAAAATCCAATTAATTTAACTAGCTATATTATTATGCAGTAACAATTCTTGATTCTCCATCCTTCCGTGACCAGGGCTTTTCATCTTTCTTTATAGTAGCTTCTAGTCTCAACATCTTCTGAGGTAGATCTGTGAAAAGGCTCATGTCATTGCACTCATTATTGTACTCTTCAATGTCTTCGACTCCATAAACCCCTATCACTTCTTGTTTTCCAGGCACTACAACATGATGTGTTTTTTTTTGCAGGGTCAACAACATACATGACTTGCCCAACCTGTGAACCAAGTACCCATGGGTCATCTTTGTGACCAACATTTTTGAGATCGACAATTGTGAGGCCGTAGCTGTCCACTTGAACACCTTTTGGGTGTTTAACCCAACGACACCGAATAACAGGGAGTATAATATTGGATCCATACTGCAGTTCCCATATATCATCTATGACACCGTAATATGTAGTGCTTACCCCTTTGGAGTCAAAGCCATTATTACAAACACCGCTGTTCTGAGACACAGTCTTCTTGTCCTTCGCGGAAGTATAGAAAAGATATCCATTAATATCATACCCTTACCAGGAGGTGACCTGCGAAGAAGGGCCACATGCCAATATTTTGATCGTTTGCTCTTCCACGGTGCCCCCATCTGCAAGATTTAGGTCCTTCAACCATGTTGTCAAATGACGTGTGTGCTCCCTCAAAATCCAATCTTCCGACCGGCTATTGCTTAGATCACGAATCAATTTCAAGTGTTGACTGACTAAAGGTGACATTATTGTTAGGTTTCGCATCGCACATCCATGGGCTTGTTTTACAGCTTCAAAGTCGGAATCAATGAAGGTTTTCCTCCCTGCAGTGCCGATCCCTTGCAACTTGCCCGCAAATCGCGGTACCGGCAAACCAATTCGTACTTTATCCTTTAGGTAACCTAGGCAAGACTCGATGATTTCCTCTGTGTTGTATCCCTCTACCATGGATGCCTCGGGATAAGTACGATTCATAACAAACCGGTTGAGAATTGACATGAAACGCTCATAGGTCCACATTTCGTGTAGGTAAAGTGGACCCAAAGCGCGTATCTGATCGACCATGTGAATCATGAGATGTTCTGTAATATCAAAAAATCCTGGAGGGAAGCACATCTCCATCTGCACCATAGTCTCTGCAATAAATTCTTGGATATAGTTCAACTCATCTTCATCGATAACCTTTTGAGAAATTTTGGTGAAGAAGTAACATAACCGAGTGATTAACATCTTCACATATACCGGTTTAATCGCTCTAATTGCAATTGCCAGGAAGATAGTAAGCATCACATGAGCATCATGACAGTTCCAACCTGATAGCGAGAGATCTTTCATTGAGACTAGTTTTCTAATGTTCGATGAGAATCGGCTTGGTACCTTAATCCCCCGTAACGATTCACAAACTGCCTTCTTCTCAGCCAGTGTCAAATTGTAGCTCGCCGGTGGTAGTTCGTATCTTCCATTACCCTTATCGATAGGGTGAAGATCATCTCTGATATGCATTGCTACAAAATCTTGTCGTGACTTTAAGGTATCCTTTGTGTTGGCTGATGTTTCGAGCAGGAGACCAATTGTGTTACCAAACACATTATTCTTCAGGTGCATACCATCGATGGCATGACGGACCTCGAGATCCGGCCAGTACGGCAAGTACTTGTAGAAGACCGACATCTTCTTGAATGGCACACCTTCAATAGGTGCCTTATCTCTGTTCCTCTTCTTCCCTTGTTTTGTCATCTTCCCATAAGGTACTTGGATGGCCCTGACCATGTTCAAAATTTGGTGTCCATCTTTTTTTGCAGCCACAGATCCTATGTTGGCCTTGTCACTAAAATAATTATAGAACTTTTTACTTCGAAATCTGTGCCCTTCCACCAAGAAGCGCCTATACCCAAGGTAACCTACCTTTCTAGAACCATCTAGGAAATTCCATACGATGTCACCAATGCAAACCGCGCATCCCGTCTTACCTTTCACATGTCCCGACAACACAAACAACGCTTGATAATCGTTGATGGTGACAAAGATAATGGCTCTTAGAGTAAATTCCTTCCTTATGAAACCGTCCATGATTTTGATACCCTGCTTCCATAAAGTTTCCATCTCTTGCATCAAAGGCTCAAGGAAAACATCGATATCAATACCAGGAGCCTTTGGTCCTTGGATCATGGTGGATAGGAAAAGGTACTTTCTCTTTTGGCACAACCATGTTGGCAAGTTGTACATCGTCAAAATCACTGGCCATGTGCTATGAATGCTGGTCCTTTCATCGAATGGATTCATTCCGTCAGTACTTAGCCCAAATCGAACGTTTTTTGGTTCCTCTCCTAATTCTGGATACTTCTGATCGAGCTTCTTCCACTGCTTAGCATCAGATGGATGTCGAAGCTTCCCGTCACCCTTCTTGCGCTTATCTGAAGCCCACCATGTCATCAGTTCAGCGTCCTTCGGGTTTGAGAACAAACGCCTAAGGCGATCCGCAACAGGGAGGTACCACATGACCAAGGTATGAATTTTGCCGGTTTTTTCAGAACCGCCTATAGTCGTGTCTTCTTGCTCAGCAGCATCATTAATTGATGCACCCTTCCTGCTCCTTTTACTCCCGACAGTTATGCCATCTTCAGCACATGACCTGGTATTCTTTTTGTATCGACTAGCTGAACAAACAGGACATTTGTCCAAATCTTTGAAAGTATCCCCGCGGTACAAGATACAATGGTTTGGACATACATGAATTCTTTCGACGCCCATCGTGAAAGGACTCACAAGCTTCTTTGCTCGATATGTGTCGGTGGGCACTTTATTCGGCTTTGGAAGCAACCAACCCAACACACGTAGCAGATCATTGAAACTCACATCGGACCAGCCGTGCTTGGCCTTCAGAATCAACATCTCAAGTACGAAACGAAGTACGGTGCAATGTTTTGGGCATCCCTTTGAACGCGGGTACACATTCTCCTTAGCTGCTTTCTTCACTATCTCAAACTTTTCTAACCCCTTTGCACTGCCAACCAATATTTCTTCCTTGGTATTACGCAACAACTGGGTCAGGTAGTCACTGTCATCCAATTCATCATCCTCGGTACTATCATAACCGTCATCATCATTGCCACCATCACCATCATCATCAAAACCAATATCATTAACACCATCAGAGCATTGACCATGATCACCATCATCATCGCCGCTACCCTCACCAGAAATATCATCAAACATGGCCCCAAAGTCACTATCATGCATGATTTCTTCGAGCGGATTCAGAGGAGGTGGTGCATTATTATTCCTTTTCTCACCATGAGATGTCCATATCATATAGTTTTCAACGAAACCATTCATCAGCACATGCGACCTTATCGAAATTGTTTCATTGATATTGAATACCCTTATGTTTTTGTATTTTTTACATGGACAAACCACCACCTTTTTCTTCTCAACCGCAGCATTAATCTCCGCGGCCTTAATAAACTTGTTAAGTTCTTCACGAAAATGTTCGCTCGTTCTTCGGGCTTCGTACATCCATGTCCTGTCCATGTCTCTGGAAAGAATCAGAGGACACGAGAAAATTAAATCCAGATTTCATAAACATAAAAGTTCATTTGATAATAATAATCTTATTATTCCTGTACCTAATAATAAATATCTAAGTCAATATATAATCACACTTGTTGTATTTAATAAAAACATACGAAATATAGATTTTTGCAAATTCATGAAACATATCATTCTTGTGGCATTATAGAAAAAAAAATGAATTGTCTTCTCTCTCCTCATATGAACCTAGGAAAATTCATCCTTCATGTATGATGGCTAAACAAAAAGTTGAACTCAAATTGACTAGATAATCTTGCTCTCCTACCTAAATAGCACAATTTGACCCAAGAGTTTGAGCTAAATGAGGTCCAAAAGCTCTAATCCACACCTATGGAGTTCTAGACCTAAATGCATCTCTATTGAGCCAAAAAACAATGAATAAAGCTTCAAAGAGACAAAGAAATGAGGATAACTAACCTCCTTTAGGCTCCAAGTCCAAGGAATTTTTTTTTGAAAATCTCCCCCCTCCTTTTTCTATTTTGGCGATTTTCGGACAGCCCCCCGAGGTGCTACTGTTCGGGTGCTATGGCTGTCGGGAGGAAGAAGACGGGCGTGAGATTCCTTTTGTCGATTTTTTTCGGGTGCGGGTGGCCAGGTGGACCGCTCCTGAAAATAGTTTCCAGGAGCGGCTGACGTTGCAAGCCGCACCTGAAAAACCTTTTCAGGTGCGGGTGACGCCGTCGTCCGCTCCTGAAAATGCCACAAATTTTCAGGTGCGGACGACAGCGTCACCCGCACCTGAAAATGCTCGTTTTCAGGTGCGGGCCACGGCGTCACCCGCACCAACCATTTTCAGGTGCGGGTGACGCCGTAGCCTGATCCTATAAACGTCTTAATAGGTGCGGGTTCGGTTGCTACAGTGTCGCTTGTATTTGTTGGAGCGGACGGCAATTCGACCCGCTCTTAATAAAAATTGGAGGCGCTCTTACAAATGTTTTCTGTAGTAGTGCTCCTCACGTCGCGGGGATGTAGGTGTGGTGTCTCCCGGATGTCCAGCGTCTCCAGGAGCTTGAGCTTCTCCATTTGGGAGGGCAGCAGCCACGAGACATCTGTCTTGCGAAGGCTCAGGTACTTGAGCCAAACGACGCTGCAGATGGCCTCCATGTGGCGCGGCTTCAGGCCTCTGCAGCCTCCCAGATCCAGCACGTTCAGCCGGTATAGCTCAGGGAGCTTCTTGAGGAAAACCACCAGCTCGTCCATGGGGTTGTCGTCCCTCCAGCAGCAGCAGCAGTAGTCGTCCATGGCCCCGACGACATCCCTCCAGCTCCAGCCGCAGCAACCCGACGGCGGCTGCTGCTGCTGCCATGGCCGCCCAACTATCTTTCGGATCCTGAGCTGGCGGTCGAGGTGAGTCGGCAGCTCGTTGACGAAGTTCTCGCTTGCGGCGATGCTTTTGATGAAGGCTCTGATAAACCCAGCCAGCGGTTTGCAGCTCTTGACCGTGCCGGCATCACTGGTGCGGGCAGGAGTGATGAAGCCTCGAAAGAGAAGGTCCTTGAAGTAGCTCTCGCCTACTTCTTCGTCGGTCCTCCCTTGCTCTTTGCCAACAAGTCCTTCGGCGACCCACCGCCTGACAAGGCTCGTCCTGCTGATGGCGTTCTCCTCGAAGAAAGCGGTCAGATACTGCAGGCAGCTCTTCTGCTCGATGGACAGCAAGCTGTAGCAGAAGACCATCACTTGCTTCTTGATCTCCTCTGCCGCTCCTCCCTCCTCGTCATCCAGTCGTAGTTTCTCCTTGAGCCTCTCCAGCTCCAGATTGGTGGTCTTGTAAGGGTAGGCGTACAGAGCACAGAGAAGCATCCTGATGCATCTCAATGTTTCTTCATCCGGAGGCAGCGGCGGAGCCGGGCAACATTTCTTCCAAGTAGCATGTACCAGGGCCTTGGCACCTAATTGAGATTTCAAAAGACCAGCAGGAAGCTGCCCGATGGCTTCGCTGATGAAAGATGGGACAGCAGGACGCAGCCAGCGGATCGCCGCCGCCGTGGGAAACATCCGCGGGGCCTCCAGCGGCGGCCGCGAAATGTCGGTGATGCCTTGTTGTTGCAGAGCGTGTAGAAAGGCATCCCTCCTCTCATCTTTGGCGGCGGCGGCGTCCTCCGCCGCCTTCTTGAGATCGGAGCCGGGCGGGACTTCGACGCCGTAGCGGTTCCGCCTCTCGCCGACGTCGTTGACCCGGACCTTGAGCTCGAGGATCTTCTTGGCGAGGCGGTGGCGCTGGAAGTACTTGTTGGGGTGGAGGAGGAGGAAGCGCGCGGTGGCCAGAAGGCCCTCGCCGTCGTGCGGGGCGATGTCGCGGACGTAGCGCTCGACGCAGTCCTCGGCGATGTAGGCGATCTCGCGCACCTGCTTCATCCAGGCGCGGATCTGGTCGTCGTGCTCGCTCTCCGTCTTGGTGAGGTGCAGCAGGAACCCGTTCATGCTGTCCATCTCGTCCTTGATGAACTGCATGTTGGCGGGCAAGCCGCCGACGAGCCGCGCCTCGTCCGTCACCGCCGTCGACAGGAGGCCCAGCAGGCCTTTGACGGCGCCAACGGTAAGGTCGGCCATCTCGATCGGCGGCTCTGATCTACCGGTCTTTATTTAATCTTCACAAGCCAGTGATGCAAATGTTCTAGATAGGAATATTTGGAAATGGAAGCTCACTCAGTTCATCTTTTGTTTTGCATGTAAATTGAGGTGGTGCATGGCTGCCGCCCGGGAGAGGTAGCATTTATAGCACACCGGCGGCCACTGCGCCAGTAGACACCACACCCAAAAAGGAAGCAAAGGAAAAACCTAGCGGGAGGGCAAAGAGTCGAATAGAATAGAGTGTGCTGACGACCTTTCAATCTTTGTCAAGCTTGATATCTTCATATACACATTGACACGCATGCTACTAGTTGCTATACAATGCACGTCAATATATTACTTTTTTCTCCCACATAGTATAAAGACATCTCTATCTATTAGGTTGTAAAGCTATTGCAGAACAAGCAACCTCCTATTCCTTACACGGCCAGCTCGTCTAGAATCAAGCCTACTAGAAGCTCTACTCTTAATTATGATGTATTTTGATTTATATATTACCTCAAAATTAAAGATGAAATAGTCTAATAGTGTTATTGCCTCTCCACAACATAATGTTGGGAGTATTTCAAGATTTATGATCAATACAACCCTTTCGAAATATAATTAATAAACTTATATTTTATAAAGACAATCCTTTTTCTATTTCAAGGGAATAGGGAATTGGACTTTCGATCTTTAATTTATCATCTTCACATAAAGATAGCTTTAAATTGAAATACTAATACAAGCAATATAATGTCCTACCCCGTGTGGTGGCTACATGGGCCTCTTTTACGGTGGACCATACCACCAGGTATGCATTATATGACTATTCTTGGTAAGGGTAAATAGGTAATTTTTGTAAAATTTTAATAAATTTGACAACCTCGGGCTGAGAAACAAATTTCGTTTGTGCCACCACGAAAATTTTGAAATGAAAAATTTAGAAAAAAATCATTTTGAAATATGAAATGAAAATTTTCATTTTTGGAATTTGAAAAACATTTGGCCATACCACAAGAGGGAAATGAAATTTTTTTGAAAAAAATCGTTTTTGAAATTTGAAATGAAGAATTTGAAAAAAAAAACATTTTTGTAATTTGAAAATCATTTTTGAATCATTTATGCCGCCAAGAAGAATTTAAATTGAAAAAATTTGGAAAAAAAGTTTTTGAAATTTGAAATGAAAATTTTCGTTTGAAATTTGAAAAAAATTGGCCATAGCACGGAGAGAAATGGAAAAAAATTGAAATGAAGAAATCATATATTTCGTTTATGCCACCGAGAAAAACTACCAACAATACTTTCATACCACCATACCCCCTCAATTATAACCAAAATTTGGATAACCCATAAATTATTTTTTTTTCAGTTCACCCCTAAACTGTACAATTCCTTAACATAATTTATCTTTTTTTGTTTCTCTATGCATAAATAGTGTTTTAAGTTCAAATTTCGCAAGATGATAGTAGACAACATAAGCATGTTAAAAATATATAATACGGAGGAGGAGGGTTCCTTCTCGCTGCCGTCGCGCCCACGACGAGCATGCTCGACGACGGCGATTTGTGCGCTGAGCTTCTCCGCCTCCGCATCTCGCGCGCTGGCGCTGGTGCTCACCAAGCAGCTCACCTTCTCGGACCGCAGTCGCGACAAGGCGTGCCTCCTCCTCCCCGACGGCCTCATCGCGCCGTCGCCGCTGCTGGGCATGCTGACGGCGGGGGAGCGCCGCCGCATGTTGGGCACCGGGCTGCTAGTGCCGGCGCTCGCCCGCCTCGGGCGCGCCTACCGCATGTCTCCCTGCGGCGTGACCCCAAGGCCCACACGTACCACCTCACGGGGCAGTGGTCACTCTTCGTACATGCGCGCCGGCGACACCCTCGAGGTGCGGGCCTTCCGCCCGTACGCGTGGCAGGCATGCCTAGACAAGCACGGCGAGGGCGGCCTCGGCATGGCGCTGCTGCTTGTAAGGGATTGGATGCTCGTAGCCGAAGAAGGGGAGGGGGTGAATTAGGCAACTTAAAACCTTAACATATAGGCTTCACTATTTTGCATATAAATAAACTAGATCATATCTATCTCGATGTGCAATCTATGGTTGATCTGGTGTGAAATCCTCATCCCAAAGAGTTATGCAACCTATAGCCAATCCTATCAAGATACTACTCTATGAAAGGTAAAGGCACACAAGATTGTAAGTAAGAAATGTGGAAATGTAAAGAGGGGATGAGAGGAAGCAAACTCTTGACACGCGATTTATCCCGTGGTATCGGTAGGCACTCAGCCATCCCTAGTCCACGTTGTTGAAGCACTCACACAAGAGTATTGCTTTCCGGTCACCAAGTCTCTTCCAAGCGCCCGCCACTTGACTCGCCACAAAGGCTCGCCACGTCAAGCCGCCTTGGTCACCTTGATGCCGCCTCCACTAAGGAGCTTCTCCACCAAAGGAAGGGGGTCTCCACGTCCCCCGCACAAAGTGTCTTCGCTGCACCACACCAAGCCGGAGGGTCGAAGACGGTTGCCGGAGAGCCACCTAGGCCCCAAGGCTCCGGCACACCTTGTACAACTTGATTCACTCTAGAATCACCTCACAAGGCAGCTACACCTTGCTTCTCACTCAGCTCTAAGCCTAAGCAAACTATACACACACTCTAAGCATGTGCAAAGCCTTTGTATAAGCAATTAAGCATTTGGATGGATTGGAGATGGTCTTCAATGTGTCTTGGACTCCTCTGCACTTCTACTCAATCCAGCAACCTCAAATGGCCGGGTGAAAGGGGTATAATAGCCCAAGGCATCAATAGAGCCGTTGGCTAAAAGCTGCTGAAAATCTTAGCATCGGATGATCCGATGCTTCCCTTTTATAGGCGTCGGTTCATCCGATGCCCCCTTTCACGTCACCTAGCCGTTGACAGAATTCATCCGACGCTTCATCCGACGGTGCGTCGGATCATACGGTGCTATTGTCTTGGCGAGCTAGCCTTTGGATCCTCTGACAATATTCATCTGACGCTTCATCCGATGGGGCGTCAGATCATCCGGTGCTTAAGACTTTCAAACCCGGAGCTCTCTATCTTGCACCAATAAATCATCGGATAGACCGACGGTCAAACCAACCGGACCGTCGGATCATCCGGTGCTACTGACCTCGTCGCTTCATCTCCAGGAATTCATCCGATGCTACTAATAGATGGACCGTCGGTTCATCCGACGGTATGCAGTTGACTCAGGTCTTTTCGCCAGTGTACCAATTCATCTGATGCTTCATCCGACGCTTGTTAACTCGTGGTATCTTCATTTTTTGCAGTGAACTTAACATGCCGTAGCATGTTAACTTGTGGTATCTTAACTTGCCATAACATGTCAACTTAACATGCCATACATGGTAACCTTAACATGTCGTATCATGTCAACTTAACATGCCATACATGTTAACCTTAACATGCCATATCATGTCAACTTAACATGCCATCCAAGGGACCTAGAAAACCTATAAGGACATGCTTAAACAATATTGTTAGTCCCATTGATCATGTTGTCATGAATCACCGAAATCATACTTGAACAATTGGCTATAAGGCCATGTTCGCTACACTACTGCACCGCGGGACGCCGCCAGGAGCGACGACGCCCAGGGATTCGTCGCGCAAAGTTATACTCATATGTGAAAAAAATTTACAAATAAATTTCATTTAATACTCCATACATACAAGATTCATTTTCTCAAAAAAAAAATCAAAAAGAATCTAAACATAGCCGTGACATGTTTTCAATCTAGTCAATGGCCAGAGTTTTTATATGGGATGACTAGATATCCTGTAACATGTTGGGGATTACCATCAATCCAACAAGCCGAACGAGGAAAAGGCAAATCATCCAATCGAAAAACTTATTTCCATATGCCCCCACTGAAATGTGTGCATGAAGAACTTATGATTGATAGTAACGTCCATGGCTTTCGACGATTGCAGTTTGCAAGTAACAACGTGTATGCTGACTGACAGTACCTTGTTTAGCTGAAGGCTGTTGATGGTTTATTTCATTATTTGACAGACAGGAGCAAATAGTTTTTGTTCCTGTAATCGAACTTTTCTGTAGGCGGCCTCTAACGCACCGGCCTACCTCCAAACAATCGGCCCATAGATGAGTACTACTCCGTACGTACGTAAGTAAAAAGAATGCCCGTATATATCATGAAATTTTTATAATTTTTTTACAATTTTTCAAAAATATACACCTCATCTAAAATTTTACAAAATTATATCATAACTACCGTATGATATGACGGTTGGGTACTGTAGCGCCCCCAATCGCCATATCACATGACAGTTGTGAACAGTACCTCGACGCGGCCGCGCGGGTACTGTAACACATGCAATTGCCCTATGATACAGCGGTTATGATATAGTTTCATAAAATTTGAAGTGAGATGTATATTGCTGAAAAATTGTAAAAAATAAACATAAAAATAAAAAAAATACATTTATGCCTCTCTAACTGAAGAAGCAACAATGCCCATATACAGAAGCCCATATCGACCCAAGAAGCACTTAGATTTGGGCCAAAACATTGAAGGACCTGACGACACAGACCCAGCCCAATGCCTCCTCCACTCGCTCGCTCCCCTCCTCCACCTCGCGACGCCGCTCGGGAGGGATCTTGCGCTGCTCTCCTACTTCGATTCACGCGCGCTCAGATCCGGTGGGTAGATAAGATTTTGAAGAGAATTACAAGTTGGAGAGGGAAGCTATTATCTTATGCTGCTAGAGTAACTTTGATCAAAACCTGTTTAGCTAGCATCCCAGTCTATCTTCTTTCCTTCATCAAATTTCCTAAATGGGCCATTAAGCTCCTGAGTACACACCTTGCCAACTGCCTCTGGAATGATTCAGAAGGCAACCATAAGTACCACTTAGTCAATTGGGAGAGTGTTAGTTTGCTTAAAGAATATGGAGGTTTAGGTATCCCAAACATCAGGGATTTGAATATATGTCTGCTAGGATCTTGGGTTAGAAGATACAATATGGATGAGGGGAAGCTATGGAAAGATATATTAGATTTCAAATACAATACTAAACACCCTAATCTCTTTTGTACTAGTGAAAGCAATAGTTCTCAATTTTTCAAAGGCTTTATGTGGGTGGCTAAAGCTGCTAAGTTAGGGTATATATAGGTGGAAGATTGGTAATGGTAGGAAGATTAAGTTCTGGGAGGACAACTGGTTAGGCCCCTCCAATTTAGCAATTTAGTTCTGGGAAATTTATGTGATTGTCAATGAGAAATCTGAGACTATTGTAGATCTTTGGGATGGACAAGATCTGAAATGTACCTTTAGAAGGACAGTAGATGATAGACTGTATAGAATGTGGCTGGAGGTTACCCAACTTGCTTCAACTATTGTCTTTAGTGAGGAAGAAGACTCTCTAATTTGGAAGTTTACTTCTAATGCGGTTTACACGTCTGAATCCCTTTACAAGATCATTAGCTTTAGAGGGATCACCCCTGTGTATGTCTCAAGCATTTGGGATCTCAAAGTTCCGCCAAGAGTGCAATTTTTCCTTTGGCTTTTGGCGAAAAACAAGGCCCTGACTAGGGACAACTTAGCTAAAAGGCAGGAAATCAGAGATAAAACATGTCCAGTCTGTTCTGTTCAGAACATGAGACTAGCTACCACTTATTCTTTGATTGTGTTGTCGCTAAAAACCTTTGGAGTGCTATTTCTAGTATAACATGTAGAAACTTGGGTGATTCGTTTGAAAGTATTGGGATGTGTTGGCTGAGCAATAAAAAGTTTGTTTCGGTTAATATTGTTACAACTGCAGCCCTGTGGGGTGTTTGGAAACTAAGAAACGAATTGTGCTTTCAGAATGCAGCTTGGATAAGCATGAAGCATTTGTTATGGAAGGTGGCCGGCCTAGCACAAAACTGGCTGATTCTATGTCCAGCAGAAAAGGGAGCTGAGCAATTTCATTCTGGAATTGCAATCCCTGGCAAGAAAACCAGAAGTGATAGCAGGATGATGGGGGGCAAATCAATATGTATGAAGCTCTGGATTGAACAGCTGCAAGAGATGGAGGAAGCAATGTGCCGGGAGAAGAGCTGCTAGGAGCCGGAGGTTAAACTGTGATTTTCTGTTCTTTGGAGAATAGGAAGTTTTCGGATGTAAAACAGTGATGTGACCTTGACCTTGTTATGTTTGCTCGATGGTAGAGGTTAAGTTCTTTTTCGTAGTTTGCTTTGAAAGCCCCGATGGATGTATCAGGCCTGAGCTGTAAACTGAATCTTTTCTGGCCTTTTTAAGGCTGGGGCTTGGTCCCTAAATAAAACTCTAAAAGATCCAGTGGGTAGCAGCGGAGGCGCAGCGACGAGGTGGGTCCTCCTCCTCCTCCTCATGGTCGGGTTAGGGTTAGAGTCCTAAACGTGAACTCCTCACCTACGCGGCCCTATATCTAACTAGGGTTTTCTCGAAAAGAAGAGAACTTGTCCAACCCTGGCCGCCCGCCGCGAGATTCAGTTGAGGTGATGAGGTCTCCCTCCCATCTTGATTTCGACATCTCGCCCAGTTGCTTGTTCGAATCTGCGTCGATCGTAGCTTGATTGAATTGTTATATTAAGATGATGTGCCTCTCCGTCTCTTTAAGATAATTGCGCGCGCTTCTAGTGCCTTCTCGGCGAATCAGTTTTGCCCTATAATTAGTTTGAACGTTCCGAGAATTTTGTGCTTAAACTTGTATAAATTAGCCTAATCGGAGTACAATATAAGGCTTTATAACTGTCAATAACCATCAGCTTCGCTGTTAAACTTGTACCTTTCCAGGGTGTGATCGAGCAGTGAGCTGGCCTTGCCTTGCTGCCTTCTACTCACTATTTCCATCGACTTGGAAAGATGCTGACATCTATAAGATGTGGTGATGATCTCACAAGGAGCACAACCGATGAGGCTGGTGGAGAGACAATGGGATATCATCTCCCAAACTCAAATGAGAGCCTAACCACCAGTATTTCTTACATAGCTTCTTAATGAGTAGGCCAAGTGCCTGTCGTCTTGCATGAAAGAACATTTTGTTAATGAAGCATGCCTGTCTAATCAGTTTAGCCTTCACTACTAGGGAAAGGGGCATCTGTACCGGGTGGCAACCCACATTAGTACCGGGTGGCCACCCGGTACTGCTAAGGCGGCACTAATGTGGCCACCCACATTAGTGCCGGGTCGTGTGACCCGGTACTAATGTGGGCGGCCACATTAGTGCCGGACCGTGTTACCGGCCCCACATCTGTACCGGTTGCTAACACGGGCCGGTACTAATGTTTTTTTTATTTTTTATTTTCTTTTTAGTTTCTTTATTTATAATCCAATTGTATTTGTTTGATATACGTATACTAATATGCTTTTCGTATGTGTTTGGTATACGTATACTAATATGCTTATCCTAATGCGAAGCGTATAGATTGCATACAACATATAATACATATATATAAGCGTATTGTGCATATGAAAATACGATACAAATATTTACAACAAATCAATTGTCAGAGAAGATTAAAGTTTGGATCCTTCTAAGATCGTTTGCTTGAAGATCCTTCTCGTCGTTGCTGACTCCTAGTACTGACCCTAGAAGGAATTTCCTTCGGCTTCTCCTTCACCTTCTCCTTCTCCTTGTCATTGTCGGCTTTCTCCTTCTCCTTCTCCTTCTCCTTGCCCTTCTCCTTATCCTTGTCCTTCTCCTCCTCCTCATTGTGAGCCTTCTCCTTCTCCTTCTCCTTGTCCTCCTCGTTTTTCTGACCGGTTTCAATGCTAGGACCTGAAGTGGCGTCAGTGGTCCTTGTGAACCTTGATGCACCGGAAAAAAACTCTCCCCCTGGATTGATCACCTCGTCTAGAAGAAATCCGCACAATTGTTCTTGAATTAGCCGGATTTTTTCTGTCTCGAAAAATCCTTTCTTTATGCGATCAATCTAGAGTAGAAGTTATTAATTTCATAAGTATTATTGGTAGAACGAAGTATATAAAAATTAAGAACTAGGGATAAGTACGCACCGCTCGCTGGCGGCTTCCACCCAAGTAGTTACTTGCAAAGGTATGCATGAACTCATATACGTAGTATGGGCATAGATTGGTACCCTTCGGCTGCTTCATGCACTGCACATATTTGGGAAGAAAGTTAATAAATATGAATTCTTGTATTCAGAGAAGAAGTGACATGAGATCGAAGAACAAAAAGACGTACCTCGACGTCATGGAGGTATGTAAGTTTCTCTTTGAATTTCCCTTTGTACTGTACGAAGAGCATATCCCATACTAGGTTCAACTGTTCGAGGAGAGAAATATACCAGTCTTTATATCCGCCAATAGAGTCATAGACCCAGACGTGGCCCGTCTTTGGATAGATAACAAAGAGAATCCAGTGGAAGCTGTCATTACATATACAAGTATATAAGTATATTGTAATATTTAGTGTAATTCAGAAAATAAATAAATAGATATGTGAAACAGGTTGCTCACTGGCAGTTGTACGGCAAAAGTATCATAGTCTTGTCCTGTTGCTTGTCCAGAAACTTATACAAATGAACCACTGTATCTGTTGCCTGATCATCCACATTTGCCTCATTTATTTGCATAGGATCCATGAAGCCGACGTCCATGATTCCTTGCTTCCGGCAATTGCCTGATCATCCACATTTGCCTCATTTATTTGCATAGGATCCATGAAGCCGACGTCCATGATTCCTTGCTTCCGGCAAGATTTCATCTCCATGCTGTATGATACAAATGAGAAGATCAGACATACGGTAGTAAGGCTACAACAGTAATTTTAAGCTTATAGTAAAATAAAGACTTACAGCGTCTAGCAAGTTATTAATGAGTAGTCGAGTGCATCTTGATTGAATAGCATATGGATCTCTTCGAAAGGCATAAGGAAAGTGCTTGTACCTTGGAAAAAATGTTCCTCTCCAATTCTAACTTCGAGCATACCGTTCTCATTTGTTCTTGACTCTTCCATGTACCAATTGTGGAACTCGTACATTCTAGTTGGAAGATCGACCAACAATCACTCCCACAGAAGCGGCTCACCATGCACATATCGACGTCTTTGTGCCCCTGGATGCATTTCTAACTCTTCAGTCCCTAGAATTTGACTCGGTGTGAGTCCAGCATCTGCACCAAATAGAAGCAATTCCTGGTCCTTGGTTGAAATAACTTTGAGGGGCGAGACGGATTGCTTCGATTAGGTTCCTAGTTGTGCAACAGTTGACCGAACTTTCTGTTTCTTCTTGTTGATCTTGACTGCTGCGCGATCGTAGTCAGACAACGGAGGAGGCACTGGCACTCTCAATTTCTCTTTCTCCTTGCCTGCTAGGAAACGCTTAAATTTAACCATGTCAGTTTTTTTCTCAGGTGGAGGTTTCGGGCCATGAAAATGATCATGCACTTGTTTGGCCACTATCGCATCCAGTTCCTCCGAAGTTGTCGGGGACAGCCATAGAGGTCCCCTAACTATGAGGGAGATTACCCTTCCTAAAAAATTGACACAAAACCACAAAAACGCTCCCCAAACCAGTCACAGCCCAAATGCGAATAAAGCCCACGGCCCAACAACCTCCATGGCCCATCAAACCGCCATCCCCGGCCGCCCTCGAGCGAATCTCCGCCTCGCTCGAGGGTCGGACGCCGCACGGCAAAACCTTGCCTCGCTCGAGGGCACGGCGCCCCTTGAGCGAATCTCCGCCTCGCTCGAGGGATCCAGCCCCTCGAGCGAGTCTCCGCCTCGCTCGAGGCCTCCCCTCGACCCGTGGCGCCTCACCTGCTCCCCCCGACCGGAGCATTAAATGCCCTGACATGCCGCGGCGCCCGGGTCAAAAGGCGAATCCCCGCCACGCCGATCTCCTGACACCGCTTGGGAATCTGATCCCGGCGCTGTTCGAGCAACCCACCACTGTGCGGCCATCCCCGGCGCTGTACAGGTGCTGTGCGGGATGGCTGGTGTCATTCTTCGACACTGTGCCACCCGCTCCCGTCCTTCCTCCCCGCCATGCCCCTCGAAAAGGGATGGCAACACCCTCGAGGAACGTACGGCTGCCGTCCTGATGCTCGCCCAGGATAGTGCCGTGACGCGGGGTGAGCAGAGCACATCCTCTCCATCACCTCCGACCCTGTGCGGCCATTCCCAGCGCTGTGCGGACAGCCCGTCGCTGTGGAACCATGCCCGACGCTGTGGAGCCCCATTCCGATGCGGCGCCACCACGCCGAGCCCTGTACAGCACAAGCGCCCTCGTCAGCAAGACCCTCGAATTGATGTACGAACGGCAGCCAGACATCAACGCCGGATGGACTACCCTCGAAGCTGCTCCCCGGCGAATACAAAGCTGCCACGACACCCGCAAGTACTAAGATTCGTCAGGACACTTTCAGATCACAAGCGCTGTATACCAGTACTAAAATACTGTGCAAAACCCCATGCGGCACGTTTTGTAAGCTGCCTCCCCTTGGTCTATAAAAGGAGGAGGTGGTCGACCGGCCGCAGGGGGACGACCGGCATCACTTCTCACCCACATTCACCCGCTCGCTCACTCCCTTGATATTGGCACTTCGCCTCAATCACTTAGCAGGGGACTTGGAGGCTTTTCCCCCTCTCCCGCCTAGCTTGTAGCCCCCCTCTACAGGCACCACGGTGCATTGCAATACAGCGCTCAAGCGCAACCTGCTGGACGTACGGCCCCACGGCCGGAACCAGGATAAATCCATGTCCCCGCATTGCTTAGCACCGGCCATCGAGAGACCGATCACATCGCATTTCACTAGTTAGTGTCGGGACTAATCTCAACACCGACAGTTGGCGCGCCAGGTAGGGGGCTCACGCTGTGATCGACCCCTCACCAGAAGTCTCGACGGTGATTCGCACCGAGATGACGTCCCAGAGGTACGCCATGGGTAGCTTGGACCCTTTCCCTGCCGGATTCGAAATCCGGTTCGGGAGCCTGAACTTTCAGGCTACGGGGAACGGCTACCACATGCGCCTTACCAATCGGGATGAACTCCACCCGTGGCGGTCAACCGGGCCGGGCCTGATCCCCGCCACGCTGACGACCGACGCCCCGACGTCGGAACCCATGACGGCGGCTGCCTCGACGTCTCGACGCCGTAGACGCACGGGTCAGCGCTCGCGCCAGGCGCGCACGGAGTGGCGCCGGGCAGCACGCGACGCGGCCCGGAGGGACACACCACCGCCGAGCGACACGACGGCGCACCCTGAAGGGGAGCACGCGGCCGCGGGGCCGCAGTTCCCCCACGGGATGCGCAACTCCGCCGCAACGTACGCCTCATCCGTCAGCACCGACATGGCAGCATACGAGGATCTCCCGTGCCATCACCTGCTGTCAACCCGGAACCTCATCGCCACCACCAACGACGAGTCGTACCACGGCTCGGCCAGCGAACTGCCGCCCGCGACCTCGCACGGCTACGCGGAGTGGGACTTCTTTGGCGTACTGGACCCCGTGGTGTTCCGGCGGTTCCTTGATGCCGCGGACTACTGGTTCGGTTGCTCCGACGACTCCAGCGAAGGGAGCTACGATCCCTCACGCGAGTGCTTCGATGTCGTCATCAACGAGCACGCTGACAGCGCAAACGGAGCAGGCGACGGGGATGCGGCCCAGCATCCAGAGCCAAACCCGCCACCGGCCCCACCAGCGGGCAATGTGGATATTAGTGCGCAGCTGGCCCAGGCGCGCGAGCTCGAGCAGAAGCTCGCAGAGGAGTACCGGCAGGTGCGGCTCTTGCACGCTACCATTGCGGGGGAGGCCTCGGCGCGCAGCGAATGTGCTCGAGAAGCCGGGAGGCAAGCCCGCGGCGCATCAACGCTGACTTCAACATCGATGACCCACACATGCCACCAGGAGCCAGCCAAAAGCTCGTCGCGGCAGCGACACTGCTTCGGGCCATGCCCGAGCCGTCGACGCCCGAGGCGCGCAATCTACGCCGCGAGGCGCAGGCCCTCATCGAGCAGGCGGCCGTGCAGCAAGCTGAGAGCTCCGCATCCCGCATGCGCAACCAGTCCAGTGCGCGAGGCGGCAGTAGCGCACAGGACCAAGAAGCATCCGTCCACGCGGACGGCGCGGCAGGACAGCCAGCGAACCGGGGCAGGACGCTTGTCAGGGAGCAGATCCTCGACACGCGCGGCCAGGCCTGAGATGGTGATGCTCGCAACGTCCTGAACGCTAAGAAAAGGGGTGACGCGGAGGCAAGAACGGCAGCGGGCTACCACCCTCGACGTGGTGGTCGCTACAACAGCCGGGAGGACCGCTCACCGACGCCGGAACCCCCGGGGACCCGCGTGTTCAGCCGGGAGATCCGCACGGTGAACATCCCCCAGCGCTTCCGCCAGCCCACCACCATCACCAAGTACACGGGGGAAACGGACCCTCGAGTCTGGCTCAACGACTACCGCTTGGCTTGTCAGCTGGGCGGCGCCACCAGCGATGCGGTGATCATCCGCAATCTACCGCTACACCTTGCGGATTCAGCCCGGACGTGGCTCGAACATCTGCCAGCCAGCCAGATCCACGGCTGGGACGACCTGGTCCGCACGTTCGTGGGAAACTTCCAGGGCACGTACGTGCGCCCCGGGAACTCCTGGGACCTGCGGGGGTGCACCCAGAAACCTGGCGAGTCGCTCCGGGACTTCATACGGTGCTTTTCCAAGCGCTGTACCGAGCTCCTGAGTGTCGCCCAGTCCGAGATCGTGCACGCCTTCCTCGAGGGCACGACCTGCCGCGACCTTGTGCGCGAACTCGGGAGGAGCCCGCCGGTAGACTCCAACGAGCTGTTCGACATCGCCACCAGCTTCGCTTCTGGAGAAGAGGCAGTGGGGGCGATTTTCGATGGCAAAAAAGGTAAGCGTGCGGACGACGCGCCCGCGGAGGGGAGCAAGTCCAAGGAAGCCGCGAAGAAGCAGAAGCGGGGCAAAAAGGGCAAGAAGCCGCATCGTGATGCACGCGCGCAGGGGCGCAGCGAGGATGACGACGAAGCCCTCGCAGTCGACCCTGCACGTATGGGTCCTCGAGGCCCCCCTCGAGGCCCCGGCGTGTTTGACGACATGCTGAAGAAGCCCTGCCCGTACCACAAGACCCCGGTCAACCACACCCTGAGCAATGCGACATGCTCAAGAAGTACTACAGCCGCGTCGCCGCGAAGGAGGACGAGACCAAGAAGGATGGGGGTGACGGAGGCGCCGACGGTTTCCTCGCAGTGGAGAACGTCTTCCTCATCTTCGGGGGGCCGACGGTGGACATGTCCACCAGCTAATGCAAGCACGAGCGGCATGAAGTTCTCGCCGCCGAGAAGGCCCCTCCCTCCTTCCTCGACTGGTCGGAGGAGGCCATCACCTTCAGCCGCAAGGACCACCCAAACTGCATCCCCAACCCGGGCTAGTACCCGTTGGTCGTCGACCCCATCATCGGCAATTCACGATTCTCCAAGGTGCTGATGGACGGCGGCAGCAGCCTCAACATCTTGTACGCACATACCCTGCGATTGATGGGGATCGGTCTGGATCAGCTGCGGCCTAGCACAACGCCGTTCCATGGTGTCGCGCTGGGCAAGCGCGTCCAGCCCCTCGGACAGATCGACCTACCGGTCTGGTTCGGCACGCCGGACAATTTCCGCAAGGAGACCCTCACCTTCTAGGTGGTGGGGTTTCGGGGCGCGTACCATGCCATCCTCGAGCGTCCGTGCTACGCCAAATTCATGGCGGTCCCAAACTACACCTACCTCAAGATGAAGATGCCGGGGCCAAAAGGTGTCATCACGGTGGGCTCGTCGATCGAGCACGCATTCGACTGCGACGTCGAGTGCGTCGAGCATGCCGAGGCACTCGCGCTGGACGAGTCGCTCGTCGCGGACATGGAGAAGCTGGCCAATGAGGGCCTCGGCTCCCCCACGAAACACGCAGGCAGCTTCGAGGCTGCCGAGCAGACCAAGGAAGTACCCCTCGACGCCGCTGCCCCCGAGGGCAAGGTGTTGAGGGTCAGTTCGACCCTCGACCCGAAATAGGAAGTGGTGCTCATCGACTTTCTCCGTGCCAATGCAGACATCTTCGCGTGGAGCCCCTCGGACATGCCGGGCATTCCGAGGGAGGTCGCCGAGCACTCCCTTGACATCCTACCTCACTCCAGAGCTGTGCAACAGCGCCTGCGACACTTTGACGAAGAAAGGCGCCGGGCGATTGGAGTGGAGCTGCGAAGGCTCCTGGAGGCCGGATTCATCAAGGAGGTGTTCCACCCCGAGTGGCTTGCTAACCCCGTATTAGTTAAGAAAAAGAATGGGAAGTGGCGGATGTGTGTAGATTACACCGGGCTAAATAAAGCATGTCCTAAAGTTCCTTTTCCTTTACCACGAATCGATCAAATTGTGGATTCCACTGCGGGATGCGAGCTCTTGTGTTTCCTTGATGCCTATTCGGGTTACCACCAAATAAAGATGAAGGAGTCCGACCAACTCGCGACTTCTTTCATCACGCCGTTCGGCATGTTTTGCTACGTGACGATGCCATTTGGTCTTCGAAACGCTGGGGCTACATACCAGCGAAGTATGCAACATGTTTTCGGGGATCACATCGGGCGGACCGTTGAGACATACGTAGATGACATTGTCGTCAAAACCAGGAAGGCAGACGACCTAGTTAACGATTTGCGCGTTACGTTTGATTGCTTGCGGGCCAACGGGGCCAAGTTAAACCCCGAGAAATGCGTCTTTGGGGTGCCGCGCGGCATGCTACTGGGTTTCATCGTCTCCCAGCGGGGCGTCGAGCCCAACCCCGAGAAGGTCTCGGCCCTTGACCGGATGGGGCCGATTTGGGACCTAAAGGGGGTGCAGAAGGTATTGGGTTGTCTGGACGCTCTGAACCGCTTCATCTCACGCCTCGGTGAAAAAGGCCTGCCCCTCTACCGACTCCTGAAGAAGCACGAGCGCTTTTCCTGGACCATCGAGGCCCAGGAAGCCCTTGACAAGCTGAAAACAATGCTTGCACACGCGCTGATCCTCACGCCGCCTCAAGACGGCGAACCTCTGTATCTCTACGTCACGGCAATCACCCAGGTGGTCAGCGCGGTCATCGTGGTGGAGAGAACAGAGGAGGGCCATGCCCTACCAGTCCAAAGGCCGGTATACTACATCAGCGAGGTGCTATCTGAGACCAAAGCGCGGTACCCTCAAATCCAGAAGCTGCTTTACACGGTGGTACTCGCACGGCGCAAGCTGCGGCACTACTTCGAGGCCCACCCGGTCACTGTGGTCTCATCGTTCCCGCTAGGGGAGATAATCCGCAACTCGGATGCCTCAGGTAGAATCGCGAAGTGGTCCGTGGAACTCATGGGTGAAACTCTCACCTATGCGCCGCGCAAGGCGGTCAAATCCCAAATTCTTGCGGACTTCATCGCTGAATGGACAGACACTCAATTGCCCCTATTACAGATCCAAGCCGAGTGTTGGACCCTCTACTTTGACGGGTCGGTGATGAAAACCGGAGCGGGCGCGGGCCTACTTTTCATTTCACCCCTCGGAGAGCATATGAGGTACGTGGTGCGCTTGCACTTCCCCGCGTCGAACAACATGGCGGAGTACGAGGCGCTTCTTTGTGGCCTCCGAATCGCCATCGAGACCGGTATCAAACGCCTCGACGTCAGGGGAGATTCACAGCTTGTGATCGATCAAGTCATGAAGAACGCGAGCTGCCACGATGAGAAGATAGAAGCATACTGCAATGCCGTGCGTGCACTTGAGGACAAGTTCTACGGCGTCGAGCTCAACCACGTCTCCCGTAAGTACAACGAGGAGGCAGACGAGCTCGCGAAGATTGCTTCAGGGCGGATCACCGTTCCTCCGAACGTCTTCGCGTGAGACCTTGCCAAACCCTCCGTCGACCTTAGCAAGACCTCCTCGAGTCCGGAAGAACCCTCGGGGGCTCCCTCGAATCCAGCGGGTGTGGAACCCATGGACGAGGACCCCTCGAACGAGGAATTCGTACTCTCTTTACTCGAGGGGTATGGGGCGGACGAAGCCGAGGCCATGGAAATCGATACGGCCCTCCCCGCGGAAGACTGGCGAAGCATGTACCTCGCCTGGATCGATCGAGGGGAGCTACCCTCGGATCAGACCGAGGCGAGACGCATCGCCAGAAAGGCCAAGTCATTCACTGTGATTGGCGGCGAACTGTACAAGCGTGCCGCGTCTGGAATCCTGCAGCGATGCGTCCCCATCCCCGAGGGCCGCGAGTTGATCCGAGACATCCACGCGGGCGTATGTGGCCATCACGCGGCGCCGCGCACCCTCGTGGGCAACACATTCCGCCAGGGCTTCTACTGGCCCACGGCGGTCGCCGACGCCAACGAGGTCGTATGCACCTGCGAGGGATGCCAATTCTACGCCCGCAAGACCCACCTTTCGGCTCACGCCCTTCAGACCATACCCATTACGTGGCAGTTCACCGTATGGGGATTAGACATCGTCGGGCCCCTGCGGAAGGCGCCCGGGGGCTACACGCATCTGTTGGTCGCAATCGACAAATTCTCGAAGTGGGTCGAGGCACGCCCCATTACCAACCTCAGATCCGAACAAAGCTGTGTCATTCTTCACCGACATCGTCCACAGATTCGGGGTGCCGAACTCCATCATTACCGACAATGGCACCCAATTCACCGGTAGGAAATTCCTGGAGTTCTGCGATAAGTACCACATCCGCGTGGACTGGGCGGCCGTCGCGCACCCACAGACCAATGACCAAGTGGAGCGCACCAATGGCATGATTCTACAAGGCCTCAAGCCTAGGATCTTCGACAGACTGAGCAAGTTTGGTCGAAATTAGATTCAAGAGCTACCGTCGGTCATTTGGAGCCTCAGGACCACCCCGAGCAGAGCCACGAGATTCACGCCGTTCTTCCTCGTCTATGGCGCGGAGGCCGTCCTCCCCACAGACCTGGAATACGGATCGCCCAGGCTCAGGGCCTATCAAGAAAACTCGAACCAGCGGGCTCGCGAAGACTCGTTGGACCAAGTAGACGAAGCCCGCGATGTGGCGATGATGCACTCGGCGAGATACCAGCAAGCACTCCGGCGATACCAAGCCCAGAAAATCCGACGCCGTGACTTCAGCGAGGGCGACCTAGTGCTGAGGCTACGACAGGACAATCGAGGCCGACACAAGCTATCGCCGCCATGGGAAGGGCCCTACGTCGTCGTCGAGGTGCTCAAGCCCGGCACATACAAGCTTGCAAACGAGCAGGGCGAAGTCTTCACCAACGCTTGGAACATCCAACAGCTACGTCGCTTTTACCCTTAAAAAGTTCCAAGTCGATTTGTGCATATCCGACGACCCAGTCGGTTGTATATACGTTAAGATTGTGAATAAAGTCAAGGGTGACTCGGCTTTCCTCCGAAAACCAAGTCCCCCTCGGGGGCTACTACGGGGGGCACCCCCCCTAAACGGTCCCATTTTTTCGCAAAAATCTTTTTTCCAAAAATGCTAAGTATGTCCCAACCCGGGAGCCTGGACAGAAAGAAGCAGGGCGCGAGCAGCCAAAAGGTAAAGACGGGTGAGTTAAGGACGGCCCACGCCTCCAGCAGGATACGGCTTCTCCTCCTCACCACTTTACCTTCAGGCTGCTCGTGAAAACGATCGATCCCAGCTGAAATTTGCCTAGGCGACGGGAAAAGACATAACGGCATAACAAAATGAGTTGCACTTAACTTACAAACATCAAAAGTGAACTGTCTTATTACAAAAGCCACCTGGCTCAAATTCTGACCACAACCTAAGGGCCTCAGCACCCGACTACTTTCAGAGCTTGAGGGGACCCGCGGGAGGAGCATTCGAGAAGAGATCCTCCTCAAAGGCATCGGTGAGGTCCGCAGCAGCGTCAAGGCGGTTCACGACGGCCTGCGCCCCATCATCATCAAGATCATCCGCGACGATGTAGCCCGTGGCCAGCGCCGTAAGGTCAACAACGTAGTGCGACGTCACCACGCCGAGGGTCTTCTGGATGCCGAGGCGGAGGGCACCTTTCATGCGCTCGGCAACGCGAGCGCCCAGAGCCCGAAGGCGGCTCGCCACCGAGCTCCTCGACGGACCGGCACCCTCGTCAATGCTCTGGCACGCTTCGAGGGCCGCCTGCTCCAGAAGTCCCAAATCCTACTGGGATGAGTCGTAGGCCGCCTGGAGCACTCCCACCTGCGTCGCTGACTCCCCCAGGGCTTTCCGCAAACCTGAGAGAAAAAAGGGTAAGTCGAGAGCGGATCTCAGCAAACTTGGTCAATAAACAAAGGTCCGGAGGCTGCAACTCACCCTCAACCTGCTTCCTCTCCTTCTCGAGATCCGTACGCACCGCTTTGGCCTCCTGCTGCAACTGTAGGACCGAAGCATCCTTCTCTGCGCCGGTAGTTCTCAGGGCCTCGACGGCGATACCCCCTGGACCAACTCCCCGGTGAGCCGCTCGATCTCCACCTCTCGAAGTTGGAGTGTTGCCCTGGCCTCCGCCAGCGCGGTGCACTCCTGGTGGAGCTGGGACTGCGCCTCCTCCTGTGCCGAGCGTTCACGCTTGAGGGCGGTCCGAGCATCCTCGAGCGTGGCTCGCTCCTGCTGGAGCTGAGTCTCCACTTGCGCACGCGTGCTGCGCTCCTGTTGGAATCGGTCCTCCACCCCAGCGAGCGCCGCGACCTTCTCCTGCAGAGCAGCACCCAGCTTCTCGACCTCCTGGGCCTTTTGCTCAGCCTGGGTCTGCCAGGACCGCGCCCCCTCGAGGGTCGTACGGTCCTGCAGGAGTTGGGCCTATGCCTCGGCAAGGGCCGTCCCCTTCTGTGCCAGCGCGGCCTGCGCCTCGGCAAGGGCGTCGCCAGCGGCCCCTCCTTCTCCTGGAGCGCGGCCTTCACCTCCTCGGCCTCCTTGGCCTTTTCCGCCGCCAAAGTGCGTTGGTCGGTGTTGGTGTCCTCCACGCCCATGAGTTTGTACTCCAGCCAACCGTTATCCTCTCGCAGGGCCTCCACCATGGCATCCAGGGACTTGTACTGCGCCCGGTACCAGTCGAGGTCAGAGCTCAGCTCGGCGATGCGATTGAATTTCTCGCCCGCCTGGCCCTGCAGCTCCTGCGGGTAGTAATGGGAATGCAGGGGAAGGAATTAAGTGAGAAACGCTCAAACAAGGAAAGCAGGGGAGCGAGTGACGGTCATCTGAAGATTCTTACCTGAAAGATCTGGAGCGACCTGCCTCCGTGGAGCCGGAGCGCTTCGATTAGAGCGGCGTTAAGAGAGGCGCCGTTGGCACGGAACTCCTGCCACAGCACCCTCTCAGACCTCGCCTCCTCCAGCAGACTCCGCGGCACCCCGGGGAGACGGAGCCTTTGCTCCCACTGTGGCACGTCGGCATCGGGCGCCGGGACCGCGGCGCCGGACGTCGACGCCCCGGCGTCGGACGCTGACTGCTGCGACATCATGCAGCCATCGGGGCGCACCACCAGTACCCCCAGCGCGGGCTCGGGGGCTGATTCGACCACTGCCCCCGCCTGACCCCCTCTGGGGGCGGAATCACCATCAGCAGGGGCCTCAGCCGCCCCGCGGCCCTCGATCCCCCGACTCGCCGTGCGAGCCCGCTCTCGCCCTTGCGGAGCACCACGGGTCACCGTCGCTTCCTCCACCGTAGCTTCCTCCCGCTGCCGTGGCCTTGTGGCCGCGGCCGTGGCACGTGACGCCTCCCCCGTCGCCGCCGCGGCTGCCGCCACCCGTGGCGTCCTCTCTGAGCGGGGCCTCATCACTCACGGCGTCCCCAGCTTGAGCGCCCTAACAGGCGCGAGGCTGGGGGTAGCGGGCGACGTCCTAACAACGGGAGGGAAGAAAGGTGGGTGACTGGATCATGATATCAAGAACACGGAGGGCGGAACACAACGCACCTTAAGTTGGAGAAACCCCATTTGCGCTTCCTCGAGGGCTCTGGGGGCGCCTCCCCAGAGCCTGCCGACGTCCTCGGCGGCGACCCTCGAACAGGCGGCACTGTGCCCGCCTCCGGGGTCAGCTCCGTGATGACCCCCTCGACCCCCGGTGATGGGGGCGGCGCGGGCTCCCACCTATCGGAGGTGGTCCGCTCCCCCTCGCTCTCCTCCTCGTCCGAAGACAAGTTTACTGGCTCTGGCGGAGGGGAGAGGCCCTGCTGCTCCCGCAACAAGTAATCCTCATTGTACCTATCGAGGCGCTCCTGCTTCCTGATCCTCTTCTCCTTCGCCCGGGCTGCCCGGTCCTGCTCCCTCTGCTGCCTGGCGCGGTTGTCGGCCTGCGACCGAGGCGTCGGCGGATCCGACGTGCGGACATTGACGCCCACCCCCTGTCGCCAGCAGCCACCGTTAGGCCAAACACGGAGATAAAGAGAGCAAAAAGTGAAGGGACGGTACTCACTTGGCCAGCGTCGGGGAGCATCGCAAACAACCACAGGTCGTCATCGTTGTTCCGCACTGCCTTGGGGTTCACTGTGCGCCTCGCCCGCGTGGCCGCGTACCCCCGGGCGAGCGGCTCCTCCAACAACCGCGAACACGCTAAGGACACAGGGTTGGCCGCCTCACTCATCTCAAAGATGAGGAGTTCCCTCTCCATGAGGGGAATGATCCGCCGGTGATGGAAGTTGGCGATGACGGACGCCACCGTCAGCCCGGCGTTCGCCAACTGGCTTATGGCATTGGTGAGAGGCTCGAGCCTCCTCTCCCTTGCCGGGGGCGACACCCGGTACGTCCACGAGTCGGGCCTCTCCTTCAGCACTCTCCCGGTGTTGGAGGGGCGGCGCGGCGACGGCGGGGCTGGCCGCTTACTGGCGTTGGAGGGGCGGCGCGGCGCGGTTGACGGCGGCGGCGAGGTGGACGGCACGCGGCGGCGGCGGCGAGGTGGACGGCGCGTGGCGGTAGGCTGGCGGGGCGCGCGGAGCGGGGGACCGGGCCGGGGCTGGTGTCGCGACGAGGGAGACGGCGGCGGCGTCGACAACAGCGTGGACGTCGGGCCGTGGCGGACCGGCGGCCGGCGATGGAGACGACGACGATGGGCGGCGGTGTTGGGGAGAAGAAGGAGGGGGTCGGGACAGAATTCGCTAAGTGTTGGGGGAAGAAGGGGGCCGGGCGCCTTGTACCCCCCACATTAGTACCGGTGCCAAACTAGGCTCAGTACTAATGCACACATTAGTACCGGGGCTAGTTTGGCACCGGTACTAATGTGGGCATTAGTACCGGACCTAGATGAGCCCCGGTACTAATGTACCTTTTCATTTCGTGCCAAATGGAAAAGCACATTAGTACCGGGGCTCATCTAGGCCCGATACTGATGTGCTCTTGTTTATTTTCGTTTTCCTTTTCCTTTTCTTTTCCTTTTAAATTTCCAAATCTATTTGAATTTGCTCTTAAATTTATTATAAATCATACTGAATACGGTGAAATGGCAGATTAAATACTATTGTGCTTAACTTAGATATATACTGTGGAATGTGAACTTACATCTCAAACTTGTCAAATCTATTAATTTAACTTAGTGATAAGTTATTTTGGTCAAAACTCTTATGTTCACTTTAAAAATCGAACATGAATATTTTTTTGCAATGCAAAATTTTACATTCGTAAGAATTGTCGTGTTATTAACATGTATACCTCGATTTAATCTTGCTCGTGTATATTTTTACGTTAAATTATTTATTTTATACCCGACGATGCATAGAAAATTAAAATAATTAATTTTGATCCAGAGAAATACAAGTTCTTGTTACTGAGTCATAGGTACATATTACATTACTTTATTACATGACCATAAATTTAAAAAAACTTGTTACACGTCATCATCTAACGGAACGTGTGTAACCTTCCTCTTCACGAATGTTCCTTGGTTGTGATCGCGACGTAAGTACGGAGCGTCCTCTTGGGCTAACAGAAGGCTTGGGTCAACCTTGACTGAAAAAGGAGGAAGATCATCATCGTACTGATCATAGTCTTCTGAAATGTCAGTCTTGTCCTCAACTCCAACGATTTTTCTTTTTCCTGGTAGAACAATGTGACGCTTCGGCTCATCAGCATTCGACTTATTATCGGCACCCTTCTTTATCGGTGGTTTGCTTGACATGTCTTTAACGTAGAAAACTTGACTCACATCATTGGCTAAGACGAATGGTTCGGCTTTGTACCCAATCTTGTTGAGATCCACTATTCTCATTCCAAAGTTGTCTGTTGTTAAACCTCCTTTATTGTTGACCCACTGGCACTTGAAAAGAGGGATTTTTAGAGGTCCGTAGTCTAATTCCCATATCTCCTCAATGACACCAAAGTATGTTTCTGTGTTCCCTTCGTCGTCTATTATTGCATCTATACGGACACCGCTGTTTTGGTTTGTGCTCTTTTGGTCTTGGGCTCTCATGTAGAATGTGTACCCATTTATCTGGTATCCTTGGAATGTATCTACTGAGATAGATGGGCTCCTAGCCAACCATCGTAGTTGCTCATGAACAGTTTTATCACCCCTTATTTTCTGCCAAAACCAAGACGCGAAAGTATCAATGTGCTTACGTGTCATCCAAGCTTCTGTCTTCCCTATATTTGAGGCCCGAACAATAGACTTGTGCTCCTCCAAGTATGGAGACACAAGGGATGATTGTTTCAGGACAGTGTAATGTGCTTTATCGTATAACTCTGCATCCATGTCCATCCGAGCTTTCTTCCCTAGTGTGCCCTTTCCTCTGAGTCTCCCCTCATGGCATGATACAGGCAGTCCAATCGGAGACATGTCATCAATAAAGTCGACACAAAACTCTATCACCTCCTCCGTAGCATATCCCTTTACGATGCTTCCTTCAGGACGGGCGTGATTGTGGACATACTTCTTAAAAACAGACATCAACCTCTCAAAAGGGAACATGTGGTGCATATATACAGGTCCGAGGATAAAAATCTCTTCAACTAGATGGACCAGAAGGTGGGTCATGATATTAAAGAACGAAGGTGGAAAGATCATCTCAAAGCTGACGAGGCATTCCACGACATCATTCTGTAGCTTCAATAGATTGCGTGGATGGATTGCCTTCTGAGAGATCTGGTTAAGGAATGCACACACCTTAACGATCGCTAGTCTCACATTCTCTGGTAGAATACCCCTTAGTGCAACAGGCAGGAGTTGTGTCATCAACACGTGGCAGTCGTGAGCCTTTAGATTTATGAATTTTTTCTGTTTAAAATTTATTATTCGTTGTATATCTGAGGAGTAGCCCGTTGGGACCTTCATGCTGTTCAAGCAATCAAACATTCTCTGCTTCTCTTCCTTGCTTAGGGTGTAACTAGCAGGAGCCAAGTAATTTCCTTTATCTCTCTTCTCGGGATGTAGGCTTTCTCGTTGCTTCATATTTTTCAGGTCCCTACGTGCTTCAATTGTATCTTTTACCTTTCCATATACACCTAGGTGGCCAAGTAAGTTCACGCAAAAATTCTTCATCACGTGCATCACATCAATTGCATTGCGAACCTTAAGTACTTCCCAATAAGGTAGCTCCCAAAATATCGACTTCTTCTTCCACATGGGTGCATGTCCGTCAGCGTCGTTTGGTACATGTTGGCTACCAGAACCCTTGCCAAACACTACCTTCAAATCTTTCACCATAGAAAATACAATTTTACCAGCACGGTGTAAGGGCTTCTTACGTTTTTCTCCAACACCTTCAAAATGCTTTCCTTCTTCTCTTAACGGGTGCTTAGGAGGAAGAAATCAACGATGGCCCAAATACACGATCTTTTTACTGTGTTTTAGATACATGCTGCAAGTATCATCTAAACAGTGGGTGCATGCTCGATATCCCTTGTTTGTTTGTCCTGATAGATTACCAAGTGCTGGCCAATCATTGATGGTTACGAACAGCAATGCTCGTAGATTGAAGACCTCCTTTTTGTCCTCATCCCAAACTGGTACACCTTCTTTCTTCCACAACTTTTGCAGATCTTCAATCAATGGTCTTAGATAGACATCGATGTCATTACCTGGCTGCTTTGGACCTTGGATGATTATTGGCATCATAATGAACTTCCGCTTCAGGCACAACCAACCAGGAAGGTTGAACATGCATAAGGTCACAAGCCAAGTGCTATGACCGCTACTAAACTCACCAAATGGATTGAATCCATCCGTACTTAAACCAAACCGAATGTTCATTTCTTCCCCTGTAAAGTCTTTAAATTCTGTGTCAATTAATCTCCACTGTGACCCGTCAGCAGGGTGCCTAATCTTTGCATCTGCTTTGCGTTCTTTTTTGTGCCAACTCATCAACTTTGCATTGGCCTCACACCTGAATAAACACTTCAGTCGTGGTATCACTGGAAAATACCACATTACCTTCGTAGGAATTTTCTTCTTCTTACCCCCCTCAACTTCATCACCCTCATTGCGTGGGATCTTATAACGCTTCGCTTCGCACACAGGACAAGCCTCCAATTTCTCATAATCGTCACCTCGGTAGAGGATACAATCATTAGGGCATGCATGTATCTTTTGTACCTCCAAACCTAGAGGACAAACAACCCTTTTAGCTTCGTACGTTGACGCTGGCAATTCGTTTCCCTCGGGAAGCATATCCTTTATGATCTGCATCAAATCATCGAAGCCCTTGTCTGAAAGTCCATGTCTAGCCTTCCATTGCAACATTTTTAGTGTGCTACCCAACTTCTTCTGCCCCTCTTTGCAACCTGGGTACAACGGTTTCTTGTGATCTTCCAACATACGCTCAAACTTCTTGGACTCCTTCACATTTTCGCAATCTTGCTTTTCACCACGTAACATCTCACCGAGTTCGTCGAGAGGCTCATCAGCCGGAGCAGCTCCTTGAGTGTCGCCCATGTAATCCTCTCCCATTGGATCATCTGCAAAGGCACCTTCTTGAGTCCAATCTGGAATCTGATCATCTTCTTCTTCATCGTCTTCCATTATGACCCCCCTTTCCCCATGCTTTGTCCAAACAAAATAATTCAGCATGAATCCCCATTTGTATAGGTGGTCGTGAAGACTCTTTATCGATGAGTAATCCTTCAGATTATTGCACTTTTTGCATGGACAAATAATGAAACCAGACGGGGGCTTGTTTGCTTCCGCCACAGCTAGAAATTCACGCAACCCATTAATGTATTCTATGGAGATTCTCTTGTCCGAGTACATCCATTGCCGATTCATCTACAAAGTATCACCAAAAAATCACCCGGTGTTCATATCCAACCCACAATACACAATACGACAAACTTAAATGACCGCCTTACAGAAATTTAAAGTGCGACATATATATGAAAAACTAAATAAAATCAATGCTAATTAACTGATGTTTCATATTTCCAGAAGAGTAACTGTAGACAAATTTCTAATATTTCTAAACTAACTCTAGCATTTCAAGTATTTCTAAAAGTATTATTTCTAAAATATTATTTCAAGAACTAATTTAACTATCATTTCTAAAATATTATTTAATGCTAGTTTAATTTGGAAAAGGTAAATCATATGTTCAAATAGATCAAACTAAAAAAATTCTACCATCACATACAACATCTCATCCAACTAACCTCTACAACATTCTAATTGAATATACACATTAATGCATGGAAATAAGAAAAAATCTCCATCTTTAGCTCATTTTAAATATCACAAAATACTCCTATTTCAATCATTAAAACTCGAAATAAGTTGCATATATCGAGGGAGGATGAAGTAACTAACCTCTACACCACTTCAATAGGTGAAATCGTCGAGAAATCGTCGTAAATCCGGCAAAACCTCCTCTAGGGCGCCATGGAGATGGGGCAGCTCGAGATGGGGAGAGTGAGTGAGTGGCTCGGGCTAGAGGAAGAAGAAGGCTGGGATTTTTAAACGCGAGGCAATTAGTACCGGGCCGTGGCTGGAGCCGGTACTAATGTGAGCCGCTCCACATCAGTACCGGTCCGTGGCTGGCGCCGGTACTGATGTGGCCCACATCAGTACCGGCCCGTGGCTGGAGCCGGTACTAATGTGGCAGCTCCACATTAGTGCCGGTCCTGGCCCCTGCCCGGCACTGATGCGCGACATCAGTACCGGCTCCAGTCACGGACCGGTACTGATGTGGCTCTCTAGGGGTGCGTCGGGGTCCTCCCTTCCCACCCGGTACTGATGTGGACATCAGTAGGGGGGCAAAATACCTGGTACTGATGGCCGGGACGGAAGCCCCTTTTTCTAGTAGTGCTTTTTCTGGATCTGATCTTGTTTTTCTCAATGTGTTGGACAGGATCCTTGCCGAAGTTGACGATTATGGTTACACACATCCTGATTGCACGCATTTGCTTGGTTGCTCCAACCTGCAGCTTACATGCTCTATTGTTGTTGTAGAGACGATGATGAGGACAGGTGGTCACTGGTCAGTACCCAAGATCGTGCGTAGAATAATGATAAGAGTGTGTGTTCATGTAAGAGATATTAATGTTGAAATGCTCAAGTCTTGTCACAAATTTAGTATTGAATTTTGTCGAATCCTTCTACAGTTTGATTTTTTTCTATTAAAAAAAGATGGGAGTCCGTCTAAGCTAATTATGGTTATTCTGTCTAGTGTAACATACTAACATCGAATCCTTCCATCTTGTATAACAAAAGATTTCTTAGGTCACGACATTAAGGGCTTGTTCTTTTGGCTCAAAATGAACAGTGAAAAATCACTCATCACATTCATCACATTTTCTCTCATAAGAAACAAGTGCAATGCTTTCCCCCTACTTATTGCAACAATAAGAGCTGACACCGATCAAACAAAATCTAGGCCTTAGTTTAGTTCATGCACGTAAATTGTCGTTATTCACTCGTCACATCGAAACTAAGAACATTATTCACTCGTCACATCGAAACTACTTAGAACATTATTCATGAATTAATGACAACTCATTCCATGCCCTTCGACTGGATGATCTAATGAGCTTAATTAAACAATATCGTGATAAGTTCGTCTCACAATATTTACTAAAAATTTTGAGATATTAAATACGATTTTGACCACTAATTAAGGGTATTAAATAAAGGCAGTTTACAAAATTACCTCCACACCCCTATGAAAATTTCTGAGAGAAATCTAATGAGGGTTTTGACCACATAATTAGAGAATGGTTATTGTAGCATTACTATAGCAAATCATTAAATTAATTATGCTCATTAGATTAATCACGCAAAGTTGCACTCATCTATGAAATTTTTTTGCAAATAAACTTCATTTAGTGCTCCATGTATACATGGCCAAATGGGCGGCCCGGGCCCAGCCTGGCCCGGCGCCCGGCCTGCATTGGCCCGATCACAGTGGCGGGCCGGTCCCTGCCAGCCCATGTGTCCCATCCTAGGCCCAGGTCCGGCCTAGGTCAGGTTTATACGGGCTGTGCCGGCCCAACGGCCTGTCCTGCTTGGTGGACCGGGCCGCCCATTGGCCCATTAAACAAAAAAAACTCCAAACTCATGATATTTGATGCATAAATACATATAACTTGTACACATATTTAAAATTTTGATGGTTTTTACATACATATAGTGATACGTGTATACATGTTGTCATATAATGATATACATATAAGTGTATTATGTTCAAACAATCACAAACATGACAATTTTTAATAGGTGAGAAAAGATATAGCGGGCCAAATCGTGCCTTCCAATTAAATAGGTTGTGCCCACGTGCCACACCAGCGGCCCAAGCTTGGCCCGCCATACTGGGTCGTGCCGGCCCGAGTGCCCGACCCATCATTAATTGGGCTGCATCGTGCTTGGGTCGTGCCACGTGCCGCCTGTTAGGCCCGTCCCATTTGACCATCTATATCTCCATGCATATAAGTTTTTTTCCAATTTTTTTTAAAGAGAAATCTAAACATGACCGTCATTTCATTTTCACATTTCGGTTTCTAAACTAAACACAGCCGTACAATTCCCAAGAGTTGCTCGCCGCTCCTCTATCGTTGGTTGGCTCTGATTCGTACGCTCCGCTGGTCGCCGCTCTGGCGTTGGTCCTCGATCGTGGCCGCGAGCTGACTCCCCAAGCTCATGTCGCCTCCTCAGCTCCTCTCGTCCCGAAGATGGCTTCTTTTATCATGGCTGTTGAGTAGGAAGCCATACACAATATGGAAGTCCTGTGTTCAATGATAAGGTTCAATTTGTTGGAATGTGCTATGGTGCACCTTGAGGTATTCTGGCTGCATCAACCGTGCGATCAATAGCAAAAAGTCTTTCATTTATTTACAGAACTGTTGACATGGTAATGTATTTTTCATATAGTTGTAACAAAAATCCCTCTTAGATGTTAATGTTTATTTCAATTTTTGCATGTAGGGTATAAATGAGACCCTTCAACAAATTTATGCAAGAAATATGCCAAAAGATGGTAATAGTCCTCCCTGCCCTGATTTTTTGTTAAAAAAAGATTTATGTAATTTTTCTTTAGAGTTTTCTATTATGTTATCTAATTTGTGTCGTTGTTGTGGCTCTACGTTTGTTAGACACAACTGCTTAGCTTGACTCCTTCCAAGAAGCTATTTTAGAGAAATCCTTCACACAATGACCGGGACATGGATGGTTTTCCTTTAGGAGTCAATCTGATACCATTGGTCTTCAACCAGGTATTGCTCCTTTCCCACTTTACATAGAGCTCTAATACTTGACCATCCCTCACTTACCATAGAAGCCCTCAGCTCATTTATATCCAACACAAAGTGAACATTGCCAATACTATTTAGAGTGACACAGGCTATGAATAAAAGTCCCGAAACTTCTAAAAACAAATGAGCCCTCAAAAGCATATGACGGCCTGCAGTATCCACATTCATTATTGCTTCTTGCAGCAAAATAACTGTATTAACTTTTTACTAAATCCTGTTTAACATGACATTCGGCTGAGCTCAACATGCACATTTTGTCAGAATCCATTTTGTTGTTTGCTAGAATTGCAATTAAGCTTGTTCAAATCTAAGATAAAAGTTCAATCAAATGTACAGGCTAATTACTAGGGAGTTGTTGAAGGCTTGATGGCACAAAATTTTCTATGCATAGCTCCAGTTTTTGCACCTCTGCATTCTGCTGGCAATTGTTTGGCCCTTTATTTGACTCTTGAGAGATATTTCTAATTCATTTGCTGACTATCTGGCATTTTCTTTTGGCAATTCTGATGGCACACAAAATGCAATATTTGCATGAACTTAACTCCTAGTTTTTCAGTACTCCTGTCATGAAAGTTTTAATTGAGACATCATTCACTGATGGATCCATTTATCTGTCTGCAGCATCCAGGTGATGGGACTTCCTTTGCACAGGATGTCTGCAGCATCCATTTATCTTACGACTAATGCTTATGATGCATATGTATGGGTTTGCTAATGACAACTAGTTTTTTTTCCTGTTGTTTGCCACAGGTCGGATCTAGTGCTTAGAAGTGATCATCCTATGTTTCACGAGGTTGTTAAAGCTGATTGCGGCCTCATATCTTGACCAGAAGATATTTTTTACCATGCTTGTCGAGTAGGAAGCATACAAAATTTAATTTGGAAGTTATGTATTCAACTATAAGGTTCAATTTGTTGGAATGTGCTATGGTGCACCTTGCAGTATTTTGGTTGTTAATAGCAAAAAAATATTTCATTTATTTATGGAACTATTGACATGGTAATGTATTTCTCATAAAGTTGTAACAAAAATCCTCCTCAAATGTTAACTTTTATTTTAATTTTTGCATGTAGTGTATAAAGGAGACCCATCAACAAATGTATGCAAGGAATATGCCGAAAGATTGTAATAGTCCTCACAATCCTGACTTTTTGTTTAAAAAGTTTAATGTAATTTTTCTTTAGAATTTTCTGTTATGTTAACTAATTTGTGTCGCTGTTGCAGCTCTACGTTTGTCAGATACGGCTTAAAACTTACACCTTCCAAGAAGCTATTTTAGAGAAATTGTCCAAGCAATAATGGCTGGGACATGGAGTAGGATAGTTTAGAAGATCTTAGTAAGAGAGTGATGATTTGGAGTAAGATAGCAATGAGCAAGAAAAGGGTGATCGATACAAATTCAGAACTGGAGAGGGCTGGATTTTTGCAACTAAAGATGGTAATAAAATTGGGGATGCACAACTAACCACTTTCCAGGAGGGGTTGGCTCAACTAGTTCATCCACCCAAGCCAAGAATCAAGTTTTTGTTGAAAAATTGGTTCTATGACTTTCACTAGTAGTTTCTTCGCTAGGGTTTTCTTTCTGGACCAATAGCCTTGTACATGTACATAATTAATAACTGTAAAAAAAGAGAAAATGGGGATGCATCAGGTGTGAGAACTCTGGTTTCTTTGTAATTATTGATGTTATAGTCAATACATCAAATGTATTTGCAAATGCCAGTTTATGTTGGTTTTAAAATTGGTGTTTCAAAGTAAGAGCTTCCACCAATTATCATGTGTGCTATCCTGAGACAGACTTTATGAGATATGTTTTTTAGCAGTTGATATCTTAATGTCATGTTCCCTTGTACTCCTTCCGTTTTAAATTATAGGTCATTTTGGCTTTTCTAGATGCATAGATATTATTATGCATCTAGACATAAGGTATATCTAAGTGTATAATAATATCTATGCATCTAGAAAAGCCAAAACAACTTATAATTTGGAACGGAGGGACGCTGTCTCTTGTCTTGTGAACTTGTTGGAAGATCATTTAATCTATACTACAAAAACTTATTATCAGTCTTGGTGTTCAATGGTATATTGTTCAGTTAACTGGAGAGAGATGGACATCAAATGCCTGGTTCTAAGCAGCTTTTAGACAAAAGGAACATCAAAATTAAGCAGACAAGAGTTCAGTGGAGTGGTGCTACTCTGTTCATACACACTCAAAAGCCTATGTTGCATAGAAACAAGTCTCACATTCACCGTTGACACTTGACAACTCAATGTTACTTGGGCACATTGGGCGAAGTGACCAAGGAGATGAGCATCATGAGGCTGGGAATGCAGAAGTCATGTTACAAGACGGGAGACAATTCGTTTAGTATATGAATGGATCAATGTATCTGATGACAATGGAGATAAATTATGTAAGACAATGGGATCCTGGAGTAGTGAAAAGTTTCCTCATGACTGAGCAGAGAGGCACCTCAGGGAGGATACAAGCAACTTTTCAGGCAGGCTCCTTCGCCTGGACCAAGCAAGCTCATGGTCCAAGTTAGAAGACCACCCCTTTCCAAAGGGGAGACAAAGGAGACGATAACAACATGGAGAAGCATCGAACTGAAAAGAAGAAACCAAATTGTATGTCTTCTTGGGGAAGAAGCAGCCTCAGCTCCTTGGTCTCCTACACGCTACACAGACTGCCTGCAACAGGGCATATATCTGTGATGTTGATGATCTGCTTAGGTCTCAAACCATTTGATTGACTGCCACAAGTTGAGTGGCAAATAAACAGATACGGTACAGACGTGCATAATGCATTGTTCCGTAGACTAATATGATCACTGCTGAAATGGGTTTTAACTTGGCGCTGTGATGTTGGCAGTACAATTCGTCCATAGACTAATATGATTCCAAATGAAAAATGTTTGTGCTACAAAGTTGTGAGACGAGATCTCTACAATTTTCGTATGAAGCCTATCTCTGTCTGAGTTCATATGAAATGATTATGATTTTTTTAATTGTGCTGGGGAGTTATCGCCATTTGAGAGTTACTCTTGTAAATTTTCTTGGACACAATTATTTTTGTAAAATTTTTGAAATTAACAAATAAAAATGTCTTGTTGGCGGGCGGGTTGACTAAATGGTGGTGCTTAGAGATGGACTCGCTCTTGCTCCCTTATTGACGCAACATACCCGAGAGAAGAGGAGGAATGCTCACATGGAATTAACTTGTTATCATTTTTTTTCAGGTAAAAGAGATCCTTGTTAACTAGACGTAAGAGCAATTCCAAAGAGTCTTCTAAAAAAATTTTCCTCAAAATTATTTATTGGAGGTTGTATTAAAAAAATTCCAAAAAACATACCACAACAGAGCAGAACACTAATAATAAACTCCAATAGCTCGGTTTCTCCTCCTATTCGCGACTAGCCGCACTTCCGCTCGCTGCCCGCCGTTCTCTGGTAGGAGCTCAGACATGTCTAGTAGATGTTTCGGTGCGTCTCGCTTCGTTGTAGGTCATGATTGAGTCACCTTCGTCGGTAGGCTCGCCACAGAGTCTCTCTCAACTTGTGTTATACGTAAGCGAAACTAATCTCTGATTGTAGCCATGCCAGGTCGGATCCAGTAGTGAGAACACTGAGAAGTGATCATCCTATGTTTCACGAGGTTGTTAAAGCTGATTGCGGCCTCATATCTGGTTGCTCTGGAGGACCTCTAATTTTTAACGATGTGGTTGTCAGCGTGGCTAAACAAGTTGAACATCAATTGGATTTGTATGCCACTGCTGCGACCGTGAAAGCGGTGTTCCAGAATGGGCTTGGCCTTGGAGACAGTGTAAGTCCACGTAGGGACGGATCCAGAGGTGGGGCGGGCGGGGCTCGAGCCCCCCCCTGTACTGCTGAAAATCCAATGGAGCCTCCCTAAATTTTCCCTACAAATTTGTGGAAGAACTATAAGGGAAGGAGGGGCTAGAGGAAGAAGGAGAAGAAAACCCCCCTTAAATTTATTCCTACATCCGTCCCTGAGTCCACGCACATCGCCTACTACAGTAGTTTTTTTTTTCTGATTATTGGTTAAATCTGATGAGCACGGTACGTGTCTATTGCCGTTTGACCCTTTTCAGGACACTAAAAGTATCTCGGAACTGATTCAGCTTCTCTAGGAACCATCTTGGTCGTCAGCAGGCACGCCTACTAGTATACGTACTACGTACGTCGTGTTCTTGCCCAAGGGACACTTAATTTGTCGGAAGTATACGTACTACGTACGTCGTGTTCTTGCCCAAGGGACACTTAATTTGTCGGACTGTGTAATTTGTACCGCATGCTATATGCTCTTGTTGCTACTTTCTGAGCTTGTTTCTTAGCTTGTTGGAATGTTGGTGCTACATGTCATGTTTTCATGTAGCTTGTAATTCGTACTGCTAGACTTCTGTGTTGTTACTTTCTGTTCAATCGGACAGTATCGTTCTAATGTCAAGTAGCCATGGACCCAAGGCAATTGGTATGAAAAGAGTTTGTGACGAGTGCGGCTATGTCATGCATATGGAGAGATTATGTGTGTTTTAACTTTTTGTCCTGCTTGCCAACAATGGCAACCCAGCCAGCAGCCAAGCTATGAGCCCCCCCAGAAATTGTTCTACAGATTAGAGTGTATCTTCCAGTCATAAAGCCATATGATAGTAGTATATATATGGTACATAATGCTGAGGATTCTTTTACCGTTCCAAAGCACGCACATAATTTAGCAAAGGCCATATATATATCTATGAGGTCCAAAATGCACTTGTAGTGTATCATTAGATTGATGAACATGGTGCCGAGAGAGAGAATCTCTCCGCTACATGATTGATCCATCCCTACATTTTACTCTACTTTCCAGTGAGCAAGCAGGTCCCAGGTTCCTAGAAATCAATTATCATGAGACGAGCTATCTACAAAAGCTTTCCTAGGCAAACCCCTGTTTCTACTACTTACTGGCAGAGACTCCTCGTATCTTATCATCTCCACCTTAAGAACTACTACCAACTCTACCTGCAGCTTCTCACACCGCTGCAGGATTGTTCTTCTTCAACTTCTCAACAATGAACTTCCTTGTGTCAGCACCCTTCACATTGAATTCCATCAGAAGATCTTCATACAGCGTCATCAAGCTTGTGTTGAATGTGATTACGCGTCTGGACAGAGGCTTTGTTGCATTGACCGCTGCTCCTGGCTTTGGTGCATTGCTGCTGCTGCTGGCTGCCCACACCTCACTACTTTTGCAGTCAGACTCTTCCTCCTCCTCCGGCACTACTGAGCCAACATCATGACCCTCCATGTAGTGCTTGCATGCTGCGAGAATGATATGCCCATGCACCCGGAAGTGGCCGGCAACAAGGTCTGCAAAGTGCTGCAAGGAGCCACAAGCCAAACATGGATCACTTCAGTTTTACAATACGAATCAGCGAAAATCAGATTTCACTCCTACTTTGCCACACCAGTATTATTAGAAACACAATACCTCTGGAGGCCTCCGAAGTGAGTATAACATTGTCCGGCATGAGTGCAGAAAGGTATTGTCGTTATACTCCAAAGATTTCCGCTGTCCATGTGGAGTGTTGGCTGAGGCCTCATATCCTGGCTCGTTGTAATATGGGTTCTCATTCAAAATGAGAGCTTGAATGGAGACGAGAACCTGTAGCAAGGTTGATTGAGCTGGATTCCACTTCTCACAACCATTACCACTCCAGGTACCCAACAGGCTAAGGCATACTTTTCCACAGTTATATAAGTTTGGATTAATCCGAAGTCCTCCAGAGTGGTAATGTACCAACTGTAAACACCCAGAGACAAGCATTTCAACAAAATTTGGAATGGTATATAAAAATAATGAGAAACGTGTGCCAAAGATTTGATGCATACCGGAGGGCCAGAAGGATAAGAAGAGGGAATGTGAACATCGAAGAAGAAAAGCCCATCATGGTAGGGTGTCCCCTTAGGTCCAATAATCGCAGCCCTAAGAAGGTCAATTCTATCTTCAGCAACCCGGACATAAATAGATGCTGTACAAAAGAAAATCATCAGAATTTATACCTCCAAGATAAGAAAAGTACACTGTAAAATCTTCACTAAGCAGTAAGAGAGCGATAGCTTGTCTACAACTTTCATGAGTTGTGAACAAAGCCTAGTAATGATGAGTTCCAAAATCATGGGAATAGCTTCTAAAGACAAATAATGTGCAAATTTTGAGGTGCAGAGATGAGGAAACCACAAAGGCGATGACCTAAAAACAGCATGACATGCATACCTCTTTATCCAAAATTGAAAACTTAAATAACTGGCAAAAATGGATTGGAGGGAGTGCTAACTTTGCTAAAAATAACTCAAATATTTTATTTGCCCTTACTATGGTTCAATTTCAATTTATCCCTAGGCAGTCCTATGAAAATAACTATAAACAAGCACATGAAGGACACTAGGACATCTCACATTTGAATTCACCAAGTAACTAAAGGTAGTGCAGATTCACCCTGGCTGAGAATACCAGTGTCATACAGCATAGGAAGGATTATTTTGTCTCCTTATTGAGTAGACATGACAGATCTTATATTCAAATAATGTAACAATCATCTATCAAACTTATTGCTTCTCCAAACTAATTGACTTTTTGGTAACTGATCTATGGGATGGGGAAACAATAATGGACACTGGCTAGCCACACAAGATGAAAGCATTTTCAATGTTAATGTTGTCCCAAATGTACTGAAGATGAATGGTTTAAAGTTAAAAAGGGGCCACGCTAAGCAATAAGCAAAAAAATGTAGCCTATTTCGCTCATAGCTAACCTGGTAGATCCTTCTCCAGAAGTTTCCAGTCATGTTGAACTCTCTTTGACCAGGCCCTGGCTGGCTGAAACATTGTTCACATGCAAAGAATAGGTAAGTGCCCGAAAGACGCAGAAATCAAAAGCAACTACTAGTTGAGCATGTCACCTCTCCCTGAAAATTTTTAGCAAAGTGATGGTCTGAGAAATTTTGAACAGTGTCGAACTGCTTGAACTGCTTATATTTATTTGCATTCTCATCTGCAGTACTTGATTTAGATGGCTCCTTGACTTCTTCCTTGGCTGCAATTTTCTGCAGCCACGGTACAGTAGCCTCCACGCCTGGAGGCAGATCTAAATCATCGAATTTATCAGCGAGATGCTGGTTAAAGTCAGTTTGATCAAAGTCATAATCATCTTCGTCATAGCCATCGCCATCATCATCACAGTCATCCTCCATATAGTAATCTTCTTCTTCTTCTTCCTGGATTCCTACAGGATCAAGATCCTGAGGTTCTGGTTCGGAAATTTGTAAAGAACCACTTGTGCTGGATGAACCCTGTAAAACATTATAGGCTAGTAGTCAATAACTATTAGCGAGTAGTGGTAAAGAAAAAGCATGAAAAGGACATGTGAAGTAATTTCTGCCGCAATATGGGATGCTAGTTATCAATTGTGCCAACTGATTGCCAAAGACTGGTAACATTAAAATGTGAATACGAATTCTTCCAGCCCTAAAATGCATCTTTTATTTATTCATTTATTTATCATAAAGGCTGAAACGGCCACTGTGAGTTCATTATTTTTATTCACATTACATTGGCCATAAAGACTGTAAAAATCCTCTGCGGCTGAAATAGAGTAACAGCAGCTAAGGCATAATTTCGACTGATATGCCCGCTGTAAAGTTCAGATACATAGGAAACTGTCAGTGCATCACCAATTCTGAGCGGCATTGCACCAATCAGCCCAGGATGGGATCGAGATCGGCAGAGCACACCCCAATTGTCCCATGGCCCCAAGCAATTGAGCCGAGGAAGCACCGAAGGCACCCTGAATCGGCGGTATCCCCAAAACCCAAACCCTAGTGGCGGGTTGGGCGCAGAAAACCCCAATCCGGACGGAGAAACCCCGTTCCACCAAATCCGGCGCGGGAAGGAGCTCTCGCGAGCGCGAATTTCATCAATTCGATCAACTCGGAAGTCGGCAGGGAGGGGAGGAAAGGTAGGCACGCGATTGGGGCGGGGGAAGGAGACGAGGCGGGAGGGCTCACCTGGCATCGCTGGCGCTTCTGCTGCTGCGCGGCGCCCCACGCGACGGCGTCGGCCGTGCGGCACGACGAGGAGGAGCTCCCCCCCTGCTGCAGGCCGAGGTACCTGCAGGAGCCGAGGCGATCGTCATCGTAATCATCATGAAAAGGAAATAACCTCCACCCCCCCGCAAAAAAAACAAAAAAGAGAAGTTTCCGCGAGGAAGAGGGATCGATCGCGGCGGCGACGTACTCTGCGTCCATGGCGGCGGCGGGCGACGAGCCGCTGCGCGATCGCCGGGGACCGAGGGATCGATGGAACGGAAGGGGAAGGGGAAGGGGAAGGACGCCGAATCGATGGATTTAATTTATGCAGGCTGCGTCTAGTCCCGCTCGGCTACGCGTGCCTATGACGTGTGGGTCCACTCCGAGGGAAATATCCTCTCTGGGGCCCACCCGTCAGAGGCTGCGAGCGGGTGACGCGGGCGGGATTCGGGGACGGCGACCTCCTGCTCGCGGCGGCGGATACTCGGGCCCATCTGTCAGCAGCGTGGTGAGGCTGACAGGAGTGGTCAAAAGACTCAAAGCCAAGCATCATGGGGTTTCGATTTCTTGTGATCCACCATTATCGGAACACATTTTTGTTTTTGTTTTTCCAATTATTATGTCATAAGGGACCCACGACCAATGCTCACTGCTGACGCGGTGGCCTTTCCAAACCGATGCCAAATTTCTACCTCATGAAATTCCTACAATAATCCTAATGACGAGGGCATCTTTATTCTTGTACACAAGCTACCATGCTGAGCTTTTGGGTTTGTGGCCGCTGCAGGTAGCTACTAGTTCCGGCACATCATATAGCTAGCTACCTCTCCTAATATAACCATCGTGCACGAACGTACGAATTGCAATGTGTTGTTGAACACAAATTTTTGCCTGCTGCTGGTAATCACGGCAACACTTCCAATAATTCTACTGTACATGAGCCTTACTAGCTCTTCATTCTGCGTGCAGAATAAATCAGCTATAAGATTAGCATAAATCAGGACCGGATTCTAGTCTATTGAAGCAGCAGCATCACTTTCCTCCTCTCATGGGGGTGGGTGATCCATCATTCCGGCCCGAAAGATTTGGCGCGTGGGCCTCATACCTTAGCGCAAAAACAAATTTCCTGGCTTCAGATATAGTGCATCATCACCATAAATAGAGCTTCAATTTGATGCACACAAGTGTACAGTTTCAAGTTTCATCAGAACATAGAAGGAACAGAGAACACCTCTGCACTTTTCTCTCATCAAATCTGATAAAAAAAATCCACAGGATTGAGCCATAACCTGTACAAATGAAATTGAAGCCTGCACAAAAACTGAAAAGAAGAAACATAATGAATTCCGTTATGTTGTTTTTCCTGTGCAAAAATAGAAATTTGGTTGCTCAATAAAAGATTGCAGTTTCCAAAGACTGGAATGCTTCGATAAAATAGATTTTTACTGGGAGGACACCTAAGAGGACAATAATGTGACAAGACAATTAGATTGAAACAGATTAACAAGTTTATAGCACACTTAATTTCTTTGTTTGTTTTTAAAGTCTTTCTGCTTCTAGTGAGGAAAACTTGGTAATCAAGGAATGATTTGGCATGTTTTTGTGTTAGCTTCAAAACTGAGAAAATACTTTCTAATTGCAGGTCAAAAACACAAATATGCAAGCTCTACCTGCACCTTCAGCGACAGCATCACCTTAATCATGAGCCATACCATTGCCTTCTTCGCCAGCCACAGCCTTAGCACCTCCTGGTAAGATAACGCCATCTAACTCTACTAATGGAGTAGAATTGAGGTCCAGGAGCAGTTGTTGTGGACCTGCAAGGCAATAACCAGTAAACAAACTCTGGTACTCTAAAGGAACCCATTTCGATGTGCAAGCTGGCATCTCCCGGCAAACGCATCTGCAAACCCTTCTAGCTCGGAGATCTACCGGCAAACGAATTCATTTTCGTGGGCTATAGAACACGATTTTCAGCACTCGTGTCAATTTTTTTGCAACATCCCAGATGTGCACCGACTCCTACTAGAAGACATTTGACGAGGTTTCCATTGATTTTTCGACCGTAGGGTACACGTTTCGGTCCTTTTTCGGGCCGTCTTGTTACGTTTCCAACCGAGAATTACTTGCCCCAACAGAAGTCAGAATGATGCATTTCGTCATTCTAACGGTCCCTGCTCCACGTACCGACCATAGTTTAATCCATAACTCCACCAGGGGTAGGTCTCTGGGCCAGAAGGGTTTGCAGGTGCGTTTTCGCGAAAACGTCCGTTTCGGGCCATTTTCGTGGGCTATAGAACACGATTTTCAGCACTCGGGTTAATTTTTTTACAACATCCCGGATGTGCACAGACTCCTAGTAGAAGATATTTGACGAGGTTTCCTTTGTTTTTTTGACCGTAGGTACACGTTTCGCCCTTTTTTGGGCCGTTTAGTTGCCTTTACAACCGAGAATTACTTGCCCAAACGAAAGTCAGAATGATGCATTTCGTCACTCTGACGGTCTCTGCTCCACGTACCGACCATAGTTTAATGCATAACTCCACTAGGGGTAGGTCTCCGGGCCAGAAGGGTTTGTAGGTGCGTTTTCGCGAAAACGTCTGTTTCGGACCATTTTTGTGGGCTATAGCACACGATTTTCAGCACTCGTGTCAATTTTTTTTGTAACATCCCGGATGAGCACCGACTCCTAGTAGAAGACATTTGACGAGGTTTCCATTGATTTTTGGACCGTAGGGTACACGTTTCGGTCCTTTTTTGAGCCGTTTAGTTGCCTTTCAACCGAGAATTACTTGCCCAAACGGAAGTCGGAATGATCCATTTCGTCACTCTGACGGTCCCTGCTCCACGTACCGACCATAGTTTAATGCATAACTCCACTAGGGGTAGGTCTCCGGGCCAGACGGGTTTGCAGGTGCGTTTTCGCGAAAACGTCCGTTTCGGGTCATTTTCGTGGGCTATAGCACACGATTTTCAGCACCCGGGTCAATTTTTTTACAACATCCCAGATGTGCACCGACTCCTAGTAGAAGACATTTGACGAGGTTTCCTTTGTTTTTTGGACCGTAGGGTACACGTTTCGCCCTTTTTCGGGTCGTTTAGTTGCGTTTCCAACCTAGAATTACTTGCCCAAACGGAAGTCGGAATGATGCATTTCGTCACTCTGAAGATCCCTGCTCCACGTACCGACCATAGTTTAATGCATAACTCCACTAGGGGTAGGTCTCCGGGCCAGACGGGTTTGCAGGTGCGTTTTCGGGAAAACGTCCGTTTCGGTCCATTTTGTTGGGCTATAGCACACAATTTTCAGCACTCGTGTCAATTTTTTTTGCAACATCCCGGATGTTCACCGACTCCTAGTAGAAGACATTTGACGAGGTTTCCATTGATTTTTGGACCGTAGGGTACACATTTCGGTCCTTTTTCAGGCCGTCTTGTTGCCTTTCCAACCGAGAATTACTTTCCCAAACGGAAGTCAGAATGATGCATTTCGTCACTCTAACGGTCCCTGCTCCACGTACCGACCATAGTTTAATGCATAACTCCACCAGGGGTAGGTCTCCGGGCCAGAAGGGTCTGCAGGTGTGTTTTCGCGAAAACATCCGTTTCGGGCCATTTTCGTGGGTAGCACACGATTTTCAGCACTCGGTTCAACTTTTTTACAACATCCCGGATGTGCACAAACTCCTAGTAGGAGACATTTGACGAGGTTTACTTTGTTTTTTGGATCGTAGGGTACACGTTTCGCCCTTTTTCAGGCCGTTTAGTTGCCTTTTAGCCTAGAATTACTTACCCAAACGGAAGTCAGAATGATACATTTCGTCACTCTGACAGTCCCCACTCCACGTACCGACCATAGTTTAATGCATAACTCCACTAGGGGTAGGTCTCCGGGCCAGACGGGTTTGCAGGTGCGTTTTCGCGAAAACGTCCGTTTTGGGCCATTTTCGTGGGCTATAGCACAAGATTTTCAGCACCCGGGTCAATTTTTTACAACATCCCAGATGTGCACCGACTCCTAGTAGAAGACATTTGACGAGGTTTCCATTGATTTTTGGACCGTAGGGTACACATTTCAGTCTTTTTTCGAGCCGTCTTGTTGCCTTTCCAAACGAGAATTATTTGCCCAAACGGAAGTCAGAATGCTGCATTTCGTCACTCTAACGATCACTACTCTATGTACCGACCATAGTTTAATGCATAACTCCACCAGGGGTAGGTCTCTGGGCCAGAAGGGTTTGCATGTGTGTTTTCGCGAAAATGTCTGTTTCGGGCCATTTTCGTGGGCTATAGCACACGATTTTCAACACTCGGGTCAATTTTTTTACAACATCCCGGATGTGCACCGACTCCTAGTAGAAGACATTTGACGAGGTTTCCATTGATTTTTGGACTGTAGGGTGCACATTTTGGTCCTTTTTCGGACCGTTTTGTTGCCTATCCAACCGAGAATTACTTTCCCAAACGGAAGCCAGAATGATACATTTCGTCACTCTGACGGTCCCTGCTCCACGTACCGACCATAGTTCAATGCATAGCTCCACTAGGGGTAGGTCTCCGGGCCAGAAGGGTTTGCAGGAGCGTTTTCGCGAAAACGTCCGTTTCGGGCCATTTTCGTGGGCTATAGCACACGATTTTCAACACTCAGGTCAATTTTTTTGCAACATCCCGGATGTACACAGACTCCTAGTAGAAGACATTTGACGAGGTTTCCTTTGTTTTTTGGACCGTAGGGTACACGTTTCGCCCTTTTTCGGGCCCTTTAGTTGCTTTTCCAACCGAGAATTACTTGCCCAAAAGAAAGTCAGAATGATGCATTTTGTCACTCTGACGGTCCCTGCTTCACGTACCGACTATAGTTTAATGCATAACTCCACTAGGGGTAGGTCTCCGGGCCAGAAGGGTCTGCAGGTGTGTTTTCGCGAAAACGTCCGTTTCGGGCCATTTTCGTGGGTAGCACACGATTTTCAGCACTCGAGTCAATTTTTTTGTAATCTCGGATGTGCACAGACTCCTAGTAGAAGACATTTGGCGAGGTTTCCTTTGTTTTTTGGACCGTAGGGTACACATTTCGCCCTTTTTCGGGCCCTTGAGTTGCTTTTCCAACCGAGAATTACTTGCCCAAACGGAAGTCAGAATGATGCATTTCGTCACTCTGACGGTCCCTGCTCCACGTACCGACCATAGTTTAATGCATAACTCCACTAGGGGTAGGTCTCCGGGCCAGAAGGGTTTGCAGGTGCGTTTTCGCGAAAACGTCTGTTTCGGGCCATTTTTGTGGGCTACAGCACACGATTTTCAGCACTCGTGTCAATTTTTTTGCAACATCCCGGATGAGCACCGACTCCTAGTAGAAGACATTTGACGAGGTTTCCGTTGATTTTTGGACTGTAGGGTAGACGTTTCGGTCCTTTTTCGGACCGTCTTGTTGCCTTTCCAACCGAGAATTACTTGCCCAAACGGAAGTCAGAATGATGCATTTCGTTACTCTTACGGTCCCTGCTCCACGTACCGACCATAGTTTAATGGATAACTCCACCAGGGGTAGGTCTCCGGGCCAGAAGGGTCTGCAGGTGTGTTTTCGCGAAAACGTCCGTTTCGGGCCATTTTTGTGGGTAGCACACGATTTTCAGCGCTCGGTTCAATTTTTTTACAACATCCCGGATGTGTACAAACTCCTAGTAGAAGACATTTGACGAAGTTTCCTTTCTTTTTTGGATCGTAGGGTACACGTTTCGCCCTTTTTCGGGCCGTTTAGTTGCCTTTCAACCGAGAATTACTTGCCCAAACGGAAGTCGGAATGATCCATTTCATCACTCTGACGGTCCCTGCTCCACGTACCGACCATAGTTTAATGCATAACTCCACTAGGGGTAGGTCTCCGGGCCAGACGGGTTTGCAGGTGCGTTTTCGCGAAAACGTCCGTTTCGGGCCATTTTCGTGGGCTATAGCACACGATTTTTAGCACCCGGGTCAATTTTTTTTACAACATCCCAGATGTGCACCGACTCCTAGTAGAAGACATTTGACGAGGTTTCCTTTCTTTTTTGACCGTAGGGTACACGTTTCGCCCTTATTCGGGTCGTTTAGTTGCCTTTCCAACCTAGAATTACTTGCCCAAACGGAAGTCAGAATGATGCATTTCGTCACTCTGAAGATCCCTACTCCACGTACCGACCATAGTTTAATGCATAACTCCACTAGGGGTAGGTCTCCGGGCCAGACGGGTTTGCAGGTGCGTTTTCGCGAAAACGTCCGTTTCGGTCCATTTTGGTGGGCTATAGCACACGATTTTCAGCACTCGTGTCAATTTTTTTTGCAACATCCCGGATGTGCACCGACTCCTAGTAGAAGACATTTGACGAGGTTTCCATTGATTTTTGGACCGTAGGGTACACATTTCGGTCCTTTTTCAGGCCGTCTTGTTGCCTTTCCAACTGAGAATTACTTTCCCAAACGGAAATCAGAATGATGCATTTCATCACTCTAACGGTCCCTGCTCCACGTACCGACCATAGTTTAATGCATAACTCCACCAGGGGTAGGTTTCCGGGCCAGAAGGGTCTGCAGGTGTGTTTTCGCGAAAACGTCCGTTTCGGGCCATTTTCGTGGGTAGCACACGATTTTCAGCACTCGGTTCAATTTTTTTACAACATCCCGGATGTGCACAAACTCCTAGTAGACGACATTTGACGAGGTTTCCTTTGTTTTTTGGATCGTAGGGAACACGTTTCGCCCTTTTTTAGGCCGTTTAGTTGCCTTTCAGCCTAGAATTACTTGCCCAAACGGAAGTCAGAATGATACATTTCGTCACTCTGACAGTCCCTGCTCCACGTACCGACCATAGTTTAATGCATAACTCCACTAGGGGTAGGTCTCCGGGCCAGACGGGTTTGCAGGTGCGTTTTCGCGAAAACGTCCGTTTTGGGCCATTTTCGTGGGCTATAGCACACGATTTTCAGCACTCGGGTGAATTTTTTTACAACATCCCAGATGTGCACTGACTCCAAGTAAAAGACATTTGACGAGGTTTCCTTTGTTTTTTGGACCGTAGGGTACACGTTTCGCCCTTTTTCGGGTCGTTTAGTTGCCTTGCCAACCTAGAATTACTTGCCCAAACGGAAGTCAGAATGATGCATTTCGTCACTCTAATGGTCCCTGCTCCACGTACCGACCATAGTTTAATGCATAACTCCACTAGGGGTAGGTCTCCGGGCCAGAAGGGTATGCAGGTGCGTTTTCGCGAAAACGTCCGTTTCGGGCCATTTTTGTGGGCTATAGCACACGATTTTCAGCACTCGTGTCAATTTTTTTGCAACATCCCTGATGTGCACCGACTCCTAGTAGAAGACATTTGACGAGGTTTCCATTGATTTTTGGACCGTAGGGTACATATTTCGGTCCTTTTTCGGGCTGTCTTGTTGCCTTTCCAACCGAGAATTACTTGCCCAAACGGAAGTCAGAATGATGCATTTTGTCACTCTAACGGTCCCTACTCTACGTACCGACCATAGTTTAATGCATAACTCCACCAGGGGTAGGTCTCCGGGCCAAAAGGGTTTGCAGGTGTGTTTTCGCGAAAACGTCCGTTTCGGGTCATTTTCGTGGGCTGCACATGATATTCAGCACTCGGGTCAATTTTTTTTACATCATCCCGGATGTGCACAGACTCCTAGTAGAAGACATTTGACGAGGTTTCCATTGAGTTTTGGACCGTAGGGTACACGTTTCGCCCTTTTTCGGGCCCTTTAGTTGCTTTTCCAACCGAGAATTACTTTCCCAAACGGAAGTCAGAATGATGCATTTCGTCACTCTGACGGTCCCAGCTCCTCGTACCGACCATAGTTTAATGCATAGCTCCACTAGGGGTAGGTCTCCGGCCCAGAAGGGTTTACTGGTCCGTTTTCGCGAAAACGTCCGTTTCGGGCCATTTTCGTGCGCTATAGCACACGATTTTCAGCACCCGGGTCAATTTTTTTTACAACATCCCAGATGTGCACCGACTCCTAGTAGAAGACATTTGACGAGGTTTCCTTTCTTTTTTGACCGTAGGGTACACGTTTCGCCCTTATTCGGGTCGTTTACTTGTCTTTCCAACCTAGAATTACTTGCCCAAACGGAAGTCAGAATGATGCATTTCGTCACTCTGAAGATCCCTACTCCACGTACCGACCATAGTTTAATGCATAACTCCACTACGGGTAGGTCTCCGGGCCAGACGGGTTTGCAGGTGCGTTTTCGCGAAAACGTCCGTTTCGGTCCATTTTGGTGGGCTATAGCACACGATTTTCAGCACTCGTGTCAATTTTTTTTGCAACATCCCGGATGTGCACCGACTCCTAGTAGAAGACATTTGACGAGGTTTCCATTGATTTTTGGACCGCAGGGTACACATTTCGGTCCTTTTTCAGGCCGTCTTGTTGCCTTTCCAACCGAGAATTACTTTCCCAAACGGAAATCAGAATGATGCATTTCATCACTCTAACGGTCCCTGCTCCACGTACCGACCATAGTTTAATGCATAACTCCACCAGGGGTAGGTCTCCGGGCCAGAAGGGTCTGCAGGTGTGTTTTCGCGAAAACATCCGTTTCGGGCCATTTTCGTGGGTAGCACACGATTTTCAGCACTCGGTTCAATTTTTTTACAACATCCCGGATGTGCACAAACTCCTAGTAGACGACATTTGACGAGGTTTCCTTTGTTTTTTTTGGATCGTAGGGTACACGTTTCGCCCTTTTTCAGGCCGTTTAGTTGCCTTTCAGCCTAGAATTAGTTGCCCAAACGGAAGTCAGAATGACACATTTCGTCACTTTGACAGTCCCTGCTCCACGTACCGACCATAGTTTAATGCATAACTCCACTAGGGGTAGGTCTCCGGGCCAGACGAGTTTGCAGGTGCGTTTTCGCGAAAACGTCCGTTTTGGGCCATTTTCGTGGGCTATAGCACACGATTTTCAGCACCCGGGTCAATTTTTTTATAACATCCCAGATGTGCACTGACTCCTAGTAGAAGACATTTGACGAGGTTTCCATTGATTTTTGGACCTTAGGGTAAACGTTTCGGTCCTTTTTCGGGCCGTCTTGTTGCCTTTCCAACCGAGAATTACTTTCCCAAACAGAAGCCAGAATGATACATTTCGTCACTCTGACGGTCCCTGCTCCACGTACCGACCATAGTTTAATGCATAGCTCCACTAGGGGTAGGTCTCCGGGCCAGAAGGGTCTGCAGGTGTGTTTTCGCGAAAACGTCCGTTTCGGGCCATTTTCGTGGGTAGCACACGATTTTCAGCACTCGAGTCAATTTTTTTGTAACATCCCGGATGTGCACAGACTCCTAGTAGAAGACATTTGATGAGGTTTCCTTTGTTTTTTGGACCGTAGGGTACACGTTTCGCCCTTTTTCGGGCCCTTTAGTTGCTTTTCCAACCGAGAATTACTTGCCCAAACGGAAGTCAGAATGATGCATTTCGTCACTCTGACGGTCCCTGCTCCACGTACCGACCATAGTTTAATGCATAACTCCACTAGGGGTTGGTCTCCGGGCCAGAATGGTTTGCTGGTCCGTTTTCGCGAAAACGTCCGTTTCGGGTCATTTTCGTGGGCTATAGCACACGATTTTCAGCATTCGGGTCAATTTTTTTTACAACATCCCAGATGTGCACAGACTCGTAGTAGAAGACATTTGACGAGGTTTCCTTTGTTTTTTGGACCGTAGGGTACACGTTTCTCCCTTTTTCGGGTCGTTTAGTTGCCTTTCCAACCTAGAATTACTTAACCAAATGGAAGTCAGAATGATGCATTTCGTCACTCTGACGATCCCTGCTCCACGTACCGACCATAGTTTAATGCATAACTCCACTAGGGGTAGGTCTCCGGGCCAGAAGGGTTTGCAGGTGCGTTTTCGCAAAAACGTCCGTTTCGGGCCATTTTTGTGGGCTATAGAACACGATTTTCAGCACTCGTGTCAATTTTTTTGCAACATCCCAGATGTGCACCGACTCCTAGTAGAAGACATTTGACGAGGTTTCCATTGATTTTTGGACTGTAGGGTGCACATTTTGGTCCTTTTTCGGACCGTTTTGTTGCCTATCCAACCGAGAATTACTTTCCCAAACAGAAGCCAGAATGATACATTTCGTCACTCTGACGGTCCCTGCTCCACGTACCGATCATAGTTTAATGCATAACTCCACTAGGGGTAGGTCTCCGGGCCAGAAGGGTATGCAGGTGCGTTTTCGCGAAAACGTCCGTTTCGGGCCATTTTTGTGGGCTATAGCACACGATTTTCAGCACTCGTGTCAATTTTTTTGCAACATCCCGGATGTGCACCGACTCCTAGTAGAAGACATTTGACGAGGTTTCCATTGATTTTTGGACCGTAGGGTACACGTTTCGGTCCTTTTTCGGGCTGTCTTGTTGCCATTCCAACCGAGAATTACTTGCCCAAACGGAAGTCAGAATGATGCATTTTGTCACTCTAACAGTCCCTACTCTACGTACCGACCATAGTTTAATGCATAACTCCACCAGGGGTAGGTCTCCGGGCCAAAAGGGTTTGCAGGTGTGTTTTCGCGAAAACGTCCGTTTCGGGTCATTTTCGTGGGCTACACATGATATTCAGCACTCGGGTCAATTTTTTTTACATCATCCCGGATGTGCACAGACTCCTAGTAGAAGACATTTGACGAGGTTTCCTTTGTTTTTTGGACCGTAGGGTACACGTTTCGCCCTTTTTCGGGCCCTTTAGTTGCTTTTCCAACCGAGAATTACTTGCCCAAACGGAAGTCAGAATGATGTATTTCGTCACTCTGACGATCCCTGCTCCACGTACCGACCATAGTTTAATGCATAACTCCACTAGGGGTAGGTCTCCGGGCCAGACGGGTTTGCAGGTGCGTTTTCACGAAAACGTCCGTTTCGGGCCATTTTTGTGGGCTATAGAACACGATTTTCAGCACTCGTGTCAATTTTTTTGCAACATCCCACATGTGCACCGACTCCTAGTAGAAGACATTTGACGAGGTTTCCATTGATTTTTGGACCTTAGGGTAAACGTTTCGGTCCTTTTTCGGGCCGTCTTGTTGCCTTTCCAACCGAGAATTACTTGCCCAAACGGAAGTCAGAATGATGCATTTCGTCACTCTAACGATCCCTACTCTATGTACCGACCATAGTTTAATGCATAACTCCACCAGGGGTAGGTCTCTGGGCCAGAAGGGTCTGTAGGTGTGTTTTCGCGAAAACGTTCGTTTCGGGCCATTTTCGTGGGTAGCACACGATTTTCAGCACTCGGGTCAATTTTTTTACAACATCCCGGATGTGCACAAACTCCTAGTAGAAGACATTTGACGAGGTTTCCTTTGTTTTTTGGATCGTAGGGTACACGTTTCGCCCTTTTTCAGGCCGTTTAGTTGCCTTTCAACCGAGAATTACTTGCCCAAACGGAAGGCAGAATGATGCATTTCGTCACTCTGACGGTCCCTGCTCAACGTACCGACCATAGTTTAATGCATAACTCCACTAGGGGTAGGTCTCCGGGCCAGACGAGTTTGCAGGTGCGTTTTCGCGAAAACGTCCGTTTTGGGCCATTTTCGTGGGCTATAGCACACGATTTTCAGCACCCGGGTCAATTTTTTTATAACATCCCAGATGTGCACTGACTCCTAGTAAAAGACATTTGACGAGGTTTCCTTTGTTTTTTGGACCGTAGGGTACACGTTTCGCCCTTTTTCGGGTCGTTTAGTTGCCTTGCCAACCTAGAATTACTTGCCCAAACGGAAATCAGAATGATGCATTTCGTCACTCTAACGGTCCCTGCTCCACGTACCGACCATAGTTTAATGCATAACTCCACTAGGGGTAGGTCTCCGGGCCAGAAGGGTATGCAGGTGCGTTTTCGCGAAAACGTCCGTTTCGGGCCATTTTTGTGGGCTATAGCACACGATTTTCAGCACTCGTGTCAATTTTTTTGCAACATCCCGGATGTGCACCGACTCCTAGTAGAAGACATTTGACGAGGTTTCCATTGATTTTTGGACCGTAGGGTACACGTTTCGGTCCTTTTTCGGGCTGTCTTGTTGCCATTCCAACCGAGAATTACTTGCCCAAACGGAAGTCAGAATGATGCATTTTGTCACTCTAACGGTCCCTACTCTACGTACCGACCATAGTTTAATGCATAACTCCACCAGGGGTAGGTCTCCGGGCCAAAAGGGTTTGCAGGTGTGTTTTCGCGAAAACGTCCGTTTCGGGTCATTTTCGTGGGCTACACATGATATTCAGCACTCGGGTCAATTTTTTTTACATCATCCCGGATGTGCACAGACTCCTAGTAGAAGACATTTGACGAGGTTTCCATTGAGTTTTGGACCGTAGGGTACACGTTTCGCCCTTTTTCGGGCCCTTTAGTTGCTTTTCCAACCGAGAATTACTTTCCCAAACGGAAGTCAGAATGATGCATTTCGTCACTCTGACGGTCCCAGCTCCACGTACCGACCATAGTTTAATGCATAGCTCCACTAGGGGTAGGTCTCCGGGCCAGAAGGGTTTACTGGTCCGTTTTCGCGAAAACGGCCGTTTCGGGCCATTTTCGTGCGCTATAGCACACGATTTTCAGCACTCGGGTCAATTTTTTTACAACATCCCGGATGTGCACAGACTCGTAGTAGAAGACATTTGACGAGGTTTCCTTTGTTTTTTGGACCGTAGGGTACATGTTTCGCCCTTTTTCGGGTCGTTTAGTTGCCTTTCCAACCTAGAATTACTTGCCCAAACGGAAGTCAGAATGATCCATTTCGTCACTCTGACGATCCCTGCTCCATGTACCGACCATAGTTTAATGCATAACTCCACTAGGGGTAGGTATCCGGGCCAGAAGGGTTTGCAGGTGCGTTTTCGCGAATACGTCCGTTTCGCGCCATTTTTGTGGGCTATAGAACACGATTTTCAGCACTCGTGTCAATTTTTTTCCAACATCCCAGATGTGCACCGACTCCTAGTAGAAGACATTTGACGAGGTTTTCATTGATTTTTGGACCTTAGGGTACACGTTTTGGTCCTTTTTCGGGCCATCTTGTTGCCTTTCCAACCGAGAATTACTTGCCCAAACGGAAGTCTGAATGATGCATTTCGTCACTCTGACGGTCCCTGCTCCACGTACCGACCATAGTTAAATTTATAACTCCACTAGGGGTAGGTCTCCGGGTCAGAAGGGTTTGCTGGTCCGTTTTCGCGAAAACGTCTGTTTCGGGCCATTTTCGTGGGCTATAGCACACGATTTTCAGCACTCGGGTCAATTTTTTTACAACATCCCGGATGTACACAGACTCGTAGTAGAAGACATTTGACGAGGTTTCCTTTGTTTTTTGGACCGTAGGGTACACGTTTCGCCCTTTTTCGGGTTGTTTAGTTGCCTTTCTAACCTAGAATTACTTACCCAAACGGAAGTCAGAATGATGTATTTCGTCACTCTGACGATCCCTGCTCCACGTACCGACCATAGTTTAATGCATAACTCCACTAGGGGTAGGTCTCCGGGCCAGACGGGTTTGCAGGTGCGTTTTCACGAAAACGTCCGTTTCGGGCCACATTTGTGGGCTATAGAACACGATTTTCAGCACTCGTGTCAATTTTTTTGCAACATCCCACATGTGCACCGACTCCTAATAGAAGACATTTGACGAGGTTTCCATTGATTTTTGGACCTTAGGGTAAACGTTTCGGTCCTTTTTCGGGCCGTCTTGTTGCCTTTCCAACCGAGAATTACTTTCCCAAACAGAAGCCAGAATGATACATTTCGTCACTCTGACGGTCCCTGCTCCACGTACCGACCATAGTTTAATGCATAGCTCCACTAGGGGTAGGTCTCCGGGCCAGAAGGGTCTGCAGGTGTGTTTTCGCGAAAACGTCCGTTTCGGGCCATTTTCGTGGGTAGCACACGATTTTCAGCACTCGAGTCAATTTTTTTGTAACATCCCGGATGTGCACAGACTCCTAGTAGAAGACATTTGACGAGGTTTCCTTTGTTTTTTGGACCGTAGGGTACACGTTTCGCCCTTTTTCGGGCCCTTTAGTTGCTTTTCCAACCGAGAATTACTTGCCCAAACGGAAGTCAGAATGATGCATTTCGTCACTCTGACGGTCCCTGCTCCACGTACCGACCATAGTTTAATGCATAACTCCACTAGGGGTAGGTCTCCGGGCCAGAATGGTTTGCTGGTCCGTTTTCGCGAAAACGTCCGTTTCGGGTCATTTTCGTGGGCTATAGCACACGATTTTCAGCATTCGGGTCAATTTTTTTTACAACATCCCAGATGTGCACAGACTCGTAGTAGAAGACATTTGACGAGGTTTCCTTTGTTTTTTGGACCGTAGGGTACACGTTTCTCCCTTTTTCGGGTCGTTTAGTTGCCTTTCCAACCTAGAATTACTTAACCAAATGGAAGTCAGAATGATGCATTTCGTCACTCTGACGATCCCTGCTCCACGTACCGACCATAGTTTAATGCATAACTCCACTAGGGGTAGGTCTCCGGGCCAGAAGGGTTTGCAGGTGCGTTTTCGCAAAAACGTCCGTTTCGGGCCATTTTTGTGGGCTATAGAACACGATTTTCAGCACTCGTGTCAATTTTTTTGCAACATCCCAGATGTGCACCGACTCCTAGTAGAAGACATTTGACGAGGTTTCCATTGATTTTTGGACTGTAGGGTGCACATTTTGGTCCTTTTTCGGACCGTTTTGTTGCCTATCCAACCGAGAATTACTTTCCCAAACAGAAGCCAGAATGATACATTTCGTCACTCTGACGGTCCCTGCTCCACGTACCGATCATAGTTTAATGCATAACTCCACTAGGGGTAGGTCTCCGGGCCAGAAGGGTATGCAGGTGCGTTTTCGCGAAAACGTCCGTTTCGGGCCATTTTTGTGGGCTATAGCACACGATTTTCAGCACTCGTGTCAATTTTTTTGCAACATCCCGGATGTGCACCGACTCCTAGTAGAAGACATTTGACGAGGTTTCCATTGATTTTTGGACCGTAGGGTACACGTTTCGGTCCTTTTTCGGGCTGTCTTGTTGCCATTCCAACCGAGAATTACTTGCCCAAACGGAAGTCAGAATGATGCATTTTGTCACTCTAACAGTCCCTACTCTACGTACCGACCATAGTTTAATGCATAACTCCACCAGGGGTAGGTCTCCGGGCCAAAAGGGTTTGCAGGTGTGTTTTCGCGAAAACGTCCGTTTCGGGTCATTTTCGTGGGCTACACATGATATTCAGCACTCGGGTCAATTTTTTTTACATCATCCCGGATGTGCACAGACTCCTAGTAGAAGACATTTGACGAGGTTTCCTTTGTTTTTTGGATCGTAGGGTACACGTTTCGCCCTTTTTCGGGCCCTTTAGTTGCTTTTCCAACCGAGAATTACTTGCCCAAACGGAAGTCAGAATGATGTATTTCGTCACTCTGATGATCCCTGCTCCACGTACCGACCATAGTTTAATGCATAACTCCACTAGGGGTAGGTCTCCGGGCCAGACGGGTTTGCAGGTGCGTTTTCACGAAAACGTCCGTTTCGGGCCATTTTTGTGGGCTATAGAACACGATTTTCAGCACTCGTGTCAATTTTTTTGCAACATCCCACATGTGCACCGACTCCTAGTAGAAGACATTTGACGAGGTTTCCATTGATTTTTGGACCTTAGGGTAAACGTTTCGGTCCTTTTTCGGGCCGTCTTGTTGCCTTTCCAACCGAGAATTACTTGCCCAAACGGAAGTCAGAATGATGCATTTCGTCACTCTAACGATCCCTACTCTATGTACCGACCATAGTTTAATGCATAACTCCACCAGGGGTAGGTCTCTGGGCCAGAAGGGTCTGTAGGTGTGTTTTCGCGAAAACGTTCGTTTCGGGCCATTTTCGTGGGTAGCACACGATTTTCAGCACTCGGGTCAATTTTTTTACAACATCCCGGATGTGCACAAACTCCTAGTAGAAGACATTTGACGAGGTTTCCTTTGTTTTTTGGATCGTAGGGTACACGTTTCGCCCTTTTTCAGGCCGTTTAGTTGCCTTTCAACCGAGAATTACTTGCCCAAACGGAAGGCAGAATGATGCATTTCGTCACACTGACGGTCCCTGCTCAACGTACCGACCATAGTTTAATGCATATCTGACGGTCCCTGCTCAACGTACCGACCATAGTTTAATGCATAACTCCACTAGGGGTAGGTCTCCGGGCCAGAAGGGTTTGCAGGTGCATTTTCGCGAAAACGTCAGTTTCGGGCCATTTTTGTGGGCTATAGCACACGATTTTCAGCACTCGTGTCAAATTTTTTGCAACATCCCGGATGTGCACCGACTCCTAGTAGAAGACATTTGACGAGGTTTCCATTGATTTTTGGACCGTAGGGTACACGTTTCGGTCTTTTTTCGGGCCGTCTTGTTGCCTTTCCAAACGAGAATTACTTGCCCAAACGGAAGTCAGAATGATGCATTTCGTCACTCTAACGATCCCTACTCTATGTACCGACCATAGTTTAATGCATAACTCCACCAGGGGTAGGTCTCTGGGCCAGAAGGGTTTGCATGTGTGTTTTCGCGAAAATGTCTGTTTCGGGCCATTTTCTTGGGCTGCACACGATTTTCAGGACTCGGGTCAATTTTTTTTAAACATCCCGGATGTGCACCGACTCCTAGTAGAAGACATTTGACGAGGTTTCCATTGATTTTTGGACCGTAGGGTACACATTTTGGTCCTTTTTCGGACCGTTTTGTTGCCTTTCCAACTGAGAATTACTTTCCCAAACGGAAGCCAGAATGATACATTTCGTCACTCTGACGGTCCCTGCTCCACGTACCGACCATAGTTTAATGCATAGCTCCACTAGGGGTAGGTCTCCGGGCCAGAAGGGTCTGCAGGTGTGTTTTCGCGAAAACGTCCGTTTCGGGCCATTTTCGTGGGTAGCACACGATTTTCAGCACTCGAGTCAATTTTTTTTGCAACATCCCGGATGTGCACAGACTCCTAGTAGAAGACATTTGACGAGGTTTCCTTTGTTTTTTGGACCGTAGGGTACACGTTTCGCCCTTTTTCGTGCCCTTTAGTTGCTTTTGCAACCGAGAATTACTTGCCCAAACGGAAGTCAGAATGATGCATTTTGTCACTCTGACGGTCCCTGCTCCACGTACCGACCATAGTTTAATACATAACTCCACTAGGAGTTGGTCTCCGGGCCAGAAGGGTCTGCAGGTGTGTTTTCGCGAAAACGTCCGTTTCGGGCCATTTTCGTGGGTAGCACACGATTTTCAGCACTCGTGTCAATTTTTTTGTAACATCCCGGATGTGCACAGACTCCTAGTAGAAGACATTTGACGAGGTTTCCTTTGTTTTTTGGACCGTAGGGTACACGTTTTGCCCTTTTTCGGGCCCTTTAGTTGTTTTTCCAACCGAGAATTACTTGCCCAAACGGAAGTCAGAATGATGCATTTCGTCACTCTGACGGTCCCTGCTCTACGTACCGACCATAGTTTAATGCATAACTCCACTAGGGGTAGGTCTCCGGGCCAGAATGGTTTGCTGGTCCGTTTTCGCGAAAACGTCCGTTTCGGGTCATTTTCGTGGGCTATAGCACACGATTTTCAGCATTCGGGTAAATTTTTTTTACAACATCCCGGATGTGCACAGACTCGTAGTAGAAGACATTTGACGAGGTTTCCTTTGTTTTTTGGACCGTAGGGTACACGTTTCGCCCTTTTTCGGGTCGTTTAGCTGCCTTTCCAACCTAGAATTACTTAACCAAACGGAAGTCAGAATGATGCATTTCGTCACTCTGACGATCCCTGCTCCACGTACCGACCATAGTTTAATGCATAACTCCACTAGGGGTAGGTCTCCGGGCCAGAAGGGTTTGCAGGTGCGTTTTCGCAAAAACGTCCGTTTCGGACCATTTTTGTGGGCTATAGAACACGATTTTCAGCACTCGTGTCAATTTTTTTGCAACATCCCAGATGTGCACCGACTCCTAGTAGAAGACATTTGACGAGGTTTCCATTGATTTTTGGACTGTAGGGTGCACATTTTGGTCCTTTTTCGGACCGTTTTGTTGCCTATCCAACCGAGAATTACTTTCCCAAACAGAAGCCAGAATGATACATTTCGTCACTCTGACGGTCCCTGCTCCACGTACCGACCATAGTTTAATGCATAGCTCCACTAGGGGTAGGTCTCCGGGCCAGAAGGGTTTGCAGGAGCGTTTTCACGAAAACGTCCGTTTCGGGCCAATTTCGTGGGCTATAGCACTCGGGTCAATTTTTTTGCAATATCCCGGATGTGCACAGACTCCTAGTAGAAGACATTTGACGAGGTTTCCTTTGTTTTTTGGACCGTAGGGTACACGTTTCGCCCTTTTTCGGGCCCTTTAGTTGCTTTTCCAACAGCGAATTACTTGCCCAAACGGAAGTCGGAATTATGCATTTTGTCACTCTGACGGTCCCTGCTTCACGTACCGATCATAGTTTAATGCATAACTCCACTAGGGGTAGGTCTCCGGGCCAGAAGGGTCTGCAGGTGTGTTTTCACGAAAACGTCCGTTTCGGGCCATTTTCGTGGGTAGCACACGATTTACAGCACTCGAGTCAATTTTTTTGTAACATCCCGGATGTACACAGACTCCTAGTAGAAGACATTTGACGAGGTATCCTTTGTTTTTTGGACCGTAGGGTACACGTTTCGCCCATTTTCGGGCCCTATAGTTAGTTTTCCAACCGAGAATTACTTGCCCAAACGGAAGTTAGAATGATGCATTTCGTCACTCTGACGGTCCCTGCTCCACGTACCAACCATAGTTTAATGCATAACTCCACTAGGGGTAGGTCTCCGGGCCAGAATGGTTTGCTGGTCCGTTTTCGCGAAAACGTCCGTTTCGGGTCATTTTCGTGGGCTATAGCACACGATTTTCAGCATTCGGGTCAATTTTTTTACAACATCCCGGATGTGCACAGATTCGTAGTAGAAGACATTTGACGAGGTTTCCTTTATTTTTTGGACCGTAGGGTACACGTTTCGCCCTTTTTCGGGTCGTTTAGTTACCTTTCCAACCTAGAATTACTTACCCAAATGGAAGTCAGAATGATGCATTTCGTCACTCTGACGATCCCTGCTACAAGTACCGACCATAGTTTAATGCATAACTCCACTAGGGGTAGGTCTCCGGGCCAGAAGGGTTTGCAGGTGCGTTTTCGCGAAAACGTCCGTTTCGGGCCATTTTTGTGGGCTATAGAACACGATTTTCAGCACTCGTGTCAATTTTTTTGCAACATCCCAGGTGTGCACCGACTCCTAGTAGAAGACATTTGACGAGATTTTCATTAATTTTTAGACGTTAGGGTACACGTTTCGGTCCTTTTTCGGGCCGTCTTGTTGGTTTTCCAACCGAGAATTACTTGCTCAAACGAAAGTCAGAATGATGCATTTCGTCACTCTGACGGTCCCTGCTCCACGTACCGATCATAGTTAAATGTATAACTCCACTAGGGGTAGGTCTCCGGGCCAGAAGGGTTTGCTGGTTCGTTTTCGCGAAAACGTCCGTTTCGGGCCATTTTCGTGGGCTATAGCACACGATTTTCAGCACTCGGGTCAATTTTTTACAACATCCCGGATGAGAGACATGGGTACCCATGGGTCCCCACCGGCCAGGGTCCCAGAGGCGCCTGTCAAGTGGACCTGACCTTCCAGAAGACTCGCCGATCTTACAAGTGGGCCCAGCGACCTAATCGAGCACCCGGAAGACCCGCGAAGCCTTGGCGTGCAAGACAAGACACGGCGACCTGGCGCGCCGCCGCCTGTAGCTCCGAGTATCACGGGATACTCCTTGTAATCCGGGAGATAAGCTTCCCACAGTTGTAACCGACCCCGACACGGGTCAAACCGATCTGCGCATGCAAACCCTAGCCCGTCCCCCCATATAAGGCGGCCTAGGGCTCCATGCACAGGGACAACTCATCCTTGCATAATCCACCACCAAACTGGACGTAGGGTTTTACTCTCCGGAGGCCTGAACCAGTCTAAAACCCTTTGTCTCCGTGTTCCTCGCCGCCATACTTGCCTAGTTCCGTGTGCATCCCGTGCATAACCACCTACGCTCTTAGGTCCCGATCCTCCATTAACCTGCAAACCACTAGGGCAACCCCTAGCGGATCTGTCCAGGTCTCACCCCCTGACAGTTGGCGCGTCAGGTAGGGGCGATCGGGAACTCGCTGTGCAGCATGGTGGCCCAATCTGGCGTCGTCTTCCCGGCGAGCATGGCGGCCTTCCTCGCCGACCCCGTGGAGATCTGCTTTGGATCTTTCACGGCGACCTCACCTGCTCCGGCAGCTTCGACTCCCCCAGCGACCCACGAGAAGGTCGTCACGGCGTCCGCCGCCATCCCTGTTCCCGATCTAATATCGGAGACCCACCCACCCAAACCCTGTGACCTTGTCCAGGGGATGGAAAACATCATCGGCTCCATGAGGGAAACCTTGGAGATCTGCGAACGAGCTCAACGCTCGGCGCAGACAGCGCTACGCCACGACATGTTTCCCTTCGGCCTGAAGTCTACGCCCGGCCTTCGCCTGGGCTAACTCTCCATGCCTCCTCAGATCCAATCTGGGCGGCGACCTTCATGCGACCCAAGGCCTGCACCTCGCACTCGGCGCGACCCCCTCGACGTGCCCTGCGCTTACCACAAGGGTGCAAACCACACCCTCCGCGGGTGCCGCCTGCGGAAGAAGATCGATAACGAGCTCCCTCGCCGAGCTAGGCGACCTATCCAGTCTCCGGACTACGGGAAGTTCCAGAAGGTCCGGGTTCGTTTCCCCCCGAACGACCCGGAAGTCATCTTCCGTCAGGTGATGGTGATCTCGGAGAACGAGCCACCACGCGTGGGTGCGACCAACTCTCAGGAGGCGGCTCGTATCGAAGCAAACGCCCACCGCGCTGAGCGACGTGCGGAAGAGCAGCAGCGTGCCTTGCCCTGCGCTCGTGATCTGCGCCTCGAGTTCGAGGAAGCTGGGATCCCGACCTTCAACAGCCCCCAGGCCAACCTGGGCGCAGCCATTACCCGGCTCCAACAAGTCCAGTCGCCTGAAGCCGAGCAAGCCCTCGTGTACCTCCGGGTCGCCAACACCCTGGTGGAAGAGAAGAGCGCGGCCTCCAGGTCCGCCGCGTCATCCTCTACCCGCCACTCGCGCAATCGATCTCATCGACCTGCGCGTAGCCATCTCTCCCCCGTCCAGGAGGAGGTCGCTCAGCACAACCCTGAGCAGCCCGCCCAGCAGCCCGCTGCTGCCCGCGACCTTCGTGTCAACCTCCACACCAACAGGCGTGCTCGCGACGCCCGCACTGTCGTCGACCAACGCCACTGGGAGCGCGAGGAGCGCGAGCTCCGCCGCCATCTGGAATACGACCGTGAGTACAGCGCCCCCGGTGGCGTCCACCGCATCATGGAGCGCGAGCTCCGTGATCAGCACGAGATCAAGAACCAGCGACGTGCCAAGTACAACGCTGATCACGGTGATCCCGCCATCGTCCAGCTCGACCGGGACCGGCAGCCACGTTCCCAGGTGGTCATTCCGGAGCACAGCGTCCACTCCGCGTCACGAGATGCCGCTACGGCAAGAGGCACCAGCGAAGACCTTGCGCTCAACACCTTCCCAGCGCTGGATGCCTGCTTCAAGAGGGTGGAGTACCCCGACAACTTCAAGCCCAACATCAAGCCATATGATGGGCGCTGCGACCCTAGCATCTGGCTATCAACCTACTACGTCGCCGTCAAGGCGGCTGGTGGTAGCTTCGACCACATGACGGCCTACTTCCCACTGGTGATGGGCAAGGCCCCTTCACTCTGGCTCAACAACCTTGCGCCTGGCAGCATCAAGACCTGGGCCGATCTGTCCCAGGCCTTCACGTCGAACTTCCAGGTGACCTACGATCGCCCTGGGAACGCCTTCAGCCTGGGGCGGGTCGTGCAGAAGCCGAAGGAGCGGCTCCGCGACTACAATACCCGGTTCTTCGAGAACCGGAATGAGTGCGTTGGCATCAGGGACGACCAGATCGTCGACAGCTACAAGAAAGGCATCAAAGACCCCAAGGTCTTCGAGAAGATCCATGAGTCCGGCGCCACCAACGTCAAGGAGCTGATGATCGTCGTCAACAAGCTCATGGACACAGAAGACGCGCTCCAGAATTAGTTCGACACCGGTAACGCCGGTACATCTGGTACTGCAGCGGACAAGCTTCGCAAGCGACCTTCCGAGGTCCTGGCGGCCGAAGGGCGGCGAAGTTCGTCCTTCAATCAAGCAGAGTTCGACCTGGCGCTCGACAGCATATGCGGGTTTCATGAGGGGGCCACCCACACCCTCCGCGAGTGCTCCCAGTTCAAGAGGGCCTTCAGCGCCTCTGCGGACCCCAAGCGACCCAGGAATGACGGTGGGCGACACGACAACCGCCCCTACAACAACAACTACCGTCGTGACGACCGACGAGATCGCCGCGACGACCGCCGCGACGAGCGATACGACGATCACCGCAAGCCACCTCACAGCGACCCACCTCGCAACGACCCTGTTCCAGCGGCTCCCCGCGACAAGACGAACTTGCCCCCTCCACCAGCATCGGGCAACCCCAATGGGCCTTTCCAGGCCACAACCCGCGCGATTAACATGATCGTCGACGGAATCAAGTCCAGCACCAGCAGGAGGCGCTACCAGAAGGACAAACGCGACGTCCACCTCGTTCACACTCATCCAATCGTGCCCCTATGATGGTCTGAGCAGCCGATCACGTTCTCCAGAGCTGATCACTGGGTCCATATCCCAGACCCCGGGTCCTACCCGCTAGTCGTCGAGCCTACGATGGATAGAGCACTGCTCTCCCAGACCCTCATTGATGGAGGTAGTGGGCTCAACATCATCTTTGTTGATATCCTCAAGAAGATGGGCTTCGACTTCAACAAGATGACGGAGTGCGACGAGCCCTTCTATGGCATCGTCCCCAGGAAGGCGGCCCAACCCTTGGGTCGAGTCTCCCACCCGGTCACTTTTGGTACGGAGGCGAACTTCCGCACGGAGTACCTCAACTTTGAGGTCACCAACTTCAAGTCCTCCTACCACGCGATCCTAGGTCGCCCGATGCTGGCTAGATTCATGGCCATCCCGCACTACACCTACTTGGTGTTGAAGATGCCGGCTCCGCATGGGGTCCTCTCTGTCAAAGGGGACCTCATCATCTCCTTCAGGTGCAACACGGAGGCTCTCGACCTCGCTGCGACCTCCGCCACCGCCGAGGCCTCCGCGGTCTTGGTGGCTGAGGCCGAAAAAGTCGACCCTGTCGACCAATCTGTCCCGGAGCAGAAGCGCACCGAGACCACCCTAGATGCGGCTCCATCGACGAAGATGGTCTACCTCGGCCTTGCCGACCCAGAGAAGACGATGGTCATCAGCGACGGGCTCGATCCCAAATAGGAACTCGCGCTCACCAGCTTCCTCCGGGATAACGCCGACATATTCGCTTGGAGTCCATCGGATATGCCAGGTGTTCCTAGGGAGCTGGCTGAGCACGACTTGGATGTAAGCAAGACGGCAAAGCCTGTCAAACAGAAGCTTCGCTGCTTTGCGAAAGATCGCAAGGACGTCATTAGGGTAGAGCTAATAAAGCTCCTAACTGCCGGATTTATCCGAGAGTGTAAAAACGCAGTTTGGCTCGCCAACCCGGTTCTTGTACCAAAGAAAACCGGTCAATGGAGAATGTGTATCGATTACACCGATCTCAACAGGCACTGCCCTAAAGACCCCTTCCCTCTTCCGCGTATCGACTAGGTCGTGGACTCCACGGCCGGGAGCGTCCTTCTCTGCTTCCTCGACTACTACTCAGGGTATCACCAGATAGCCCTGAAGGTCTCCGACCAAGACAAGACGGTGTTCATAACGCCCCATGGCATCTACTGCTATACGGCCATGACCTTCGGCCTCAAGAACGCGGGTGCGACCTATCAAAAGGCCATCCAGAAGTGTGTGGCCAGCCAGATCAGCAAGAACGTAGAAGCCTACGTCAATGACGTGGTCGTCAAGACCACTCATGAGGACAAGCTCATAGCTGACCTCGCAGAGACCTTCGCTAACGTCCGCACTTACCGCTGGAAACTCAATCCAGAGAAGTGCATCTTCGGTGTCCCGTCCGGCAAGCTCCTGGGCTTCATGGTCAGCAACCGGGGCATCGAAGCCAATCCCACCAAGGTGGATGCCATCCTCAAGATGAAGCGACCTACTGGCAAAAAGGATGTCATGAAGCTCACAGGCATGATGGCGGCCTTAGGCCGATCATTAGCAAGCTCGGAGAGAAAGGCCTGCCCTTCTTCAAGCTGCTAAAATAGGCGGACAAGTTCACCTGGACCGAGGAGGCGGACCAAGCTCTTGAGCAACTCAAGACCTTCCTCACGACGCCCCCGGTGATGGTGCCCCGGCGCCCAAGGAGCCCTTACTGCTCTACATCTCAGCGACCACCCTGGTGGTCAGCGCTGTCCTGGTGGCTGAGCGACCTGAAGAGGGGCAACCTTACCCCATCCAGCGACTCGTCTACTATGTCAGCGAGGTCCTGTCTGATAGCAAGACCAGGTACAGCCAGCCCAGAAGATGCTTTACGCGCTACTCATGACTTCGCGAAAACTTCAGCACTACTTCCAATCCCACAAGATCAAGGTCGTCTCGGCCTTTCCCCTTGGCGAGATCCTACAGAGTCGTGACACCTCTGGGCGCGTCATCAAGTGGTCTATCGAACTAGGCGAGTTTGACCTAGAGTTCTGCCCCAGGCAGGCCATCAAGTCACAAGTCATCGCAGACTTCGTCTCGGAGTGGACAGAGACTCAGCAGCCTCCGCCGCCGGAGCGACCTGAGCACTAGAAGATGTACTTCGACGATTCCCTGAACCTCGAAGGAGCCGGCACGGGCGTCTTGTTCATCTCCCCTAAGGGCGACTACCTCAAGTACGTCCTCCAGATCCACTACAAGGCGTCCAACAACGGCGCTGAGTACGAGGCCCTCATCCATGGGCTCCGCATCGCCGTCTCCCTCGGGATCAAGCGTCTCCTGGCCTACGGCGACTCAAAGGTCGTCATCGACCAAGTCAGCAAGGAATCCGAAGCTAGGAAGGATACGATGGATGCATATTGTGCCGAGGTGCGCAAGCTCGAGCGTCACTTTGAAGGGCTCGAGTTCCACCACGTCTGCCGCAACAACAATGTCGCTGCGGACATCCTCTCCAAGCTTGGCTCCAAGCGCGCACTGGTTCCGACCGGTGTGTTCGTCCAGGACCTACGCAAGCCGTCCATCAAGCTCATCCCCGACCCAGAGTCGCCTGATGACGAGCTTACCTTGCCCAAAGGTCGCGAGATCCTCATGATCAACGTAGAAGATGATTGGTGCCTCGATTTCATTGCCTTCCTCCTCGAACATCGAGTACCTGAGGACAAGGCAGAGTGAGAAAAGATCACGAGGCGTAGCGCCAACTACGTCATCATTAGCCAGGAACTCTACCGGAGGTCCGCCTCCACCGGAGTACTGATGAGGTGTATCCTGAGATCCGAGGGCCTCAGGCTCTTGGACGAGATCCACGGTGGTGAGTGCGGCAGCCACGCCGCCTCTTCGAACCTGGTAGGCAAGGCCTTCAGGTCTGGCTTTTGCTGGCCCACGGCCTTGGCTGATGCCCAAGGACTTGTACGTCATTGCAAGGGGTGCCAGTTCTTCGCCAAGCAACAACACCTCGCGGCTCAGGCCCTCAGGACCATCCCTTCGTCGTGGCCCTTCGCAGTTTGGGGTCTCGACTCTGTGGGACCTTTCAAGACCGCCCCCCGGCAGCTACAAGCACATACTCGTGGTGGTGGATAAGTTCACCAAGTGGATCGAGGTCCGTCCCGTATCCAGCGTCACGTCGAAAGAGGTGACCAAGTTCATCGAGGAGATCACCCATCGCTTTGGGGTGCCAAATAGGATCATCACCGACCTTGGCACAGCCTTCACAGGAGCCGAGTTCTGGGACTTCTGTCAAGACAGCCTGATCGACGTATACTACTCCTCGGTGGCACACCCGTGGTGTGATGGCCAGGTCGAGCGGGCCAACGGCATGGTCCTACAGGCCATAAAAGACCGCATCTTCAACGGCTCAGTGCCTTACGCCACCAGGTGGCTCTCAGAGCTCCCTCACGTCCTCTAGGGTCTCAGGACCCAGGTCAGCTCGGGTACAGGGTACTCCCCCTTTTTCCTGGTCTATGGATTAGAGGCTATCCTCCCCACCGATGTGGCCTTTGGTGCTCCTCGCATCCAGCACTTCGATGAAGGAGAAGTAGAGCAAACACGCCGGCTCGACCTCGACAACGTCGAGGAACACCGTGTGGCCGCGCTCCTGCACCACACTCACCACGAGCAGCAGCTACGTCGCTACCATGACCGCAACGTGCGGGAACGTTCCTTCAACGTTGGCGACCTAGTCTTGCGGCAGATCCAGAACACCAAGGATATGCACAAGCTCTCTGCGCCTTGGAAAGGCCCCTTCATAGTTAAGGAGGTCATTGGACCGGCGACCTATCGCCTCCAATGGGCCGATGGCCAGGGTGTTCCTAACCCCTGGAACATTGAGCACTTGCGTCGCTTCTATCCTTAGGAGCCTTGTATCATAATAAAGCTATGTACTCCTTACCTTTGTAATTCAATATATAAATATAAAGATTTCTCTTTCAACTTGTTTGTTTTCTGTTCACCCCTCCCCTTCGACACGCTCGGGGCTTGGCTCTAAGCTCGGTCCTTCACGCTCGGGGGCTTGGCTTTGCCAACCTAAGGGTCGCTCGACCTGGGGTCTTCACCTCTATCTTTACCAAGTGTTCCCTTACCACAGCTTCTTATGCATTTTATAAGTATTCCTAGGTCGTGGGGTTGCTTGATCTTGGGTCCCTGACCCCCTCTGCGCGCTGGCCGCACTTAAGCCTCCAACGTCGAGCCGTGTGGTCGGTAAGACGTTCCTCCACTGAGCTGGGTTAGCGGAGGAAAAGGGGTCTCGCAACTTCGTTACCTTTGCGTTCTTATAAAGAGTATACAAAGTAAAATAAGGGATCACGTGACATGTCTTTTTCATTCATGCAATATTTTTATTATATCAAAAGGGTCCACGACCCATTGTTACTAACTGTTTGCTAGTTCTAAGCTACATCTACAGGTCTATTTTCTTCATGATATCATCCGCAGCGGCCTGAATCTCCTCGCTGGCCACCAGCTGCACCAAGTCCAGCTCCTCCTTGACCTTTCCGAGGTCGAACGACGGCTCATGGTGCTTCACCGTGGCCAGTGCGGTAGCTGCGGCGAGCTTGCCGCTTTCCATCAGCAAGGTCTTTATGCGACCTACCGCTCCCTCCAACCGCTCGACGAGCCCTTGCGGATCGCCCTCGAACTTAGGGGCGTACATGTCCACAAGGTACTCGGCGGCCTCCTTGAGGTCGTCCAGCTCCTTCTCCAGATCTGCAGTCATCTCTTGATGATCAATAAGGGTTTACATCGCCCGGCCAAGGTCGATCTCTAGATCCCTGTGCGCCCCAAATTCATAAGCAGCTTTACGGGTGAAGTAAGACTCACTGGCGACGACCTCCTTATGCTTCTCCTTGAGGATCTTCACCTGCTCCTTCGACTCCTTGAGGTCCATCTTCAAGGCAGTCTCCCCCTTCTTGGCCTCTGCAAGTGCCGAGGTCAAGAACGTGTCACCACGATGGTTAAACATACAAGACCAAAGGGGTGTCTCTCGACGTACCTGCGGTGGCGTTCTTCAGATCATCCTCCGCCTCCTTCGCCTTCAGCTTTGTAGCTTCAAGCTCCTGCTTCAAGCCTTCGATGGTAAGCTTAGGGAAGCTATTTCCGCCATTACTACCCCTTGTCTGGGATATCCTATGGCGAAGCCTCTTCCCCAGCAAAACCCGCTCGAGAAGACGATGTCTATATCTCCGTTTGTGTCATCCAAGCTTGTTCTCATTGAGGGTGTAGAATTTTCTACTCCTCATGAGTGTGACTCGGGAGACTCTCTTCACCTTTGTGAAGGCGAACGATCGTCACTATTCTCGACTGAGTTTCAGCCTCTTCCCGCTGGCCCGTATCATGTTGCTTTTGATCATGGTCGAGAGTCAACATCGAGCCTCCACGATGCATCTCTTGAGATAGAGAACTCATGGGCCATGGAATTTTGTGAGGCACCGACTCTGGAATTTATGGGCAAAGGTTCTGCAGATAAGCATAGTAGTTTCATTCTTGATACACCACATGAACCATGCTTGCATCATGCCTATCCAAAGCATGCTCGAGGGCTACAATCACCTTCTGGTCCTCTTTTGCAAAATGTTTAGAAGGTTGATTGTGGATGCATATGTCTATCATAAGCATATCAGATTTCGTGTGTGCATTGTGGCACTAACCTTGCAGCTAAAGCTTCACCGATACATCAAGATTGGTGGTGAGACGGGAATGACACCACCAACGATGGCTGCAAGATGAAGTTCCTATGGTCGAGCTTATGACCAATAAATAAACAAAGGACTACCAGGAGATAGCCTGGATTAGCTTAGGTTTCATTTCCCTTTCGAATAAAAGCAAGAACATGTTTTTAGGATAAGTCGTCCTTCGGGTATTTTTGGTCACTAACCTTTCAGGTGGAGATTGAAAAGAAAGACGGATAGATGATGCCTATGAACATGTGAGCCACATCATTTACAACACCTAGATACGCTTTGGTGAGGGAACATTTACAAAGGAAGCTTGATCACCACACACTTGAGTTTTATTGCCTAGCAATGCAAACTTCAAGTGTGGGGGAGGTATGTGAGCATCCTGAGTACAGTTCCTCCTCTACCAAATCTGATCCTGGTGTGGTGATGATGTCAGCTCTTGCATCTTGCCCACTAGTTAGGTAAGTCCTGCTTTTGACATTAAACAAAGCCCTTCCGGGAGGTTCTTGAGGTTCACCGTCTTATGCTCATGCTTATGTTCCTTTTGATAATAGCTTGATCATGCTTTCATGTTTCCTTTATCTTTGTTCATATGCTCTGGTTTGAATGAATGAATGCGTCAAACATTCATAGACTGTTTTAAATTAAGCATGGTGCTTAGGTTAAAATTGTCTTCTTCAATCAAAATAAGACATGGTGTCGGGTTTTGATTGATGAACCTTAGAGTTATATTTTCATAGATCTTGGTTGCATGTATGCGGACTAACCCTTGCAGGAAATCATCAATTCCAAATGGGTAAGTCATTAAGCTAGATTCATATGGGAAGGTGAGTTAAGGTGTCAAATTTATGTTGCACAACATACAAAGGTGGTACATATGACCTCTCAAAGGTCCAAGGTAAGTATATTCCCCTTTGTGCATGAAGTGCAGTATTGATCTAACCCTGCTTGAGCAAATGACATGGTGACAATAAAATTAAAAAAAACAACAAAAATATTTGCTTTTAAATAAAGGCTCTATGGTTCTCAAACCAGTAGAGTCCATCTTTTGTTTCCACTTTTGCTTGAAGAACAGCACCAGTACAAGCACCAGTGTGGGGGAGTTCTCTCAAGCTCATCATGGACATATCCACTCGAGAACTCCCACACAAAGGCTGCACGACATTGACTATGCCTTCATGACAAGGACAAGGTAAACTAGGGTGAGCTGGCTATGCCACAAGTCAACCGAATCACCACTAGTCTTCCTTGTTCCCTTATCCTTCAGAAGCGATGGTATGTGCACCCTTCACCTCACTCTCTACCTTTGAGTTCGAATGATCCTCAATTCTTATCCAATAAATCAAACTCAAATATCGGTGTTTTGTTTGCTCTCCATGATTCCTGTGGTTGGCTTGCATATGTTTTATTCCTTACTCATCATCTTGATGCTTGTGAACAAATATCATTAGGAAACTCATGCTTATCTAAGTAGTTGGCGTTTGTGATATGGTTTGATGATATGATCTTTGCTCTTTATGTTTGAGTGCTTGGGAATTTTATTTGAAAACATCATGAAACCCTTTGCAAAGTTCCTCTTTGATATGCCACAGTCCTACCAAAGCCATATGATGTTCATAGTTGAAAACCTTATACTCATATGCTGCTTGTTATTGCATTGAGCTTTGTCAAATTCTGTGACCCTTGTCAGAATTCTCTTCACTACTTTCATGATCAAGATTCATGTGCACACCACCATTTTCCCCCTTGCTATGCTTCTACATTGGAAGTTAGCATTGTATCATTCATCCATTCCACAAAATAAAGCTCCATGCATTGTTCCATGATTTATCCCTCTCCAAATATCTCTAAAAGAGATTGGGCTATATATATATATATATATATATATATATATATAAAGAGAAAGACATGCTCAAAAAGGCATGATCTAAAAAAAAGAGAAAAAAAAGAGAACAGAGAGATAGCCCATATTTCGAAAATTTCAAAAAGGAGAGCGGAGAAAATCATGCAAAAAGGAGTTCCATAACTTAGAAGGTAATAACTAGCACCCATTCCGGGCCTAGTATCCACCTTACCATACTCACCATATCCATACACGTGCACATCTTGATCTGATTGTATGATTTGATTTTCTCTGTGGATCCAGTCTTTGACTTTGCAATATATGTGATACAAGTATGCCTTATCCTTTATCCTACCCTGAGCTCCACATATAGCCGTCATTAGAAGTAGGGTAAAGAAAGGCAATATAATGCCTTGGTGAGGACATATACACATTGAGTGATATGAGAGAATCAAATGAGGAGCTAAGCAAGATTTGTTTTGGAAATTTATTGCAAAACCCCAAGTTACTTGACATGATGAGCAGGAGTGATTTGATTCATGACCGTTCCATTCTTCAACTACCCAAGATAGCATGATAGACACTTCATAAGTTCATGAGTACAAGGTATGGTTTGGAATATCTCTTATGCTTGCTTCATACCTTTGGATATCATGTCTCACCTTGATCTGACTCCCTTCACTCGGGACGAGCAAAGGTCAAGTGTGGGAGAGTTGTTGACGGCTGTTAAGTGCTACTTTTACACCATCAATACCTGCATAATATAATTGTAAAAGGATCATCAACACTAGAATAGGGCTTTATACTGACGATTTCCACAAGTGTTGGTGTTTCTAGCTTTTGTCGTAGGATGCACCGAAATGCGTGCCAAATGGTACAGTTGAGAGCAAGTGATCCAATGGCTATTAAAGGACGTCATCATAAACAACCTCAAATGCCAATTTGGACTGCACCATTGCGACGGGCTCGTCGAGAAGATCGAAATGGATATATCATATGTCTACTTCTGAGTCCGGATGAAAGAGATATGCACAAGACAAGATCACCATCTTGATATGTGGGCCCGGTGGGACCCACACCAGACCACGTGGCGACGTGTTGCCACGTTGGATGCCATGTGTCCATGACACATCACCAATCCAAGGAAACACACCTTCGACCAATCAGGAGCCAGTACACGGATTCAAGGGCCCACAACCAGAGCAAACCGCCTCCAACCGACCCATACACCGGGAACCGCCTTGAGGACCCACCTAGCAGTCACCCAGACGAAAGGCGGCGCGATCAGAGCCGACCCGGGTTCGGCCGACCCCACAGGTCGGCCGACCCCACCTTAAGCCGGTTCGCGCCCATCCTCCACGTGTCGTCTCCCCATTGGATCCTAAGGGCATTCCCGTGGTGCTTGGGGTGTTCTCGCGCGGTGACACAGGCCTATAAATAGAAGGAGAGAGGGCTAGAATAGGAGCATCCCATTCTCCTCCTCCTCTTTAGAAACACTTGTTTCCTCCCTCATGTGATCTCTCATGGATCAATTGAGTTGATCCATGAAGGTGAGAGTAGGTGCTAGGTAGAGTGTGGTGTTGGTGAGAGTGTCATGTTCTTCATTTAGAGCAAAGTGAGTATTCTTGTATTTTCCAATTAAACTAAAGTGTTATTCATGCATGACTGATATGTTCTTGAGTTCTTTGTTTGTTCATCATTTAGAGGCCCGTGTTCTTCATGAACGCGCTTCCTCGATCTAGTTGACGAACAAGTTACTCACGCTTTTGTGTTTGTTCATAAGTTAGAGGCTCGTGTTCTTCACGAACACGACCCTTGATCTTCTGTTATAAACATATAAGGTTGTAACCTGTTTGTATGTCTGCTAGTCTAATCAGAGTTAGTGGATGCTTCTTTATCCTAATCTAGACCAAGTTCATCCGTGATTCCTTGCATATGTTAGCGTATAGCTGAGTGAGTTCGGGTCTCTCCCTCGTGGGTTCGTTGCTCCATATTTATACGGAGTGCTATAGTGTTTCTACGGGAGCTCAGACGTAGCCGTGCTATAGTAGTAATCGGTGGTGTAGACGTGCGGTGGATCTAAGCACGGCGGTGCCGGCGAATCTATGCGCTGGAGCTCCTGGCGGCGGATTGGAAACCCTAGCTGTTGCGGGGAATGAAAGCGAGTGGGGTCCTCGACCCTTCACTCGGCCTTTTATAACTGGGCCGCCTTAGTGCGGTGGGCCGCGACGCCCTAAACGTCCCTTCGAATTCGGCGACATCACCGGCGACCCAACAGATACATTTCCTAACGGCTCTTTCGGCCTAACGGCTACAGGCAGTAATGGCTCGAGCCGTGCGGGAATCCATGCTCGTTGGTTTTCTGCCCTATGGCCTAGCGTCTATGGACTCGCTATGCCTTACTTCAAGCCCCCTCCCCTTTATTTTCTTCAAGGTCTCTCGGCCTTTGACGACCTCCGGGTCCATGACAACACCTTCACAAGGTCGACAGGTACTACCGCTTGGTAGGTCGCCTCAGCTCTCACTATCGGGCTCGCACCCCTGGGCTCTTAGGTCCTGCTACCTACTGATCACCTTAGCCTCTATGGCTGGTTTTGTACCAACGGCCCCGTGCTTAAAGGCTCCACTGCCCGTTGGCGGCTTCCGGGTCAAGTAGCACCTCCTTGAGGTTGCTAAGGTCCTGCTACCTATTACATTGCCTTCATGGCTATACCGACGCCCCCGTGCTTAATGGCTCCACTGCCCGTTGGCGACCTCTTGGTCAAGTGGCACCTCCCTGAGGTTGCTAAGGCCCTGCTGCCTTCTAGGTCATTTAGACCTAGGTTTTTTCAGGTTGACTACCTGCGTTGTGTCACTGCACAATGGCCGTGCCGACCTAGGTCGACACGGGTCCATCATCTCTACGAAAGGCCTCTTGAAGGTCGGTGTGCTATTACAGCCCCGCTAGGACCTTGGTATCCGTACCATTGCAGCCCGGGCACCCTTACAAACTACTAAAGCCATGACACTGTTCATGCAAAAACTATATTTACAGCTTCTTAAGCTACAAAGAGCTTGGCCCTTGGCCAAATTACAAGATACAAAGATCTTAAAGGTCCTGAATTACCTTCCAAAGTGCTTACGACTAAGTCTACACTAATAAGGCTTGTCGCAAGCTTTCTTCTGGCTTCAGGGCCTACTCGATGACCTCTACAGCTACTGTGGAGGCAGCTGCCACACAACCACCTCTACTCGCGCACCAACCAGTCTCTTGCAGCGCCCAACATCAAGTCTGAGCTTCGCCACAAGATTGCAGAAGGTCCGAGCTTTAACACCAACCTCGCCGGGTGGAGCGCGGTGCTCACTAGCATCACATCAGGCCTGAAAGTGTCAGGGCTGACGATGCAATTGCTGCTTCATACTCCTTCCGGGCTCCTCGGTGAGGCTAGGAGAAGAGGCCAATCGAGTTCTTCGAGCCTCGCAAGCATTCTTCTAGCTCCAAGCATGAACTACATCACCTCTACACTCTGGTGGGTGGACACAAGCCCACGGCGTGGCAATATTACTACACTGGGTCATCTTGGATCCCATCTGAAGATTGGCGCGGTTTGCTTCAAACCTTGGTCACCTATTTATACCACCAAACACATGCCATCCAGTTTTACTCACCAGGCCAACTTGCGTGGCATCCTTATCCTTGAAGACACTGTGCCCTTGTGGAGCACGAGGTCACTGTTCGCCTGTGAAAGGTATCGGTGCGCCTGACCCCTACCTAATTGCACACAGCGGCACCTTTGTCCTTTGCGGGTGGCAACAACCCATGCTTCATGAGTACGCTGGCCTGTGACCGTACAGTGCACTCGTGACCCTGGTTATGACAGACCTGTCACCTGCTACCCTCTACAAGATTTTGGAGCTCTTGTCCTCTAGCGTCGACACTACAAGAGCATCTGTTTCCTAAGCAGAAGGTCGTAGGTTCGGCTAATTCTTCTTCTTGTTCTTCTTTGAGCATCAAACCGGCCATCTTGGTCACTTTGCTGCTCGGGGGCTATTACACTAGTGCGTCTTCGACGCCCTATTTTCTTCGGGTCGCCTCGACCTAATGGAAGCCTGCTTCCATCGCATCTCGGCTCGACCTACCCCTGGTAGGCTTGTTGACCTTTCTGAAGGTCGTGACTCCTACTACAACATGCCTGATTCAGGTTAGGTCGCCGGTTCTGCAAGATCTACGCCTCGTCTTCACTTCGACCTCATGGTCCTTCGACCCAGGAGCTCGACGCTTAAACTTCGTGCGCGCATCGGAGGGGTTTTTTTTCTTTCTTGATCCCCGTGCACCGTTCACAACCTCGACGGTGCCGCGCCTCTGCTGCTCTTTGACACAACCCCGCCTCGGCCGCTACGCCTACACATCGATCGGGGGCTTAAGAGACATGGGTACCCATGGGTCCCCACCGGCTAGGGTCCCAGAGGCCCCTGTCAAGTGGACTCGACCTTCCAGAAGACTCACCGACCTTAGAAGTGGGCCCAGTGACCTAATCGAGCACCCGGAAGACCCGCGAAGCCTTGGCGTGCAAGACAAGACACGGCGACCTGGCGCGCCGCCGCCTGTAGCTCCGAGTATCACGGGATACTCCTTGTAATTCGGGAGATAAGCTTCCCACAGTTGTAACTGACCCCGACACGGGTCAAACCGACCATAGTTTAATGCATAACTCCACCAGGGGTAGGTCTCCGGGACAAAAGGGTTTGCAGTTGCGTTTTCGCGAAAACGTCCGTTTCGGGCCATTTTCGTGGGCTATATCACACGATTTTCAGCACTCGGGTCAATTATTTTACAACATCCCGGATGTGCACAGACTCCAAGTAGAAGACATTTGACGAGGTTTCCTTTGGTTTTTGGACCGTAGGGTACTCGTTTCGCCCTTTTTCGGGCCCTTTAGTTGCTATTCCAACCGAGAATTACTTACCCAAACGGAAGTCAGAATGATGCATTTCGTCACCCTGACGGCTGTTTCGCAAAAACTTCTGTTTCGGGCCATTTTCGTGGGCTATAGCACACGATTTTCATTTGACGAGGTTTCCATTGATTTTTGGACCGTAGGGTACACGTTTCGGTCCTTTTTCGGGCCGTCTTCTTGCCTTTCCAACCGAGAATTACTTGCCCAAACGGAAATCAGAATGATGCATTTCGTCACTCTAATGGTCCCTGCTCCACGTACCGAGCATAGTTTAATGCATAACTCCACCAGGGGTAGGTCTCCGAGCCAGAAGGGTTTGCAGGTGCGTTTTCGTGAAAACGTCCGTTTCGGGCCATTTTCGTGGGCTATAGCACACGATTTTCCGCACTCGGGTCAATTGTTTTGCAACATCCCGGATATGCACCGACTCCTAATACAAGACATTTGATGAGGTTTCCATTGATTTTTGGACCGTAGGGTACACATTTCGGTCTTTTTTCGGGCCGTCTTCTTGCCTTTCCAACCGAGAATTACTTGCCCAAACGGAAGTCAGAATGATGCATTTCGTCACTCTGACGGTCCCTGCTCCACGTACCGACCATATTTTAATGCATAACTCCACTAGGGGTAAGTCTCCAGGCCAAAAGGGTTTGGAGGTGCGTTTTCGCGAAAACGTCCGTTTCGGGCCATTTTTGTGGGCAATAGCACACGATTTTCAGCACTCGTGTCAATTTTTTTGCAACATCCCGGATGTGCACCGACTCCTAATAGAAGACATTTGATGAGATTTCTATTGATTTTTGGACCGTAGGGTACACATTTCGGTCCTTTTTCGGGCCGTCTTCTTGCCTTTCCGACCGAGAATTACTTGCCCAAACGAAAGTCAGAATGATGCATTTCGTCACTCTAATGGTCCCTGCTCCACATACCGACCATAGTTTAATGTATAACTCCACCAGGGGTAGGTCTTCGGGCCACAAGGGTTTGTAGGTGCGTTTTCGCGAAAACGTCTGTTTCGGGCCATTTTCGTGGGCTATAGGACACGATTTTCAGGACTCGGGTCAATTTTTTTTGCAACATCCCGGAAGAGCACAGACTCCTAGTAGAAGACATTTGACGAGGTTTCCATTGATTTTGGACCGTAGGGTACACGTTTCGGTCCTTTTTCGGGCCGTCTTGTTGCCTTTCCAACCAAGAATTACTTGCCCAAACGGAAGCTAGAATGATGCATTTTATCACTCTAACAGTCCCTGCTCCACGTACCGACCATACTTTAATGCATAACTCCATCAGGGGTAGGTCTCCGGGCCAGAAGGGTTTGCAGGTGCGTTTTCGCGAGAACGTCCGTTTCGGACCATTTTTGTGGGCTATAGCACACGATTTTCAGCACTCGCGTCAATTTTTTTTGCAACATCTCGGATTTGCACAGACTCCTAGTAGAAGACATTTGACAAGGTTTCCATTGATTTTTGGACCGTAGGGTACACATTTTGGTCCTTTTTCGGACCGTCTTGTTGCCTTTACAACCAAGAATTACTTGCCCAAACGGAAGCTAGAATGATGCATTTCGTCACTCTGATGGTCCCTGCTCCACATACCGACCATAGTTTAATGCATAACTCCACCAGGGGTCGGTCTCCGGGCCAGAAGGGTTTGCAGGTGCGTTTTCGCGAAAACGTCCGTTTCGGGCCATTTTTGTGGGCTATAGCACACGATTTTCAGCACTCGGGTCAATTTTTTTTGCAACATCCCGGATTTGCACAGACTCCTAGTAGAAGACATTTGACGAGGTTTCCATTGATTTTTGGACCGTAGGGTACACATTTTGGTCCTTTTTCGGACCGTTTTGTTGCCTTTCTAACTGAGAATTACTTTCCCAAACGGAAGCCAGAATGATGCATTTCGTCACTCTGACGGTCCCTGCTACACGTACCGATCATAGTTTAATACATAACTCCACCAGGGGTAGGTCTCCGGGCCAGAAGGGTTTGCAGGTGCGTTTTCGCGAAAACGTCCGTTTCGGGCCATTTTTGTGGGCTATAAGCACACGATTTTCAGCACTCGGGTCAATTTTTTTACAACATCCCGGATGTGCACAGACTCCTAGTAGAAGACATTTGACGAGGTTTCCATTGATTTTTGGACCGTAGGGTACACATTTTGGTCCTTTTTCGGACCGTCTTGTTGCCTGTCCAACCAAGAATTACTTGCCCAATCGGAAGCTAGAATGATGCATTTCGTCACTCTCACGGTCCCTGCTCCACGTACCGACCATAGTTTAATGCATAACTCCACCAGGGGTAGGTCTCCGGGACAGAAGGGTTTGCAGGTGCGTTTTCGCGAAAACGTCCGTTTCGGGCCATTTTCGTGGGCTATAGCACACGATTTTCAGCACTCGGGTCAATTTTTTTACAACATCCCGGATGTGCACAGACTCCTAGTAGAAGACATTTGACGAGGTTTCCTTTGTTTTTTGGACCGTAGGGTACACATTTCGCCCTTTTTCGGGTCGTTTAGTTGTCTTTCCAACTGAGAATTACTTGCCCAAACGGAAGTCAGAATGATGCATTTCGTCACTCTGACGGTCCCTGCTCCACGTTCTGACCATAGTTTAATGCATAACTCCCCTAGGGGTAGGTCTCCGGGCCAGAAGCGTTTGCAGGTGCGTTTTTGCGAAAACGTCCATTTCGGGCCATTTTAGTGGGCAATAGCATACGATTTTCAGCACTCGTGTCAATTTTTTTGCAACATCCTGGATGTGCACCGAGTCCTAATACAAGACATTTGACGAGGTTTCCATTGATTTTTGGACCGTAGGGTACACGTTTCGGTCCTTTTTCAGGTCGTCTTCTTGCCTTTCCAACCGAGAATTACTTGCCCAAACGGAAGTCAGAATGATGCATTTCGTCACTCTAATGGTCCCTGCTCCACGTACCGAGCATAGTTAAATGCATAACTCCACCAGGGGTAGGTCTCCAAGCCAGAAGGGTTTGCAGGTGCGTTTTCGTGAAAACGTCCGTTTCGGGCCATTTTCGTTGGCTATAGCACACGATTTTCCGCACTCGGGTCAATTTTTTTGCAACATCCCAGATGTGCACAGACTCCTAGTAGAAGACATTTGACGAGGTTTCCATTGATTTTTGGACCGTAGGGTACACTGTCGACCAAGCATCCCTGGGTCCACCAACACATTGTGGGCCATACCCGGGAGATGAGTTCCTGTACACCTGGACTACTCGACTAGTGGGCCACGGTGCTGGTACCGTGGACCACAAGGCAAGACAAGGCGGACTAGGACTTGTACTAAGACTAGGATAGCTTTCCATACCTTGTATAGGCTACTTCGGGTCCTACTCGAATAGTACCCTTGTACCAATCCGACTTGTAACCCTGCCTCCCGTGGCCTATAAGGCGAGGCAGGGACCCCTTTCGAAACACACGCAATCAATACAGAGGCACGCAGCATACAGGACGTAGGGTATTACGCACATTGCGGCCCGAACCTGTCTAATTGTGTGCCCCGTGTCTCACCATCGTGTTCCTGATCTCGGCGAGCCCCACCGCACAATCTACAACTTCGGGTACCCCGTCGTAGGCTCGGTGTCTAAAACACTGACAGCTGGCGCATCAGGTAGGGGATCTCGTCGTTGATCCACTGGCGAACTCGATGGCTCTCGTCACCATCAAGCCGATCGTCGCTTTCCAGCATGGCGACACCTTCGTTTTCGGCTCCTGGGTTTGCGTTGCTGATGGCGCCGGATCGTTCCTGCGTTTTCTAGCGTCAACTCCGGAGTCAAAGCTCATGTCCTCGACGCTAAGCTTCGAAGGAGAATCTCGTTGAAAATTTCGGCGAAATTTCGATCTCTGATCCACTCAGAGAACTCGAGTCGGAGTCCGAGTACAACTCGACTTCGCCTCCTATCCAGCCTGAGTTGCTTTCATCAGCTTCACAGCTTGCGCTCAGCCTGGATAACACTCCAGCACCACTTCTTTTCGGTCATTGCCATGTCAGTGCCGCTTACCAAGCCGCATTGAAGCGCCTCATGTGCCCTGGCCCGAAGATTATGCTCGAGTACTCTTCAGATTCGGACGACAACTTCGACTACTCTTCGGATTCTTCTGAGTTCGAGTTCGACTACGGTTCGGATTCTGCTGACGTTCAACAATTGTCTGGCCCTGCTCATGGACTGGTGATCACATCGACACCTAAGGGTAGATTCGTCTACTGGCCTGAGCATGTGCCTGCTGATCTCGCCTTGGATGATCAGGAGCGCTTTATCGCTTGTCTCGACAACTTACCTTTCCAGGAAGGCGTGAAGCTTGTTGATTATGACACCAATACTGAGCTCATTCAGAGTACGGGTACTTATTCATCGCATCGAGAAGTGTTCATCGTTGATGCATCTACTCCGCAAGGGCATCGTTACAATTATCGTTACCCGGATGATGTGTCCGATGACGAACTCTCTGCTAATGCTCCTGCTGATGAAACCGTGGAGGTCAAGGCTGCACGTCGCCAACGCAATGTTGATCGTGCAACTCTTTGTCGGGAACTCGCAGAAGCTCTACCTACCCGTAATCTTCAAGAGGCTCTAGATGCGGTTACTACTCGTGAGTATCGTACTCCAGAAGAAGCCATTAATGCGATCAATCTACTCGGTCGCTCTATGCCTCGTGACAGGGTGACTGCTGAAGTCGCGAAGCCGGCTGAACTAGCCTACACTATGCTACGACAGAATACCAGTGCTCCTAGTCACCATGGCAGCAGTGGGGGTGCTCATCGTACTACTCCTACTCCTAATTGCACACGTCCGGAAGCTAGCAACAAGGGCAAAGGCGATGATGGCAGTGTCAACAGCAAGTCTGGAGATTCTCACTACGACGCTCGTACAACTATCAACGCTAGACGCGCTGAGCGTGAGAAGCAAAAGGATAATGACTCTGATTCTTTTCCTGCTTTCTCCACTCGACTTCAAGCTTTGTATCTTCCGGAGAAATTCAAGCCTTACCGCATCTCAAAGTATGATGGCAAGCAAGATCCAAGGCAGTGGTTGCGCTGTTATGCAATGTCCATCTCAAACGCCGGAGGCAATGATGATACCAAGTGTATCTATTTCCCTTTTGTCCTTGAGCAAGAGCCCCTCACATGGTTTGAGTCTCTCAAACGTGGCTCCATAGACAATTGGGGACAACTCAAGCATCGCTTCACCAGCAACTTCACGGGTTCTTTGGGCCGTCAAGGCACCAGGATGGACCTTGCCCTGATCAAGCAAAAACAAGGCGAGACTCTTCGTGAGTACATGCGCCGCTTCTTTGAGAAAAGGGCGACTGTTGTTGATGTCACTGAAAAAGAAGTCATAGACACCTTCCAGGATGGTTTCCATGATGACAGGCTATTCCAAGACTTTGGTCGCGCTCGCCCAGCCAACATTACTAAGCTTAAGGAGATGATCACTCATTGGGCAGACGAGGAAGACAAAGCTCGGAATCGGTTCAAGCATCTTCGCAGCAACCAGAACAACAACCACAATAATAATGCTAGTGGAAGCAGCAGCGGCAAGCAGCAGCAGGGCAACCGCCAAGGGAATAACTACTCGAGTAATCCCAATCGCAAGCGCAAGCCTGAGAACACTGTTGCAGCTATGGAAACTACCGCCAAGCCTGAAGATGATCCTCACTGGGCAACATTGACCAAGCAGAAATGCCCATGGCACCCAGAGGGCGATCATACTACAGAGCAGTGTTACCAACTTCGACGTGCGTTGAAGAACACACCCGAACCAACGCATCCAAACCCGTGATATCCCAAACACAAGGGGAAGAAGGCTAACACAGACAAAGACACTGGGTTCCAGAACCCGTCGAACACTATCAATGTCATATTTGGTGGAATTCCAACCAAGCGCATGCAAAAGCTAGCTCTCAGGGAGATTATGTCCATCGAACCAGCAGCTCCCACTTATCTTAAGTGGTCTGAAACCCCCATTACCTTCTCAAGGGCGGATCAATGGACTAGTTTTTCTGAGCTAGGACGATATCCTCTCGTTCTGGATCCAGTGGTGGCAGGCTCCAGGCTTACCAAAGTTCTTATTGATGGTGGCAGCGGTCTCAATGTCCTGTTTGCCAAGACTTTGAAGAAGATGGGCCTGGATATCACCAATATGCTTACCAAGACCAACTCACCATTCTATGGTATCATCCCGGGCAACGTAGCTGTTCCTTTGGGCTCAGTTGTACTACCCATTACCTTTGGGACCAAGGATCACTATCGCACCGAGTACATCAAGTTTGAGGTTGCTGATTTCGAGACTTCTTACCATGCCATCATTGGCAGGCCTGGTCTTGCTAAGTTCATAGCTATCCCTCACTATGTCTACTTAGTTCTCAAGATGCCAAGCCCCAAAGGAGTTCTCTCATTGCAAGGGGATCTAAAGCGTTCCTACGACTGCGACACAGAAGCCGTGGAACTTGCCTCGACTACTCAAGTACCCAACGCAATGATGGAAGTCTTCACTGCCGCTAAAAAGCTTGCTCCGAGCGAGCTGGAGGTTCCTAAGAAGACTGACAACAACAACAAGCCTGCACCATCTAGTGACGTCCTGCTCAAAGCCATTGACCTCAGTACTGGTGACAGTAGCATGACGACCATGATCAGTGCACAGCTTGATCCTAAATAGGAAGACGCGCTCGTCAACTTTCTTCGGGCCATCCGTGATATCTTTGCGTGGAAGCCATCTGACATGCCAGGTGTGCCCAGGAGGTTGATTGAGCACTCACTCAGCGTCGATCCTAACGCTACCCCCAAGAGACAACATCTTCATCGCTTTGCTGACGATCGCAGGGCTGCTATCTAGAAAGAGCTCGCTAAACTACTCGCGGCTGGCTTCATCTGAGAAGTTTTTCACCCGCAGTGGCTCACTAACCCTGTGCTTGTCAGAAAAAAGAACTCTAATGACTGGAGGATGTGTGTCGACTACACTGATCTTAACAAGCATTGCCCCAAGGATCCTTTCGGGTTGCCGCGGATTGATCAAGTCATTGACTCTACGTCGGGCTGTGCTCTACTCTGTTTCCTGGATTGCTACTCTGGTTATCATCAAATTGCAATCAAGGAATCTGATCAAGAGAAGACCGCATTTATCACCCCATTTGGTGCTTATTGTTACACAACAATGTCCTTCGGGTTGAAAAATGCTGGTGCTACATATCAAAGGGCTACCCAAGCATGCTTCAAAAAGCAACTTCACAAGAACGTGGAAGCATACGTGGATGACATCGTTGTCAAGACTAGGGATCCAAACATGCTTATCATGGATCTTGAGGAAACTTTTGCTTCACTACGTGAATACCAATGGAAGCTCAATCCCAATAAGTGCGTCTTTGGCGTATCTTCAGGAAAACTACTCGGGTTCATCATCAGCCATCGTGGCATCGAAGCAAACCCTGAGAAGATTACTGCCATCTCCAACATGCAAGCTCCGACTACTATCAAAGATGTCCAGAAGCTTACTGGTTGCATGGCGTCACTCAATCACTTCATCTCACGACTTGGAGAACGGGGCCTTCCTTTCTTCAAGTTACTCAAGTGGCAGGAGAAGTTTACATGGACAACTGAAGCTGATCAAGCTCTTTATCAGCTCAAGGAGTTCTTATCCAAGCCTCCAATCCTCACAGCTCCTCTGCCCAATGAAGAGCTCTTGCTCTACATTGCTGCGACTACTAATGTCGTTAGCACTGTTATTGTCATTGAGCGGCAGGAAGAAGGCCATGGCTACCCTGTCCAGAGGCCTGTCTATTTCGTCAGTGAAGTACTCTCAGAGTCCAAGGCTCGTTACCCTCCGGTACAGAAGCTACTCTATGCAGTTCTGATTACTTCACGGAAGCTCCACCACTACTTCGACGAGTACAAGATTTCTGTGGTCACTAGCTACCCGCTTGGCGAGATATTGCACAACCAGGACTCCACAGGAAGGATTTCTAAATGGGCTGTAGAGCTTGGCACTCTATCGCTCGAGTTCAAGTCTCGCACTGCTATCAAGTCTCAAGCCTTGATTGATTTCATGGCTGAGTGGCGGGAAAATCAAGTCCCAACTCCAATTGAGCATCCAGAACATTGGGTCATGTACTTTGATGGTTCCCTCAAATTGGAAGGCGCTGGTGCCGGGGTACTCCTGATTTCTCCCAAGGGCGAGCAACTCAAATATGTTTTGCAGATCTTTTGGAAGGTCTCAAACAATGAAGCTGAATATGAAGCTCTACTGCATGGTCTTCGCCTTGCAGTCTCTCTTGGCATTACACGACTACTTGTCTATGGTGATTCTTTGGTGGTCATCAATCAAGTCAACGATTCATGGGATCGTAATGCTGAGAACATGGATGTGTACTGTTAGGAGGTACGCAAACTTGAGAACAAATTCCATGGTCTCGAGTTCCATCATGTGGTCCGTGACAACAATGTTGCTGCGGATGTTTTGTCAAAGCTGGGGTCTACACGAGCTCAAGTGCCAGCTGGAATCTTCGTCCATGAACTCCACAAACCGTCAATTCCGGAGCAACCATCTGCACCTACGACTATTTCAGTTCAACCTGATCGAGAAGTGCTTATGATTGATGTGGACTGGAGAACTCCCTTCATCGACTACATTAAACATCAGTTGATTCCAGAAGACAAGGCAGAAGCCGAGCGCATCTCACGCCACGTCAAGGCTTATGCTCTAGTCGAAGATCAACTCTACAAGCAAGGCGCAAGCTCTGATATACTCATGAAATGCGTTTCTCGCGAAGAAGGCAAGGAAATCTTGGAGGAGACACACAAAGGAATCTGTGGCAATCACGCTTCTTCCCACACCTTGGTGGGAAAAGTGTTCAGACGTGCTTTCTACTGGCCTACAGCTCTTGCTAATGCAGAGGAACTAGTCAAGAAGTGCCAAGGATGCCAATTCTTCGCCAAGCAACAACACGTTCCTGCCTACAAGCTCATCACGATACCACCAACTTGGCCTTTCGCTTGCTGGGGGCTGGATATGATTGGTCCTCTCCCAAATGCGCTAGGGGGATTCAACAGAGTTCTGGTGGCTATCAACAAGTTTACCAAGTGGATTGAGGTCAAGCCTGTTACCTGCTCCAAGGCTGATCGTGTCCTCGACTTCTTGGATGAAATCGTACACCGCTATGGTTTCCCTAACCGCATCATCACAGATCTGGGTTCGAATTTCAACAATCACCAGTTCTGGGAGTACTGCGAGAACAGTGGAATCAACATCCGGTACGTCTCCGTCGCTCACCCACGTGCTAATGGCCAAGTGGAACGCGCCAACGGGATGATACTCGATGCTCTCAAGAAGCGATTGTACGATACTGCAAATACCGAGAGCGGCAAATGGATCAAGGAACTACCCAATGCACTCTGGGGGCTACGCACTCAGCCTACTACCCCCACATGGCAGTCACCTTACTTCCTAGTCTACGACTCTGAAGCCGTTTTGCCTGCTGATGTCATGTGGCGTTCTCCGACGGTTGATTAGTACGAAGAAGGCGTAGCTGAAGAAACAAGACAGACAGATGTCGACAGTCTCGAGGAAGCTCGCTGCAACGCTCTTGTTCAATCCGCTCGATACCTTGAGAGGATTCGCCGCTATCATGACCGCAATGTTAAGGAATGCTCCTTCAACGTTGGTGAATTAGTCCTTCGTCGCATCCAGAATACGGCAGAACTACACAAGCTCAACTCGCCATGGGAAGGTCCTTTCTCTGTTGCAAAGGTCACTGGCCCAGGCTCATATCGTCTTCAAACTCTAGAAGGTGAGGAAGTCGACAACTCTTGGAACATCAACCAGCTTTGTCGCTTCTACCCGTAGGGTGTCTCAACAACCCTCTCCAGATAGCTACGGTTGTAAAACAACTCGTATTGGGTTTCAACAACCGTTTTGTTGGCATTTCTTATCCTCACCACTAGTTGAACACCTAGAGGGAGCGTATAAGAACAACCGGGTATACCGCAAGTGCACGGAAATACCGCTGCAGCACTTCTCCCTAGGAGAATGAGTACTCCCTTCAGGTTTCGTATCCAAGGACGGAGAGTAACTAGAGAGAGAGTCTATCCAAGGACACCAGCTTTCGCTGGGATAGGTCGGGATACAAGAAGTACTTCCTTAAGGGACTTAGTTCACAAGATGTATTCCTGTTAGATCTCAGTCGTCCCCGCGGGGCGACAACACTCAGAGGTGCTGTCCTGCGAGCCCAACTCGGTACGCGACGTAGTGGGTTACAAAGGGTCCAACAGGCTATCACCACTGCGGCCTACCTCTACGCTACGATCGTACGTGGTCTCCGTAGGAAACCCAAGGCCAAGACACCACGTCTGTATCCCAGATAAACACTATAGTGTGGCGTATGCTAGCCCGCTAACTACACTATAGCAACCGTATAAATACGGTCCCACGAATAAGGGAAAGATCCGAAGCAGATCATATCATTGAACTGGGAGCAGAAAGGAAGCTATGGATGCAGCTGAACGAGATGCAGCAAACTTACTTAACTAAACAGGATCAGAGCATGCTAAACAAGTAAATGAACTATGGTTCTAGCTCTAAAGGATCAAGAGCCTTGTGTCACGAAGAACACAAGCTCTAACTTATGAACGAGCCAAGAACACAAGAACAAAGCAACCACGCATGATGTCCACTATAGTCTAAATAAGAAATGCTGAAATACTCACTTTGATCTAAATGAAGAATAAGCATCCACGAGGACATCAACTCACTCCTTACCCCTCCTCTACCTCACACTCATCCTAATCTAGATCCCTCCTCATCTCCATTCTACCACAAAGAGGTGAGAATCACCTCTCATGGGCAGAATTGGAGAGAGGGAGAGAGAGCTACACAAGAGAAAGTGAAACTTGAGAGCTAGGTGGTGTGTGAGAAATGGAGCCCCTCCCCTCCTATTTATAGACAAGGAGGAGGCTTGCTCCGGGGCTCAAAGTGCCCCTAAACACCCGGGAATGCAACCAAGAGCCAATGAGCGAGTGACACGTGGAGGGCCAGGATGAACCGACCCTAGGTCGGTTCGGCCGAACCTAGGGTCGGCCGACCCCCTCGGGTGGCCTCCTGGCCTGTGCTTCCTCTGGCTCGCTTCCATGTGGGCCCTGATGCCTCTCCTCCGTGCATGGCACGTTTCCTGGCGGTTTAGTTGGTAATGTGGGCCCATGGATCCATGTGATGCTAATGTGGCAACGTGTGATTCGTCGAAAGTCCTTCACATGGATTGGTGACATCATGGATCCAGGAGAATCCATGTGGCAGCCCCTGATTGGCCAGCAATTGAGTGCCTTGGATTGGAGTGGAGTGAATGTGCATGAATTCTTCTCATTTCCTATGCTAAATACCTGCATTCAAATAGACATCGACACTGGTGGAAAGTGTGAGTTTAAGCACCTATTCTAGTGTGGATGTTCACTTCATGCTCAAATTTGCAGGAGTTGACGGCCTTGAAAATGGCAAATATTGACCGTCAACAACACCCCCACACTTGACCTTTGCTCGTCCCGAGTGAAGGGGAAACAAAGCCAAGCGGGTCATGAATACCAGAAAGTAAGACAGACATAAGAGATATTCCAAGTCATACCTTGCTCCTGTGAACCTCTGTGTAGTGGCTATCATGTTCCCTTAGGTGATTGAAAGGTAGAACAGCTGTGAATCAAGTCACTTATGCTCCTGATGATAAACACCTTGGGGGTTTTGCAAGGTTTTCATAAACAAAACTCTTGGTGGCTTCCTCATTTGATTCTCTCAGATCACTCAATGTGTATATGTCCTCACTAAGGCATTTCGCCTTTCTTAATCCTACTTCTAATGATGGCTATATGTGGAGCTTAGGGTAGGATAAAGAGAAAGCATACTTGCATCACATATTTTGCAAAGTCAAAAACTAGATCCACAGAGAAAATCAAATCATACCATCAGATCAAGATGTGCACCGGTATGGCTATGGTGTGTATGGTAAGGTGGACACTAGCCCCGGAATGGACACTAGTTATTACCATCTATGATATGGAACTCCTTTTTGCATGATCTATCTCTCCCCTATTCCTCCTTTATTTTTGGACATGAGCTATTCTTTCTTTTTTTATCATGCCTTGAGCATGTATATTTTTTTTTCATAGCCCATGTCTCTTCTTGAAGGACACTTTGGAGAGAGATGTCACACCACATATGGAGTTTTTTTTTTGAGATGGACGGATGATACAATGCTAACTTCCAGGGTAGAAGTATACAAGGGGAAATAGGTGGGGTGCACATAAATCTTGATCATGAAAGTAGTGAAAAGAAATTCTCACAAGGGTCACAGAATTTGACAAAGCTCAAAGTAATGACAAGCAACATATGAATCAAAGGTTTTACCTACAGAGATCATATGACTCTAATGGGATGGAGGCATATCAAAGAGGAGCCTTTCCAAGAGGTTTTGAGTTTTCAAAAATAAATTCCCCAAGAGAGTTAGTCATCAGAGCAAAAGATCATATCATCCAGCCATATCATACTAATCAATTACTTAGGTGAACATGCTTGTCCTTAAGAAGATTTTGGTTCACAAGCATCAGGCAAATAACAAGGAATAAAACATATGTAAGTCTACTCAGGTACAAATGAGCTGGGTGATATTTAGCATCATCATTCGAGTTTTAGTTTAGAGGTAGACAGATAAAGCTTATAAAACTCAGGAATGAAAGAGAGTGAGTTGTCGAGATGCAAACCGTCGCTATGCATGGAAGATGAAGCGTGAGAGGCTCTCCACAGGAGTGAACTCGTGCGGGTCCCGTTCAGGTTTTCGGTAGGTGATCGATCGGCTAGCGTGGAGTGCTCGCAGTGGGTACGTACGAAAAACGTCGCTCTTGCATTGGGAGAGTCGTGGCTCTTCCCCCACACTGTCTCGAACCTAGATGTGTTCTAAATCACAAAGACCAAAGTAACGACACAAAGGGTGGCTAAACCAGGTTACATGACCGGTGAGCCACTTTATTCAAATTCAAATCTTTTTAAGCAAAATGATTAGGCGCTTACACTCATGCAAAGGGAAATAAATAAAATAAAGGGAAACAAAGGGAAATCAAACCTAAACCTAGAATAGCGCCTAATGGACTAAAGATGGGGCTAATCCCTACTACTCGGAGAGGATCTGCTCCTCTCCCTCAGCAACTGCCAGCCTTTGCAGCTTCTGGGTCATGTCCTCCTCCAGCTGGCGGTACTCAAGCCTAAGCTCATGGTACTCGTCCCTCTGCTTAGCCAGCTCTTCAACTAGCTTCTCATGTTCTAAGAACAGTTCAACTAGTCTGTCTGCTAGCTTTGCCAGGGCTGGGGTCTTCTTAGCGCCATTCACCCGGATATCTGCAATGATCTTGACGAGGATTCTCTCCCACTGAGGGGGCTTATGGTAGGGTGTACCATAGCCTCCAGTGGTTGTCTTCACTCCGAAGATCTTGCACCGGGTCTGTGGAAGCGGGAACTCGTCCCACACATCTTGCTCATAAGTATGGCAGAAGGCTTCTCCGTAGCTGTTGAAGTCAAACCCGACGTAGCGCTCGCCTGGCTTCAAGGGCAGCCCAGGGGGATCGTCAAACAAGACGCACTTGGTAGCGGTCTTGTCCCCCATGGTGGCCATCCTAGCCGGGAACGAAGGCGGAGAGGAGGAGCCTCACCGGGACAACTGCACTGGAGAGTCGGTACGCATCCTGCGAGTGCTCTCTACACTCCTGCCTCTCTCGGGGGTCATGGCCTCCGGCGACCCCATCACCTCATCCAGGTTGCTGAGGTCGATGAGACGAGAGGGACTCCCTCCCCTCGGAGTGAGGGGCGAGGCCTCCCTACAGAGCCGAGCGAAACCGTGGCCGGCCATGAATGCAGTGATGCTGAGGAGTTAAGGTGGAGGAGATGGGTTTCACGATGCGAAAACTCGTCGGGCGGCAGAGAGAAGGGTTCTGGAGGAGAATGAAACGCACACGCGAAAGAAGAAGGGGAGAGGAGGTTCCAGGGTTTCGGCCGAACCTGGGTTCGACCGACCCCCTGTGGGCCCCTCTAGTCCTCCCCCTTCTCGTGTGGGCTCAAGCTGGTCTCAGGATCGACGGCCCAGGTGGATTCCCCGAGATGGAAGGATTGACTTAGGCTTAAGGCTAAGATAAGGTTGAGGTTGAAAATTCCACCTTCAACTTTATACCAACCTTGGCCAAATCATGATATGCCCAAAAGAATCTGGGGAAAATCACCTTGGCGACACACTAGGTTCGTCGGAAGTGTAAGCACTTCCGGCGGTAGTCACGAAGTGTCCGTGTCACCACAAAGGTGCTGCCTTCCTATGGACCTTTGCCTTCTCCTCTTAATCTTTCTCCAGCATGACCACGGTCCACAAGATACCCGAAGGATAATTCGTCCGGGGGAAACGAGATGAGTCCTCGGAGTACTCAGGGTGTGGATGTCTTGTGATCTCCTGTCTCAACTTATGATGTCTCCTTGCAGATGGTGTTGAAATGATGGTAAGCTCTGCTCTGCAAGGGGTAGTGCGTATACGAACTCGAGCCCAAAAAAGGTATATCGAGGCTGAGAGCAAGCATGATCATCCCAGAGAAGCTGAGGCCTTCCCTGAGGTGGTCATGGGACTCGAGGACTTATAGCACTGGGGTCGTGGGACTCGGAGATGAAAAGATCGAGCACTGAGGCTAGTGCTTCACCAATAGGCACCGATCTCCGAGTGAACTCAAGCTCAGAAGGACACTCGGCTCTCAAAAGGATAAAGCGTGGACTTCCAGAGGCCGGTGTACGATCAAGAACTAGAGTTCGGACGAAGAGCAAGATTTGCTCACTCTTGCCTTAGGCAGAGGGTTCGATATTCCCATCAAAGTGACGAAAACATTCCCAAATCTAGCCTAAGCTTCTAATGGGGGATTTTGGATAAACTGGAAAGTGTACCTCCCATTGGACATCGATCAAATCAGGCATAAGATACGAAGTGCAAGCTTCTCCTGATTGATCGGCATCAATCGATGTGATGGATATGGAAAGTGAGTGCATTCCATTCGATCGGTAAATGATCATGCTCCTTCGGTCTGACGGATGAATCCAATGGATTATAAAGCAGAGACCGATGTCTCGGTTTGTACGAAACTTTAGTGCAAAGCATTTCAGCTCAAACCTCAACGTAGAAACACGATGGGCCTCTCATTCCCTCCTCAGGAGATAGTAGTGAGGATCGAACAAGTCATCCTGGCCGGGAATGGTCGTTCTCTCCGAGCTACTCTCTCCGTCCTCCCACGAGACAAAGTCTCGGGGAGAAGGTCTAAGAAGATGCACGAGAGGGGAACCCAAGGGTAGATCTCGTGCAATGAAATCTTTCCCTTAGACTCCTGCTATTTAGGAATGACATCTTCAGCCAGAGCTCAGAAAGAGTGGACATGAAGTCTCGGACTTGGCTGACGATGGATCTAGGTGGCTCAACAATTTATCTGGTGGGTGCCTCGTTGACCGGGATGCAAGGGGAGCTGAAATCTCGAAGATTATCCAGGATCTCTTTTCCCTTGACAACACTCAGGTGCACAAAGGATCCTCCGGAGAGAGAATTAAGCCTCATGGCATCATCCTTCCGTAATCCAAACCAGAAGTGCTGAAACAGCATCCAATCGGGAATGCGGAGGACTGGGCAATCTTCCACCGCGGAGGCGAAACGATTCCATGACATTCCTAGTGATTCCGCCTCACATTGCTTGAAACAAAGAATCTTTGCCCTTAACGAGATGACACATCGTATTGGGAAGAAGCGGGAGCAAAAAGCTGCTCTCAACATTTCCCAAGTAAGGTAGTCCTTACCAAAACAACGGTGCCAATCCCGAGCTTCCCCAGAGAGGGATAGCGGGAAAAACTCTCTTTTCCGAGCATCTGGTGATTCTCTGGTTTTACCCTAAGTTTCAATCAGACGCTCGTAGTCTCTCACATGATCAAAGGGGTTCTCATGACTTAACCCCGAGAAGGATAGGTCCTGAATTAGCTTCATGAGAGAGAGGCGAATCCATAAGCCAGATGTAAGAGTGGTTCTTGACGAAGATGGCTCTGATGGTTCACTCCTCAAAGGCGGAAGGTGTTTACAAGGATAACCTTCCATGGGTAGCGGGGGTAGAGGTAGAAAGAAAAACAAAAAGGGATAGTTCAAAAAGGGTAATGGGGGTAAAGGTAGAATAAAAAGGAAAAAAAAGATAAATACGAGGATAGACGGGCTCGAAGGTTAACAACAGCCGTTCCCGGCAACGGTGCCAGAAATGCTTGTTGGCGTTTCTTATCCTCACCACTAGTTGAACACCTAGAGGGAGCGTATAAGAACAACCGGGTATACCGCAAGCGCACGGAAATACCGCTGCAGCACTTCTCCCTAGGAGAATGAGTACTCCCTTTGGGTTTCGTATCCAAGGACGGAGAGTAACCAGAGAGAGAGTCTATCCAAGGACACCAGCTTTCGCTGGGATAGGTCGGGATACAAGAAGCACTTCCTTAAGGGACTTAGCTCTCAAGATGTATTCCTGTCAGATCTCAGTCGTCCCCGCGGGGCGACAACACTCAGAGGTGCTGTCCTGCGAGCCCAACTCGGTACGCGACGTAGTGGGTTACAAAGGGTCCAACAGGCTGTCACCACTGCGGCCTACCTCTACGCTACGATCGTACGTGGTCTCCGTAGGAAACCCAAGGCCCAGACACCACGTCTGTACCCCAGATAAATACTATAGTGCGGTGTATGCTAGCCCGCTAACTACACTATAGCAACCGTATAAATACGGTCCCACGAACAAGGGAAAGATCAGAAGCATATCATATCATTGAACTGGGAGCAGAAAGGAAGCTATGGATGCAGCTGAACAAGATGCAGCAAAACAGGATCGGAGCATGCTAAACAAGTAAATGAACTATGGTTCTAGCTCTAAAGGATCAAGAGCCTTGTGTCACGAAGAACACAAGCTCTAACTTATGAACGAGCCAAGAACACAAGAACAAAGCAACCACGCATGATGTCCACTATAGTCTAAATAAGAAATGCTGAAATACTCACTTTGATCTAAATGAAGAATAAGCATCCACGAGGACATCAACTCACTCCTTACCCCTCCTCTACCTCACACTCATCCTAATCTAGATCCCTCCTCATCTCCATTCTACCACAAAGAGGTGACAATCACCTCTCATGGGCAGAATTGGAGAGAGGGAGAGAGAGCTACACAAGAGAAAGTGAAACTTGAGAGCTAGGTGGTGTGTGAGAAATGGAGCCCCTCCCCTCCTATTTATAGACAAGGAGGAGGCTTGCTCCGGGGCTCAAAGTGCCCCTAAACACCCGGGAATGCAACCAAGAGCCAATGAGCGAGTGACACGTGGAGGGCCAGGATGAACCGACCCTAGGTCGGTTCGGCCGAACCTAGGGTTGGCCGACCCCCTCGGGTGGCCTCCTGGCCTGTGCTTCCTCTGGCTCGCTTCCATGTGGGCCCTGATGCCTCTCCTCCGTGCATGGCACGTTTCTTGGCGGTTTAGTTGGTAATGTGGGCCCATGGATCCATGTGATGCTAATGTGGCAACGTGTGATTCGTCGAAAGTCCTTCACATGGATTGGTGACATCATGGATCCAGGAGAATCCATGTGGCAGCCCCTGATTGGCCAGTAATTGAGTGCCTTGGATTGGAGTGGAGTGAATGTGCATGAATTCTTCTCATTTCCTATGCTAAATACCTGCATTCAAATAGACATCGACACTGGTGGAAAGTGTGAGTTTAAGCACCTATTCTAGTGTGGATGTTCACTTCATGCTCAAATTTGCAGGAGTTGACGGCCTTGAAAATGGCAAATATTGACCGTCAACACCTTTCCAGGCAGCTTCGGTTGCAACCACTCAACAGACAGCTATGGTTGTCACCACTCGTAGGGGATCAAGATAATCCTCTCCAGACAGTTTCGGCTGTATCTTCTCGTGGCTTTCAGCTGCGAGCACCCGCAGGGGGCTTCATCAACCCTCTCCAGGCAGTCTCATTCTGCGACCTCGTAGGGAGTCATGATAACTCTCTCCAGACGAACCTGTATCGTGTAGGACTGTAAGTGGCACATGCTGTCCATGTTCCTACTTTTCAATAAGAGGCTGCGGCCTAGAGTAACACCCTGCTGGTAGGGTCTCAGTGGAACTCTCATACAAGTTGCTGCTACAGCAAGGATGAGTTCATCACACTGTCTCCTACGATCTTACTCGTTCTTCGGAACATTCTTGCGAGTACTCTCTCACTAGGCTCATAGTCTCAGAGGTACTTAAGACATTGTAAACACTGTACAATGTATTCAGTAATAAAGTTGCTACTCTATACCGACTTATTACTGTCCTTTACTTGTTCATAACAAAGCCTTCTTCATGCTGCTACAGCTAAGGTGTTCAACTCGTTATGAATAAGTTCTTTTCGAGTACTCTCTCACTAGGCTTGTTAGCCTCAGAGGTACTCAAGACATTGTAAACTCTGTACAATGTGTCTAGTACAAGCCGCTACTCTATATCGACTTGTTACTACTCTTAGCTTATTTTATGACAAAGCCTTCTTTATGCTGCTATAGCTAAGGTGTTCAACTCGTCATGTCTTAAGCTAACGTTCTTCGGAACATGTGTACACTTGAGTACTCCTACTCGTGTATCGTATCTCTTTTTTGCAGCCACACACTCAATACCAACTCGAGTACTTGGCCAACACAGAACATACAAGGGATCCGGATAATTGATTTCTTCAAGTTTTCAATTATATTACATAAACACTTGTTTTGAGATTACACTTGTTTTCTCCCTAGTGTTTCTACTCTACAAGTACATCTAACGGAGATCGATGAACATGGAGACTGCTTTCGCAAATGGTGAAGTCTGCTGCATCAACTCGTTGAGACGATCGTCGGTGCAGTCTCCAGATCTACCGTTCATGATGACCGTGAGATCCGCTTCGGCATAGAAAGACTTGATGAAGCTCAGGACTTGATTGGGGATTGTGCAGGCCAGCCTTTGAGCGTACTCCAGAATCTTCTTTGGAGTGTATTTCAACCTCTCCACAAGCGGGCGGGGCTGAACTCTGGCGACTCTGGGTTCAAACAAGTTAGCTACTGGCTCAGCCGCCTCTGTCAACGCCTTCAGCTCTGAGCGTAGGCCTTCAGCTTCTTCAATCTTCTCCTTCAGCGACTGCATGCAGCGCAGCAAGTCAGTCCAGCCAGCAATGCGGATATTCATCTCGCGCTCAAGTTCGAAGCACTGCACCTTATAGTCTTCTTTCAGATCCATATGAGCTGCTTCTTCACGGTTGAAGGCTAGCTGCCAGTCCAGCGCCTTGTTCTTGAACTTGTCGACTTCTTCCGTCAGCTCTACAAAAGATCAAGGCTACTTATCAGATATGGTGCGCAAGACCAAAAGTACTCAATGATGATTTCAGAAGGGACATTACCTTTATTCTTCAGGCACAAGGACTTGTTCTTACCAACAACTTCATCCTTCTTCGCCGTCAGCTTCTGGATTTCGTTGTGGTACCCAGCGGCGTTTGCATCAAGTCTCTCCTGCAGCTTCAGAGACAAGGCTTTTTGTTGCTTCAACTCTTCTCTGAGCTGCGTGACTTCCTCAATGTCAGTCGTATGTTGCTCCAGTAGGCGAGTCTTGCGTTTTGACTGCTTGACTACCTCCTGCAAGGGCAAAAACAACATATGAGTTAGAGACAAGATATCTGTGACTACAAGTACTCTATAAGAGACTACTAGAACTTACCGCAAGGAGCTTCTCTACGCCGCGGAACATCTCAGCATGCGCGTTCAAGTTATCCTCGTCCAGGCAGGAGTCATCATATGACATCAAGTTCTCTGCCATGGACTGGGTACTTGTGCTAGCTGCAGAGTACCTCGCAGCGCTACGTAGAGGAGCCGGGTCTTCAATTAGTGGCTCATGTGGCACCATGCGGTTCTCTGGGTTGTCCTCCAGCGCCATTTGTGCATCGACATGATGCGCGGGAGCTTTAGTAGCTGGGACTTCCTCGTGGCGTAGCACGGCTTGAGGGTCAACTTCCAAGGCCTCATTCACCACGGCCTCGATATCCTCGAGTTGTTGAGACCTGGGCCTGGAAGTTGCTTCCACTGCTGCCTTGACCACGTCGCTCCAGAGAATCTGCAAAGCTTCAGCAGCTTCAGCTTCTGCGGGTACTTCTTGGTGTTCTGGAAGTACGTCTTCTTGTTGCTCTTCAGGAGTCTGTCTCCTTCAGCAGCACTTCCAGAAGCGCACCACTTCACATCAGTGGATTTCCTGCATTAACAAGTTGGTTAGCAGAAGCAGAGTACATAATCATAATAAGTACTCGAGTACTCGTGTACTTACAGGGCAGCACGAGGCACTGAGACTTTGGGTCCCAGCAGGTCGAAGAAAGAAGGCGCTGCCGGCACCTCTGGTACACTTTCCACCGGCAGCACATTTTCTGGTACCGCGGCTTCTTGTTGCTCATGCGCCACCGTCTCCACGGCTGACGCTGGAACCACCTCAGGTTCTGCTATTCTTGGAGGGCTTCTCGAGGGTACATTGGATGCACTCTTGATAATCTGCACAAGTAAAAAATCAAGGCATTACAGCAGAGAATAAGTATTCAATTCGATAGCGACTACTTAAGAGTTCTCCAACACTTACTGTAATGATGGGGAGGCCTGAGATCTTCTTTACGGCTCGCTTCCCCACCGTGGTCCTTTTCTTTCACGGCGGTAGCATCACATCATCTGTAAGAGACGATGCCGGCCTCTTCGATGCTCCCGCGGCAAGGCCACTGGGGATGGCCGCTCCAGAGTACCCGTAACGGCTCTTCACTTCAAAATGCTATTGAAGTGTTAAGCCGTCATCGTCGCTTGAAGAGGCATCCTCCACCAAGACTTCTCTTTCTTCTTGAGCAGCCTGACTACCCTCGGGGGCTTCAGGTTCCGCTCCTGGTGCCTCTTCTTCTGGTGCTTGGAGTGGGTCCTCAGGACGAGGAGGGGGGTCAGATACAAATTTCAAGACATCCTCCTGCGAAGCACAAGGAAAATATTAGTAACTCGACTACTTTTATCAAAAAGTACTCGGGAGCTAAGTACTTGAAGACTTACCAGACGAGGAGGGTTGTCTGCACTGAACTCAGGAATAGCTGCAGGAATACCATGAAGATTCTTGAAGATCTTCTGCAGCCGCTCCATCACGAGATTGTCACTGATCTCTTCAGCAGATAGCCTAGAGCCGTCATCCGCTCTAGTGTACTCAAACCCAAGATGCTCCCGCTGCATCAAGGGTTGTACCCGTCGCTTCATGAAGCTGAAAGCTACTCGTTCAGTAGTCAAGCCTTGCGCCTTCTTCTGCGCAATCTTCGCCAACAATTCAGGGATCTGGATGCACTCCTGCATCGTGGGTTCATCCTTCCAGAGCCGATCATATACTGGCGCGAACATACTGGGCTTCGGCAGCTGCGGCGGGGCATTCTCTATGTAGAACCACTTATTCTTCGAATCTTGATTGGAGTCTATCAAGTCGTACTTGAAGTACAACTCCTGTGCCTTCTGGCGCATCTGCACTCCGGCCCCACCGACTACAACTGGGAAGTTGGCGTTGGGCTGCGGCTTCAATTGGAATATCTTCCTAAACAACACCCAGTGTGGCCGGATGCCGAGGAAAGCTTCGCAAAAAATGCACGTACACTGCAATCTGAAATATGCTATTGGGGTTAAGATGTACGTGCTCTAACTTCAAGAAGTCGAGGAAGCCGCGGAAGAAATCTGAAGACGGGAGCATCAACCCACGCTCGACGAAGTGCCCGAACATCGGAATCTCATCCGGGCTCTTTTCCATCGGCCACGCATCACCAGCGGCAGAGCTCCAACCGGCAATGGCCTTCTCACGTAGCAACCCGCCGGCTTCGAGGGCCTTGATATCTTCTTCCTTCATCTTGGACTTCTTCCAAGAGACGGCCTGGCTCGGGGGCTTGGTGATGACCACCGTCTTGTACTTGGGCTCCGGCAACTCATTCTTGCCACGGCCAGATTTCCTCTTCTGTCCCTTGGATGGCGCAGGCTTCATCCTTCCTGTCACGAGGGTCTTCTTTCGCATTGACCGGAGGACGGCGAAGGGAGGGAGGTGTGCACTCTTAGCAATATGGGCGCTCGAACTCTGCGGCGGCTATGGATGCTAAGGCGTTCTGGATCTAAGGACGAATGGAAGCAGTGAAACCCTAAGGGACACCCCTTCGGGTATTTATAAAACCAAAACCCTAACGGTTCGACTTGGTGACCCTTCGTATTCAACAGATTGGTTTCACACAGGCAAATATTTGGCTAAGTCAGAGGACTAAAATCCAAGACCTGCTAGCTCTATCTCGGGGGCTCGACTACTCGATGGAATTGGATTTCACTCAGCTACAGTTCACTGAATTCAGGCCACTATTCTACAGTCAGATTGGATCCTTCAATTCGAGAAAGTACTCGACTCAAGGCTCGGGGGCTCCGTGCCACGTGTCCTTCAGTTTTTCTCAGGATTTTGCGGGAATATTTGACGAAGACTACTGATTGACCCTCAGCTTGAATTGTCAATTCGAACTAAGGCTCGGGGGCTACATCCATATAGGATGCGATTTTTGCAAATCGCATTCCTATATTATTTCTTCGGATTGTCTACGGATTTTTCAGAGCAAGATCAAAGAGTTCAAGATTGACCCTCAGCTTGAATCTTGGATTCGACCTAAGGCTCGGGGGCTACATTCCATATGGAATGCGATTTCAGTAATCGCATTTCCATATGGATCTTTGATGCAAAGATTTCAAGAACAAAGCGGGTATTATTGAAGACCTTCAAGGGAAGTACTCGGGGACGCTTGGGAATAACTCAAGAAGACTTCAAGACTACTCGTGGAGTTAGCTGGAGTACCTTCTAGCCTCGTGATGATTCAAGTACTATTGAAGATTGAAGCTTGTAGAACTCGGGGACGCTTGGGAACTACTCGTGGAGACCTTCAAGACTACTTGGACCATTGCACTCGACTACAAAGTACTCGGGGGCTTGTCGACCGGGCATCCCTGGGTCCACCAACACATTGTGGGCCATACCCAGGAGATGAGTTCCTGTACACCTGGACTACTCAACTAGTGGGCCACGGTGCTGGTACCGTGGACCACAAGGCAAGACAAGGCGGACAAGGACTTGTACTAAGACTAGGATAACTTTCCATACCTTGTATAGGCTACTCTGGGTCCTACTCGAATAGTACCCTTGTACCAATCTGACTTGTAACCCTGCCTCCCGTGGCATATAAGGCGAGGCAGGGACCCCTTTCGAAACACACACAATCAATACAGAGCCACGCAGCATACAGGACGTAGGGTATTACGCACATTGCGGCCCGAACCTGTCTATTTGTGTGCCCCGTGTCTCACCATCGTGTTCCTGATCTAGGCGAGCCCCACCACACAATCTACTACTTCGGGTACCCCATCGTAGGCTCGGTCTCTAAAACACTGACATACACGTTTCGGTCCTTTTTGGGCCGTCTTCTTGCCTTTCCAACCGAGAATTACTTGCCCAAACGGAAGTCAGAATGATGCATTTCATCACTCTAATGGTCCCTGCTACACGTACCGAGCATAGTTTAATGCATAACTCCACCAGGGGTAGGTCTCCGGCCCAGAAGGGTTTGCAGGTGCGTTTCCGCGAAAACGTCCGTTTCGAGCCATTTTCGTGGGCTATAGCACTCAATTTTCAGCACTCGGGTCAATTTTTTTTCAACATGCCGGATGTGCACAGACTCCTAGTAGAAGATATTTGACGAGGTTTCCTTTGTTTTTTGGACCGTAGGGTACACGTTTCGCCCTTTTTCGGACCGTTTAGTTGCCCTTCAGACCGAGAATTACTTGCCCAAACGGAAGTCAGAATGATGCATTTTGTCACTCTGACGGACCCTGCTCCACGTACCGACCATATTTTAATACGTAACTCCACTAGGGGTAGGTCTCCGGGCCAGAAGGGTTTGGAGGTGCGTTTTCGCGAAAACGTCCGTTTCGGGTCATTTTTGTGGGCAATAGCACACGATTTTCAGCACTCGTGTCAATTTTTTTGCAACATCCTGGATGTGCACCGACTCCTAATAGAAGATATTTGATGAGGTTTCCATTGATTTTTGGACCGTAGGGTACACATATGGGTCCTTTTTCGGGCCGTCTTCTTGCCTTTCCGACCGAGAATTACTTGCCCAAACGGAAGTCAGAATGATGCATTTTGTCACTCTAATGGTCCCTGCTCCACGTACCGACCATAGTTTAATTCATAGCTCCACCAGGGGTAGGTCTCCGGGCCACAAGGGTTTGCAGGTGCGTTTTCGCGAAAACGTCCGTTTCGGGCCATTTTCGTGGGCTATAGCACACGATTTTCAGCACTCGGGTCAATTTTTTTTGCAACATCCCAGAAGAGCGCAGACTCCTAGTAGAAGACATTTGACGAGGTTTCCATTGATTTTTGGACCGTAGGGTACACGTTTCAGTCCTTTTTCGGGCCGCCTTGTTGCCTTTCCAACCAAGAATTACTTGGCCAAACGGAAGCTAGAATGATGCATTTCATCACTCTGACGGTCCCTGCTCCACGTACAGTCCATAGTTTAATGGATAACTCCACCAGGGGTAGGTCTCCGGGCCAGAAGGGTTTGCAGGTGCATTTTCGCGAAAACGTCCGTTTCGGGCCATTTTTGTGGGCTATAGCACACGATTTTCAGCACTCGGGTCAATTTTTTTGCAACATCTCAGATTTGCACAGACTCCTAGTAGAAGACATTTGACGAGGTTTCCATTGATTTTTGGACCGTAGGGTACACATTTCGGTCCTTTTTCGGACCGTCTTGTTGCCTTTCCAACCAAGAATTACTTGCCCAAACGAAAGCTAGAATGATGCATTTTGTCACTCTGACAGTCCCTGCTCTATGTACCGACCATAGTTTAATGCATAACTCCACCAGGGGTAGGTCTCCGGGCCAGAAGGGTTTGCAGGTACGTTTTCGCAAAAACGTCCATTTCGGGCCATTTTTGTGGGCTATAGCACACGATTTTCAGCACTCGGGTCAATTTTTTTGCAACGTCCCGGATGAGCACAGACTCCTAATATAAGACATTTTACGAGGTTTCCATTGATTTTTAGACCGTAGGGTACATGTTTCGGTCCTTTTTCGGGCCGTCTTGTTGCCTTTCCAACCAAGAATTACTTGCCCAAACGGAAGCCAGAATGATGCATTTCGTCACTCTGATGGTCCCTGCTCCATGTACCGACCATAGTTTAATGCATAACTCCACCAGGGGTTAGGTCTCCGGGCCAGAAGGGTTTGCAGGTGCGTTTTCGCGAAAACGTCCGTTTCGGGCCATTTTTGTGGGCGATAGCACACGATTTTCAGCACTCAGGTCAATTTTTTTTGCAACATCCCGGATTTGCACAGACTCCTAGTAGAAGACATTTGACGAGGTTTCCATTGATTTTTGGACCGTAGGGTACACATTTTGGTCCTTTTTCGGACCGTCTTGTTGCCTTTCCTACCAAGAATTACTTGCCCAAACGGAAGCTAGAATGATGCATTTTGTCACTCTGATGGTCCCTGCTCCACGTACCGACCATAGTTTAATGCATAACACCACCAGGTGTAGGTCTCCGGGCCAGAAGGGTTTGCAGGTGCGTTTTCGCGAAAACGTCCGTTTCGGGCCATTTTTGTGGGATATAGCACACGATTTTTGGCACTCGGGTCAATTTTTTGCAACATCCCGGATTTGCACAGACTCCTAGTAGAAGACATTTGACAAGGTTTCCATTGATTTTTGGACCGTAGGGTACACATTTTGGTCCTTTTTCGGACAGTTTTGTTGCCTTTCCAACTGAGAATTACTTTCCCAAACGGAAGCCAGAATGATGTATTTCGTCACTCTGACGGTCCCTGCTCCACGTACCGACCATAGTTTAATGCATAACTCCACCAGGGGTAGGTCTCCGGGCCAGAAGGATTTCCAGGTGCGTTTTCGCGAAAACATCCGTTTCGGGCAATTTTCGTGGGCTATAGCACACGATTTTCAGCAATCGGGTCAATATTTTTACAACATCCCGGATGTGCACAGACTCCTAGTAGAAGACATTTGATGAGGTTTCCATTTATTTTTGGACCGTAGGGTACACATTTTGGTCCTTTTTCGGACCGTTTTGTTGCCTTTCCAACCGAGAATTACTTTCCTAAACGGAAGCCAGAATGATGCATTTCGTCACTCTGACGGTCCCTGCTTCACATACCGACCATAGTTTAATGCATAACTCCACTAGGGGTAGGTCTCGCCAGAAGGTTTTGCATGTGCATTTTCGCGAAAACGTTCGTTTCGGGCCATTTTTGTGGGCTATAGCACACGATTTTCAGCACTCGGGACAATTTTTTGCAACATCCCGGATGTGCACAGACTCGTAGTAGAAGACATTTGACGAGGTTTCCAATGATTTTTGGACCGTAGGGTACACATTTTGGTCCTTTTTCGGACCGTTTTGTTGCCTTTCCAACCGAGAATTACTTTCCAAAACGAAAGCCAGAATGATGCATTTCGTCACTCTGACGGTCCCTGCTCCACGTACCGACCATAGTTTAATGCATATCTCCACTAGGGGTAGGTCTCCGGGCCAGAAGGGTTTGCAGGTGCGTTTTCGCGAAAACGTCCGTTTCGATCCATTTTCGTGGGCTATAGCACACGATTTTCAGCACACGGGTCAATTGTTTTTACAACATCCCGGATGAGCACATACTCCTAGTAGAAGACATTTGACGAGGTTTCCTTTGTTTTTTGGACCGTAGGGTACACGTTTCGCCCTTTTTCGGGTCGTTTAGTTGTCTTTCCAACTGAGAATTACTTGCCCAAACGGAAGTCAGAATGATGCATTTCATCACTCTGACGGTCTCTGCTCCACGTACCGACCATAGTTTAGTGCATAACTCCGCCAGGGGTAGGTCTCCGGGCCAGAAGGTTTTGTAGGTGCGTTTTCGCGAAAACGTCCGGTTCGTGCCATTTTTGTGGGCTATAGCACACGATTTTCAGCACACGGGTCAATTTTTTTTGCAACATCCCGGATGTGCACAGACCCCTAGTAGAAGACATTTGATGAGGTTTCCTTTGTTTTTTGGACCGTAGTGTACACGTTTCGCCCTTTTTTGGGTCGTTTAGTTGTCTTTCAAACTGAGAATTACTTGCCCAAACGGAAGTCAGAATGATGCATTTCGTCACTCTGACGGTCCCTGCTCCACGTACCGACCATAGTTTAGGGCTTGTTTGGAATGGAGGAATCGAAAACTCAGCAATGGTAGGAAACGAAGGAATGGAGGATGAATGAAATGCAAAAACAGAGGAATGAAAAACACAGGAAAGATACAAGAAGTGGTGTTTGGAACGTAGGAATACAAATCAAATGTTCCAAAAGTTTATGCAAATAAAACAGCTATATTTATTAAAATAAAATATTATAACAAATATAAACCAAACTAGTTAGTTGACCGGTGGGCCACACCTGTAAAGCTAGCTCTTTTCTACTCTTTCGATCTTATCCTTTCCCATTGACCACTCATTCTATCTCTGCTACGATTCTCCGTCGAGGCCGCAGCTCCTGTTCGTCTTCTCCATCAAGAGATTCAGCAGCTTCTTCTCTGCTGTAGTCGCGTCCTACCACTTCTGGACCGTTGCCGTCGTCGCGGAGGGCTGCGGAGGCGGCGCGAGGTACGCGGCGTCGTCGAGGTCCCGGTCTGCGGGCGGGAGGGCGGACTGATGCTTCGCATCGATGGCGCCGGACTCCGGTGAGGCTGTCCTGCTTGCCCCTTCTCCCACGTCGGGGGGAGCCGCGCTCGCGGTCGAGCTGTCCTACGGCGGGGCGCGGGTGCCAATTTCTTCTCCGCCAGGGGTTCGAGCTAGCTAGTGTTCATGGCTAATCCTCCCTCATCAAGCGCAGCTGCTGCAGGAAGAGAAACCAAGAGGTGAGAGTGGAGTTTTTCATTCCTATGGAATTGCATTGTGTCTACAGTATTCCAGAGGAATGAGATAGCTCTATTCCTTCATTCCATATGCACTCTCAGGAAATTTTTCCAGAGGAATGGATTCCTCCAGAATTCCTTTGAAGTTCGTGCAATCCAGACGGGGCCTTAATGCATAACACCACTAGGGGTATGTCTCCGGGCCAGAAGCGTTTGCAGGTGCGTTTTCGTGAAAATGTCCGTTTCGGGCCATTTTTGTGGGCAATAGCACACGATTTTCAGCACTCGTGTCAATTTTTTTGCAACATCCCGGATGTGCACCAACTCCTAATACAAGACATTTGACGAGGTTTCCATTGATTTTTGGACCGTAGGGTTCACGTTTCGGTCCCTTTTCGGGCCGTCTTCTTGCCTTTCCAACCGAGAATTACTTGCCCAAACGGAAGTCAAAATGATGCATTTCGTCACTCTAATGGTCCCTGCTCCACGTACCTACCATAGTTTAATGCATAACTCCACCAGGGGTAGGCCTCCGGCCCAGAATGGTTTGCAGGTGCGTTTTCGCGAAAACGTCCGTTTCGGGCCATTTTCGTGGGCTATGCACACGATTTTCAGCACTCGGGTCAATTTTTTTAACAACATCCCGGATGTGCACAGACTCCTAGTAGAAGACATTTGACGAGATTTCCTTTGTTTTTTGGACCGTAGGGTACACGTTTCGCCCTTTTTCGGGCCGTTTAGTTTCCTTTCCAACCGAGAATTACTTGCCCAAACGGAAGTCAGAATGATGCATTTCGTCACTCTGACGGTCCCTCCTCCACGTACCGACCATAGTTTAATGCATAACTCCACTAGGGGTAGGTCTCCGGGCCAGAAGGATTTGCAGGTGCGTTTTCGCGAAAACGTCCGTTTCGGGCCATTTTTGTGGGCAAGCACACGATTTTCAGCACTCATGTCAATTTTTTTGCAACATCCCGGATGTGCACCGACTCCTAATACAAGACATTTGACGAGGTTTCGATTGATTTTTAGACCGTAGGGTACACGTTTCGGTCCATTTTCGGGCCGTCTTCTTGCCTTTCCAACCGAGAATTACTTGCCCAAACGGAAGTCAGAATGATGCATTTCGTCACTCTAATGGTCCCTGCTCCACGTACCGACCATAGTTTAATGCATAACTCCACCAGGGGTAGGTCTCCGGGCCAGAAGTGTTTGCAGGTGCGTTTTTGCGAAAACGTCCGTTTCGGGCCATTTTTGTGGGCAACAGCACATGATTTTCAGCACTCGGGTCAATTTTTTTTGCAACATCCCAGATTTGCACATACTCCCAGTAGAAGACATTTGACAAGGTTTCCATTGATTTTTGGACCATAGGGTACACATTTTGGTCCTTTTTCGGACCGTTTTGTTGCCTTTTCAACTGAGAATTACTTTCCCAAACGAAAGCCAAAATGATGCATTTCGTCACTCTAACGGTCTCTGCTCCACGTACCGACCATAGTTTAATGCATAACTCCACCAGGGGTAGGTCTCCGGGCCAGAAGGGTTTGCAGGTGCGTTTTCGCGAAAACGTCCGTTTCGGGCCATTTTCGTGGGCTATAGCACACGATTTTCAGCACACGGGTCTATTTTTTTAAAACATCCCAGATGTGCACAGACCCCTAGCAGAAGACATTTGACGAGGTTTCCTTTGTTTTTTGGACAGTAGGGTACACGTTTCGCCCTTTTTCGGGTCGTTTAGTTGTCTTTCCAACTGAGAATTACTTTCCCAAACGGAAGTCAGAATGATGCATTTCGTCACTCTGATGGTTCCTGCTCCACGTACCGACCATAGTTTAATGCATAACTCCACTAGGGGTAGGTCTCCGGGCCGGAAGGGTTTGCAGGTGCGTTTTCGCGAAAACGTCCGTTTCGGGCCATTTTTGTGGGCAATAGCACACGATTTTCAGCACTCGTGTCAATTTTTTTGCAACATCCTGGATGTGCACCGACTCCTAATACAAGACATTTGATGAGGTTTCGATTGATTTTTGGACCGTAGGGTACATGTTTCGGTCCTTTTTCGGGCCGTCTTCTTGCCTTTCCAACCGAGAATTACTTGCCCAAACGGAAATCAGAATGATGCATTTCGTCACTCTAATGGTCCCTGCTCCACGTACCGACCATAGTTTAATGCATAACTCCACCAGGGGTAGGTCTCTGGGCCAAAAGTGTTTGCAGGTGCGTTTTCGCGAAAACGTCCGTTTCGGGCCATTTTTGTGGGCAACAGCATATGATTTTCAGCACTCGGGTCAATTTTTTTTTGCAACATCCCAAATTTGCACAGACTCCTAGTAGAAGACATTTGACGAGGTTTCCATTGATTTTTGGACCATAGGGTACACACTTTGGTCCTTTTTCAGACCGTTTTGTTGCCTTTTCAACTGAGAATTACTTTCCCAAACGGAAGCCAAAATGATGCATTTCGTCACTCTAACGGTCCCTGCTCCACGTACCGACCATAGTTTAATGCATAACTCCACCAGGGGTAGGTCTCCGGGCCAGAAGGGTTTGCAGGTGCGTTTTTGCAAAAACGTCCGTTTCGGGCCATTTTCGTGGGCTATAGCACACGATTTTCAGCACATGGGTCAATTTTTTTACAACATCCCAGATGTGCACAGACCCCTAGCAGAAGACATTTGACGAGGTTTCCTTTGTTTTTTGGACAGTAGGGTACACGTTTCGCCCTTTTTCGGGTCGTTTAGTTGTCTTTCCAACTGAGAATTACTTGCCCAAACAGAAGTCAGAATGATGCATTTCGTCACTCTGACGCTCCCTGCTCCACGTTACGACCATTGTTTAATGCATAACTCCACTAGGGGTAGGTCTCCGGGCCAGAAGGGTTTGCAGGTGCGTTTTCGCGAAAACGTCCGTTTCGGGCCATTTTTGAGGCCAATAGCACACGATTTTTAGCACTCGGGTCAATTTTTTTGCAACATCCCGGATTTGCACAGACTCCTAGTAGAAGACATTTGACGAGGTTTCCATTGATTTTTGGACCATAGGGTACACATTTTGGTCCTTTTTTGGACCGTTTTGTTGCCTTTCCAACTGAGAATTACTTTCCCAAACGGAAGCCAAAATAATGCATTTCGTCACTCTAACGGTCGCTGCTCCATGTACCGACCATAGTTTAATGCATAACTCCACTAGGGGTAGGTCTCCGGGCCAGAAGGGTTTGCAGGTGCGTTTTTGCGAAAACGTCCGTTTCGGGCCATTTTTGTGGGCAATAGCACACGATTTTCAGCACTCGTGTCAATTTTTTTGCAACATCCCGGATGTGCACCGACTCCTAATACAAGACATTTGACGAGGATTCGATTGATTTTTGGACCGTAGGGTACACGTTTCGGTCCCTTTTCGGGCCGTCTTCTTGCCTTTCCAACCGAGAATTACTTGCCCAAACGGAAGTCAGAATGATGCATTTCGTCACACTAATGGTCCCTGCTCCACGTACCGACCATAGTTTAATGTATAACTCCACCAGGGGTAGGTCTCCGGGCCAGAAGTGTTTGCAAGTGCGTTTTCGCGAAAACATCCGTTTCGGGCCATTTTTGTGGGCAATAGCACACGATTTTCAGCACTCGGGTCAATTTTTTTAACAACATCCCGGATGTGCACAGACTCCTAGTAGAAGACAATTGACGAGATTTCCTTTGTTTTTTGGACCGTAGGGTACACATTTCGCCCTTTTTCGGGCCGTTTAGTTTCTTTTCCAACCGAGAATTACTTGCCCAAACGGAAGTCAGAATGATGCATTTCGTTACTCTGACGGTCCCTGCTCCACGTACCGACCATAGTTTAATGCATAACTCCACTAGGGGTAGGTCTCCGGGCCAGAAGGGTTTGCAGGTGCGTTTTCGCGAAAACGTCCGTTTCGGGCCATTTTTGTGGGCAATAGCACACGATTTTCAGCACTCGTGTCAATTTTTTTGCAACATCCCGGATGTGGACCGACTCCTAATACAAGACATTTGATGAGGTTTCGATTGATTTTTGGACCGTAGGGTACACGTTTCGGTCCTTTTTCGGGCCGTCTTCTTGCCATTCCTACTGAGAATTACTTGCCCAAACGGAAGTCAGAATGATGCATTTCGTCACTCTAATGGTCCCTGCTCCACGTACCGACCATAGTTTAATGCATAACTCCACCAGGGGTAGGTCTCCGGGCCAGAAGTGTTTGCAGGTGCGTTTTCGCGAAAACGTCCGTTTCGGGCCATTTTTGTGGGCAACAGCACACGATTTTCAGCACTCGGGTTAATTTTTTTTTGCAACATCCCGGATTTGCACAGACTCCTAGTAGAAGACATTTGACGAGGTATCCATTGATTTTTGGACCATAGGGTACACATTTTGGTCCTTTTTCGGACCGTTTTGTTGCCTTTTCAACTGAGAATTACTTTCCCAAACGGAAGCCAAAATGATGCATTTCGTCACTCTAATGGTCCCTGCTCCACGTACCGACCATAGTTTAATGCATAACTCCACCAGGGGTAGGTCGCCGGGCCAGAAGGGTTTGCAGGTGTGTTTTCGCGAAAATGTCCGTTTCGGGCCATTTTCGTGGGCTATAGCACACGATTTTCAGCACACGGGTCAATTTTTTTTACAACATCCCAGATGTGCACAGACCCCTAGAAGAAGACATTTGACGAGGTTTCCTTTGTTTTTTGGACTGTAGGGTACACGTTTCGCCCTTTTTCGGGTCGTTTAGTTGTCTTTCCAACTGAGAATTACTTGCCCAAACGGAAGTCAGAATGATGCATTTCGTCACTCTGACGCTCCCTGCTCCACGTAACGACCATTGTTTAATGCATAACTCCACTAGGGGTAGGTCTCCGAGCCAGAAGCATTTGCAGGTGCGTTTTCGCGAAAATGTACGTTTCGGGCCATTTTTGTGGCCAATAGCACACGATTTTCTGCACTCGGGTCAATTTTTTTTGCAACATCCCGGATTTGCACCGACTCCTAATACAAGACATTTGACGAGGTTTCGATTGATTTTTGCACCGTAGGGTACACGTTTCGGTCCTTTTTCGGGCCGTCTTCTTGCCTTTCCAACCGAGAATTACTTGCCCAAACGGAAGTCAGAATGATGCATTTCGTCACTCTAATGGTCCCTGCTCCACGTACCGACCATAGTTTAATGCATAACTCCACCAGGGGTAGGTCTCAGGGCCAGAAGTGTTTGCAGGTGCGTTTTCGCGAAAACGTCCGTTTCGGGCCATTTTTGTGGGCAACAGCATATGATTTTCAGCACTCGGGTCAATTTTTTTTTGCAACATCCCAGATTTGCACAGACTCCTAGTAGAAGACATTTGACGAGGTTTCCATTGATTTTTGGACCATAGGGTACACACTTTGGTCCTTTTTCGGACCGTTTTGTTGCCTTTTCAACTGAGAATTACTTTCCCAAACGGAAGCCAAAATGATGAATTTCCTCACTCTAACGGTCCCTGCTCCACGTACCGACCATAGTTTAATGCATAACTCCACCAGGGGTAGGTCTCCAGGCCAGAAGGGTTTGCAGGTGCGTTTTTGCAAAAACGTCCGTTTCGGGCCATTTTCGTGGGCTATAGCACACGATTTTCAGCACATGGGTCAATTTTTTACAACATCCCAGATGTGCACAGACCCCTAGCAGAAGACATTTGACGAGGTTTCCTTTGTTTTTTGGACAGTAGGGTACACGTTTTGCCCTTTTTCGGGTCGTTTAGTTGTCTTTCCAACTGAGAATTACTTGCCCAAACAGAAGTCAGAATGATGCATTTCGTCACTCTGACGCTCCCTGCTCCACGTTACGACCATTGTTTAATGCATAACTCCACTAGGGGTAGGTCTCCGGGCCAGAAGGGTTTGCAGGTGCGTTTTCGCGAAAACGTCCGTTTCGGGCCATTTTTGTGGCCAATAGCACACGATTTTTAGCACTCGGGTCAATTTTTTTTGCAACATCCCGGATTTGCACAGACTCCTAGTAGAAGACATTTGACGAGGTTTCCATTGATTTTTGGACCATAGGGTACACATTTTGGTCCTTTTTCGGACCGTTTTGTTGCCTTTCCAACTGAGAATTAATTTCCCAAACGGAAGCCAAAATAATGCATTTCGTCACTCTGACGGTCCCTGCTCCACGTACCGACCATAGTTTAATGCATAACTCCACTAGGGGTAGGTCTCCGGGCCAGAAGGGTTTGCAGGTGCGTTTTCGCGAAAACGTCCATTTCGGGCCATTTTTGTGGGCAATAGCACACGATTTTCAGAACTCGTGTCAATATTTTTTGCAACATCCCGGATGTGCACCGACTCCTAATACAAGACATTTGACGAGGTTTCGATTGATTTTTGGACCGTAGGGTACACGTTTCGGTCCTTTTTCGGGCCGTCTTCTTGCCTTTCCAACCGAGAATTACTTGCCCAAACGGAAGTCAGAATGATGCATTTCGTCACTGTAATGGTCCCTGCTCCACGTACCGACCATAGTTTAATGCATAACTCCACCAGGGGTAGGTCTCCGGGCCCGAAGTGTTTGCAGGTGCGTTTTCGCGAAAACGTCCGTTTCGGGCCATTTTTGTGGGCAATAGCACACGATTTTCAGCACTCGGGTCAATTTTTTTTGCAACATCCCGGATTTGCACAGACTCCTAGTAGAAGACATTTGACGAGGTTTCCATTGATTTTTGGACCATAGGGTACACATTTTGGTCCTTTTTCGGACTGTTTTGTTGCCTTTCCAACTGAGAATTACTTTCCCAAACAGAAGCCAAACTGATGCATTTCGTCACTCTAACGGTCCCTGCTCCACGTACCGACCATAGTTTAATGCATAACTCCACCAGGGGTAGGTCTCCGGGCCAGAAGGGTTTGCAGGTGCGTTTTCGCGAAAACGTCCGTTTCGGGCCATTTTCGTGGGCTATAGCACACGATTTTCAGCACACGGGTCAATTTTTTTTTACAACATCCCAGATGTGCACAGACCCCTAGCAGAAGACATTGGACGAGGTTTCCTTTGTTTTTTGGACAGTAGGGTACATGTTTCGCCCTTTTTCGGGTCATTTAGTTGTTTTTCCAACTGAGAATTACTTGCCCAAACGGAAGTCAGAATGATGCATTTCGTCACTCTGACACTCCCTGCTCCACGTAACGACCATTGTTTAATGCATAACTCCACTAGGGGTAGGTCTCCGGGCCAGAAGCGTTTGCAGGTACGTTTTCGCGAAAATGTCCGTTTCGGGCCATTTTTGTGGGCAATAGCACACGATTTTCAGCACTTGTGTCAATTTTTTTGCAACATCTCGGATGTGCTCCGACTCCTAATACAAGACATTTGACGAGGTTTCCATTGATTTTTGGACCGTAGGGTACACGTTTCGGTCCTTTTTCAGGCCGTCTTCTTGCCTTTCCAACCGAGAATTACTTGCCCAAATGGAAGTCAGAATGATGCATTTCGTCACTCTAATGGTCCCTGCTCCACTTACCTACCATAGTTTAATGCATAACTCCACCAGGGGTAGGTCTCTGGGCCACAAGGGTTTGCAGGTGCGTTTTCGCGAAAACGTCCGTTTCGGGCCATTTTCGTGGGCTATAGCACACGATTTTCAGCACTCGGGTCAATTTTTTTTCAACATCCCGGATGAGCACAGACTCCTAGTTGAAGACATTTGACGAGATTTCCATTGATTTTTGGACCGTAGGGTACACGTTTCGGTCCTTTTTCGGGCCGTCTTGTTGCCTTTCCAACCAAGAATTACTTGCCCAAACGGAAGCCAGAATGATGCATTTCGTCACTCTGACGGCCCCTGCTCCACGTACCGACCATAGTTTTATGCATAACTCCACCAGGGGTAGGTCTCCGGGCCAGAAGGGTTTGCAGGTGCGTTTTCACGAAAACGTCCGTTTCGGGCAATTTTTGTGGGCTATAAAACACGATTTTCAGCACTCGGGTCAATTTTTTATTTGCAACATCCCGGATTTGCATAGACTCCTAGTAGAAGAAATTTGACAAGGTTTCCATTGATTTTTGGACCGTAGGGTACACATTTTGGTCCTTTTTCGGACCGTTTTGTTGCCTTTCCAACTGAGAATTCCTTTCCCAAACGGAAGCCAAAATGATGCATTTCGTCACTCTAACGGTCCCTGCTCCACATACCGACCATAGTTTAATGCATAACTCCACCAGGGGTAGGTCTCCGGGCCAGAAGGGTTTGCAGGTGCGTTTTCGCGAAAACGTCCGTTTCGGGCCATTTTCGTGGGCTATAGCACACAATTTTCAGGACTTGGGTCAATTTTTTTACAACATCCCGGATGTGCACAGACTCCTAGTAGAAGACATTTGACGAGGTTTCCTTTGTTTTCTGGATTGTAGGGTACACGTTTCGACCTTTTTCGGACCCTTTAGTTGCTATTCCAACCGAGAATTACTTGCCCAAACGGAAGTCAGAATGATGCATTTCGTCACCCTGATGGCCGTTTCGCGAAAACGTCCGTTTCGGGCCATTTTTGTGGGCTATAGCACACGATTTTCATTTGACGAGGTTTCCATTGATATTTGGACCGTAGGGTACACGTTTCGGTCCTTTTTCGGGCCGTCTTCTTGGCTTTCCAACCAAGAATTACTTGCCCAAACGGATGTCAGAATGACGTATTTCGTCACTCTAATGGTCCCTACTCCATGTGCTGACCATAGTTTAATGCATAACTCCACCAGGGGTAGGTCTCGGGGCCACAAGGGTTTGCAGGTGCGTTTTCGCGAAACGTCCATTTCGGGCCATTTTCGTAGGCTATAGCACACGATTTTCAGCACTCGGGTCAATTTTTTTGCAACATCCCGGATTTGCACAGACTCCTAGTAGAAGACATTTAACGAGGTTTCCATTGATTTTTGGACTGTAGGGTACACATTTTGGTCCTTTTTCGGACCGTCTTGTTGCCTTTCCAACCAAGAATTACTTGCTCAAACGGAAGGTAGAATGATGCATTTCGTCACTCTGACGGTTCCTGCTTCACGTACCGACCATAGTTTAATGCATAACTCCACCAGGGGTAGGTCTCCGGGCCAGAAGGGTTTGCAGGTGCGTTTTCGCGAAAATGTCCGTTTCGGGCCATTTTTGTGGGCTATAGCTGAGAGCCAGGTGTGGTTCGAGGACCGGTGGATGGTCGCTTCCTGGTGTGATGAGTGATTGACAACGTGGTGTGGACTGATTCTTGGCTAAGTATTGCAGATGCAGGTTGCGGCTTGACTGGTGCAGGTGCAGGTGAAGAACAAGCATGAAAGGTTGTTGCCGGTGAGGCCTCCAGGTGTGGAGAAGACAAGTAGGCTTGGTTCGAGGGACCCGGTGGCCAGCGGGGTCAAGTGCGGGCCGCATGGTGGCAAGAATGGCAAGATGAAGTCATGGACGGTTTCTTGGTTGAGCCTCAAAACCAACGTCGAGCCGGGACTACGTGGGAGCCGAGTCATGAGTGGTGATTGGCGGAGGCTACACCGAGTTCGCGGGGTTTCCGGTGGTTCACCAGAAAACCACTGGGTTCCTTGGTTGATCCACAAAGCCAAGACCGAAGAACCGAAGACGGAGGTGCAGCAGCTCCAGACCGGTCTGACTGGTGGGTACCGGTCTGACCGGTGAGGAGCACCGGTCTGACCGGTGTGCGACGACGCAGTCCGGAATCTTCGAAGCGGAGGACACGTGTCGGGATCGCAAGGCTTGCGTCGAGGCTAAGCAAGTTTGCGGTCGCTGAGCATCCGTCCGATGGTGCGAAGACAAAGACTTCCAATTTCGCCCTCGAGGGGCATGTTTCCCTAGTTAGCTAGTAAGGGTATTTTAGTCTTTCGGTTGCCTCCATATAACCCAAGGGGTGAGAGGATGGCAGCCATCTCTTGGAACCCTAGCTCATTTGGTTTTCCTATTTTCCTTCCTATTTTCTTAGGATTTTCGTAGGACTAGCTTGAGAGCTTCATGGTGAGATCTTGTGAGAGGGAAGGATGATCGGGCGGCAAGCTAGACCTTGTATGAACCTCTTTGGTATGTATAGATGATTCGGCGTGGTTCCTCAAGGCTTGGATGTGTCTTTCCCGTTTCTCCTTTTTGGTGATTTTCGGAGCCCTTTCTTGGCGATTTTCTTGGAGCGATTTCGAGGTCTTTCTCTTTGGGATTTGGTGGGGGATGTATGCATGAACCCTTCGTGGTTCTTTTCCCTTTGATTCCCCTTCCAAATCCGTGAGCAAAGGGGCTCGATTTTGGGGTTTTCGTGGCTCTAGGGTTAGAGGCGTTCTTGGTGGGATTTCTTCGATTCCTCTTGATTTGACAAGTTTTGGTGGACCAAATCTTGGCTATGGAGTACCCATGAGGTGTTCCTACTATCCCCAAAGTCTTGTGCAAAACCGTGGAGCGGATCGGGAGATCGGGAGTTGGATTTGGAGGAGTTGACTCGCGGGCGCTGTTCATCCCGAGCTGCCCAGGCACGACCGGTCTGACCGGTGCTCTTGACCGGTCTGACCGGTGCTAGCCCTTGGTGGGTTTTTGTCTCGAGGAATAGCCTTGTCCGTGTGGTTTTGTCCCGTGGTCCTGCTGATCAGTTCTTGGCGTGTTTGGAGTTGTTTTGCTAGGCTTTGTGAGGGGTTCTTCTTCCTCACAGGTTGTGTTTTGTGGTGGTTTTTGTTCCAGGGCCTAGAGGAGTCACTGAGGCTTCCTGGAACGTTTGCTGTGCGGCTGCTGTAGCCACCGGCCTGACCGGCTCTGTCCACCGGTCTGACCGGTGTCACCGGTCTGACCGGCACAGGCCATCGGTCTGACCGGTGTAGCACAGGCAGCAAGCCGTGCAAGTTTCCGCTGTGTGGTTTGGTGAATTTTGGCTCGGAAGGTTGAGTGTTGGTTCCTAGGACCAGTAGCACTCCAGTGGCACCGTGGTCTTGGCCAACTTGGGTAGTTGGGTCGGAGACGTGAGTTGGAAGCCGTGTTCGTCTTGTTGGAGTTCTCATCTCCTTCGAGAAGAATTTTTATCGGCTCCCATTCACTCCCCCATTCTCTGGTACGCCTAATCGGTCCTTCAATAGCACACGATTTTCAGCACTCGGGTCAATTTTTTTACAACATCCCGGATTTGCACAGACTCCTAGTAGAAGACTTTTGACGAGGTTTCCATTGATTTTTAGACCGTATGGTACACATTTTGGTCCTTTTTCGGACCGTTTTGTTGCCTTTCCAACTGAGAATTACTTTCCCAAATGGAAGCTAGAATGAAGCATTTCGTCACTCTAATGGTCCCTGCTCCACGTACCTACCATAGTTTAATGCATATCTCCACCAGGGGTAGGTCTCCGGGCCAGAAGGGTTTGCAGGTGCGTTTTCGCGAAAACGTCCGTTTCGGGCCGTTTTCGTGGGCTATATAGCACACAATTTTCAGCACACAAATCAATTTTTTTACAACATCCCGGATGTGCACAGACTCCTTGTAGAAGACATTTGACGAGGTTTCCTTTGTTTTTTGGACCGTAGGGTACACGTTTCGCCCTTTTTCGGGTCGTTTAGTTGTCTTTTCAACTGAGAATTACTTGCCCAAACAGAAGTCAGAATGATGCATTTCGTCACTCTGACGGTCCCTGCTTCACGTACCAACCATAGTTTAATGCATAACTCCACTAGGGGTAGGTATCCTGGCCAGAAGCGTTTGCAAGTGCGTTTTCGCGAAAACGTCCGTTTCGGGCCATTTTTGTGGGCAATAGCACACGATTTTCAGCACTCATGTCATTTTTTTTGCAACATCCCGGATGTGCACCGACTCCTAATATAAGACATTTGACGAGGTTTCCTTTGATTTTTGGACCGTAGGGTACACGTTTCGGTCCTTTTTCGGGCCGTTTTCTTGGCTCTCCAACCAAGAATTACTTGCCCAAACGGAAGTCAGAATGACGCATTTCGTCACTCTAATGGTCCCTGCTCCACGTACTGACCATAGTTTAATGCGTAACTCCACCAGGGGTAGGTCTCCGGGCCACAAGGGTTTGCAGGTGCGTTTTCGCGAAAACGTCCGTTTCGGGCCATTTTCGTAGGCTATAGCACACGATTTTCAGCACTCGGGTCAATTTTTTTGCAACATCCCGGATTTGCACAGACTCCTAGAAGAAGATATTTAACGAGGTTTCCATCGATTTTTGGACCGTAGGGTACACATTTTGGTCCTTTTTCGGACCGTCTTGTTGCCTTTCCAACCAAGAATTACTTGCCCAAACGGAAGCTAGAATGATGCATTTCGTCACTCTGACGGTTCCTGCTTCACGTACCGACCATAGTTTAATGCATAACTCCACCAGGGGTAGGTCTCCGGGCCAGAAGGGTTTGCAGGTGCGTTTTCGCGAAAACGTCTGTTTCGGGCCATTTTTGTAGGCTATAGCACACGATTTTCAGCACTCGGGTCAATTTTTTTGCAACATCCCGGATTTGCACAGACTCCTAGTAGAAGACATTTGACGAGGTTTCCATTGATTTTTGGACCCTAGGGTACACATTTTGGTCCTTTTTCGGACCGTTTTCTTGCCTTTCCAACTGAGAATTACTTTCCCAAACGGAAGCCAGAATGATGCATTTCGTCACTCTAATGGTCCCTGCTCCACGTACCTATCATAGTTTAATGCATATCTCCACCAGGGGTAGGTCTCCGGGCCAGAAGGGTTTGCAGGTGCGTTTTCACGAAAACGTCCGTTTCGGGCCATTTTCGTGGGCTATAGCACACGATTTTCAGCACACGGGTCAATTTTTTTACAACATCTCGGATGTGCACAGACTCCTAGTAGAAGACATTTAACGAGGTTTCCTTTGTTTTTTGGACCGTAGGGTACACGTTTCGCCCTTTTTCGGGTCGTTTAGTTGTCTTTTCAACTGAGAATTACTTGCCCAAAGGGAACTCAGAATGATGCATTTCGTCACTCTGACGGTCCCTGCTCCACGTACCAACCATAGTTTAATGCATAACTCCACTAGGGGTAGGTCTCCGGGCCAGAAGCGTTTGCAGATGCGTTTTCGCGAAAACGTCCGTTTCGGGCCATTTTTGTGGGCAATAGCACACGATTTTCAGCACTCATGTCAATTTTTTTTGCAACATCCCGGATGTGCACCGACTCCTAATACAAGACATTTGACGAGGTTTCCTTTGATTTTTGGACCGTAAGGTACACGTTTCGGTCCTTTTTCGGGACGTCTTCTTGCCTTTCCAACCGAGAATTGCTTGCCCAAACGGAAGTCAGAATGATGCATTTCGTCACTCTAATGGTCCCTGCTCCACGTACTAACCATAGTTTAATGCATTACTCCACCAGGGGTAGGTCTCCGGCCCAGAAGGGTTTGCAGGTGTGTTTTCGCGAAAATGTCCGTTCCGGGCCATTTTCGTGGGCTATAGCACACGATTTTCAGCCCTCGGGTCAATTTTTTTTACAACATCCCGGATGTGCACAGACTCCTAGTAGAAGACATTTGACGAGGTTTCCTTTGTTTTTGGGACCGTAGGGTACACATTTCGCCCTTTTTCGGGTCGTTTAGTTGCCTTTCCAACCGAGAATTACTTCCCCAAACGGAAGACAGAATGATGCATTTCGTCACTCTGACGGTCCCTGCTCCACGTACCGACCATAGTTTAATGCATAACTCCACTAGGGGTAGGTCTCCGGGCCAGAAGGGTTTGCAGGTGCGTTTTCACGAAAACGTCCATTTCGGGCCCTTTTTGTGGGCAATTGCACTCGATTTTCAGCACTCCTGTCAATTTTTTTGCAACATCCCGGATGTGCACCGACTCCTAATACAAGACATTTGACGAGGTTTCCATTTATTTTTGGACCGTAGGGTACACGTTTCGGTCCTTTTTCGGGCCGTCTTCTTGCCTTTCCAACCGAGAATTACTTGCCCAAACGGAAGTCAGAATGATGCATTTCGTCAGTCTAATGGTCCCTGCTCCACGTACTGACCATAGTTTAATGCATAACTCCACCAGGGGTAGGTCTCCAGGCCACAAGGGTTTGCAGGTGCATTTTCGCGAAAACGTCCGTTTCGGGCCATTTTCGTGGGCGATTTTCAGCACTCGGGTCAATTTTTTTGCAACATCCCGGATGAGCACAGACTCCTAGTACAAGACATTTGACGAGGTTTCCATTGATTTTTGGACCATAGGGTACACGTTTCGGTCCTTTTTCGGGCCGCCTTCTTGCCTTTCCAACTGAGAATTACTTGCCCAAACGGAATTCAGAATGACGCATTTCATCACTCTAATGGTCCCTGCTCCATGTACTGACCATAGTTTAATGCATAACTCCACCAGGGGTAGGTCTCCGGGCCACAAGGGTTAGCAGGTGCGTTTTCGCGAAAACGTCCGTTTCGGGCCATTTTCGTAGGCTATAGCACACGATTTTCAGCACTCGGGTCAATTTTTTTGCAACATCCCGGATTTGCACAGACTCCAACTAGAAGACATTTAACGAGGTTTCCATCGATTTTTGGACCGTAGGGTACACATTTTGGTCCTTTTTCGGACCGTCTTGTTGCCTTTCCAACCAAGAATTACTTGCCCAAACGGAAGCTAGAATGATGCATTTCGTCACTCTGACGGTTCCTGCTTCACGTACTGACCATAGTTTAATGCATAACTCCAACAGGGGTAGGTCTCCGGGCCAGATGGGTTTGCAGGTGCGTTTTCTCGAAATGTCCGTTTCGGGCCGTTTTTGTGGGCTATAGCACACGATTTTCAGCACTCGGGTCAATTTTTTTGCAACATCCCGGATTTGCACAGACTCCTAGTAGAAGACATTTGACGAGGTTTCCACTGATTTTTGGACCGTAGGGTACACATTTTGGTCCTTTTTCGGACCGTTTTGTAGCCTTTCCAACTGAGAATTACTTTCCCAAACGGAAGCCAAAATGATGCATTTCGTCACTCTGACGGTCCCTGCTCCAAATACCGACCATAGTTTAATGCATAACTCCACCAGGGGTAGGTCTCCGGGCCAGAAGGGTTTGCAGGTGCGTTTTCGCGAAAACGTCCGTTTCGGGTCATTTTCGTGGGCTACACACGATTTTCAGCACTCGGGTCAATTTTCTTACAACATCCCGGATGTGCACAGACTCCTATTAGAAGACATTTGACGAGGTTTCCATTGATTTTTGGACCGTGGTGTACACATTTTGGTCCTTTTTCGGACCGTTTTGTTGCCGTTCCAACCGAGAATTACTTTCCCAAACGGGAAGCCAGAATGATGCATTTCGTCACTATTACGGTCCCTGCTCCACGTACTGACCATAGTTTAATGCATATCTACACCAGGGGTAGGTCTCCGGGCTAGAAAGGTTTGCAGGTGCGTTTTCGCGAAAACGTCCGTTTCGGGCCATTTTCGTGGGCTATAGCACACGATTTTCAGCACTCGGGTCAATTTTTTTGCAACATCCCGGATGAGCACAGACTCCTAGTAGAAGACATTTGACGAGGTTTCCATTGATTTTTGGACCGTATGGTACACGTTTCGGCCCTTTTTCGGGCCGTCTTGTTGCCTTTCCAACCAAGAATTATTTGCCCAAACGGAAGCCAGAATGATTCATTTCGTCACTCTGACGGTCCCTCCTCCACGTACCGACCATAGTTTAATGCAAAACTCCACCAGGGGTAGGTCTCTGAGCCAGAAGGGTTTTCAGGTGCATTTTCACGAAAACGTCTGTTTCGGGTTATTTTTGTGGGCTATAGCACACGATTTTCAGCACTCGGGTCAATTTTGTTTTGCAACATCCCGGATTTGCACAGACTCCTAGTAGAAGACCTTTGACGAGGTTTCCATTGATTTTTGGACCATAGGGTACACATTTTGGTCCTTTTTCGGACCGTTTTGTTGCCTTTCCAACTGAGAATTACTTTCCCAAACGGAAGCCAAAATTATGCATTTCGTCACTCTGACGGTCCCTGCTCCACGTACCGACCATAGTTTAATGCATAACTCCACCACGGGTAGGTCTCCGGGCCAGAAGGGTTTGCAGGTGCGTTTTCGCGAAAACGTCCGTTTCGGGCCATTTTCGTGGGCTATAGCACACGATTTTCAGCACTCGGGTCAATTTTTTTACAACATCCCGGATGTGCACAGACTCCTAGTAGAAGACATTTGACGAGGTTTCCTTTGTTTTTTGGACCGTAGGATACACGTTTCGCCCTTTTTCGGGTCGTTTAGTTGTCTTTCCAACTGAGAATTACTTGCCCAAACGGAAGTCAGAGTGATGCATTTCGTCACTCTAACGGTCCCTGCTCCACGTACCGACCATAGTTTAATGCATAACTCCACCAGGGGTAGGTCTCCGAGCCAGAAGGGTTTGCAGGTGCGTTTTCACGACAACATCCGTTTCGGGCCATTGTTGTGGGCTATAGCACACGATTTTCAGCACTCGGGTCAATTTTTTTTTGCAACATCCCGGATTTGCACAGACTCCTATTAGAAGACATTTGACGAGGTTTCCATTGATTTTTGAACCGTAGGATACACGTTTTGGTCCTTTTTCGGACCGTTTTGTTGCCTTTCCAACTGAGAATTACTTTCCTAAACGGAAGCCAAAATGATGCATTTCGTCACTCTGACGGTCCCTGCTCCACGTACCGACCATAGTTTTATGCATAACTCCACCAGGGGTAGGTCTCCGGGCCAGAAGGGTTTGCAGGTGCGTTTTCGCGAAAACGTCCGTTTCGGGCCATTTTTGTGGGTAATAGCACACGATTTTCAGCACTCGTGTCAATTTTTTTGCAACATCCCGGATGTGCACCGACTCCTAATACAAGACATTTGACGAGGTTTCCATTGATTTTTGGACCGTAGGGTACACGTTTCGGTCCTCTTTCGGCCCGTCTTCTTGCCTTTCCAACCGAGAATTACTTACCCAAACGGAAGTCAGAATGATGCATTTCTTCACTCTGATGGTCCCTGCTCCACGTACCGACCAACGTTTAATGCATAACTCCACCAGGGTTAGGTCTCCGGGCCAGAAGGGTTTGCAGGTGCGTTTTCGCGAAAACGTCTGTTTCGGGCCATTTTTGTGGGCTATAGCACACGATTTTCAGCACTCGGGTCAATTTTTTTGCAACATCCCGGATTTGCACAGACTCCTAGTAGAAGACATTTGACGAGGTTTCCATTGATTTTTGGACCGTAGGGGACACATTTTGGTCCTTTTTCGGACCGATTTGTTGACTTTCCAACTGAGAATTCCTTTCCCAAACGGAAGCCAAAATGATGCATTTCGCACTCTGACGGTCGCTGCTCCACGTACCGACCAAAGTTTAACGCATAACTCCAACAAGGGTAGGTCTCCAGGCCAGAAGGGTTTGCATGTGCGTTTTCGCGAAAATGTCCTTTTCGGGCCATTTTTGTGGGCAATAGCACACGATTTTCAGCACTCGTGTCAATTTTTTTGCAACATCCCGGATGTGCACCGACTCCTAATAGAAGACATTTGATGAGGTTTCCATTGATTTTTAGACCGTAGGGTACACATTTCAGTCCTTTTTCGGGCCGTCTTCTTGCCTTTCCGACCGAGAATTACTTGCCCAAACGGAAGTCAGAATGATGCATTTCATCACTCTAATGGTCCCTGCTCCAGGTACCGACCATAGTTTAATGCATAACTCCACCAGGGGTAGGTCTCCGGGCCAAAAGGGTTTGCAGGTGCGTTTTCCCGAAAACGTCCGTTTCGGGCCATTTTCGTGGGCTATAGCACACGATTTTCAGCACTCGGGTCAATTTTTTTGCAACATCCCGGATGAGCACAGACTCCTAGTAAAGACATTTGACGAGGTTTCCATAGATTTTTGGACCGTATGGTACACATTTCGGCCCTTTTTCGGGCCGTCTTGTTGCCTTTCCAACCAAGAATTACTTGCCCAAACGAAAGCCAGAATGATGCATTTCGTCACTCTGACGGTCCCTGCTCCACGTACCGACCATAGTTTAATGCATAACTCCACCAGGGGTAGGTCTCCGAGCCAGAAGGGTTTGCAGGTGCATTTTCACGAAAACGTCCGTTTCGGGCCATTTTTGTGGGCTATAGCACACGATTTTCAGCACTCGGGTCAATTTTGTTTTGCAACATTCCGGATTTGCACAGACTCCTAGTAGAAGACATTTGACGAGGTTTCCATTGATTTTTGGACCGTAGGGTACACATTTTGGTCCTTGTTCGGACCGTTTTGTTGCCTTTCCAACTGAGAATTGCGTTCCCAAACGGAAGCCAAAATTATGCATTTCGTCACTCTGACGGTCCCTGCTCCACGTACCGACCATAGTTTAATGCATAACTCCACCAGGGGTAGGTCTCCGGGCCAGAAGGGTTTGCAGGAGCGTTTTCGCGAAAACGTCCGTTTCGTGCCATTTTTGTGGGCAATAGCTCACGATTTTCAGCACTCGTGTCAATTTTTTTGCAACATCCCGGATGTGCACCGACTCCTAATACAAGACATTTGACGAGGTTTCCATTGATTTTTTGACCGTAGGGTACACGTTTCGGTCCTTTTTCGGGCCGTCTTCTTGCCTTTCCAACCGAGAATTACTACCTAAACGGAAGTCAGAATGATCCATTTCGTCACTCTGACGGTCCCTGCTCCACGTACCGACCATAGTTTAATGCATAACTCCACTATGGGTAGGTCTCCGGGCCAGAAGGGTTTGCAGGTGCGTTTTCACGAAAACGTCCGTTTCGGGCCATTTTTGTGGGCTATAGCACACGATTTTCAGCACTCGTGTCAATTTTTTTTTGCAACATCCCGGATTTGCACAGACTCCTAGTAGAAGATATTTGACGAGGTTTCCATTGATTTTTGGACCATAAGGTACACATTTTGGTCCTTTTTCGGACCGTTTTGTTGCCTTTCCAACTGAGAATTACTTTCCCAAACGGAAGCCAAAATGATGCATTTCGTCACTCTGACGGTCCCTGCTCCACGTACCGACCATAGTTTAATGCATTACTCCACCAGGGGTAGGTCTCCGGGCCAGAAGGGTTTGCAGGTGCGTTTTCGCGAAAACGTCCGTTTCGGGCCATTTTCGTGGGCTATTGCACACGATTTTCAGCACTCGGGTCAATTTTTTTGCAATATCCCGGATGTGCACAGACTCCTAGTAGAAGACATTTGACGAGGTTTCCTTTGTTTTTTGGACCGTAGGGTACACGTTTCGCCCTTTTTCGGGCCGTTTAGTTGTCTTTCCAACTGAGAATTACTTGCCCAAACGGAAGTCAGAGTGATGCATTTCGTCACTCTGACGGTCCCTGCTCCACGTACCGACCATAGTTTAGTGCATAACTCCACTAGGGGTAGGTCTCCGGGTCAGAAGGGTTTGCAGGTGCGTTTTCGCAAAAAACGTCCGTTTCGGGCCATTTTTGTGGGCAATTGCACACGATTTTCAGCACTCGTGTCAATTTTTTTGCAACATCCTGGATGTGCACCGACTCCTAATTGAAGACATTTGACGAGGTTTCCATGATTTTTGCACCGTAGGGTACACGTTTTGGTCCTTTTTCGGGCCGTCTTCTTGCCTTTCCAACCGAGAATTACTTTCCCAAACGGAAGTCAGAATGATACATTTCGTCACTCTGACGGTCCCTGCTCCACGTACTGACCATAGTTTAATGCACAACTCCACCAGGGGTAGGTCTCCGGGCCAGAAGGGTTTGCATGTCCGTTTTCGCGAAAACGTCCGTTTCGGGCCGTTTTCGTGGGCTATAGCACACGATTTTCAGCACTCGGGTCAATTTTTTTGCAACGTCCAGGATGAGCACAGACTCCTAGTAGAAGACATTTGACGAGGTTTCCTTTGATTTTTGGACCGTATGGTACACATTTCGGTCCTTTTTCGGGCCGTCTTGTTGCCTTTCCAACCAAGAATTACTTGCCCAAACGGAAGCCAGAATGATGCATTTCGTCACTCTGACGGTGCCTGCTCCACGTACCGACCATAGTTTAATGCATAACTCCACCAGGGGTAGGTCTCCGGGCCAGAAGGGTTTGCAGGTGCGTTTTCACGAAAACGTCCGTTTCGGGCCATTTTTGTGGGCTAGCACACGATTTTCAGCACTCGTGTCAATTTTTTTGCAACATCCCGGATTTGCATAGACTCCTAGTAGAAGACATTTGACGAGGTTTCCTTTGTTTTTTGGACCGTAGGGTACACGTTTTGCCCTTTTTCGGGCTGTTTAGTTGTCTTTCCAACTGAGAATTACTTGCCCAAACGGAAGTCAGAGTGATGCATTTCATCACTCTGACGGTCCCTGCTCCACGTACCGACCATAGTTTAATGCATAACTCCACTAGGGGTAGGTCTCCGGGTCAGAAGGGTTTGCAGGAGCGTTTTCGCAAAAAATGTCCGTTTCGGGCCATTTTTGTGGGCAATAGCACACGATTTTCAACACTCGTGTCAATTTTTTTGCAACATCCCGGATGTGCACCGACTCCTAATTGAAGACATTTGACGAGGTTTCCATGGATTTTTGGACCGTAGGGTACACGTTTCGGTCCTTTTTCGGGCCGTCTTCTTCCCTTTCCAACCGAGAATTACTTTCCCAAACGGAAGTTAGAATGATGCATTTCGTCACTCTGACGGTCCCTGCTCCACGTACCGACCATAGTTTAATGCATAACTCCACCAGGGGTAGGTCTCCGGGCCAGAAGGGTTTGCAGGTGCGTTTTCGCGAAAACGTCCGTTTCGGACCATTTTCGTAGGCTATAGCACACGATTTTCAGCACTCGGGTCAATTTTTTTACAACATCCCGGATGTGCACAGACTCCTAGTAGAAGACATTTGACGAGGTTTCCTTTGTTTTTTGGACCGTAGGGAACACGTTTCGCCCTTTTTCGGGCCGTTTAGTTGTCTTTCCAACTGAGAATTACTTGCCCAAACGGAAGTCAGAGTGACGCATTTCGTCACTCTAACGGTCCATGCTCCACGTACCGACCATAGTTTAATGCATAACTCCACTAGGGGTAGGTCTCCGGGTCAGAAGGGTTTGCAGGTGCGTTTTCGCGAAAATGTCCGTTTCGGGCCATTTTTGTGGGCAATAACACACGATTTTCAGCACTCGTGTCAATTTTTTTGCAACATCCCGGATGTGCACCGACTCCTAATAGAAGACATTTGATGAGGTTTCTATTGATTTTTGGTCCGTAGGGTACACATTTCGGTCCTTTTTCGGGACGTCTTCTTGCATTTCCAACAGAGAATTATTTGCCCAAAATGAAGTAAGAATAATGCATTTCGTCACTCTAATGGTCCCCGCTCCATGTACCGACCATAGTTTAATGCATAACTCCACCAGGGGTAGGTCTCCGGGCCAGAAGGGTTTGCAGGTGGGTTTTCGCGAAAATGTCCGTTTCGGGCCATTTTTGTGAGCTATAGCACACGATTTTCAGCACTCGGGTCAATTTTTTTACAACATCCCGGATGTGCACATACTCCTAGTAGAAGACATTTGACGAGGTTTTCTTTGTTTTTTGGACCGTAGGGTACATGTTTCGCCCTTTTTCGGGCCGTTTACTTGTTTTTTCAACATAAAATTACTTGCCCAAATGGAAGTCAGAATGAAGAATTTCGTCACTCTGACGGTCCCTGCTCCACGTACCGACCATAGTTTAATGCATAACTCCACTAAGGGTAGGTCTCCGGGCCAGAAGGGTTTGCAGGTGTGTTTTCGCGAAAACGTCCGTTTCGGGCCATTTTTTGGGAAATAGCACACGATTTTCAGCACTCGTGTCAATTTTTTTGCAACATCTCGGATGTGCACCGACTCCTAATAGAAGACATTTGACGTGGTTTCCATTGATTTTTGGACCGTAGGGTACACGTTTCGGTCATTTTTCGGGCTGTCTTCTTGCCTTTTCAACCGAGAATTACTTGCCCAAACGGAAGTCAGAATGATGCATTTTGTCACTCTGACGGTCCCTGCTCCGCGTACCGACCATAGTTTAATGCATAACTCCACCAGGGGTAGGTCTCTGGGCCAGAAGGGTTTGCAGGTGCGTTTTCGCGAAAATGTCCGTTTCGGGCCATTTTTTTGGGCTATAGCACACGATTTTCAGCACTCGGGTCAATTTTTTTGCAACATCTCGGATCTGCACAGACTCCTAGTAAAAGACATTTTACGAGGTTTCCATTGATTTTTGGACCGTATGGTACACATTTTGGTCCTTTTTTGGACCGTTTTGTTGCCTTTCCAACTGAGAATTACTTTCCCAAACGGAAGCCAAAATGATGCATTTCGTCACTCTGACGGTCCCTGCTCCACGTACCGACCATAGTTTAATGCATAACTCCACCAGGGGTAGGTCTCCGGGCCAGAAGGGTTTGCAGGTGCGTTTTCGCGAAAACGTCCGTTTCGTGCCATTTTCGTGGGCTATAGCACACGATTTTCAGCACTCGGGTCAATTTTTTTACAACATCCCGGATGTGCACAGACTCCTAGTAGAAGACATTTGACGAGATTTCCTTTGTTTTTTGGACCGTAGGGTACACGTTTCGCCCTTTTTCGGGCCGTTTAGTTGTCTTTCCAACTGAGAATTACTTGCCCAAACGGAAGTCAGAGTGATGCATTTCGTCACTCTGACGGTCCCTGCTCCACCTACCGACCATAGTTTAATGCATAACTCCACTAGGGGTAGGTCTCCGGGTCAGAAGGGTTTGCAGGTGCGTTTTCGCAAAAAACGTCCGTTTCGGGCCATTTTTGTGGGCAATAGCACACGATTTTCAGCACTCGTGTCAATTTTTTTGCAACATCCCAGATGTGCACCGACTCCTAATTGAAGACATTTGACGAGGTTTCTAATGATTTTTGCACCGTAGGGTACACGTTTCGATCCTTTTTCGGGCCGTCTTCTTGCTTTTCCAACCGAGAATTACTTTCCCAAACGGAAGCCAGAATGATGCATTTCGTCACTCTAACGGTCCCTGCTCCACGTACCGACCATAGTTTAATGCATAACTCCACCAGGGTTAGGTCTCCGGGCCAGAAGGGTTTGCAGGTGCGTTTTCGCGAAAACGTCCGTTTCGGGCCATTTTCGTGGGCTATAGCACACGATTTTCAGCACTCGAGTCAAATTTTTTGCAACGTCCCGGATGAGCACAGACACCTAGTTGAAGACATTTGACGAGGTTTCCATTGATTTTTGGACCGTATGGTACACATTTTGGTCCTTTTTCGGGCTGTCTTGTTGCCTTTCCAACCAAGAATTACTTGCCCAAACGGAAGCCAGAATGATGCATTTCGTCACTCTGACTGTCCCTGCTCCACGTACCGACCATAGTTTAATGCATAACTCCACCAGGGATAGGTCTCCGGGCCAGAAGGGTTTGCAGGTGCGTTTTCGCGAAAACGTCCGTTTCGGGCCATTTTTGTTAGCTAGCACACGATTTCCAGCACTCGTGTCAATTTCTTTGCAACATCCTAGATTTGCACAGACTCCTAGTAGAAGACATTTGACGAGGTTTCCTTTGTTTTTTGGACCGTAGGGTACACGTTTTGCCCTTTTTCGGGCCGTTTAGTTGTCTTTCCAACTGAGAATTACTTGCCCAAACGGAAATCAGAGTGATGCATTTCGTCACTCTGACGGTCCCTGCTCCACGTACCGACCATAGTTTAATGCATAACTCCACTAGGGGAAGGTCTCCGGGTCAGAAGGGTTTGCATGTGCGTTTTCGCGAAAATGTCCGTTTCGGGCCATTTTTGTGGGCAATAGCACACGATTTTCAGCACTCGTGTCAATTTTTTTGCAACATCTCGGATGTGCACCGACTCCTAATAGAAGACATTTGATGAGGTTTCTATTGATTTTTGGACCGTAGGGTACACATTTCGGTCCTTTTTCGGGCCGTCTTCTTACCTTTCCAATCGAGAATTACTTGCCCAAAAGGAAGTAAGAATAATGCATTTCGTCACTCTAATGGTCCCTGCTCCCTGTACCGACCATAGTTTAATGCATAACTCCACCAGGGGTAGGTCTCCGGGCCAGAAGGGTTTGTAGGTGCGTTTTCGCGAAAATGTCCGTTTCGGGCCATTTTTGTGGGCTATAGCACACGATTTTCAGCACTCGGGTCAATTTTTTTACAACATCCCGGATGTGCACAGACTCCTAGTAGAAGACATTTGACGAGGTTTTCTTTGTTTTTTGGACCGTAGGGTACACGTTTCGCCCTTTTTTGGGCCGTTTACTTGTCTTTCCAACTGAGAATTACTTGCCCAAACGGAAGTCAGAATGATGAATTTCGTCACTCTGACGGTCCCTGCTCCACGTACCGACCATAGTTTAATGCATAACTCCACTAGGGGTAGGTCTCCGGGCCAGAAGGGTTTGCAGGTGTGTTTTCGCGAAAACGTCCGTTTCGGGCCATTTTTTGGGCAATAGCACACGATTTTCAGCACTCGTGTCAATTTTTTTGCAACATCTCGGATGTGCACCGACTCCTAATAGAAGACATTTGACGTGGTTTCCATTGATTTTTGGACCATATGGTACATGTTTCGGTCCTTTTTCGGGCCGTCTTCTTGCCTTTCCAACCGAGAATTACTTGCCCAAACGGAAGTCAGAATGATGCATTTTGTCACTCTGACGGTCCCTGCTCCACGTACCGACCATAGTTTAATGCATAACTCCACCAGGGGTAAGTCTCCGGGCCAGAAGGGTTTGCAGGTGCGTTTTCGCGAAAACGACCGTTTCGGGCCATTTTTTTGGGCTATAGCACACGATTTTCAGCACTCGGGTCCATTTTTTTGCAACATCTCGGATCTCCACAGACTCCTAGTAGAAGACATTTGACGAGGTTTCCATTGATTATTGGACCGTAGGGTACACATTTTGGTCCTTTTTCGGACCGTTTTGTTGCCTTTCCAACCGTGAATTACTTTTCCCAGACAGAAGCCAGAATGATGCATTTCGTCACTCTGACGGTCCCTGCTCCACGTACCGACCATAATTTAATGCATAACTCCGCTAGGGGTAGGTCTCCGGGCCAGAAGGGTTTGCAAGTGCGTTTTCGCGAAAACGTCCGGTTCGGCCCATTTTTGTGGGCAATGGCACACGATTTTCAGCACCCGTGTCAATTTTTTTGCTACATCCCGGATGTGCACCGACTCCTAATAGAAGACATTTGTCGAGGTTTCCATTAATTTTTGGACCGTAGGGTACACGTTTCGGTCCTTTTTCGGGCTTTCTTCTTGCCTTTCCAACCGAGAATTACTTGCCCAAAAGGAAGTCAGAATGATGCATTTCGTCACTCTAATGGTCCCTACTCCACGTACCGACCGTAGTTTAATGCATAACTCCACCAGGGGTAGGTCTCTGGGCCAGAAGGGTTTGCAGGTGTGTTTTCGCGAAAACGTCCGTTTAGGGCCATTTCCGTGGGCTATAGTACACGATTTTCAGCACTCGGGTCAATTTTTTTAAAACAGCCCGGATGTGCACAGACTCCTAGTAGAAGACATTTGACAAGGTTTCCTTTGTTTTTTGGACCGTAGGGTACACGTTTCGCCCTTTTTCGAGCCGTTTAGTTGCCTTTCCAACCGAGAGATGAGTGAAGTTCTCGTACTCTCTCCGGTAAGTTGAAAACAAACGAGCTTGCACTTGGGCATTGCCTACATGAGCATTTCTCAACTTGAGCCAAATCTTTCCGGCCACATTCTCTCTGTACACTCGCTCGAACTCCGAGGCACAGAGAGCACGGAACAAGTAATCAACGGCCTTGTTGTTGGCCTCAAACATGTCCCGCGATCCTGGAAGCAGAAAACTGTCTCCGGCCCAGAAGGGTTTGCAGCTGCGTTTTCGTGAAAACGTCCGTTTCGGACCATTTTCGTGGGCTATAGCACACGATTTTCAGCACTCAGGTCAATTTTTTTGCAACATCCCGGATGAGCACAGACTCATAGTAGAAGACATTTGACGAGGTTTCTATTGATTTTTGGACCGTAGGGTACACGTGTCGGTCCTTTTTCGGGCCGTGCTGTTGCCTTTCCAACCAAGAATTACTTGCCCAAACGGAAGCCAGAATGATGCATTTCGTCACTCCGACAGTCCCTGCTCCATGTACCGACCATAGTTTAATGCATAACTCCACCAGGGGTAGGTCTCCGGGCCACAAGGGTTTGCAGGTGCGTTTTCACAAAAACGTTTGTTTCGAGCCATTTTCGTGGGCCATAGCACACGATTTTCAGCACTCGGGTCAATTTTTTGGCAACATCTCGAATTTGCACAGACTCCTAGTAGAAGACATTTGACAAGGTTTCCATTGTTTTTTGGACCGTAGGGTACACGTTTCGGTCCTTTTCAGGCCATCTTGTTGCCTTTCCAACCGAGAATTACTTTCCCAAACAGAAGCCAGAATGATGTATTTCGTCACTCTGACGGTCCCTGCTCCACGTACCGACCATAGTTTAATGCATAACTCCACTAGGGGTAGGTCTCGCCAGAAGGGTTTGCAGGTGCGTTTTCGCGAAAACATCCGTTTCGGGCTATTTTTGTGGGCTAAGCACACGATTTTCAGCACTCGGGTCAATTTTTTTGCAACATCCCGGATCTGCACAGACTCCTAGTAGAAGACATTTGACGAGGTTTCCATTGATTTTTGGACCGTAGGGTACACATTTTGGTCCTTTTTCGGACCGTTTTGTTGCCTTTCCAACCGAGAATTACTTTCCCAAACGGAAGCCAGAATGATGCATTTCGTCACTCTGACGGTCCCTACTCCACGTACCGACCATAGTTTATTGCATAACTCCACTAGGGGTAGGTCTCCGGGTCAGAAGGGTTTGCAAGTGCGTTTTCGCGAAAACGTCTGTTTCGGGCCATTTTTGTGGGCAATGGCACACGATTTTCAACACTCGTGTCAATTTTTTTGCAACATCCCGGATGTGCACCGACTCCTAATAGAAGACATTTGTCGAGGTTTCCATTAATTTTTGGACCGTAGGGTACTCGTTTCGGTCCTTTTTTGGGCCGTCTTCTTGCCTTTCCAACTGAGAATTACTTTCTCAAACGGAAGTCAGAATGATACATTTCGTCACTCTAATAGTCCCTACTCCACGTACCGACCGTAGTTTAATGCATAACTCCACCAGGGGTAGGTCTCCGGGCCAGAAGGGTTTGCAGGTGTGTTTTCGCGAAAACGTCCGTTTCGGGCCATTTTCATGGGCTATAGTACACGATTTTCAGCACTCGGGTCAATTTTTTTACAACATCCCGGATGTGCACAGACTCCTAGTAGAAGATATTTGACGAGGTTTCCTTTGTTTTTTGGACCGTAGGGTACACGTTTCGCCCTTTTTCGGGCCGTTTAGTTGCCTTTCCAACCGAGAGATGAGTGAAGTCCTCGTACTCTCTCCGGTAAGTTGAAAACAAACGAGCTTGCACTTGGGTATTGCCAACATGAGTATTTCTCAACTTGAGCCAAATCTTTCCGGCCACATTCTCTCCGTACACTCGCTCGAACTCCGAGGCACAGATAGCACGGAACAAGTAATCAACGGCCTTGTTGTTGGCCTCAAACATGTCCCGCGATCCTGGAAGCAGAAAACTGTCCGCCAGGCGCGGATAGAGGAGAAAAGCTCGACCCCGTGAGGTCAACTCTCCAAATCCATCACCGGATCTCCCAAACGGCTAAAGCTCTTGGGACAAGATTTGGGGGAGATGATAAGCAACACAAGAGGAAGCTATGCCCCAAAAATCTCGACCTCTAAGCCACTAAATCATCAGGAATCGCGGATCACACGAACTACCACCAAGAACTCAAACTCCGGCCAAAAACTCACGAATCGAAGGCTTTTCCGGCGTTTGAGGGGTCAAGATCACACACAAAGATGTGCAAGGCATCCAACCATGATCCCCTCAAAGAAATCCAAAGGAAAACGCCCTCAAATTCCCGAATCGAGCGAAGAACGAAACTCCCCAAAAATAGCCCCGAAAATGACACGAAAATCACGGAGGACTAGGAGATCACCGCAACGCCGAATGCTTCCATACATCCAGAGGTCAGAGTCTATACAAGAATCTAGCCTAAGACATACAGAGGGAAAAGAAGCAGTTCAGAGCAATCTACCGGGGGAGGAAAAACCTAGAGTCCAAGAGAGAGATATGCCATCCACCTCTCCGCTATTTATACAAAGTCCATCGGAGGGAGGTAAATGACCACGCTACCCCTACAACTTGAAATGAAGATACAACCCCTCAGGGTCATTTTGGTCAAGTCTTCATCGAGCGGACACGCTTCCACCGCGGCCTTGCTTAGCATCGACGCAAGCCCCGCGATCACACCACGTGCCCCCCGCCTCGAAGCTTCCCGAAGCTCCCGGATCACCGTCTCCATCGCCTCGGGTCTCCAGGCTTGGTTTTGAGGCCCAAACCAAGAAACCGTCCACCGATGGTTTTGTGGGCAAACCAACAAACCCCGCGTGCAAGCTTCGGGCTCCATCCGCTACCTTGCACCGGCCCATGTTCACAACTTCAGCCCGTCAGTCCTGCACCGCACGGCTCGCACCACCGGGTCCATCGAACCAAGCCTACTTGCCTCTCCATCACCCGGAGGCCGTCACGGCTAAGGCCTTTCGCGCTTGTTCTTCACCGCACCGACACGAGTCAAATCGCAACCTGTACCTGCACACTTAGCCAAGCATCAGTCCTCACAATGTTGTCAATCACTCATCACTAAGGAGCGACCCTCCACTGGTCCTCGGACACACCTGGTCCTCAGAAAGGCAACGAAAAACGCCTGAAATGTGTACTCTATGGCCCAAAAAGCAATGGAAATCTCGTCAAATGTCTTGTTCTTGGAGTCCGTGCACATCCGGGATGTCACAAAAAAAAATTGACATGAGTGCTGAAAATCGTGTGGTGTAGCCCACGAAAATAGCCCGAAACAGACGTTTTCGCGAAAACGCACCTGCAAACCCTTCTGGCCCGGACACATACCCCTGGTGGTGTTATGCATTAAACTATGGTCGGTACGTGGAGGAGGGATCGTCAGAGTGACAAAATGCATCATTCTGGTTTCCGTTTGGGCAAGTAATTCTCGATTGGAAAGGCAACGAAAAAGGTCCGAAACGTGTACCCTACGGTCCAAAAATCAATAGAAATCTCGTCAAATGTCTTGTACTAGGAGTCTGTGCACATCCAGGATGTCGCAAAAAAAATTGACCCGAGTGCTGAAATCGTGTGGTGTAGCCCACGAAAATAGCCCGAAACAGACGTTTTCGCGAAAAAGCACCTGCAAACCCTTCTGGCCCGGACACATACCCCTGGTGGTGTTATGCATTAAACTATGGAGGGTACGTGGAGGAACCGTCAGAGTGACGAAATGCATTATTCTGGCTTCTGTTTGGGCAAGTAATTCTCGGTTGGAAAGGCAACTAAACGGCCTGAAAAAGGACTGAAACTTGTACCCTACGGTCCAAAAATCAATGGAAACCTCGTCAAATGTCTTCTACTACGAGTCTGTGCACATCCGGGATGTTGCAAAAAAAATTGACCCCAATGTTAAAAATTGTGTGCAAGAAAAAAAGTTTGATGGCAGTTGGTATCAGTTTATATGTTGCTCCCTTGCTGACATTAGGCGTCTCCCTGGACTGAAAGCGAACTTACTCAAGATATGTTGTGATGGGCAGAAGTTACATATAGCTGAAAAGAGGCCCCACCTGGAGGTAGCTGTAGGGACAAGCCAAGAACGGGGGTGCATTGATGCTAGCAAAAGCATCAAGAAAGCTAGGACACTGGAGGGTGTGGGAGTGGGATCCTAAGCTTTTATCGATGAGAGTTGTGTGCTGATTAGCAAAAGCATCGTCTATTTATATCTTGTGACTTTGCATGTCAGGCTGTGAAAACTAAAAGGCTATTTTGTTGCTAGTTTCCTACCTACTAGTCTCTAGCTGTTTGAACAGTCGTGTGGAACACTGCTTGTTTCACCTAACTCGCTCATATATTTTATGTAATGTATGGATATGTAATGCTCTACCTTATGTAGGTTGTTTGAACAGTCTTGCTTAGATGGGACAGGGGTCGCATTTCTTACTTAGGCTAGGGCTTGCGCTGATAAATATATTTTATGGAAATTTAAGTCACATTTTTAGAACATTTCTACACAATTGTTTATACTTCCTCGGTCCCAAGTTACTAGTTGTTTTGACTTTTCTAGATACATTCCCTAGACATAAGTATGTATCTAGAATTCTAGATGCATAAAAAAATATGTCTAGAAAATCTAAAAGGACTAGTAATTTGGAGTGGAGGGAGTAGTTGGTGAATCCATTTCTTATTTAGGTTAGGACTCTGTATTTCCAGCACGGGCAAGCTTGAAGTTCACAATGAAATTACAATAGTTTCACGTTCAGTTGACGATGTCTTTACTCCAGTTACCAGAAAAGCTATAACTGCCCTGCAGCACCAATGGCTGTACAGAAGACCTCACAAAACCCTCTATTCAGTCAGTTTAACTCTCCAGATGCTTGTCGTTACAACAAGACAGACATCCTAACACAAGAACTAGAGAAAATTTCATGTATGCCACGGAAAATTGTAACCCGTGTGCTCTATACCATTAGAAATTAGAATTTGAGCTTTATGCCATAGGTTGAATTTTTTTATGTGCTCTATGCCATTTTTATGACATATAGCACATCAAAAAAATACAATCAATGGCATAGAGCACATCAAAAAATGCAAAAAATGGCATAGAGCACATCAAAAAATGCAAAAAATGGCATAGAGCTCAAATTCTAATTTTCAATGACATAGAGCACACGTGCTACAATTTTTCGTCGCATACAGGGAATTTTCTCCAAGAACTATCCCACCCAGCACCAACTCATACAATCAATTCAGACCACGACTGTCTTGGGCATCAGCACGGGCAAGCTTGAAGTTCACAATGAAATTACAATAGTTCCACGTTCAGTCTCCTAAAGGATTGACGATGTCTTCACTCCAGTTACCAGAAAAACTGTTACTGCCCTGCAGCACCAATGACTGCACAGAAGACCTCACAAAACCCTCTACTCGGTGAGTTTAACTCTCCAGAAGCTTGTCGTTACAACAAGACATACATCATAACACAAGAACTATCCCACACAGCACCAACTCGTACAATCAATAAGACCACGACTGTCTTGGGGCATCAGCATGCCGCCTCGCTCTCCCTGCTCCGGTGCTCCCCCCACCACCTGATACAAATGCAGCATAGTATGCTTTAGTACGTCTGCTCCTAACATAAGTTCCAAAGAATGTAAGTAAAGTGAAAATTGAGTCAATTTTTTAGAGGAAACAAGAGAGATTATTAGGAAAACCTGGCATTATGACAATGAGAAACATGGAATTCTATTTAATTCAATGGAAGAAATACTTTCTTCTTGTACAATTACAAGCAGGAATTCTTCTGAAGTACACACCAGACATTAAGTCCATTCTTTTGAATAAGGTACAATCAAATTAAAACAGACCCCTCATTCCCTCGTGATGTTTTCCAGATCAATGACGTGAATGTAAAGCGCAGTGCATAAACTAGATTCAGCTATTCTTCTACAGATAAGAAGCTCCTCTAAGTTTAAAATTCATCTGCTGTTCTTATAGGACCACTCCTAATGTCTATGCCAAAGTAAAAACTTACAGGTGTCCGATAATGTTTCCATATTTAGAAGTCATAATGGAAAGTCAATAAACTTAGTAAAAACTACCAACATAAAACTGAAGTGAAACAAACTTTGAAAAGTAAAATCTACCAACATGAAATTGAAGTGAAACAAACTCAGAAGTTGTTTACCTATGAAATATTGGCTTTGTAGTCTGCAGAAAGTTTATTTAAAAAGCTTTTGTTCAGTGTATTCAGACCCTCATTAATAACAGGAGTAATTCTTCCAGGGGACTTGTTTGAACATGCTTCCACTGATGTAATGAAATACTCTTTTGGGTCTTTAATTTTCAGCGGATCATATTCATTGTTCCCAGCATATTGAAGACGTACAACTGAGGCATCATCCATCATCACTTGTACTGCTCCTTGATCCATTTTCTGCAACAGTGATACTGTACTATAAAGTTACATGCCACAAGAGCGGGGGTCTTTCTCCAGAAAGTTAGATTCACAAATCAACTTTGTTGAAGCAACTGCTGTCAGTTTAGGTTCACGATCCCCTTCAATCAAATCAAGGTAGCGGATCCAAAAATGCTCAAGAAAAGTCGTGAAATAATGCTCCTCCCTACTCTCAATTTCTTGGATGGACTTAACAAATTCTTGAATTCCGTATTTGGTGACAAAAAAGGACACAGTGACAATAAGGGACTTTGCAAACTTCAATTCCCACCTGCTCTGCTGCAGAAGCCAAAGCCGAGGGAACAGAACACCCCATGTGCGGCTAATGTGTTGCCTTATAAAGTCTGAACCAGCTTGTTCCACTAGTGAGCTAAGCATGTCAAATGCAGCATATGTAGTGCTAGCATCCTGAACCAGAATGTAGAATTTATCTAAGACAATTTTCAATTTATCATGATCATTTTTTATTTTATGAAGGTATGCGTGAAGCATACAAGAACGGGTACGGGCGCAGGCTGGTTGCTCCCAAGTGGCACTGCTGAGAAGCGAATCAAATAGGTTCACGTAGTCATGGGAGAAGTGAGTTGGCATAGGTCAATGAGTTGTGAAAATATAAGAAAACCATATGGAAGGAGATCTGATATGTCCTCGGACAAAATTGAGGACAACCCTAGGAGGAGCTTTACTTCAAACACATAGATGGGTGTTGTGCCCTGCTGATTGGCCCGGCCAATCACTACTGCCAGGACCTCGAACAAGTAATCATTGAATTCAGGGTTCTTTGAGTCATTGCACACTTGATTGCGAGTATCAGCCAGAAGAGCAGTAGTATCATGAATAATTTGGCCTGTTATAGTAGCAATCCCAAGCACCTGTGCCATGCACTTCATCAGGTATGGGTTGTCAAAACAGATCAGGAAGTTTCAGCAGGTTCGAAATGACCTCAGCAGCAAACAGATCAATATTATTAGCATCATAACGTTGAGAACTGGCCACTTGGTTGACCCCTGGTGCTTGGACTGTATCCTTCATCACCAACTGCTTCTCCGTAAAGACCGCAGCATAGGATCGAACAACATGGGATTCGTGTGCTAGGAACTTCACCACTGTTTGAAGCAGGACCTGCGCATCTTGTTTGGGTATTTGATCATTGTACTCCTTTAAAGACCACAGGACGGTTGATTTCAGAATTTTCTAGGACTAGCAACTGGTGTAGTCCAGCACAAGCTTAATGCCATTAAGAAATTCGGCATTTTTGCCAGGATTGCCACAGACAACAATAGCAATGTAAATTGCAGCAATTGCTTCCTTCCAGTGGTTTGTTGGATCATTAGTATATTCCGTCATCATCTTAACATAACATGCATTTGCCCATGCACACACCCCCTATCCAATAGCTGGCATGCAGCCCATCTTGGTGTATTAGCAGCAGCCCATTCTGAGTCACGTTTAACAAACTCTTTCCAATTCTCCTGAAACAGTTTTTCATCTTCATCCCGTAACAACAGGTTGGACATGAAATTAGTTGATGGTCTTTGAGAAATGAGTTAACTGCTACTTTAAATAATAATAAATTTATACTTTAGTTAAAATTTCTCTAAAAAAAATTTATAGTGATATGAATTTCGCATGACCTATCTTCATAAACATATTAGTGGCCATATTTTTTTAAGTTAACCTTAGGGATTATAAAATGACAAATAATAAATAAGTATATGACATGCAGAATTGCAGATATATATTCATTATTCTTGTTTGTTGCTACCATGCAGCAAGTTAAAATCATGTTTATTGTTTTTAGTTGTTATGATGTATCTCTTGTGTTATATGTTTGTCTATTTTTTTGGAAAAAACCAATTGATTGTGAGCCTTGATTCACCATACCGGGCACACCTATAGAGCGGACCCTAAATGTCTTAACCAACACAATCCAATTTCCTGACCTCTACTAAAATATGTGCTCAAGTTTTATGTGTGCCTTAAGGATTGCATTCCTTATTTTGACCCATCTAATTGTCATTGTGGTTATTGTGTTTACCAAATTATAAAAAATGAGTTACTCGATTGCTCTAATATTCGCTGGTTGGCCTGCTTAGCTCAAAATTATTTTGCTATAGTTTTAAAATATCTGAGTGGTGGAGAAGGGGATTGTATGGGGACTTCACTGAGTCTTACAATTCCTATTGATGCATTAGGTGACTTTGGTTTAAATTCACAGTTTATTTTGCTACAGTTGTAAATACAACTTTGGTTTGTTCTTCTTTTTGCAAGTTGACATGAGTGACTTGACCTATTGACAAGTTGCATTTTCCTCCCTCTTGTTCTACGGCCAATGGGTTTAACTAGATGCAATTTGTGCTTTAGTGAAGATGTTGTAGGCACATGGTTAACACTATGCCCTTCTGTATCTATTTTATATGGGAACATATCTGGTGGAAACCACACCTTCATGAAAACCTGTGCAAACCATGGAAAAATGTCATCTAAATTTACCCAAAAAATAACACATGTAGATGATATGATGATACACAACTTTGTAAAATATCTTGTTCAAACTCGACTTCGTTTGTGAGATATAAACCCTAAAAAATATCTTGTCAAACTTGATTTCGTTTGTGAGATGTAAAAATAACAAATATATTTTATATCACACAAACGAAGTTAAGTTTGAACAATATATTTTACAAGGTTGTGTATCGATCATCATATCATCTAAATGTGTGATTTTTTGGTGAATATAGACGACTTTTTTGTCATAGTTTGCACGGGTTTTCACGAAGGTTGTAGTTTCCACTTGATACATACTTGCTTCCTATTTTGTATTTTTAGTTTCACGTGGTTATGAGCCTGATTATTAGGACTGGACCCAGCTGCTATTTGGACCATCAAAATAGTAACTAGAAACTATGACGGCTCAGTTCGCACAAAGTGAGTGGTGATGTAATATATATTTATGTAGACTGTAGAGGTGAAAATCTTTTGACCCAGTTGGTTCTAAAGAATCTTTTGATCCGGAATGACATAAGTTCATACTGTGGTGTAATGTAATTAGCGGATACATATTTTTTTCAATGAGGGTCTCACCTTGATCTTGATCTTTCGTTGTGAGTTCATATGTAGAATGGAACTTGAAGTAATGGATGCAAATATTGTAATAACACTTGTAGTATGGATGCAAATATTGTGGCTCCTAGTCCATCTGCTTGTTGTGTACTTGGCCTCGTATTTAGAAATTTTGTAGATCGGAATGCATGTTGCAGAGATCGTTCATTGTCTGGGTGTTTAGATGGTGAAATTTGTCCATATGAACAGTGCTGAAATAGTACTTTATGTGAGAGAAATGTGATGAATATGATAGGCGAATAGTGAGCATCTCCAAGACTCCAACAGTTTGCCAAATTTTACTTAGCAAATCTTATGTTTTGCCAACTTCTAAAAAGATATGCTAAGTAAAAAAAGAGCACATCTGCAACCGTTTGGCATAATTCACTTACCAAACTCAGATCTAACTTACATCAGGAACCCTAAGAGAGAAACAAAATTTTGTTTATGCTCTCCACCTCTTGAAAACTTGCATCAGGAATCCTTCTCTGTTATATATTTCTTTTTTCACCCTCCCACATGTCTAGAAACAACGATGCCAACCGCAAGCCGCACGCGTATATTTACGCGTTGGAGGCTGATTTTTCCCAAGTTGTCAAAAATTATCAAGTCCTTTGCCAAACTATTGGAGCAGTATTTTAACATTTTTGCCAAAATCAAAGATGGCAATTCGATTTGGCAAACTGCTGGAGATGCTTTACCTCCCTTTTTCCCATCTAAGGCTATTCGCAGCAGTGTCCTCTAAATGGTTCTATACCTTTAATATAGAGGATATTGGAATCAAAATGAGCCGCAACAGTGTCCCTATAAACTACACCTTAAATTTCCAGAGCTCTTCCTCAAACCGTTCTCGGTCTTCTCCTTCCGCTTTGCGAGGCCCCACACCAGCGTGTTGCTGCTTCCGCGACAGGCGCGTAGCACGGCAAGGCAAGGCACCTCCCCAGCTCGGTGTGACGACGTGACGCAGGGGCCCGGTGCGAGGGCCTCTCCAGGCACCCCTGGCCGCTGGCCGCCGAGACCCGGGCTGCGGGCATCCCTGGCCGGCCATGCGGGCGCGCGGGGCATCCTCAGACAGGGGACGGTGCAATGGGAAAGCTGTGGGACGGAAGCGTCCTGTCGCCTTCTCCCACCTTCCCCATCTAGGGGTGAAACACGCCGAGCTCGCCTGCTGGAGGAGAGGAGGCGCGCGGGCCTCCGCAGTGAGCTTCCCCATGGGGAGTGGCGGTGCCAGGCCGGCCCGAACTCGCCTACCGGCGGCGGGAACCTGGAGGAGGAGGAGGAGGTGCCTGCGGCGTGAGCGAGGGTAGAGGAACGCACAAGCGCACACCGCCAAGGAGGAGGCGGCGGTGGACGCGGGGAGTGCATGGTGGTGGTGGTGGTGGTGGTGTGCCTCCTGCCCCATCTCGGAACGAACTCAGATGCGGTGGCCGAGGCAGAGGTTGGTGGAGACAGGAAGCCAGGGCAGAGTTATGCGCCTTTCCCTCTCCCCTATGACCCCGACCTGCCGTTGCCGACACGAGCCCGCGCGGTGCCTCCGCGCCACCACTCCTGCTCGCAAGTGTTGTGGATGCCCCACCGTCGTGCTCTGCTTCGCTCCCGGCAAGTGCAGAGCGGCGGCACGCGCGCGTGCAGATGGGTGCCGCCAGAGGCGCCCCGGCGTGTCTTGCCGTGCAGCGCGGCAGGATTTTAGGTGAGATTTGGCTGGCCCCTCCGCACCGCGACTCGAGCACGCCGGCGGACAAGGGGGCTAGTCGGGGAGAAGAGAGGATAAGATGGCGGGGTGCGGCAGGATCCGTGGTTGTGATGGTGGTGACGAGAGGGTAGAGATAGATAAAAATCACACGAGACCCACAAGTAGGGGATGAAAAATAGAGAACATTGCTGCAACAAAATGTAATTTAGGAAACTAAATCTTCTAAGGGATCCTCCAAATATTTATTTAGAGGATGATTTTTAGAGTGTACTATTGCTGCTAGCCTAAACAGAGAAGTTGATCCCAGGAGTTACTCTTCCAGTAGCCTGTTTGGAATAGTCGATAGGGAACAAAATCTTGGGAAACCGCAATGTCCATAATTCATTTATGTCATATGTATGTTTTGTCTTTTTTATAATGCTTCTAAACCTTGTGTTGTTTACTTTTTTATATATACGGCAAGATTACGAGTATTTGAAATTTTTGTAGATATATAATTATTCATGAAGTCCTTGAGCCGATTTGCGTCTCCGACGCAAGCCGCGCCAACCGCCAGATCACGTACAATTCAAAAGCAGCAGAGCAGCCAAGGAGGGCGAGGCCGGAGCAGAGGAGAAGCAAGCCGGCGCAGCAGCCCCGGCAGGAGTAAAGGTAAGACCTTCCCATTGCTAAATTAGCCACCTTTCTTCCCGTCGCCGGCCTCAAATCCCTTATCCCTCCGACCCTCCCCGTCGCAAAGTAGCCAGCTTTCTTGCCCGCTGCAACCGCCGTCGCATCCTCAGCTAAGTCACCGGGATCGCGGGACGAGCCAGCGATCCGCGTCCCGGGAACTTCGTTCCGATTCGCGGGACGGGGACGCGCCGGGACGATTCGTGGGACGACGGCGGAACGCGATCCGGAGGAAAGAGGAACGGGAAGGCCAAGGGACAGCCGCATCGGGAAGGTCAAGCTGCGCGCGGCGCGCTTGCATCAGGGCAAGGCGACGGAAGACGAAGCACGCCAGCGACTAGCCGCCTACACCATTAATCTCCATCGGGAAGGTTTGAAGCTCTTTTATTAGGTGACCCCTGCCCTTCTTCCTTTCATCTGCTACTGCACTTCTCCCTCGTTTCTTGTCATCGTTCCGGGAACGTCGTCCCAACTTAACATGGATCGCGACCCGGATCCAAAATAAACATGCTGAAGCTGTATACCCCTCTCGTTCCATACTATTGGAAATCATCGTACCACGTTCCTCGTCCCCGTTCCTCGACCCGGTCGACCCGGGAACACGGTGACTATGATCCTCAGTGCACCCCCATTGCAAAAGAAGTCGCCTTTCCTTCCCGCTACCGTCGCCGCGCTCGGCAGTCGTGGTCGCAGCGCTTGCCGTCTGGCTCCAAGACAACACCCTTCTCTCTGTCGTGTCGCCCTCCTCCCCGCCTCTCCCCAGCCACCTCCGATTCAGCCGGCGGCGTTCTCTTCTCTGTGCTTCGTTTCAGCCGCGCCCGGCGTCACGCCCATAGAAGCCATGTTCCCGGAACATTGGGAACGAGGAACGGGAACGTGAAACGCGGTACACCATTTTGTGAAACCACCTGGGAACGTGAGTATACTCATTTCATATGTTCCCAATAGAGCTGAAACGCGTTCCAAGTATTTCCGGAACGATGTTCCCGGAACGATGCATACTAGTAACTGTTAAATGAAAAAAAAGAACAAACACATCATTTGAAGCATTTGAAGTTCTGAAGTTGAGCCCACAACTAAAGTCCATTAAGCCCACTAGGGTTCTTTTTTGTCGATCTAGTGGCTACGCTCCGGACCTGACGATGAGTGTGTTGCAGAGGGAGATCTTGGCGTGGAGGTCCTCGGGCGAGAGGCCGTAGGAGCAGTCGACGTTGGCGAACTCCCGCAGCAGGGCCAGACCCGCGGCGCCGAGTTTCTCGGCGACGAGGACCGTGGGCTTCCCCGGGACGGCTCCCGAGGCGGGCGCGTGCTCTTCTTCTCACGGCTGGGCGGCAACCCACCGGCGGCGACGGTGGGCAGCCCTTTGCTCCTTGACGCGTTGATTTGGTGTGTCCAGGAACCTGATTTGATTCTTCTTCGATCTGTCTCTATGTCCCAGCAGCATCGGATCGACGTTCCATGTGATTTGGGAAGGCCGTTCTCGGTCGTCCCCGTTCCTCGTTCCGAGACGAAGTTCCCAGGACACGGAACATGCCCACGTTCCGTGTTCCCGGTTTCTAAGGTCACGCCCGACGCTGTACCTCCTCCGAGCTAGGAACCTCCCACGACCGGTGCGGCCACCCACCACACCATCGCCATCGCCCGCAGCTAGTGGCAAACCTTCAACCTCCAGACAAAAAAGCCTGCTTTTTTCTCTCTCGTGGAACAGAGCAACGTCGATGGGTCGCCCTCACCGCCTTGCCCTCCACCGTCTCCGGTGGGCGGTGGTGCCTCACTGCCGGATATGCGATCGCCAACCCAACTACCGTTGCGGCTATACATCGCGCCTGCGATGTATAGCAGGCCGTCGCGCCAGGGCTGCGCGGCGCGCGGGTGCGGGAGGGTTTTGTTTTTCCTTTTTTTATTTCTCTTTTTTAGTTTATTTTTTATGTTTTTAATTTCTTTTATTTTTCTTATTTTTCTTATTCTTTCATTTTCTTTTCTGTTTTCTTTTTCTTTTTATTTTTCTTGTTCCTCTTTTATTTCTTGTTTCTCTTTTATTTATTTATTTCTATTATTTTATTTAATTTTTTCTGTTTATATTTTCATCTTTTTTATTTCTTATTTTCTTTCTTTTTTTATATTTGTTATTTTCAGTAAATTTTCTCTCCTGAGTAAATTTTTGTTTTGCTTAAGTAAATATTTGTTTTGTCTTAATGAAAAAAAATCCATTTCAAATTATTTCATCTCAATGGATATTTGTTCTACTTTAGTCAATACTTTAAAAATATTTGTCCTCAATGAATATGTTTGTCGGTCTCAATGAATATTTGTTCACACGTATTTGTTCGGCTCGAGCGAATGTTTGTTCGGCCCTAATGAATATGTTTGTTCGGCCTCCAAGTGAATTTTTATTCGGCCCAAGTGAATATGTTTGTTCGGCCCAAGTAAATTCTTGTTCCGCCCAAGTGAATATGTTTGTTCGGCCTCAGTGAGTTTTTGTTCGGCCCAAGTGAATTTTTGTTCGGCCCACGTGATTTTTTATTCAGCTCTAGTGAATTTTTGTTCGGCCCAAGTGATTTTTTGTTCGACCTAGAAAAGTATAATAATAGAAGAGAAATAAAAAATAATATTCACTAAGACCGAACAAATATTCACTGAGACGAACAAAAATATATGAGGCCGAACAAATCTATTTGTTCTAGTTAGTAAAATATTCATTCGTTATAACACTAATTAATATTTGATATTTAAAAAATATTTTTAAAAATATTTCATCAAAACATAGTCAAGTGAGATCTTATTTTGATTGGCACAATAAATCTATTTTTGAAACCAAATTTAATTTAGACGTACGGTTTAGGATTTATAACTTTTTGTAGTTTGGGAATAGACTAGTAAATTCCTCTGGTCCCCTCCCCCCACCCCGCCGCTTGCCGCGCCTCCCGCGATCCGGCACCCATCGCGCCTGCGACGTATAATCGCTCCCCCCAACTACGCTGACTGGTCGTCATGCATGCAATGTTGCTCTTTCGCTGCCTCTTCCGACCGGCTGCACCCAAGGCCTTCTTTTTAAGTTCAGGACAGCTACAACGTCTTCCCAAAACCGTACAATTAATGACAGATAAAACAAAACAGAAAGACTGAATATACAAGTATACTTATATCCAACACATTTTTTGTGTAACTAGACCATTCAAATTTGAACTTGATTGAACTAAAAAATATAAAACCAGCAAGGATATTATGACAAGTAGAAGGTACTTCAAGAGCTTGATATTCATTATCAAACAAGAAACCAACAAAACATTCTATACATGACAACCATAGACACACACAAAAAGTTGTATAAGAGCTCTATTGTAAGCATGATAAATTCAGATGCTAGCTAAGGCTGATTGTTATTTTAAAATTGCTTCTCAAATTATTTGTTGATCCAGATATGGAAGAGCAGCTATAAATTAGATTCATCACAACAAAAACTCGCATATTGGTATCCTCACAACACTAGAATTTCTTCAATGCTTTTAAAGTTCAAACAAGTGGTCACTCATATCCTACATTCCTACCAATATGCCATCTAATGTGATAAATCATGATGTGTTTGGATCATGGGAGTTTGGTTATGCGCTCTCCGTTATCAATCACATTGCACATAAATAATTATATTATTTTATTGCTAAACTGCTTTCATGTGTTATACAACAATATTGACAGTATAGCGCTACAAAGTGGATTGGCTGTTGGTTAACCACTTTCATCTATTTAGGAGTTCTTATGACATTAGCTAAGGCAATATAAATAGAGCTAGAGTAATTAATAATATTAAATGGTGAATCAGATATTTAATTCAATTTTACTTTTTATTTATTAGAATATTTTACCTTGTCTGCCTGTAAAGCACACAATGTCCTCAGCAAATTCTACGGTTGAGACAACATAAACACAAAACATGAGAAACTATAGGCTTAGAGTAATGACTTTACATGCTAAACCATGGTTTTTGAGGCGTCGCCTAGGCGATGAGGCATGGCAGAGGGTCTGGGCGTCGAGGGCGCCACGACCTGAGGTGGTATGGCGTCCGTCTAATCGAGTTAGGCGTCGTGTAGGCACAGATAGGCATCGGGCGGACGCCTACAACCACGCCTCGGACGTCGAGCGGTATAGGAATATGAGGAGGAGAGCGAGGCAGGGGAGAGGAGGAGAGAAGGTGGCAGGCGAACTCGAGCTCTGCTTGCGGCTTGGCTGCCCACCGGCCGGCCACCCTGCCTCGAATTTGCACCTCATGTGGAGGAGGCAGGGGACTACCTGTCACACCTGTTTTTCCAAAGAAAACCAAGTGCAGTTTTATATGCATACCAGGATCAAGTTCCATGCATATAGTTGACATAAGTGAATAACAGTACAGTATCACATAAGGAAAAAGATAGATTATCAGAGATTTATGCTTTATCCTGGAAACGAAGGCACCAAACATCACAGGCAATCGACTGGGGGTTGCGTACGCCTAGCACCAGCAACATCTTCACAACGACTTCATGGCAACTTCCTCTTTCTGAGCAACATTATTTATAGCAAGGGTGAGCACATGTCGTACTCAGCAAGTGTGGGGAAAGTATGAATGCAAAGGCTGAACAAGGGAAGGCTGACAGGTTGACTGCATTAAGCACTTTTAGTTGGTCAAATTTTATTAGCACCTGATTACTAATAAAGTATAAATATATACCAACCCACATTAACATAAGAGATACCCATAAACATATGGCTCACATATCCATAACAACGATTTAAGTTCATCTTCAAGTTCTAGGAACTTTAAACCCAACCACGCGATGCTGATCAGGCATCATACCACACTACCGAGGTGTGATTGCATAGGGACGCTACGAGGCTTTTACAAAGTTTCCCCAATGTGAAGCAACCTGCGAAGGTTCCGAGTCGTTGCAGAGTATAAAGTCCCCTAGTAGGCGCCGTGTCTTAGACAAACCCACTCCCCACTAGAGCGAGTCTATACCCCACTGGCGCTCCCCCTTACCCTTATCAGATAAGGTCACCCCAACACTAGAGTCCCTAATTAATTAGCCAAGCCAGAGCCATATAGCCTTGTGGTTGCACTGTTATCCTGGGTGGTCGCTCCATGTTCCGATTAAGCATTGTGATCTTGTATTAACCAGAGATATATAACATAAAAGAGAGCATATTCATCATTGTTGTTGTTCATTAGAACCACCATAACCCAAGGTGAAGCAACTAAGCAAAGCTACCCAACAGAAAGGTAAAACCCAGGTTGACAAGGAATAAAGGTAATAAAGACTAGGATAAACCTTAATAAGACCCATCAATATTAATGCAAGCATATGCAATGAGTGATTAAACACATTATTGGGACAAAAGAACAAGGACACACTTGCCTTTAACCAAAGTAGTGATGTTGCTCATAATGTCTTCAACATCTTGCTCTCCAAAGCTCTCGAACCACGTTCATTCTACTCGCATCAATCATCGGGCACAACCATACAAAGCAAACAAACAGGCAAGCTAAGAACAATGCACCAATCAAAAGAGAAGCTTTAAAACAACGCACTAAAGGATAGGATCGATGCTAAGGATTACTGAAGCACACAGACCGTGCTGAGAAAAGGAATGGCTTGGTTAGCTTATGAAGAACACTAGGTTAGAGCAAGAACTAGGGTCAAAAGATCTGGAGCTTGAAAGAAGATTAGCTCTATGACAGAGACACACTGAGACAGAGAGCTTTGATAAAGAACGGCTAACGATTGATTTGCATATATGAACATGAAAGACTACGGGCTTTGGTCTATTTTAATTAGCAAAACATACATAAAGGATATTTCATAAAGAAAATACCCCAAGTTGGAATTAAAGCAAATTAAGCTTTATTTATAAAATCGGTGTAGAGAACTAGTCTAGTTTTATTTTTAAAGATTCATATATAGATTATACCAATTAAACATTTAATTTAGAAAAGCTAAACTATATGAATCCTCTAAACGTAACTTTATGATTTGAGTTGATCATATTATTATTAAAAACATTATGGCATTGGCATTAATCAAATTAACATTTATTCATAAAACTGGTGTTCAAACCTATTCAACTTTTAATTAGAAAAGTTTAATTATATATTAAACAAATTAACATTTCATTTATGAAAAACCGGGTAAAAGATCTAATTAGATTTTATTTATGAAAACATATGAGATAAGCATTAATCAAATTAAAATTGATTATGAAAAACGGGTGTAGATCTATATTGCTTTTATTTATAAAAGGCACGTTAATAAGCATTAATCAAAATTAATATTAAATTTATTTTCAGAAAACAAAACATGATGAAAACTCACCACTAACGTGTACTTCATGTCACTATGAACCTAACGCAACTTGAACGGATGAAAACGGAGCTAAAACGGAGATTTTATAAGCAAAACAAGATACAGGGACCTAACTGCAGAGATTCTAAACTTCCAGGGGGTTTCTTGCAAAATTGCCAAGACACAAAAACAGATCTAGAATTTACTCTTTTCCTCAGGGGGTTATGTGCAAAGTGGCACCTTCTTCTTCCTAAGATCAGAAGCGAGCAGGGAGCTCCGGCCAGGGGGCGTCGGCGACTTAAGCTGCCAGGGCTTCGGCTAGATGGGGGAAACGGAGGAGGAGGGAAAGGGGAACCGGTGGAGGCGCTCACCGGCGGCGGAGGTCGACGGAGGATGGCCCGCGGCGGAAGACAGCGGCGATCGGCGGCGGGTTTAGGTGACGGCGGTACTCCGGTGGGTCTCCAGCGACGTGAAGGGGCTCCTCAGACTCGTCTTGTCGTCGCGGAACTCGTGGAGGAGCTTGCTTGCCCAGAAGATCGATGGGACGGCGGCTTGGGCAATGGCCGGCGACGGCTTCGAAACTCGGCGCACGGCGACGCTGTGCAAGGTGGCTTGCGACGGCGAATCGAGGCACGGGGCGCGCGAGGCAGCAGGGCTCGCGGAGGACTTGGCGGTGGTTTTAAAGGGCACAGGGAACATCCGGCCGGGACGTGCCCAGCACGGACGCCGAGACGGGGGGCGGCGGACTCCAACGTCCGCTCCGGCCATGACCTGAGGAAAGGGATGACAACGCGGGCCCACGAGTCAGTGATAGGAGCGGCGGGATGGGTTGAAACAGAAACTGGGCCGCAAGAAGAGGGTGCCGGGCTGCGCCAAGAAAAAGAGTAGAGGGGGCTGGAAAGGACTTGGCTGCTGGGCTGATAGGTCTTGATGGGCTGAAACACAAGTGGGCGGAGCCAAAGAGTTGAAGGGATGGTAACAGACTTCGATGGATGGGCTTGAAAGGTTGTATGGGCCAAAAGAAAAAGAATTTCTTTTTATTTTCAGAAAACATTTTCGTGAAAAGAATAATCCCCAAATAGCTAGATAATTCATTAAAGTCACAAAAAAATATTCTAAAAATTCCAAAAATTCTAGGAAAATTCCCAGAGCTAGATTGGAGCACGAACAACCCAAATAAAATATTTGGAGCTCATGAAAAAGATTTTAGAGCCTTCTAATAAATAGAAAATGCTCAGAGAAAATGAGAATAAACTCCAGAAAATTCCGGAAAAATTCTAAGAAGGATTTAGTCAGCACCTAAGCGCATTTTAAAACCTTTTGCACTCATGAAACACCAGATGCACCGGCATGAATGCAACACTCAGACAAACATTTTATTTAATTTAGAAAAACAAACAAAGGTTTTTCCTATACTATATTTCCTGTAAAGAAAATAAATGTTGGTAAAATTTTAAAATTGAGAGAAATCTGTTATTTAATTATTATTCCTATTCACATCCTGAAATTGGAAATTTCAGGGTGTGACACTACCGCAGGTGGAGGAGGAAGAGTAGGGGACAGGCGGCGGAGTGGAGACGTTGGGTGGATGTTGAGTGCGTGGATAAGAATGTTAGGGTTGGTCGGTTGGTTGGGCTTGGGCTGCTATATGGGCCTATTCGTCTAACTAAAGGCCCAGTTGAATGTTAGGGTTCGTCCGGAGCTCTGCTCCTAGCCGCAGATCGATCTCGCCCCGCGCGAGCGCCGTCGCCGGTCAAGGTCGCGCCCTTCCGCCTGGTATGCCTCCCGCCTCCTCTGCGGCCCTCCTCCTCTGCTTCCCCTCTCCTCTGCTCCCCCCTCCTCTGTTTCTTTCCTTGTCTATCTTATGGCGCCTAAAATGTGTGTATTGCGTCGCCTAAGCGTCCGCCACAACCGCCTAGGCGTTGTGAAGGGGTCAAGCGCCACACCACGCCACAGTGCCGCAAAAACCATGTGCTAAACACAAACTTTTGCATTTTATATCCTCCTTGTTCGTGGCTTGGACGTCATTTCTAGCCTACCTACCCCAACTTGCTTGGGAATCAAAAACTTTATTTTTGTTACTCATGTTAAGGAAAAATAGTGACTATACTCTAGTATAGGGTTTGAGATCTCTATTGTAATATAAATACCCCTTCGGGGCTGTTCAATACAACTAACCATTCATCCATCCTCTCCTCTCATTCTAACAGGACATGATATGCTACATCTATTATTTGATAAAGATAAACATATTATATCAATTAAGGTAGCATCCAAGATGCAAAGAAGCCCTCAAAAGAGAGCCAAATTACAGTGTGGTAGACATTTGCGTGGTAAAGGGAGGAACTGGATCGCCACGCTCCACAAACAATGTCAACCTGGTAACTAGGTTCCTGCAATAAGCTCAATTAACCAATAATCACTGATAGGATGGAGTAAGAGTACATCTATCTAAGCAACCATGCATCAATCAGCAATAAGTTTCCATTTATTTTTTGCAATTTAAACTTTGTGCTTTGTTTAGTGTTCAGACAAAAATTATCGGCATCTTGCACCAAAAAGTCATAAATTCACGAAAAATGGAGTCATTTTTCAAAAAAAAAAGAATGGATTTTGTAGAAGTACATATGAGTAGTGCAAGGGAGGGTTCTGGCGAGGTGGGGATAGAAATCTTTACCCAAGGATGCTGATTGCAGTATGCATGCAAACCTATGTCCGGATTGCTGCGAATATCATTCAAGCCCAACTGGGACCAGATTATAGATCCACATTCTTTTGCCAAAGTGATGGACACAAAAAAAAGTATAGGTTGGCAATAGTGTATATTATGTAAAGCAAAGAGTGTTGGAGGGTTAGGAATCTTGAACCTAGGTGTCCAAAACCAATGCTTATTAAGTAAATGGTTGTTCAAATTGCTAAATGAGATGGTATGTGGCAAGAGATTATAAGAAAAAATATCTAAAGGACAAGCCTCTGTCCCAAGTAATAAAGAAACTGGGGGACGCACATTTTTGGTCAGGCCTCATGGAGGTCAAAGATCAATTCCTGTGTAGAGGGCGTTTTCTCATTCAAAGTGGAAACCAAACTAGATTTTGGGAAGACCTTTGGTTAAGAAATGAGAAGCTAAGTTATAAATATCCCTCTTTATACAACATTGCTAGAAACAAAGATGCAACGGTGGCTAATGTGTTAAGATCAGTCCCTCTAAACATCTCTTTTACAAGAGCTCTGGTAGGTGTAAACCTGAGGCTGTGGTTGCAATTAGTAGAGAGCTTAACTTTTGTTTCTCTGAATGAGGAGGGATGTTTTCTCCTGGAACCTGAACAAAAGCAAAAGATTCACAGTCAACTCTATGTATAATGATATTATGAAAGATGTGTGGATACTTGAGGACTGCATAGTTTGGAAAATTAAGGTACCACTAAAGACCAAGGTCTTTTTGTGGTATTTGAAGCGTAGAGTAATTTTAACTAAGGACAATCTTGCTAAGAGGACTTGGAAAGGAAGCACCAAATGTTGCTTTTGTAGCTTTGACGAGGCTATCCAGCATTTGATTTTTGATTGCCATATGGCGAGACTTTTATGGAATATCGTTTCATTTTCCTTCGGTTTACAACCTCCTGTGAGTGTCTCATATTTGTTTGGTTGTGGTGTAAAAGCTTTCCTCGAAAACGTAGAAACCGAATTCTCGTTGGAATAGCGGCTTGTTGTTGGGCCATTTGGCTGAGTCGTAGGGGGTGATTGGTAGACTGCACATGTACTATCCAGCTTTTGTAATGCAGTTCGCTGGTGTTTGGCAGCCCGCATAGGAGGATAGCCAGGCTTGGGCTGTGCAAAGCATTGTATGACTTGCATAGTGGGAAACCAAAAATAGCTGCGTTTCTGGTTATGCAGGCTTGGCAGAGCTTCGCACGAGCCCAACTTGTGCAGGCGGCTGATAGAGTTACCGCTCCCCGCCGCGAGGAGACGGTGGTCGTCCTGGACTTCATTCCCCACCGACGCACCGGTGATGGAGGGGCGTCAAGGACCGGCGGCGGACCTGCAGCTTGGCAAGGTGGAGCTCCGGCAGACACAGGTGTAACGAATCGAGCGTGGGAAACTGGCGGCGTGCAGCTCCGGCGGTGACTCAGACTCCTCGATTGAAAGTGCTCCAGTGTCGGAAGGGCAATGAAGACCGGTGGCGAAGGTGCGCCTCGACGTTGTGAAGCTCCTCGTAGTTTGGTTATCCCGCGACGGGCGAAGAAATCGACGAATCGGGCGTCAGTGCTTGGCTCGGTGGATGGCTCGGGCGGCGGCGGTGATCAGGTGGTGGTGGCGCTCTGCTCCATGGATGACTCGGGCGGCAGCTGCGCTCGAGCGACCTCTCTCTCGCTCTCACCCTCGTTCTTGACCTCCACCGCCGCCACTTCTGCCGTATTTCAGGGAGGATCCCTCGGTGAGCGAGGATGACGAAGCAGAGATTTGCACGAGGAGGAGGTGGTTTTGACAGCAATGGCTCAGGGCGGAGGAGGAAAGGTGGGCGTGCGCCGCTGTAATTGATGCGCACTCCTTCGTCGGTGAGCGAGGATGCTGTTGCGGGGTCCCTCGCCGGAGGTGGGGAAGATGACCTGTACAACCAAGGGAAAAATAACAAGAGAGAACAATGGGGGAAAGGAAGGCGAGCGCATGCAGATGCCGACTTCAGCATCGCGCTAGCCGTCGGATCTGTCGGCCAGTCGGTCACAGCGGCGGCGGCCGCGCGGGAAGGTGCTCCGTTGGCGGCGGCGGTCTCGAGGAGGAGGAGCTCGGGAGGGAAGAGAAGAATGGTAAACTCAACCTGGGTTATGCAGCTGGTGAGCTCACCCAACATATGCAATCTACCAAACATCAAATAGACTCCAATTATGCAGCCCACCTTCTTATGCAGTCTACCAATCACGGACCGAAATGCTGAGATGAGCCTGGCTTGGGCTGTCCATGGGTTTATGTTAGCCAGGCTTAGTCCTATGTAGACTGCCAATCACACACGTAATGAATTGGCTCTCGGACAATCCAATCCTAACAATCCCTTGCAGGTACTCTTCAAAGCGACATTTTGGATCAGAGTATGGTCACAAATATCTAAAGAAGAAGACATAAATATTTTGAGGGAAGGTTGCCAACAGTTGGAAGTCACTGCTTTAACTCTTTTCACCAAGTTTGGGTGGAGATGCAGGAACAAAATTGAAGTTTAGAAGCTTTTTAGTCTGTCTAGAATTGAAGTAAGCTTTGTCAGTATGTCCTATTTCTTTGTGCCAGTTGATGCTAGTTTCGACATAAGCCCTGTTTACTTCACCAAAATTTCACCAACTACCTGTCACATCAAACTTCGGACACTAATTAGTAGTATTAAATGTGGATTAATGACAAAACCTATTTCACAATCCCTACCTTAATTTTCGAGACGAATCTAACGAGCCTGTTATGATTAGACAATGTCATGCTACAGTAACTAATCTCTAATGATGAATTAATTAGACTTAATGGATTCGTCTCGGAATTTCCCGTCCATTCATGTAATTAGTTTTATAATCTGTCTATATTTACTACTTCTAATAGATCTTGAAAATGACTCAAAATTTTGGTCCAAAAATTTTGGTGAACTAAACACACCCTTAGCTGAACTAGAGAGGTTTGCTTTGCTGCAGTGACGGAGGCGGGGGGCGCAAAGGGGGCTCCAACCCCCGTACCGCTGGCCGATACGTAGAGCCTCCCGAGTCTCTTCTCAAAATTTTACTCATGTCTGTACAAGTAGGAGGATGGCTGTGGACACTCATCCGTGAGTGTTGAGACCGGTTCTTCTCTTGTGCTGGCATGGGAGATTATCCTTGCATCTGCAGCGAGCAAACTGCGCAGGTATTGCACCTTCTCCGGTGACAGCGACGATAGGAATGACCCGAACGCGGCATGTTGTGGGTGTCTGGCAGCCTTGGCCTCGGATGCAATGGGGATGTTGGTGATGCCTGATCTGGAGAGTGTAGAGGTCGCAGTCCGAGGATCCGAGGTAGTTGAGGGCCTCGTGCTCCGACAGGTTGCAGTGCCGCAGCACGGCGAGGAGGCCGTCGAGGGATCGCGACGCCACGCGGGACATGGGCCCGGTGTTGAAAACGCCGTCTGGCAGCTCGCCGGCGCCCTGTGCGGCGGGAGGGAAGGCGGCGTCGTACCAGGCGGCGTTGACAATGATGTTGGACACGGGGTCGTCCATGGCGCCGTAGCAACGAGGACGGCGCGGAGGAGCCGCGGGCTCACGGGCATTATTACGGCGAGCGCCTTGATGTACATGGTGTGGATGGCGTCGAGCAGGCACAGCTTCAGCGACACGATGCGCTCGCACTGGGACGGGGAGGCGTCGTAGACTCGTAGTCCACAGGCACCGCCGCCGACGGCGCCTCCGCCGTTGACGCCTGGAGGCAGCCGGAAAACTTGGCGTCCATGTCCGCGCTGTTGTCGAACGTCAGGTCGGAGATGAAGCTGAGCTGATGATGCTGCCTCGTGCGTTGGATAAGACTGTGGCGACGAACTCGCGTTCCTCCCCAACGTACGTCGACAGCACGAGCGCGCCATCGTCGCGTCGAGCGCAGGTGGTGCGGCTGTTGGGGCGGCAGGAGAACTCCACGCTGACCGGCGGCGGGGAGGCGGCTGGCGGCGGCGGCGGCCATTGGCGCGCCAGCAGGTCCCTGATTTCCGAGACGTCGTGGGTGGTGAGACGACTGAGGGGACGCCGCAGCTTGGCCAGGACGGCGGCGAGCGCGTCGGAGGGGTACTGCGCCGCCATGATCCGCGCCAGGACGTCGGGCGCCGGCCGCCGGGTGCTCGGCTTTGGCAGCGGCGAGCAGGAGGGCGGCCTTGACCCTGCCGCGCGCCATCGGGGAGCAGGCGGCGGCGGTCGAAGCGGTCGTGGTGGTCGAGAGCGATGGCGAGGGCGAGGTCGTGGGAGGTAGCGCCGGGCCTGGGCGTGGGCGACGCTGAGGTATGAAGGCCTCGAGGCCGAGGAGAGGGATCGAAAGGCGGCATCATAAGGGGAGGAGGCCCCGAAGGCGCCGAAGGCGCCGAAGGCGATCGGAAGGCGGCGGCTTCTCCTTCTCCCCGCGGCCGTGGGAACAGAACAGGAGAAGCTCACCGGCGCCGCCGTGGGGAGGCCACGAGACATCTCCAATCTGTCGCGGTGGCGGGATGGATTCTCTTCGTTTTGATGACCGGGTTTTGAAAACAAACTTGTTCGACGATGACGTGTACAAGACGAATTCACTCCAAAATTTCCGTCCGGTTAGCTCGGAGGAATCGTTCCAGCTGATCAAAGGTAAGCTAGGATTAATTATTTATTTGTGAAATATACTCCCTCTTTCTTTAAATATATGACGTCATATATGTAAAGACGGAGAGAGTATAAAGATTTAGAGGTTTTCCTTTTCGAATATCTTAGCACATTTACAAACCAGGACCCTTGTTCGATAAAATCTCCGGCCAAACATCACAACTATAGAAATTGTACTGGGCAAGCATACATGCAAGAGGTATCATCAGGCAGCAATCCAAGAATACAGTAGCAGCTCATCATATTGCACCCTCTTATTCATGAAGATTTACAATTCCCACAAAAGAAAAAGATCCGCCTTGTACTAGTACTTGTACAGTAAAGAGCTAAAGTAAAACCCCCACCTCGTTTTTTTCCTTTACTTGAAAAAGAGAGAGAAAGTAGCAGAACATATATAAAGTAGGAAGATGCAATTTATTTCAAAAGAAAAAAAATCAACCTTTGTCTATAGTAGATACATAGTACAACACAACATCTCGTCTTCCAACCGCATCGACCAAACCTTCCTTGCTCATCTGTCCAAGCAAGCTGATGCCAAAGCCAAACCAGCCGTGCAAATCACGGAGCCAATCTGGTAGGGCTGTGATGAGATGCAGCTCTTGCGTTCATCAAGTTTGCACAATCTGGACATACTCATTACTTTTTGGTTCACTTTCTTGAACCACGTGCTGCTGCAAGGTGATCCTGGAAAATAAGGAAAAGCCACCAAAGTTTTTAGCCGAACAATTGCAGGACTACAAGAGTTAGCCATACAGATAAGGTTGCTCAGTCGAAGACTTCAGTTTTACAACAAGATTTGGCTACATTTGCACAAGAAAGTTAAATCAAGGCATCAAAGCAAAGATTGGTGCAAACAATGCTTGAAGCAGCAAGCACCATTATGATCCAACAGACAGTTCAACCAACAAGCAGCATTACCAGAACTACATGGTTTTGGTTCCAACACAAACAATCAGGGAATGATGCAAAAGAAACGACATTATTCTTTGTCAGTTTCTTGCTACAGTTCTGCCAGATTCACCTCATCATGTATCATCATTACCCACATTTCATAACCACTACAGGACCATGTTATGTCAAGTATCAGGCAAATTTCCCACCCTGTCAACGTCCACAGCCCACACAAGCCTATATGCTATGCCCTCCATGTCTATACTACCGTCTACACCCAAAAGCCCTAGGGAGCTTATAAGTGAATTTGAAATTTAATGACAAATACATCCAAAATCCTACTTTTTTCAAACCAAATCCTATAAACCTCGCTACCTTACAAATCAATGAACTCTTAGTTAGATGCATGCATTATTAGCAGAGTCAGAATATCCTAACTTTATTTCCAAGTTGTAAGTGAATGCAAGAAACTAATCACTACACAGAAATACGTACCGAGACAAAATCAAAAGCTCTAGTGTCATCTTTCTTGGAATTGCTCGTCACCGCAACATGATTTTGCGGTTGATTACTTGAATTGAAAATATCCGGAAGCACTGATGCATTTCCACTATTCATAGGATTGAAAGGTGAATTCCCAACTCCAGCATTGAAATTTCCAAAATTTTGCAGTATCTGCTGCTGCTGAGCAAGAAGAATCCCCATGGCACCATAATTTAACTGTTGCCCAGGAAATGACTGATTGAGCATCATATGTTGAGGCAAGCTGTACTGCAAGGGAACCTGTTGCTGTTGGTAAAAGGAGTTCTGACCAAGAATGCCATTCAATGCTGCAGCACCTGCCATGTTGCTGGTTTGATTGTTTGCGTCAAAGAACTGTGAACCATTGAGGTTGCTATTGGGCTCTGCTTTAACAGCAGGCTGAGCCTGGCCTGTTCCATTAAGGTTCATGCCAGCCAACAGATCATTGACAGTTCCTTGGTCAGTAACACTTCCTTGGATGAAAGGATCAGGGTTGCTGCCAAAGATATCCGGTAATTCATTTTTGTTTGATGATGAGCTATCAGGCATGGCAGCTGATGATTTCTCTTCTACTGTCAACCCTGAGAACAGATCACTGGTCTCCTTAGTCTCGGCCTCATGGAATGAAACATCTGCAAATGGATCACTTCCATTACTATCAGCAGTGACACTTGTATCAGCAATAGGTTCACCACCAAGCAAATCATCAACTGAAGAAACATATGCACTGTTCCCAGCGTTCTGGCCGTTGCTTTCCTGTCCAGAACTTTGAGTTCCGAGATCATCTTGATCGCCTGTATCAATTAAATCAGGCATCTGAACAGGTGGGGGCACTGCAGCTTTTGTTGCTGAAAGATTAGTGGTTCCAGTAGGCTGTTCCCCCATCAGCATAGTCAAGACCTAAAAAAGTAACATACCTTATTACACATCAATACTTGAAATGGATTTCCACAAGAAAAAATAGTGTAAAAAACTATGAGAAAAAAAAATGTAGTTTCAAAGAACAAGGTAAGTTCTTTTTTTCTTGGATGATGGACAGACAGCATGCACAAGTCCACTTCAAAAAGGATCCAGTTTTCCAAATAGACTCACCTTTGAGGCCTTCTCTCTGAGAGAAACCTGTGGCAGCTCAGAGCATTTAACTACAGAAGCTGTGTTCTCAATAAAATATGAAGCGATGATAGAATAAGGATCAGTATCCTGTTTCCGTACAATGGCTTCCAACACACAAATAGCCTTCATGCGAACCTGCGAAGTAAACAAAAATACTGATTACTAACGAAAGTTTAGTGAACTATTGGAAAAGCTTCCTGGAGTTGCTGTAACTAGAAGCATGCAAGCATATGATCTAACCAATGAAGTGAAAGCTGTGAAGTAATAATGTATGAAAACTATTCAACAAAGTGAAAAGTCAGCAAAAAAAAACTAAGGAGAACATATTCAGTACAGCAGAGCTAACCCCTGAATATCATTTGGTTCAATAGTTGGCCTGTATTAGTTGCAGGGCAAACAAACCATACACCTCCACTCACAAATTCAATGGTTTGCTGCTGGCTACCTAATGATAATATCAGGACTAATCTGCCAGCCTAATGGATTTTCTTAAATACACAGGTGAGCTTTGCATTAAGAAGAGCACTATGAAGTACAATACACCCAACAAAACGCCACCTTCGTTGGATAAATAGGCCAAACATATCAGTAACTGCAATAGCAGTCATGTTTGCATAAAGCTCACTGTTTTCATGCAAACAGGTCCAACATCAACATATTTCATCCAGGTATTCAACAATAAATTGTGGCAACTACCTTGCAAATTGAACATTGAGTTAATAATGATGTTTATCCATGAACTCTACTAAACATCAAATAACACAAAGTAAAAGCACAGTATAACATAAACGACAATCATAGCGTAGTTGGTCAGGGTCAGAATGAAATTAATCTATTTCATCTGTCAAAAAAGAGGATACCGCATATTCCTCTTCTATCTCATGTTTCCCCTCTTTGAAACTACAATGTCTTACTATGTAATCATAAAATTCTGGATATCTTTTATTGTGATTCCGAGAATTCCCACATTAGCTATCAAAATTCACGAGTGCCTAAATGTAAAACTTGAATCATCAGCACAAAAGAAAGATCTACATTGCTTTTGAGAGTTAGGAAGCATTACTTGGCACTATTTTTATACTATTTGTTAACTCACTAACTGTTTGTGTGGATATTAAGGGGTGAAACGAAAACAGTAATGAGTGATCCACCTAAACTCACCTGCCATAATGGAGAATTCAGTTTGTTTTCAAGTGCACGGCTCAAAACGACTGCATCCAATTTGGAAGCTTCTATCAAAAATGTCTGCAGAGCATCTCGTGTAGGTTGCAATCGCACACCACTTGCAGTGACAATTGTCTCCAAAAGTCTCTCTTCGCGAGTCTTAATCCCCGGTTGACTTGAGCTAGTATCATCAGTCGGTGCAGAACTGGAAGGAGTTGGACCCCAAGAACCAGATGGCACGTTCTTGGAAGCACCAGACGAGGCACGGCTCTCACTTTGAATTTCACTCGGATCATACCGACCATATCTTTCAGATTCCGTGGTCAAAGACCTACGGAGGTTAGGGCTCTTGTATGTGGCACCATTATCATTCGCCATCATCGCGTGTGCAGCGGCAAAGTTGCTCAAACCCTGCTTAATGGACGCACTTCCGATACCCACTACCTCGCTGAGCTCACTAAGGAAAGACTTCTTGTCATCTACTCTAGACGGATCGTAGTTTGTGTTTCCAAAGCCCTGTATACGCTTGCCAAGACTTTCTGTCGCAACAGCAGGTTTAGGGTCCTCTGTGGAGAAAATTGCAGCTATGGCCTCGTTCGCAGTTTCGCGGACAGCCTTATTAAGGGCATCTCCTCTTAGGGGATCAGGTTGGCCCCTGTAGTGAACTAGTTGGCGCATAGCCGCTGAGTGTCTTTGCATCTCCCTCTTGAAATCAGTACCGGATTTTCCAACTGCGTATTTGATCAACCGTAGGGCCTGCATAGCAAGTATAAACAAGATGAAACCATTGGAAACATATGCAATCCTAAATGCATCCACTTAAGCTAGCATGCAACATACAGTGGAATTTTAAGCGGTATTTGGATCACCCGAGAGAGGTACTTAAATGTATGAGAAAACTCTGATAAAGACTTATCACATTCACAGGCATAGGGAACTGAATTGAAAAGTAATCATGCCAGCACAAAATCTAATTCAATCACTAGCAAAGTTCACAAATTATAATGTTTGTTAGTGCCTAATTTGCACAGCTCGTGAGCAATTGATCAAGTAGTCAGACAAATGAGTAGGAAACGCCCCCCAGGTCCTCCTTCCCAGCTACAGCTAATGAGCCCGCCAATTCATTAACCCCCGGTAGAGTAACGAATCAAGGTTGACCACATCAGATTGTGCATTCCGTGGGAAGCAATCCAAGCAGCTTCTCAGATCGGAAGTACACGCTCTAGGCACGGGAACAGGTCGCCATGATCCCCCACCTACGCAAGGGAGGCAGAGGCAGGTGAATCCGATGGGTGGTGGTGGGCACACGCACACGCAACGCAACGCACCTTCTGCTTGACGAGGGGGCTCTTGCTGTCGAGGCGCTTGAGGACGAAGTCGGCGACCTCCTTGACGATGCTGGCGTCGGAGGCGCGGAGGAGCTCGCAGATCTCCTCGAGCTTGTAGACGGGGGCGACCTTGTCGTCGTCGGCCGTGACGCCGTCCACCATCCGCGAGCGCCAGTAGGACTCGACCGCCCGCCGGCTCTGATCCATGGCTAGCGGCGGGCCTGATCGGAGACCGACCGCGTGGGTCGGCGAATCGGAGCGCGGGATCTGGGAGAGGAAGGGGTCCTCGCGTCGACGATGAGGACGGGAACCGCCGGGAGGAGGGGAAGGGAGGGTTGGTTGGTTTCGGAGGGATGGGGGGTGAGCGGCACGTGCGCCCTCCGCTACGCCGGAGAGGACGGAGGAGGAGGTCTCCGTGGATCTATCTGTTGTGTGGTGGAAGCTTCTAGTGGCGGGCGGGGCGGGTCAGAGCCTCTGCCTCTCTGCTCGCCTACGAGTCCGTTTCGCTTCCCACGCTTCCCACGCACACGCACGAGGAGGGGGAGACCGAACCGGAAAGAGTAGCATCGCATCCACAAGCTTTCCTGTCCCCTCCCATCGTTGCATCATCTGCTACCCCCACTGAATTACTGAAATTCTTATGAACTGGACTGAATTCAGATGAGATTTGAGGTTTGGAAGCTTTTCTTTTTTGTTCCTGTGTCACAACATATACAAAATAGGATAGGCTACCAACTACTTTGCTATCTCTCCTGGCCTGCATACAGCATATGCATAGCTTTCTTAACTCCTACCAAACACCCGTCAGTTTTAACCAAAGCTTCACCGGTGTCCCCTGCAGTTCGCTCATCCAAAGAATTGCAAATTGGCACAAGTTTATATTATCACGATTCACAACACTACACAACTAATTAACTGTCAAAATCGTCGACAAAGATAAAAGAAAAAAAAATGATGATACATCTCTATTCTATTCTGCACCCATTGGACACCACAGTTCCTCGCGAAGCAGGAACCGTGCAGAGGCAGCTTCGTACTCCTGGGTTCGGCAGTGGTTGGCTACCACCCATAGCTGGGCACCTTCAATTGGATTCTCAGGTCAAGAACAATGTTAAGTTGATCAAAATCAGTGTACATTGCTTTCATCTGTATCAGTACGCTGCAGCCTCTTGGATCTCATCAGCTTCCTCAACTACCAGCTCGTCCTTGAATAGGACCTTCAGGTGTGGCAGGACCTTGGGCAAAACCGGCAAATCCGCGAGGTTCACGCTCATTAGGTCAAAGGCGATGCACGTCTTCTCCATGTCAACCTCGTCAATCACTGGGATTTTCGGGTATCGCTGGCTGAAGTGGGTCAAAATTATCCGGTATGCTCCAGCCGATGTGCCTACTTCTATCGCCTCCTTTGTTGTGCTGTGGTTCCTCGCAATCGCTTCGTCCTTCATACTGTCCTCGAATGTTGCCTGATGAAGTAGAGTATTACAAAGACAGCTAAGAACAGGAAACGACACCATTTTCTAAGTTCATCTACCATTAACAATAGGTACAAGAGAATATTGTGCAGCTAACGATATGATACAATATCTGCAGGATTAGTTTATTATGATACAATGGTGCTTGTGGTCCAGGTTAGTTAGAGAAGCTGTGTGGACAGAGGAAAGTGGAGAACTACTATCATAATATATATTGCACTTTTTGGAAGCCAGCTGCCATTTAGAGTTGGAGCACAGCAATGACGCTCGATGCCACTTATTTGGAAGAAAAGCTGTGTGGTGTGCTTGAAGCTTACCTCATGTATTAGCACTGTGGCATCTCTGGATGCATCTATAAGAGCTGGACAGGGTCTTGTGTCGCCAGAATATACAACCTTCCAGCCTTGAATAACCTTTCCAGCACTGTTCGCCTTCTCCATGGCTCGCAAAACAACGCCAAATGCCTGTGGACAGTGTACTACGGGGACACTGTACAGAATCTCCAAACCTGATTCCTGCAGAATTTCTTTAAAATTAGCGAGAGCTGTGGTATCCCTTGGACTTGCAGGCTTCCTGTTGTAGTTCTCCATTCTACTGCCAGGTGCAAACATTGTGTTCTCCAGTTGAGGTGTGGCTGATCCAGTAACATTTTCACTGAGAAATGCCTCGACACTAGGCTTCAAAGTATGCCTGCAGTCTAGGAATTGCATGTCAAGATCTTCAAGCGTTGAATATGCATTTAGGAATCTCTCGAGTGGTCTTGGTCCAATCACAAGCAACGGTTTATGAGGCATCCCCTTTAACAATTTAGACCTTAGAGCTAGAACTCTAGCTAACCCTGTGTGGTGATCAGCATGAATATGGGAAATCCAAATACACCTCAAAGCTTTTACAGCTTCATCGGCACCATTTACACCAAACCTGTTACATTAAAAGACAGCATACTCCTGTATGAGTTCATGACTAGAACTTATATATCAATTAATGCAGTCTTAGAATATCTGCAAGTACTAACCTCCTTTTTAGTTGTCCTAGAGTTCCTTCACCGCAGTCAACAAGTATACCTCCTCGAGCAAACAAGTTGATATATATGGAACTTACATTCCGATATTTTGAAGGCTGGGATGAACCTGTACCCAAAAATGTAATCTCCATATCTTCCCTTGTTGCATCCTCCACACAACAAGGGATATCTTGATTGTCCATTGGATGCTTATCTGATTTTTGATTGATCCATGGCTCTTCAACCATCAGTACATTTTTATAATTCCCATTATTTTGCCAGAATTTGCGAACCTGTTCAGGAACTTCATTAACCTCTGGGATCTCGGATACAAGCTCTTCTACAATATCCTTGTAGGTGAACAAGCTTGGAATAGAAGCACTATCTAACCCCAGATGAGCATATGGACGCAGATGAAACTGCAAGAAAAAGGACATTAATAATCAGTCATATATTGAACTAAATAAAATTAAGTTTGAACTTGCAGTTAGTTTCAAAGACACATCAGCACACTCATATCTATCACATTGTCATAGTTGTATGCCATTGCATATCATGGAAAAGGTTTTAGATGTTAAGGATCAACTTTGAAAATTTGGTGAATAAAAGATCTGAACTGTTAGGTGAAAAACGAAAACTTTATGTAAATTGATTTTCTACAGATATATGCTATAAAGATGGTAGAGATTAAAAAAGAGTCAGGAATTCAACTTTTCCAAAGTGTCATAGTAGGAAAGCTGGATAATATGATGCTCAATTAAAAAAAAAGTAACAATAACTCTCCAGACAGAATGCCAGATTACTATATACTAGAACACATAACAAGTGCTGACACGGGCACGGTGATACAGCAAGGACAGAGGCACAAAATTACCTTGAGCAGATTTTGCGCAGACACACTTCCGCAGGTTTCCAATGAAGTACTCTGAAAGACCAACAGAATATTTTACATCTATAACCAGCAGTAGTGAGACATTCAAGGTACTCTATAGGCTACTGGAACCTACCTTATCATTCTCCATGACATCATTTGCAGGTTTCATAGACCAAAACCCAGAGGATGGGAAGAGCTGAGGGCATACAAAATTGAGGCGCGATGATATCCTTGCACTACCTTTCAAGATTGGAATTTCCATGTTCTTACTGCATGGATCAAAGAAGGGAAAATAAGATACCGGTGGCATGAGACCAATCCGCCAAAAAACAGTGGCATCCCATAACATATAGCAAAGAAACCCTAAGAAGAAGCAGTCACTAGCATAATCATTTTAATTTATATGTATTCAACATTTAAATAAGTGAAATCTGTTCATCTGTTGTTTGCATTGCAACAGAGTAGTTAACTTTGAGTTAGCTAACACTGTCAATAAAGTTCAAACTGAAGTAAAAAAAAATCAATACTAAGAATGTGCTTCAGACAGAAAAAAAAAGACAAATATAACTGAATCATACATTTCATGTCCTGCCATAATATGTTGTGTTGCACCAAATTTTTTCATCCACTTCTGATAGTCAACAGTTTTAGTCACAGAGGATGGACCTAAGTGTATTATACAATTTACTGTCTTGCCACTCTTTGTTTGGTCCAAAGAGTCTTCATAAAAGCAGCTAAGGGATTTCAGTGAGAAAAGTTCTGGCATGTGATATTGTGTAGGGCAATCCACCAGAAGAACAGTTGGTCCAGGAATTGATGGGCCAAGAACATCACTTGGATGAACCTAGAGGTTAATTGACAAACAAAAGGAGATTTAGACGAGAAATTCAAACCAGATAATATGTAAATGATATTCAAACTTATATTGAAAACTTACATTATCCTTAACATTTTAATGGTATCTAGGGTAAAGCATCAGATTCTCAAAGGCGCCACTACAGTTAATAGTAATGATAAGCATACTTTCATTGTTAAAATAGCCAGGCCATAATTAATGACTACATGGACAACTAGTATATGCTTTCATACAGTAATTAGGCAACATCAAACTTAACAGACTCCAAAAATCTAACATTGGTTCAATAAGAGGCAGCAGTAATCTCCTAGACAGCACAAGCCTCATTCAAAAGAGAGGGTGCAACAAAAGAGATGACCAAGTTGGCAGCTATATATAAGTTTATACAGAACTAACCATTTCATCAAACTTATCAGACTGCACTGAGTTCCCAAGTTGAAGTTCACGATACTTGGGCCCAGGCTTAAGACCAAGGGCAGCAGCCTTAGCAGGGTCAAACTTTCCCTTAATTTCAGGCAATTCACACGCATAGACTATAGCAGTATCACCTGGCTTCAAGTCAGTATCATTGAAACTACCAGCTCCATTGTGGTACTTTGGTTTGACAAACATTGCTGATATCCGAACTACTTCGTCATCAAGAATGATAACGGAGTCTTTAGGATGTGAAGAAGATGCACTCCGTTCAGCACCAAAGCTATGTGTGTGAAGCATTGCTCTATTTGGGATAAAAGATCTCATCGCCCCAGCTAGAAAGTCAATGTCAGAAGGGCCCCATATGTTCACCTGTGTTATCAGTTAACAGGAAAAGGACTACAATTAGTCTGCTGAAATATATTTAATGCTGGATGCATGAATAGACACCAAATAAAGGAAGTGAACACACCGACATGCCCTCATCTCCTATGCCTGCTAGAGTTAGCACCAGGCCTACATTGTTTTATGCACATAAAAATGTCAGGACAGTGTAGCATCAGTTCGCCAAGCAAATCAAATGATCAAGTTATTAGATAAAAGCAGTTAAAAATAATACCTGGCAGCCCCCCTGCAGTTTCTGAGCACACACGAGTCAAAAAGATATGGTCAATCTGGGAAGTGGGGGATTGTTTTGTAAGAAAAGTTAACATTTTACAGTACTATAATACATAAGATTAGGATATAAGAAATTTAGAAACAAGACAATGAATGGGTGTGTTGTGTAAGGTTGGAGGACACTCCACTCACATACCTTTGATAATTTAATCTTGTGTTCAGTACAGAAACGTTGAAGACCCTGTCAGATGGCAAGATTTGAGTTTAATCAGCACAAAATGGCAAAAGCAACATGAATTTTCTCCAGATCATAAAGATGAATCTCATATCTTCAGCTCAACATAAGACCATTGTTTTCATAATCCTTTAACAACAGCTTACAAAAGAGAAACAATATCTGTTTTCATCTAACTGCAGTTGTTAGTAATATATTTTTAGGTTGTGCAATTATTTTTTATTAGTTGTGTGCACAAATACAACAGAAACATATCACAGCAGAACATACCTCGCCGGCGTTAAATATAAACCTTTGTTTGTCAAAGAAGAGCAAAATAGAAGGTGAAGTGTCCTGTGTGTCCATCCCTGTACCAAGTATCTGCAAAGCAAGAGAGAAGGGCGGACAGGGTGTGAGACCGAAACGAAACAAGAATGGCAATAGTTCCCTGTTCCTATAAATCAGTGCAAGGGAAGAAATTGCCTTGAACTAGATGTTTGATGCAACCAGTGTAGTGAATTAAAAATAGGACAACTCCGTAACGCCACAACCAGCACCCTCATGATTTACAAATTACAACAAAATACTATTTGAGCATCCTGAACTTTTATGGTTATTGTTGATCAATGTTTTCCCCTCAATGGAATGGGCACCATATTAACAGATTACAACTAAAAGGTATACCAAAAAGAAGTTACATACTAAAGGTTTGGATTCATGCTACAGTGCTTTAACTCTGCTAATGTGTTTCGTTTGGGACGGCATTTTTGACTCATGCTCAAAACGTTTAGCTAACAGAAGCAAATGCAGCCTCTGGAACAAATTCGCGGTATTGCACGCATGATCCAACCCAAAATCAATCCGAACTAGTATGGTTATTAGAACGAAATCGAGCTGAATTGGCGCTGGGACAATCAGTCAGTCAGGACATCTCACCTGCACATAGCAGGTGGTGTTGACGGGGTTCAGCTTGCGGGTCTTGAGCTCCATGCTCCCACGCTTCCCGCCGTCATTCCCCTCCGCGCGCTTCCTGTTGAAGGCCACCCCCTTATCCCCGCCGCCGGCCATCTCCTCCCTGGGCGGCTTCCCGAGCGTGCTGCTCCCGCGGCGGGGGTGGTGGTGGCGGCGGTAGGCGAGGGCGCGGAGGCTGGCGGCCCGGCCGGAGGAGGGGAAGGAGGAGGCGAAGAGGCGGCGCGAGAGGTGGAGGAGCGGGGCGGGGGCTAGGGTTTGGGAGAGGGGAAGGAGGCGGCGGAGAGGGGCGGCCACCTGCGGCATGGCTCGCGGGCACCTCCAGACCTGGCCGGTTTTATTTCGTCGGCGGCGGGGTTTTAGGGCGGAGCCGCTCTCCAGCCGGACAGGGTCAGTGCGTGGATTAGATTTTATTTTTTTCCTAATTTTTATTTATAAATTTCAACCTTTCCTATACATGGCTGCTCAAATTGTAACATTTGATTTGAATCTTTGGTGTTAAATTTTCTGTACATAGGCCTTGTTCATCCTTGTTATCATCTTTGCAATTTATACCTATCTATACTTTGTGTGGGGTTGTCCTCATCTTCAAATCAAATTTACTCAATTAAATAAACAAATTTAATCAAAATTGATAACTATTGCTTTGATTATGTGCTGATGATTTATGCGGCTATGCTACTTACTCTATTTAGTCATCAAAAGGAAAAGAGACTCAGCTATCCAAAAAAACAGAGGGAAATTAAAATTTGTCAAAAAATAAATAAAAGTGAACGGTGCCCCAAACACAACAGGCCCGCCGGTTGCTAGTTCCGTTTTTTTTAAAGGTCGGTTATCAAAGTGTGGCCCAAACCGGCCCGGTTGAGGAACATATTACTGAGAGCTTGAGAAGTTCTCAGAGTCGTCGGGTGATTCTGCTCATCTATAGTGCCCCTTCTTGATTTGATTAAATTAAAGACAGGTTCTTTGGTTTCATGCTTCCTTGGAGTACAAGTTGAGTTTAGTAATCATTGTATTGACTAATTGCTCTTGTGATAGCGTGTAATTTCACCTCAAGTCAAGGATTATTTGGTGCTGTGGTCGATAACTTGGCGTCCAAATGAAATGATGAAATCAAATCAAATTAGTGACACACATAATGATATATATGATCTGAGCTGTGATTCCCTTGTACTCCGTACGTTCTCAACCTTTTTTTTAATTAAGCTGCTGAGTTGTGATGGCGTATTGATGTAGCGTGGTCGATGTCTCCTGTATTGATGCAAGGACGATAAGTTGAGGCTCAGCACTCAGGAACTATTGGATGATGAGATCCAATCAATCCTGTAAGGACGTGTTTGGTACCCTTCTCAGCCCAGCCAGGCCAGCTCTAGGCAGCCAGGCTGCATTTGGCCAGGCTAGATGCATGCAGGAGGGGTTGTTTGTTTGCCTGCATCTATGGAACCTAGCTGGACTGAGATGGTGTTTGTTTGCATGCATGTATTTCCAGATTCAAAAACCAGATGCAGGCATTCGTGTTTGGTTGCCTGCATGCATCAAGATCCAGTTACATCTTGCATGCAGTGGTAAGAATACCACCACCAAATCCAACACATGTTCACAAATGCATGCTAGTGATAACAATTAGTCAATTATTACATCAACTTGCAAACTAAAACAACAATAATTAAGAACTGAACCATGATTATAACACGATGAACATGACAGCAACAATGCTTCACATCTAGTGCAACAATTTCAGGTGGAATTGTCTTCACTTCATTGTAGTGACGACCATAGAAGGCTTCAAAAGCTTCTTCTCTTGTCTTGAATTTTTTGTGGCAGCAACCTTTGTAGCTATTCACTTGAGCATGAGCATCATCCCAGTTGGAGTACACTCCAGGCTGTCGGCCAACATGAACCACATACCATGCCATAGCTAGAAACAACAAATAGAAGAATGGACAAATCAAATAGAAGAAAAAATATCATTGGCAATGGACATGTGCTCAGACAACTAGGAAAAAACAACATCACAGGCAATGGACATGTGCTCAGACATAAGAAAATAACATCACAGGCAATTGACATGTGCTCAGACATAAGAATGCAGCATCACAGGCAATGAACACATGGTCAGATTGCCACAACAAAGTTCAAATCAGTCAAACATCTAGGTTGATCTAGGAAGTCGGTGCTGGTTATCTATGTAAAAACTGCAGGATCAAATCAACTGCACAAAATAATTGGTCAACCCACTACACAACCACCGTCTGTAGTGTTAGTCACAAAATGAACCACCAACTGCACAAAAGAATCCAGCACTGTTGGTGTCAATGATGCGAAAACGGTTCTTCAAAGCTCCAAAAGCCCTCTCAACAGTTACTCTCAAACTGGAATGCCTCAAAACAATTCTTTTGGGTTGGTTAGGTAGTTCCTATTCCCATATTCTTTAAGATGATACCTAGTGCCTCGATAAGGAGGAAGAAACCCAGGCCGACAAGCATATCCAGCATCTACTAAGTAGAACTTGCCTAAAACAGGTATGAAATGGAAATTAGGTTCATCATTATGCAACTGCATGTATTTCATGTGTACAATTCACTTTAGTTACCTGGTGCAACCCTTAACCCATCATGCCTCTACAATGCATCAGCAAGAATTGTGGCATCATGTGCTGATCCCTCCCAACCAGCCAGTACATATGAAAATTTCAAGTCAAATGTAACTGCAGCTAGCACATTTTGTGTTGGGGCATTCTTTCTTTTTTTTTGACACCTCTCATCTGGATACAGCTGTAGTATCTGTTCGTACACAGACACACACCTACACCACCCATACGCACACCTCACACACACACCACATGTATACAACCAGACCTACAACTAGCTGGACACGTCCTTGGAGAGATCACTAGAGTCTTCGAGGCTCCGGCAACGGGTACGTTGCAGTCCCTTTGTGGCACCACGCGTTGAGAGGTTCATATGAAATTATTAAGGAACCTACTGTTCCTGGGTGAGACACCGGCGTCGAAGCCAATCTTCGAACGCGGGCGGGCAGGACACACACCAGCGATCCTAGCCAACTGAGCTACGGCTCAGTTCTCTTGGGGCATTCTTTCTACCCCTAAATGCAGCTTGCATCTTCACTGGAACTTTAACAAATACATGAGTCCCATCAATAGCCCCAACACAATCCTACATGGCATCCAAAAAATCACAATAAATTGACATGAGCTAATGGAACAATATCCTAATAGATATAGGTCAAGTTTTTACCTTAAAGTAAGGATACCATCTATGGCTGTTGCTAATCTTTAGTGATGTCTCATTACTTGGAGGTCTAATCATCTCTTGTCTTAGTTCACCAATAGCATACAACACATCTCTGAAATGACAGTGCACTGTCTCTATTGACCTTCTCCAGTTTTGATGGACAACTCTAAACCGTTGGTTATGACCCACAATATGCAGAAACATAGCTACTTGCTCTTCTACACAGGAATTTATGTTGTCTGCAAGTAGTTTTCTATCCCTAAGCAACTGGCACAAACTAAAAAAGGGACCCTCCTCATGCGAAGCATATTAACACACTCAATATCATTGTAGTTGTAAATTAAGTTCAAGTTTCTTTGCCGCTCTTCGTCCCAAATGCTCCTTGGACCACAACCGATCTGTCGCCGATCAGACTCAACCATTCTAATCCTAGCAAACAGCAGGGCATACATGGCTGTGATAAGAGCAGCAGCTCGAGCAAAAAGAATGCATCTCTTCTCTTCCAGGTCCATCTAGAAGATAAATGTGTGCAAACTAGTTACTACCAACATGCAAACATCACAAGTAATGCAAACATCCGAAGCAAAATGAGGAGGATAATATCATCATCACAGACTTGGGCAATAGCTCAAAAACAATATCATCATCACAGACTTGGGCAATAGCTCAGAATAATATCATCATCACAGGCAATGGCAATAGCTCAGAATAATAGAATCATCATACAGTTGCATCGAAGCACGAAGAATCAGCTATCGCACACTACAGATTAGAGGAGGAGCGAGAGGGGGATTAGATGTAAAAGTACCCACGTCAACGAGCAGCAGCCCCAACCAAAGAACAACAGCAGGTGAGAGAGAGGTCAGATCTGCAAGAACAGCCAAAGAAAGAGCATTTGCATATACAAGTTACGATTTTTACAAAAAAAAAAGAAATAATCAAGGAACTGCAAGAACTCAAGGTGAGCATGGATCCATACCTCAAAGACAGCCAAGAAATCAGATTCGGTGTCCCTGCAGCGAAATCAACAACAATCAGTGACCTAGGGTTTACAAATCACAAAGGGAAGGGGGGAATCGATGTCACCTTGGACAGCAGTTAGATCCACGACACCTACAACAAATCGAGAGAGAGGGGATGCATTAGGAGGTCACGAATCCACAACAACACCGACAAAATCGAGGAGGAGGAGACGGAGCACCTACCGGCGGCGCAAGCAGGAAGCGACGAGAAGAGAGGGAGGAGGCGGGAGAGGATTTATAGAGGGAGGAGGCGGCGGTGAGTGGCGGAAACGGCGGAGGTAACCCTAGGAGTTTCGCGCCATCTCCCCGCGGCCGAAATCGCCACATGCGCGAGCTCACGCGAGCACGCAGCGAGCCAGGCTGAAGAAAAACGCCGGAATCGAGCGTTTCTCTGGAGCCAGGCCGGGGGCGCCATTTTGCATCCCGCGAGCCAGGCGGAGGGGGTGATGCAGGCTACCAAACTAGCGACCCCTGCATCCCGTGGGCCTGGTCAGGCCGGATGCAGCGTACCAAACAGGCCCTAACTAACTTGATGTGACGGCTGGTGATCGATGATAGATCCAAGTCGACACATGCATGCATGCAGTGTCTTTATGCACCTCGATCGTGTGTCCTTACGAATCTTGATGCAGCTAGCAGTGCAGTAAAATATATCAATCTCCTTCCTGTGCTTCACTGTTTCCTTATCGTTTGGAATTTGGATAAAATTCAAGAAATTAACCAAAGGGCAAGACAACATGAAACCCTAGCCGGCCAAGAAGTAGATGGGGCAATAAGATTTTAGTTTCTATCTATGCAGTAAGTAAACATTTTAATTTGTGCTCATTGAAGCACGATAGACACGCTAAATGCATCCATGTATACCAATAAACACCAGGATAGATGCTCCTCCGAGCTGGTTCGGACTTATACGAATCTATCTCGTGTCTTGTCGTCGATCAAGAACCCAGTCGGTAGAGGCAAACCCTTGCTGTCTTAGATTATACTAATGTACTCCCTCCGTCCCAAAATATTTACACTTTTTGACTTTTATAAATCACGTTTGACCATTCATCTTATTCAAAAAATTTGTGAAAATGTAAAAAGAATTATGATATACTTAAAATATATACGATGATAAAACATGTCATACCAAAATAAATAATTTTTTTATAATTTTTTTTGAATAAGATGAATGGTCAAATGTGAAGCACAGAAGTCAAAAGATGTAAATATTTTGGGACGGGGGAGTAGTATATATATGACAGTATGATTTCAACAAAAAAAACTATAAAAACCTTCAAATAAATCGACCGATCGATCGAGAGATAATTAAAATGGCTCGGATCATAGGTAGTACAAGTAAATGGACTAGCTATTATGCACACCATCTTTCATTGATAGTGCTACTAGCAGCTAGTATAGTAGCCAAGGCAAGAGAGAAGGCAACAAGCAGGACACAAGAAATGCATGCAGGCGGGGTTCTTGTGTCCTTACGAATCTTGATGCAGCTAGCAGGGCAGTAAAATATATCAATCTCCTTCCTGTCCTATTGTACGTACTAATGGCACTGGTACTTCACTGTTTCCTTATAGTTTGGAATTTGGATGAAATTCACGAAATTAACCAAAGGGAAAGACAAATAAACCGACCGATCGATCGAGAGGTAAATAAAATGGCTCGGATCATCGCTAGTAGTATGCATGGTAGCTCACTTAGGTAGTACAAGTAAATGGACTATTGTTGTGTACACCATCTTTTATTGATAGTGCTACTAGCAGCTAGTAGTAGCCAAGGCAAGAGAGAAGGCAACAAGCAGGACACAAGAAATGCATGAGGAATTGAAACGTGGTTAATGTGCCACGGGTTTCTCTAGTACGTGGTCGCGGTGCATGAGGCAACGTAGAGCTAATGAACGGAATTAATCCTCACCATCATCACTAGAATCCTGTAGACGTATAGCTTCATTTTCACTGGCGTTTAATTTGCTAAAGAAACGCTAGTAAACTATAGGCATTTCAATTTGGGCCTTGTTTAGTTTGCTAAAGTTTCTAACGTTTTCTCCACTCTCTCTCCATCACATCACATTAAATACGTCAAAAGACATATGTTCGGAGTATTAAATGTAGGTAAAAAAATAACTAATTACACAGTTTTGATGTACTTCGCGACACGAATCTTTTGAGCCTAGTTAGACCATGGTAGGATAATATTTACCACAAACAAACGAAAGTGCTACAGGAGTTCTAAAAGTTAAAAAGACAAATTTTTCCAACAACTAAACAAGGCCTTGATGGTTTTCACTTTTCAGCTGCAGCATGCATGCAAACGACCCTATTTGTACTGTGGTCGATAACAATAAATGTGTGGCGTTATTAGAAGGAAATAACAAAAGGCTACGGCAGCCCGGATGAGATGAAACCGCTCTCTCATCTTCAAATGATTTTGATGACGTGGCATAGAAATTAACTTACATTGATCGAGTGATACTCCATATGACTGATGATGTAGCTGCTAATAACTATTTCAGGTAAGGTTTTCCTCCCTTAAATCTATTATATTAATTGGAAATGTACATGATCACATAGGAACAGTTTTTTACACGATATATGCATGCAAGAAAAATAAAGCTGAATGTATCTGTACACTATAGGCATGCACTTACTCTGCAAAATTGCAAATGCTGCAGGTCGTTACATGCAGCTCCAGCAGCTGCCATGCATGCCACACACAGTACGTCCGTCCGCAGTAAATATTTCTTGCATCTGTAGCATCAATGGCGGTAAACCGTACGAGAGCAGACCTGAGCAGATGGTATAGCTCCAGCGTCGTCTTCGTCGGCATGCGCATGTGCATGCCGGATCGATCACCATCGAATCTGGCGAGATCCTCCTCGATCTCCGGCGGCGGGGGGCATCGGAATCGGATGGAGAAGCTCCATCACCTCGTCGTCGTACGCGGCCACGTGCACGTAAAATCTCCCACCATATCTTGCTACGGTCCACGTACACAGCCTACGTACTCACCTCCGCCATTACTCCTCCGATATGATCCTCTCCTCTCCCCGGCTGGCCGGGACCTGGCCCCGGCGGCCCCGCCGTGTTTATGGCCGCCGCCGTGCGCCGTGCCGCCGTGGTGTGCAGTGGTATGACGTGGCGATCCATCCGTCCGTCGCCGCATCTATATGCCAATTTATACGTCTGCTGACTTCGACGGCGATGCTAGGCTGGCCGCTGCTGCTGCTTCTGCGTGCCTCTCCCATCCTTCAATTCACCCCGCTCCGATCCTAACAGCGCTACCTGCTAGCCGTCGTCGTGGACGATCGACGACGGCGGATCGCACGATCAGCTAGTAGCCGACCGCCGGTAGCCGCCATGGATTTCGGCCGCCGCAAGAGCTTCAGCTTCTTCGAGGAGGACCGCAAGTCGGCGCGCCCGGCGGGCGCGCACACGCCCGTGCACCAGTACTACGCGCAAGCCGCCGCCCGTTCGCCGGCGCGCGAGGCGGCCGAGCCCGCGCGCCTCAGCATGTCGTCCGTGCCCGGGATGGCCGCCGAGCCGCCCTTCGCCGGTGGCGGCGGCGGCGGCGGCGGGTGCTCCCCCTGGGTCCAGTCGCCTCTCCACGGCCGCCTCCGTTTCCCGCCCTCCCCCGCCGCCATCTACCACTGCCTCGCCGCGCTGCACCGCCTCGAGGGCGACGTGCACGCGCTGGCCATCGCCCGGGGCGTCCTCTTCACGGCCTCCGACAGCGGCCGCGTCCGCGCGTGGGCGGCGCCGGGGTGCTTCAACCGCGGCTACCTCGACGTCGGCCGCGGCCGCGTCCCGGCCCTCGCCGCGTGCGGGGGCACCCTCGTCACCTCCCACAGCCGCGACCACCACGTCCGCGTCTGGACCGTCTGCGCCGCCGCCGTGTGCGATCACATCCGCGCCAAGAAGGCCGCCACGCTCCCGGCCAAGGGCAGCCTCTCCATCCTCTCCTCCTTCGCCAAGAGGCGCGCCCACCACCACCACCGCGACACCATCTCCTGCCTCGTCCTCCACGCCGTCGCGGGGCTCCTCTACACCGGCTCCCACGACCACACCGTCAAGGCGTGGAAGCTCGCCGACGGCACCTGCGTCGACTCCTTCGTCGCGCACGACGGGCCAGTCAACGCCATGGTCGTCAACGAGGCCGACGGCTGCGTCTTCACCGCCTCCGCCGACGGCACCGTCAAGATGTGGCGCCGCGTCTACGGCGGCACCGCGCACGCGCTCATCATCGTCCTCCGCTCCGAGCTGTCGCCGGTGAACGCGCTCGCGCTCTGCCACGCCGCCGGCGGCGGCACGCGCAGGTGCTTCCTCTACGCCGGCTCCTCCGACGGCTACGTCAACGTGTGGGAGAAGGAGGCCACCGCGGGGCGGCCGGTCCACGCGGGCTACCTCAAGGGGCACCGCCTTGCCGTCTTCTGCCTCGCCTCCGGCTGCGGCGGGCGGGTGGTGGTGAGCGGGTCGGAGGACGCCACGATGCGCGTGTGGAGGCGCGAGGGCAAGGGCGGCGGCGCCACGCACACGTGCCTCGCCGTCATCGAGGGGCACCGGGGACCCGTGCGGTGCCTGGCCGTGGGCGGCGGCGAGGCCGGGGAGGTGGAGGGCAGCATGGTGGTGTACAGCGCCGGGCTGGACAAGAGCGTCAAGGTGTGGAGGATACGGGTGGTGGGGAAGGAGGAGGAGGATGAGGACGAAGACGACGTCGAGGACGACGCCGAGGACGATGCGGAGATGATGGCCGCCGGTAAGAGCGGTGATGGCGACGCCACCATCCCCGTGATGAGGGACGACGTGGAGGACAACGAGGAGCCGGAGTTCGTGGGGCCAACACCGGTGCTGTCGCCGGTGTGGGTGGAGAAGCGCCGCCATACAAGCCGCGGGTGACGTACGTTCAGCTAGCTAGGGCTTATGCTCAGCCGTAGCCATTAGTGACCTGCAGTGCACCATCTTCTTCCATTCCTGCGTCATGATGTTGCAAGTCGACATGCGTGCACTGTTGCTGGCCTGGCGCACGACAGCTAGCTCATGAAAAGTCGCAACGCAACGGGAGGATGTGTGTGATCGCTAGCTAGCTAGATCCACGTGTAAAATGCATGCATGCTAGAAGAATGTTTTGAAGGTAGGATGAACCGCTAATTATTAGGACCTGTCATAATCAGCCGATAATTATTATCTAGAGAGTTCAGACGTTGCCTGCCCTCTTACTATTGCTCTTTATTCTTGAAATGGAACTGGCATCGGACGGGTCTGCAGCCGTTGGATTTTATGATGCTCAGCCGTCAGCTGTCAGATCAAAAATCCAACAAGCAATGTTGCGAACATATTGTGTGCAACATCCAACATTAGAGGCCCTCTCCCCTCCTCTCCCGGCACAACACCCAAGCGACTCATGTTGTGACCCATGTTGCGACCCGTGTTGCGTGCAACATCCAACAGCAAGAGCCCTCCTCCTCCTCCTCCTCCTCGACACAACACCCAACATCATATGTCTGCAACATCGAAACTCAACATCCGCAACATTCGCTAAAAACACAGTGAAACACTGAGATGCATATGTCGTAACATGGAAAAGTAGCAATTGAAATACGAAAACAAATGTTGCAATATCATCAAAACAATAGTGAAACATCTCAAATCACTTCATGCAACATCGAACAACACTGAATGAAACATCTCAATCAATTCGTGCAACATCGAATGACGCCAGATGAAACATCTCAACTCGCTTCATACAACATCAAAAAACACAGATCCAGAATCCAGCCACAGGCACAACGGCGGAGGATGACGTCGTCGCATCGGCGACAGGCGAGACGGCAGCCCGCACGACGGCAGACGACGGCTGCTCGACTCAGCCCTCCAGTAGCGGAGGAGCCCGCCCTGAGCCATGGGGGCGCGGCGCGCGCAGCTGTCCTGCCCTCCGACCGCGGAGAGCGGTGGTAGCGGCGCCCGCGCGGGATTCGGCCGGGAGTGGGTGGTGGGCGTCTGGATCCGGCAACGAGGAATCCGCGCGGCTTGTCGGCTGGTGGATCAGGGGAGAGGCGGCCGCGCGGCTCGCCGGTGGGTGGGCGGAGCAGGGGACCTTGTGGTCGTTCCGGATCTCCCACCGTCGACCTCACTCTCCGCTCCGGATCTCTCGCCGTCGGCCTCACGTGGTTCTCGCCGGCCTTGCTCACCGCCGACCTCGTGTGGTTCTCGCCGGACTCGCTGCCACCGATCTGGATCTCCCGCCGCCAGCCTCACCCGACTGCTGCATGCCGCTACCTGGCCCCAGCCTGATGCGTCGCCAGTGGTCTCCGCCGCCACCGGAGAGGGACGCTACGGAGAAAGGGGATGAATGAGACGAGTGGTGTGGGGAGGATGAGGATAGACATGTGGGGACGCGTGGGTATGACGCGGTGGGCCTGCAGGGCGTCCGACGGTTTGTGCTCGCGTCGGACGTAAGACTTGTAGCAACATACCAAGAATATTGTTGCAAAACACCAATATACAACGATTGCAACATCTCAAAAAGCAATGCAACGAGGGAGAGGAAGGACTCGTCCACTTCTAGCGTTGGGAACATGGCTCGCAACATAACTCGCAAGTCGCAACATGGCTCGCAACATGGGTCATTCCACTTCTAGCGCTGGGAACATGGCTCCCAACATGACTCGCGACATAACTCGCAAGTCGCAACATAGCTCACAACATGAGCCATTCCAACATGGTCACGAGATGAAGGGAGTGACGTCCGTCCAATTTTTTACCAGGCATCAGACGTCCTATCGTTAGCATTACTGTTCTTGAAAAAGTTGGATCAATCTACAATGCATATAGGCTAGTCGCCGGCCGATGTGCATTGTAGATTCATGCAAATCTCCCAAAAAGAAATATTACTACCTCCATCTATAATATTTTAGAAAAGCTAATTAAATAAAAATAAAGTAATTTAATTGTACTTTTCTAAATATTATATTTTTAAGTGCCCTAAAGAAATCATATATTTAAGAATGGGGTAGTAGTTGCCAATAATTAGCATCCATTGTAAAGAGTCTCAAACAACTCGTTTAGGACGAGTTTGCGACGGCTCCGACTCCGCAAGCCGCTCACGGACCGTACAAGCCAAAGCCACACCAGATGGCTCTGTTGGAGGAGTCCTTTTTGGACGAGTTTGGGAGGAGCCTGAGTCGTTTTTGGGCTGCATATGGGGAGCCAGAAAACAGGTTGTGGGGCTTCGGCTGTGGCTCCGCATGTGGAGCAGTCGACGATGAGCATCTCAAACTCACTCTTAGTATGTAGGTCTCTTTGATAGGACTTCTCAAAGGGCTTCTTCTCCGACTTTCGATGAAGTCGTACCAAAGGGGCAACTTCAAAACGGGCTTCACCATTGAAGCACAAGAGAATTCACAAAACGTCTTACCCTAAAGAGGACGAGTAAAAAGTAGCTTCACCAGCTTCTCCTCCCTCTCCAAGCAGTAATTGACTAAAAGAGTACTTATATTATTGTTGAGAAGTCATTTTAGAAAAAAAAGAATAATTTCAAAATGGATTCAACTCTACTAAAAAAGCCACTCCACTAGAGAAGAAGCCATTTTGGTAAGGTGGAGCTCTACCTATCATCTCCATCATCGAGCTAACCTTGTTCGCTCGGGCTTTCCTTCGAAATTCGACAACTCTATGTAATTTGTAAAATCTCTCAACCCTAACCCGATAGAGAGGCTTAGTCTCACTAACAACAGATATATGCACATCTTATCGGTAAAGTTTAATAGGAGGGTTCATATATAATTATTTGAATGAAGAAAAAATAGACATGATAGTCTTCATCCAAATTAGACATGATAATCTTCATCCAATTTTTTTTAAAAAATATTGGGGTTGTGATCCTCAAAGATGAGATGAAAAGCACTGTTGACATCATTTTTTGACACGTGTCGAGAAGACCTCAAAGCCGATGAAGAAAAGGGGAAAAGTAACCAGCCGATCAGGAATCAGCCGATTGATGGAGAAGAGACGTGGCAAAAGAAGAATACGCCAAAAGGAAGGAAGACGGAGGCGGGTCAACAAACAAGTTGACAACGGGTCAAAGTCAGTGTAGGGAGTCTGATTCCTGTAGGAATCATTAAGTTTTTGGTAGTTTTATTTATTTAGATTCAAGTAATCGTTGTCGTTATCGACTAGGAGTCAAGTTATCCTCAGGACATAAATAGCGACCCTGCATGGTCATAGAAGATTGTACACACCAAATCAACAAAACCTTTACTTATTCAAGTCAGCGACTTCGCCACCCCTTTTTTACTTCTTCTTATTTTCTTGTTTCTTCAAACAACGTTCTTCTAGCTCGTCGGGTTGCATCGATCGACCTCCGGCAAGCTTGTAAGTACCGTTTTATCGAATAACAACTGAGCTTTAACCTCCGGGCGCATCGCTGTGGTTTCGTCTAAGTTTTATTCACAACTTATCGATATCAGCTAGGTTTGCAAGTATTTTCTTGTATATTTAGCTTTTATCACCAATTTATCCAGCTCGTGATCTTGTCGTATCGGCTAAATCTCGCTCCTGTGTTGTTTCACTACGATACAACCGATTCAGATCAGGTTTCGAGTGTTGTCTCGTAGCGCTTAGTTTGCTCTACTTTCGCTCGCACTTTGCCTACGTCATCAAATCGGCTGATCTAGCCGCTTTGATTATACTTGCACTTCGGCTGCTTCAGTTAGCCGATTTGCTCTACAGTGGTATCAACCGATTGGGCCGTTACTTGTTGAAGACCCACATCGGTTCTCTAGCCGATCTAACCCGCATCTAATGTTTCATATTCTTTCCGTGCCGATCAACAGGTCAGGTCGGCTGGCATGCCTTGTTACATCCCGGGGATCCGTTACATGTTGCCGTTGAAGAACTTTATTCTGTTTTTTTGCGTCAACAGGCACTGAAATTAATAATGGATGGAAGTTTAAGCTAGCTCTGCACAAATATACTACTAATCTTTTGCAGAAGCAGAAGCATACTGCTGATAAGGGAATCTCTACAATGTACACATACATATTGATCCACACACATTGTAAGCTTCATCTTAATTGTAAGCTTCATCAGTTGTTTATTAGTCTTTTATAATTTATTGGTTATTCTTTAAAGCACTTTTCATTGTTTTTAATGTGCAGACTATATACTCTTGAATGAGCGTGCAAGCATACAAAAGACCTTGAAACTCGCAATTCAAAAGAACATGAAGAAATGCTAAGATAGCCTATGTGCTTAGAAATGATGCTTAAATGAGTTGATGGTAATAATAATTTGTCTAAACTCTAATGACTTTTCCGTATCTAGTTTGTGTTTAGGTTTATTATTCAACTATGGAGATGAGGAATCAAATCAACGAGAAATACTATACTAGAAACTAGAACTAGAACTATACTAGACTAGACTAGAAATTTCTAGTAGTGAACGAAAAGCGTGAAACAATGTCATGTCGTGACTTGACATGTTAGAAGGAACTAAATCAATAGGTGCCGGAGCCGCTACAATTGCTTTAGCGGGAGCTGCTGTCGGTATTGGAAACGTCCTCAGTTCTTCGATTCATTCCGTGGCGCGAAATCCTTCATTGGCTAAACAATCATTTGGTTATGCTATTTTGGGCTTTGCTCTCACCGAAGCTATTGCATTGTTTGCCTCAATGATGGCCTTTCTGATCTCATTCGTTTTCTAGTGTCTAACAAGGCAGAGAACTACATATGGTCTGAGACTTACTTCTGATTTCCGATAAAAGAAAGAGGAATACAAGTTATGTAGGCGGTAGTTGTGCATTCAATAAAGATTGATTGCGCGGTTGCTCTCGACCAAGGAGCCTCTAGTGGCGAATCGTCTGAGCGGGAATCGTTCTTCGTCTGTAAGAGGTTTCAATGACACACTACTTCACCTGCGAGGCATATTTCCGAGTTGAGGAACATCTGTCTGTGTGTGTTCCGCTTTACATTTAGGCTGTGAAAAGTTCTAGCCTAAAAAGCATGTAAATATAGGCTGTGAGTTATGATGTGTGTAGCATAAACTCTGTTTTTTCTACACACTCAGAACTAGAAAGAAAGCTATTGAAGAGGAAGGTGCCGTCCATCGCTTGCTTCATTGAGTAGATAGAGTTTTAAGTAGACTATGACACATCAGCGGTAGAATCATTCTTGCATATATATTATTTCATCTCAACTATTAAGATAAGAAAGAAGAAATGTCTATTTCAAGCACTGGTATAGAGCTAGCAAGATAAGGGAAAGACAAAGCAAGAAGGTTCTCCAGTAGGATGATTCTCGATGCAAGAGATTGCACTATTTAAGTACTTCACTAGCAGGAACTATTCTTTTGCAAAGAGCTTATTGAACTCCAAACATGATATTCTTTGTATATTGTTACCCGCTAATTAGATAGGGGCCTAGCCAATAAGAGAGCGCCAATATGCATGCTTATGGACGGACCCAGAGAGCTGCTTAATAGAGAGAAGTAGCAATGAGGGTGCTAAGCTGAAGGAAAAGGCTGAATGTCATAGGAAGTTCTCGATGAATAATTCACTTACTTCGTTACTGCTGATTCGACAGTGGATCATAGCTCAAAGAACCTATTCCAGTGAACTTGACTACCATTGGAAATGTCGGTGCCGTATTTTCTTGTCTTGTTTGGAAGGTTTTCACTACGGGAAACTGAGCCTTTACTGAGAGCTCTGAGCTTTGCCGAGAGCCAAATAAAAAACTCTCGACAAAGAAAACTTTGCTGAGAGCCAAAGAAAAAAACTCTCGGCAAAGCAAAAACATGCCGAGAGCTATTTATTAGGCTCTCAGCAAAGAAATTTAAAAAAATCACTTTCTTGCCTCCAAAATTTTTCTATCTTCAACATACACTTATACAAAACTTATGCTCAAATTTGGCATAATTTTAACTTTGTTTGCTATATTTAACAATTTTACTTCTTTCTAGGTAATTTCTCGTATACGTCCGATTCTAACTGCAAATGCATTAAATCATAGAGTAAAGTTTGTGAAAAAATGATATTCATGTTCATGAGACATCTCTAAGACCATGTACATGAAATGAAGCTAAATTTACGACATTTGGTTCTCCGATCATGATGAAGATCGTGAGGTAAAACGGTTAAAAAATTGTATAAAATTCAAATGAAATTTGAAAATCACGAAATTTGTCAAGTACTTATGATATCATATGAGGAGGTGGTGAAAAAAAATTGAGAATGTTTTGAACACATGGACATGTACGTTGTTTAGAAACTGGAACATCTCTCGGGAAGTTTCTAAGAATTTGAACTAATGTCACTAGGTTTGGAGTTTAAGAAAAATTAAAATTTGAGTTTAGACACAAAAACTTTTATATCAGTAATATACAACATAACTGATGTTATGTTAAATTTTGATAATTTTTCATGTTTGTTTGCTATTTTAATAATTACTTTGAGTAAAATTGTCTATGTCGAGAGTTAGACTCTCGGCAAAGAGGGTTCTTTGCCGAGAGCCTAGCTGACGTGGCTCTCGGCAAAGCCAGCCCAGCTCTCTCACCCCACAGCCCAGTTCCCCGAGTGGCCCAATACCCCACCCCACGGCCCAGTCCGTCACCGGCCCACCTCCTTCCCCGTCTCCCTATATAAGCCGCGCTGGCCACCCTAACCTTAACTCGTCCCCCCTCCTCCCTCCCGCAGCAGCCGCCACCTCTCCCTCCTCCCTCCTCGCCGTCCACCTCTCCCCCTCCTCTCCGGCCACCTCTCCCTCCTCCCTCCCTTCTCCCTACGCCCTTTGTTGCCCCTCCTCTTTCCCCTCCGGTCGCCCCTCACTGGCAGTGGGGAGCATCGGCGGGGAGAGAGGCGTGGCAGCGACGGCAGGCGGCGGATCCGGCGAGCAGATCCGGCGGGCAGCGACGGCGTCCTCCCGGCGTGGTGGCGGATCCGCCCTCCTCCCTCCTCCCGGCACGGCGGCGGCGGACGCGGCCTCCTCCCTCGTCCTGGTGGCGGTGTGCATCCTACTCGCACGGTGGCGGATCCGGCGGATCCGACGCGGTGGCGGGCGCGGCGGATCCGACGCAGTGGCGGACGCAGCACAGCGGCGGATCCGGCGGTTCTCCCCCTCCCCTCTCTCTTTCTCTCTCTCTCTCTCTCTGTTTTGGTGGTGGCGGTGGTTGGAGGTGCCGGCGGCGTGCGTGGTGGTGGCGGCGGCGTGCATGGTGGCGGTGGTGGCTGGAGGTGGTGGCGGCGGTGTGCGTGCAGGTGGCAGTGGTGGCTGGAGGTGGCGGCGGCGGAGGTCCGGTGGCGGTGGGCCACGGCGGACGACCGGTGGGCCCACGCTGTGGGTTTGGCCTTTTTTATTCGTTTTCAGAAGTCTTTGCCGAGAGCTAGGTGGGCTCTCGGCACATATCCGCCGAGAGGGGGCCCTCTGGCTCTTGGCAAAGTGCGCTTTGCCGACCCAAGTGCGCCGAGAGGGCTGTGCCGAGAGCTTCCTCTCGGCAGAGGCTCTGCCGAGAGGATTGGTGCTCTCGGTAAAGCACTTGAATCCGGTAGTGTTTGCCAAATAAGCGAGCTAAACTTTTGACTTATACCCACGAACTTTATGATGGAAATAGAAAAACTTGATGATAGGAATACTCGAGAGCCAGTTGTTAGTGTCTTATAGCCCACGAAGAAATATTCCTCAGGAATGGAGAGACCTGGAGGAAGAACAACCTGCTGAGACTAGTGAAGTGGTTCCGGAGTTACCGGATCCAATTGGTTGGCACTTAAAGACTCCAGTTGTAGCCATAAATCCCCTGCAGCTCCAAAGGCTTCGCGCAATAGTTCTCCCTATCGTCTTGATCCACCTTTGGGTGTTTCTCCACAGAGCCGTGGTTATGTGCCCGAGACTCTTGGTTCATTGCGTCTTCTAAACCGAAGAGAGTTATGTATCAGATTTTAAATGGTGCGTTTGCAGGCTGTGCGGCAGTAATATTGTTGCCAAACCGTTGCCAAATCTGGCAGATAAGCTATGGTTTTCAGGACGAAGTTCTGATGCGATATGCTTTTAGTTGACACCTGATGGTCTATTTGAGGATACTGGAGTCGATTTTACAGATCTCGATGGGAACAAGATATTGTGAAGAGGCTTAGAGGCGAGTATAGTGCATTCATTGATTTCTCTGCTATTGAGAAGATTGATGATTAGTGTAGATGAATTCTTGATTGATGTTTGCGGGTTATGTTCGTGATATTTGACCTGATGGAGAAAAATAAGCGATGCCTTTTTATGTCTAGTCCTTTTGACCAAGTTCAGCTCGTTGTGCCAGGGCATCACTTTGAGCTTGCTTTTTAAGATTCTGATTAATGCGATGATGCTTATTCTGAATTCACGCTGCTTTGCCATGATTTTTCTGTCTATCAATAACTGCATGCATTGCCCGGTAGATGTGAAGAAGTAGGCCATTGTCGCGGCAATAATGAGCCAAATTAGTATTTCCTGTGAATCCCCAAGTTAAGTAGTCATGCATTATGAGAGGAAGCCCTAATTCCCTCGCAAATACAACTCTCTTAATCATTCAAGATTCTATGATGATGAAATGTATAACGTACCTTCTCTGTTGTGATTAACGGTACCCGAAAGGTGTAGTTCCTTATTGTGGATTTGACGGGAGTTCCTTCTCCTGGAATGGGACAAGGGGATCTGCTTTGACCCTATTTCTTTCTCATTTGTACAGATGGTTTGTCTAGTGTGGCTAGTTTAAGTAATTGATTTTGTACCCTGGTGGGTACAAAATTATAACCGGGGGTGGCTCTTTAGCCCCCCAAGCCCCTATTTTGTAAAATGGGCCGAAGTAGGGGGTGCCAGGAGAATCATTTTCCCCAACAGTCGACACCATTGGCATGGTAATCCGAGCTGTGTACATGGCAAATCAAAGCAGCAGTCAATCAACTCGATCGTGTCGAGAGATAATAGACAGTCAATGCATATGCTGAATTGAAGGATTACATACGTGATTTTGCCGGGGCACGATGCTGGGCTATCAGGAATGACAAACACAATGCCTTTCAAGTCGCTTGGAACGCAGAAGCCCAGCACAATCACAACTGACCTGACTGGTGCTCGGATCACTCGCTCGTCGACCAGACTATATACTCTTGAATGAGCGTGCAAGCATACAAAAGACCTTGAAACTCACAATTCAAAAGAACATGAAGAAATGCTAAGATAACCTATGTGCTTAGAAATGATGCTTAAATGAGTTGATGGTAATAATAATTTGCCTAAACTCTAATGACTTTTCGGATTAATAGTTTTTGTTACATCAATGTGAAAACCAAAAGTTCTAAAAGATTTATAAAAATTATTATGGCACAGGATCTTAAGGGTGCAGTTGGCATACTTGTGCGAATTTACAATATGTCAAATAACAGTACTAAGTTGGGAAGAGCTTTTCAGTCGAAAGAACATAATTTGATCATCTTATATGACTCATATGATAAGTCTAATATTATGTTTCATATTTGTATACAAACTTCAACTTTTGAATTTGTTTGGTTAATTTACTTTTGTATTTTATAAAGAAATATTACATTCAATATATTTCTTCGAGATAATGCCACTCAAGGTGATGTTTTCAAATAAATTAAACAATTAATTCTAAATGTTGATGATGATGGTGCGCATGTAATGTGATCGATTTATTAGTACTATATTATCATCGATATTAATAGTCATATTACATAGATATAGCCAATAACCATCTAATCCTATAAAATGAGAAAAATAGTTCTCATATAAATTGTAATAATTCTTGATAGTTGTTGTACATGGTACTAAGGAGTGTACCATAAACACCATAATGGTTTCATAAATCAATACCAATTTTGCCAAACACACTATTTTTTTGTCATCCAAACAGTGTGGCTAGTTCCTAACATTAGGCATGGCAAACTGTGGCTTGCAACCAAACATGTCTTATAACCTTGTAAAGATTATTTTTACTCTGTTAGGCCGGTCGTCATCACGTATCTCCGGAGAGGAAGGAATAGTGACTAGGATATTATTTCCTTCGATATTTTGGTTTGTTTACACAAAAGAGATCTAGATGGGGGTGTTAGGAGAGGGATAAATACACCTACAGTAAATAGTTTAGGAGAATAATTAAACAAGGCAATTTCCTTTGCGAGGCCTCATGGGGCCTTCCCTCATGCACATCCCTCTCCTCTCCCTGTCTCTCACGTAGGCATCGCCCACTGCCTTCCTGCACCACCACGTCTCCTCGCCGCCGGGGGTTCAAGCCCTAGCCACCAATCTCCTACCCTTACTCCCTGCGCAGCCACGATAGGGTTAGCGATCCTACCAATCTAGTATCAGCTATAATAGGTGACGATGACTCCACAAATCATTTGGCGGCGGCGGCGGCGGCGGCGGTTGGATGCCGCCACCACTGCCAAGGCCTAATATAAGTAGACATCCCCGCTCAGCTGGCCCTCCTCTCCACCCGCATGGTTTCTCTGGAGAGCCAGCAGGTGTCCTCTTCCACAGGCTCTCTTCCCCAAGGTTTTGCCTACAGAATGCCGGGGGTATGGAACGACGAAGTTCCGACGACCATGGTGGCCGCCACCATCCTGCCCACCATGCCTCCCACTATTGCGCCACTAGCCATTACCACCACAGCACCGTCCCGCACCCTCCGACCCACCTCATCAATTTTCCTTACTTGCCATCTCCACTGCCAGAGATGGCGACATCCCGGCCTGCGTGTCAACACTCCCTCCGCCGACAACATGTAATTAGCAACCAAGCAATGAGTTGTCGGCTCTAAATACTTTTGTTAGCAACTATTATATAAACTTTTTATACATTTGTATCATGGTTACTTTACACTTTTATAATAGAAGATGTTGGTGTTTTTTTAAATACTCCCGGTAGTAGTTGTTAACAAAAGTATTTATGTACGTAAAAGTCAAATATGTTAACTAGTCTACATATTTGCACGTGGTAAAAGTAAATATTCTACCAAATAATTTTGTTTAAGAAATCTATAGCCTACAACGTTACACTATATACTTACAAGGTTAATTATTCGATGTTGATTATGGTAGTTGTAATCCATCGACCTTAGCTTGGTACGTAGTACGGTCTGCTTGCCGACGAAACAAAGACGACAGACGCAGAGCTCTGCCGCGCAGCGGTCCGCCGCCGGCGCCATCGCCGGCCGGTGGGCGCCTGAGCATGCACGTACAGCGGGCGTGCTAGTCATCTGCCGACGTACGGCAACCGATCGAGCTATCTGTCCCCGCGCTGCAATCTCCGTGTTGGTGTTGTCCATTCTGCCAACATTTACGCCATCGATCTGCCCCTGCGCTAGCTGCAAGGAAGGAGAGAGATCTCTCCGTGTCTGTGCGCCTCGATCGGTCGACAAATACGGCAACGGTAATCACAGCCTGCGTCTTCAGCCGAGTTTATTCAGATCCTTCATCATTCCAGCTCTAGCTGCTGGGTAACCAGCTTTATTTCAGCAAAACGATTCCAAATTAAAGAGGGATATATCTGTACGTACGATCCAGCAAAGATCGGAGTTGCATGCCATCTCTAATTCTCTCTCATTACTTGAGAGCAACAGTTTTCAGCAATGCCATCATGAGCCCAGCGACCATCAGATCATCAGAGCAGAGCAGAGGTGCCTGAATCCGAATGAACAATGAATGCAACGAGATCATCCAAATTACACGGCCAATTCGTCGGCAATGCAGCTGCTGTACCTCTGCTACTACCAGCATCATTATTGTTCATTCAGAAATGAAAACAAGCAACATTCTTGCTGATCGATTTCCCAAACCAATCAGATGGAACACGTACGGAATACATACATCCACACAAATAACTTTTTGTAATTTTCATAATAAGGAAGCTAAGCGGCCTATCTCAACAAGCTCGTGCAGGCCGTCCAAAGTGACAGAGCTCGAATCACGGCGCCTCCTCCTGGGGCAGCAGCTGGTGCGTGCGGACAGGCGCCATGAAGAAACACTCGTACACCACCACGGCGAGGGGGCCACCTGCCAGCGGCCCCACCCAGTACACCCAGTGGTGGGTCCACACGCCCGTGGCCACCGCCGGCCCGAACGACCGCGCCGGGTTCATGGACGCCCCCGACAGCACGGCGCCGGCGATGGAGTTGGCGCCGACGAGGAGCCCGGTCAGCAGCGGCCCGGCGCCGGGGAGCACCTTCCTTGGGTTTGGGTCGAGGATGGTCGCGTAGATCACCAACAGCAGGCTGAACGTGAAGACGGCCTCGGCGACCACTCCCTGGACGGGCCCCACGCCGGCGGTCAGCGCGTGCACCGGAGTCGCCAGGCCTCCGGTGAGCCACCGGAGCAGGAGGCAGGCCGCGGAGGAGCCGGCCATCTGGGCGACGATGTACAGGGCCGACCGGAACAGCGTGATGTGGCCGCCGACGGCGAGCGACAGCGTGACGGCAGGGTTCACGTGGCCGCCGGAGATGTGGAAGCCCGCCGTCGCGATCACGCACACCACCAGCGCCTGCCCCAGCGCCACCGCCGTCAGGTCGCCGCCCGCGCCGGTCTTCGCCCCTGCAGCAGAGGTACGGCATGCAGGTGGATTCAGATAATCAAGATTATATATAGTACGTATTTGCTACTACATGTGCGAGGCAGTGAAAATTTCCCGTATGATCATGATTGAGGAGAGATACCAGCCCCTTGCAATATATTGTGCCAATATTGTTTACCTCTTATTGTTTGAAAAAATAGTGTGTACCTCTTTTACCATTCCAAATTAAATGTTGTTTTAGCTTTGTCATGACTAAATTTTTTCTAAGTTTGACTAAGTTTAAAATAATAAATTGGCATGTACAATACCAAATAAATATACCATAAATAATTTTAGTGTTCTATGTGTAGTATGTTTTCCCTCTAAACCTAGTCAAAATAATAGGAGTTTGGCCAATAATAGTTAAAATATCTACATTTGAAATGGGGTACATTTCAACAACAATTTGTATGCTAGCATATCCGAAAGACTGAGCCGACAAAGAATAGCGCTGGTTAAATCCAGAAAAAAATCTTAATTATGCCGCATCACTTAAATTTTATTTTGGATTTATCGGTAAACTAGTATTTTGGCTCTTTTATTATTTAGGTCTTGCTCTTTGTCTCCCTTGATTTTTTTAAAAAAAATCTAAGTTTTGTCTCTACCTGTTAAGCTGTGAGTGGTAAATTCAATAGCTACACCGTACCACCGGAGATGAGAAGGACGGCAATATAATACAATGGACTAAAGTGATGAAGGATGGCCGGAGTTAATAAGATCATATATATGAGGGAGGATGAATGCAGTGTGGTAGGTTCGGCCAAATTATAAACAAGGGATGGCATGGGACAGGTTTGTTGCTGGGAAGGCTTGTTGGTATCCAAGGCAACATATATAGATACGGTATAGGGTGGTCACGACTAGCTAAAAATGATAGTAGAATTAATGGACTATAGTGAATTGTCATAGCTGGTAATACTACTTTTTTTTTAATTACACAGTATAACAGAGACACTCACAACGTGCACATACCTGTAAACGCACGCACGCAAACCCATGCACTCGTATTTTTCTGATTTTATTTTAGGATTTAACTGGCGCTACTCAATCTTTCGGTATGTAACGTTCTCGTCGACAACGAGACGATAATGATGATTTTACCGATCTCTAATAAGTCAAACTATCATGTTTGACCAAGTTGAAGTTTGAATGACATACAAATATAAACTTTCACACGGTAGTAACTTTTGAAATGAAGTATGTATGCATATATGTGTGTATGGTAAGACTTGTTTAGTAGTAATAATTAAAGTAAAAAATGTGGCATGGTAGATGTGTGCTCAGATCCTTCCGTGAAGCAGAGATGTTCATCACCACCGCGGGCGTTAAGGTGTATACACAACCCCTGGTACAGTACGTAGTAATGAGAAACGACAAGATCGATCGGGCGTCCTCTGCATGCATATATGCTTCAGTAAATCTAATTTACTCGCGGGCTAAATATTGATATATATTTTTGTTTGCAAACCAGGGGTAACTGATGATCGAACAAAAGACAGATTTAATTGGTTGATTATAGCTAGGTACATACCCATATATGCATGCAGGTATAGTATAAAGCAAAAAAAAAAAACTGAGAGATGAGCTAGGCACCGACCGGCGGTCACGGCGGCGCCGACTTGGACGAAGACGAAGAGGAAGGTGAGGACGAGCTCGCCGAGGACGCCGCGGAAGAAGTCCGGCTCCGACACCTCCCGCCGCAGTGGCCCAGCGCAACCTTATTCCCCATATACTACAGCTCGATCTCCTTCTCTCGAATCAAATATAAGGCTGTCAAGCTAACATTATATTATTGTGAAAGAAAGCTAGTGTTGCATATGTGTGTATATATAGGAAATCAATAAAGAGGAAGATAATTAGTGACGTGCATTTAATTAAGTATATTATTTCACAATAAGTCAAAAAGTTTCTGGCCGTGCCAAATGCAGCGGAAATTTACTTGTAACTTTGCCGACATGTGGTGCAACAGTTTTACTTTTCCAACAGTACTTACGATCGATTAGCTCTCGAGATCTGTCGTCCTTGATAGATAAATGCATGGCGGTTGATGGATGGATTGCTTGGAATTACCGAGACCACCCAATGCAACCCCATGAGGTCTACAGGAAGCAACACTTTCGGGCCTCACTACTCTATGCCGGCCTTCACACTACCCCGACACTACATTACTTGCAAGCACACGCTATTACATTGTTCATGCACCATGTCTTTGAACACTTGACCTGAAAACTTACCGGCTACTACCTCGGTCGTCGATCTAACACACGATCCATCTCGCTATCACCGGTAGAGCAAGTATAAAAGATTGCATTGCAGGTGCTTTGGGTTCATTTGTTTAATAAAGACATGGAGTGCCGACTTATTCTATTTTTTTTAAAAAAATCATAACCTTATTTTTCTTTTTTTCAATATAATATAATTTGAGAAGCAATAATGCGTCGACTCTATGAAAAACATACTTTTGTTAAAAAAAGATTATACAATTAGTAAAAGTAAGATAATATTTAAGAAATCTACTAACAAGTTGACAATGATGTGGATTAACAAGACTTGATAAAGTCAAGCCAGGATTATATTGCAGAACATCCAAATCGAACCTCTCGTGACCTGTAGTGGAGAAAAGATCCTTGGCAAAAAGATATATAACATGCTAAATTTCTTTAGCCTCGAAAAAATGCCCAATTTTCATTTATACATACACTGTCAAATGATATCATGCATGTCTTAATTTTTGCTAGACATGGCGTAGGGTTAGTTGATGATGACCGTTTATGAGTTGACTAAGCACCAAAATTTGGATGAACTCAGTGTTGACCTGTGCTAATTGGCAGCTAGCACTGCTTGGTTAATGAAACAAAACATCTCTCAACGCTACACATCATTTTAAAAATGAAGGTAGTATATCCTCATTAAAAAGATATGGACATATATGACAGACCAAGAATTTCAACCTGAAGCCTCTTGAGATCCCACAAATACGATCAAAAATATGGAGCTACAATTGATGTTGGTTGAACCGACGGTGATGATCGATCGAGCTGATGGACAGTCAATTCTCACTCTCTCTCACGCAGTGCAAGTTGATCTCGGTTTCGATCGTTTGCATTAGCTGGTGAAGTCCGTGCATATATCCATGTGTTTGACCAATTCCACTGGATTTGGTTTGCCTTTCGTTCGCTGTCAATTTTTTGCTTACAATATATCAATGGTACGGTGGACTTTAAAATAAGATGGAACCCGATGGTTCAACAACTGCAAAGTTTGGCTTCGGTTTTTAGCAAACAACATATGTAATAAGCAGCACCTCTTTGGTGCTTTAATTTACTACGACATATCACCATAATCTTTATTTGTGCGCCAAACAGATAGTAGTTAGGGCACGTCCAACGCGACGTTTCCCCTTTCCCGGGCGTATCAAAATTGCGGGCGCCCGCATAGGAGAGAACTTACGGTCGATTTCTAACCAACATTTACTTTCCATTTTCGTAATAACTCCTCCTCCTCCCACGTCATTCCCTTTTGGGATTCTGCGCCAACCCGCTCCACTCCTCCACATGCGCACGATCCCCGCAGACAAAAACAAATCAGAAAACAACGTCGGAAGCAAAAAAAAAAAAAAACTAAAATATCACCAAAAAATAAAAATGTTTCTAAAATAAGTTTGTCAAAAGAATTTGAAAAAAAGTTTGAGAAAAATGTACGCACAAAGATTTTTCTAAATAAAAAATATTAAAAAGAATCTGGAACAGATTTCGGATATAAAATATTTGCAAATTATTTTACACCACAAAAGATTTAAATAAATTCCCAAAAACTTTTTGGAATTTGGTGGAAAAACTTTTTGGAAAAGATTTTTACAGAAATTTGGTGAAAAAACTTTTTCGACAAGAATTGTGCAGAAATTTGGTGAAAAAACTTTTTGAAAAAAGACTTTTTGTAGAAATTTGGTGGGAAAACTTTTTGAAAAGATTTTTGCAGAAATTTTGGAACGAAAGAAATGCAGAAAATCTTTAAAAAACAAAAAAAGTTCTGAAAATTAAGTTTATCCAATAAATTTTACAAAAAAAAAGAGATCCGAGATCCCGCTGACCGCCGGGGTGGCTCCCTCCGCGCGCGCAGCTGGCCGGGGACGGCTGCCTGGCCTCCGCGCCGCGACTCGCCGGGGGAGCCGCTCCCGCGGGCTGCATGCGCTTCTGCGCCGCCGCTCGCCGGGGAGAGGCATCCTCAGCGCCGCGGCTAGCCAGGGACGGCTGCCTGGCCTCCGCGGCAGTGGCTCGCCGGGGAAGACAACCTCCGCGCCGCGAATCACCGGGCGGGAACTCGTCGGGAGGTTGTCCGCGCCGCCACGGTCGGCACCTCGCCGGAGAAGAGAGCACCGCGCAAGCTGTGGAAAGCTGTGGGAATGGCGCTGGAAGGAAGTGACCGGTGGGAGAGAGAGGGAGAGGATAGAGATAAGGCGGGGCCCGCGCACATGGAGGGACAGTAGTGAGTGCGACCGCGAGTAAGCTCCAGTCCGGTCGACTGTTAACTCAACACTAGAGACTGCGGCGCGCCTCCGGCGCACCAATTTTATGTTTTTTCATGCTTTAGAATCTAACTAAATATACATGTTTTTAATTAAATGTGAATTTTTTTTGAACTATATCTTTCTGGTGTTTCGACAATAAATATGGTGAAAGCTGTAAATAAAGCCATAGAATTAATACATGAGCAATACTTGTGTCAGTTTAAACAATCATAAGAATTCATCTTAAGTCTTAGCCGAAATTTATTGATCCATACACAACATATTAACAAGAATCCTTCATTCATGACTAACAAGGTTCCTGATAACTACCACCTAAAGCAGTATCTTATAGTAACTGTTCCAAGTTCTTTATAAGATGGAGCAACTCTCAGGTATCCAGAAAATGTCCGTACATATGTGTACATCAACAACTCATATATTCATGTGAACGCCCATCTCAAAGATGCTACAGGAGAGATAATAACGAGATCAACTTCTGAACTCAGGACCAATCATAAACTGAGAAGCATGTTAACTTATAAGTTTTCCTATAAGTTGTGCGGACAATTAGTTTCCAGAGTACTGAAGCTCTGCTTCAAGTTGTGGAGTGACCGAGCTTTTGATATCCTCACAAGGCTGCACCTGTTAACTCTGAGCTCATGGCTCTCCATAATCTGCACAAGGGAAGCAGAGTGGAACTGTGGTAGATTGAATAAATAAAATGAGATGCCCAAGATTCACAGCTTGATGGGTATGTACTGATCACCCAGAACATAACTACACTACTACTTCCGTTTCATAATACATGTCGTTTTGGCTTTTCTGGATACATAACTTTTGTTACGTGTGTGTATATATAGATACATAATAAAAGGAATGTAGCTAGAAAAGCCAAATCGACAACTATTATGCAATGGAGGAAGTACATTAGTTTGGTCACTGTTAGCAAAATAGCAAGTACATATGCGTGTGTATGCATGGGTGTATGTGGGCTTGGGATGTGAAGCTTGTAGCCCAGCCAGCCTCCGCATGATCATGAGATATTATCCGGCTCATCATGAGATCTTGACCATGACCAAATGGTATCTAAATGTTGTATTAACTATGATCAAGTAACCATGGCCAAATAAAGTGGCAATGCATATAATTAAACCTCAGAAATAACCGATTCAAATAAGTATTATGAAACATGGCACATACCTGAAGGAAAATGCTCCAGTGTTTTCAGCTGTAAACAAGATCATCAGGAAGGCCGCAATGAACTATATTACTAATTCAATCACTCGATTTAGCGTTACCAGTTTATATGTAATGGATGAAATTAAATAATGCAGAGGATGAAAAAGGTAATGGTAGATGAACATGAAATGCGTAGTATTTATACCAAAATTCGTCACAATCCTAGACAGGGAGTTCAAAGTATTAGCCGTAATCACTCAATTCTCATCTCAAGTACTCCAAACCAGCACCACGATTTCACAAAAACCGAATCACAAACGTGAATAATCACCCAAATATATCCAAAATAGAAGAAGTGTTGTTGATAGTCACCTTTCTATTCTCATTTTGTTCAAATTAATTGTTCATATTGTATGCTCATCCAGAAAAGCCATGTGGTAAACCTATCTCCAAAGCTTTACGTACAGCATAACCCTGCAAAGACCTGTTAAAATAATGCATTTAAACAAACTATCTGCAAAAAAAAGGAAATAAACATTGTTTACTTTCTACAAACATAAATCATAATAAATTATCATTTTTAGCAATCTCAAACCTAAGTTGGAAGTATATGTTAGTAGAGCACAATCAAATTAAATAAAATAACTCAAAGCCAATGTCTAAGATATATAAACCCAGCTCATCATGTAATACATAATACATGTTCTTACCACAGAACCTGCATAACCAATTTTGTTGAGTCTTGCAGGTGGATCAACTATAAAAAAATACTCATTCTTTGATATTTCTTGAATTATCTATTCTTAACCAGTCTGCATATAATGATTTTTTTCTTAACCAAGCTGAATATAATGTACCAACCTAATCACAAAATTCCAATAAAACAAACATTAAGATTTTGAACTAATAAATCTTGATCATTTATAAATGTGGAAGTATGCATATGTTTTAACTAAAATAAGATCAGTGACATTTGGATATGATGTTTCATGATATGCAAATACCTTAAGTCACAGTAATTATTGATTTCCAGCTGATACTGTCAGGTGTGAGGACTGACCACACAAGTATAGGAGCCTGCAAGAAGATGTGCAAATTATTTGATGGGGAATAAGCACGAACTGGTTATGGGTTCAATCACAGGGAACCGAGTGCATGATCACAGTCTGTTATTAACTGGCTACCTATCTTGGGGTTCCGATCCCGAATACCCATTGTTGAGGATCTCTTCTAGGCTCTGTCAAACATGCAAAACAATCCTCCAGAGCTTGTAGAGGAGCCTGGTGAATTACCTTTAGTTTGCCTTTTGATCCTCCACATAGGGTTGTCATGTGAAAATGATACCGAAAAGATAGCTCCCTGGAACAATCAAATGTATAAGCAAGATGTCTAAAGCAATTACTCCCAGTAAAGAACAATTTCATTTGAAAACATACAAGCTTTGGATTCAGAGAGGCAATGCATGATGGCTTGTTGTTTGATAGATCCTAGAGTTTCACCTATGTTTACAAATAGGTTCGTTTTTCACCAGAGTTTTGCCTGAATAGTATCTATATGTCATACAAACATTGCAAGTTTCTACCATTTTATCAGTCGATCATGTTGCAAGAAACTGCAAAAAAAAGCCCCATAAGCAATCTATTCATGTGGATGTGTTTATTTCTTTTTTAGTACACAACTATACCGAAAATAAATACGTACATTAGGGGCTGATGGGTTGAAGGAGATGGATGAAATAGCCTTTTCGTGTGCATGAAGAGTATATATGGATCGGCCAGAAGAACTTGATGAAGCTGTTCGCTTATCGAAAGCTTGAACCATCCCATTTTCAAGGCTTACCTGGAAGATATAAAAGCTTTTGACTGAGCCCCAGACTAATTCACGCGTTAATAGACCATATATAACAAGAAAACTGCAGATCAAATGCCTCTGCAAAAAAGGAGATGTGTTAATTTCATCATATCGAGAAAGCATATTCACCAGACATAACAAGAAAACTGTGGATCAAATGCCTTCGCAAAACCAACACTAGGGTCATTCCTATAGGGTCCAAAAATAGTGAGTAGCCTGTATTGTTTAGCATAAGCACTGGAGATGGATCAAAACAATTTTCATAATATCATGGCTCTGAGGCCTTAGTCCTCCTGCTACCTATTTTCTACACTATACATGACTCTAGACGGAACTACATGTGAACGAGACTTCAACTAAGCTGTTTTCTGATAGAAGATTCACTAAATGAATAGCCTAAGGTCTCAGCTAGTCCTTGGTTTCACATGTTTCGGACTTGACAAATAACTTTTAAGGTATGCAGAAAACAAATCACGAGTTTCAATTACTCACCACAAATGAATGTTCATTGTGTGGATCCCAAGCTAAACTTTCCACATCTGCTTCAACAGACCATTTATGGCAACTCTGTCCACCATCTTTCATATCATTCTGAAGATAAAAATGTTGGATCAAATATCAAGAAAGTAATTCAATGCTAATAATCAATTACCCATTATTACTATGGCAACTGTTTTATCAAATGATCCACTGAGAAGAACTTCAGGTAACTGTACCAAGCAACTGACTGAACCTGCAAACCAAGGAAGGGAAATCAAGATTATACAACAAGATGATGTTAGCCCAATGCGACAGAAAACAGGTATCAGTAATCATTGCCTTGTCATCATGATGTTCAAGTGTAACTTCACATTTGCCAAGAGCTAAATCCCAAATTTTAATGGTTGTATTCGCACTTGCGCTAGCTAGAACATTCCATAACAATAAGACATGCATCAGAGAGGTTAATAAGTGAAAAGAGAGACGCCATCACTTAAGTTGAAATGAAAACTCACCTGACTTCCTTGTTCCATGCAAGACAAACACAGAACTTCTACGAATTCCCTTCTTATATTTTTTCCCCTGCAAGAGAATATTCATGCAGTATGGGTATAAGCACAGCTAACAGAGATTGAATAAAAAGTATAAATGAGTACCCATTTGCATACATCCATACACACATCATAATATCATGAAAGAAAAGCACTCGAACAATTATGTCCTTGCCAAGAACATTCATCTAATTAGCATTCACTTAGATTAAAAGCACTCGAACAATTATGTCCTTGCCAAGAACATTCATCTAATTAGCATTCACTTAGATTAAATGAGCCTGGATCTCAAACCAGAAATTCATTTACATTCCTTTTAGCATATTTGAGCTTAAAAACCTACTGCTAAATTGTTTGTGAATCTAAGTCAAAATTGGTTGTCAATCTGACCTCAAATTTAGCTGCCAATAAACCAGACATGACGCACAAACATCTCTTCCCCATTCTCAATAATCTATAGGGCAAATAGATAACATGATAAGAGAAATAGAGAAAAAAAAAGCACAGAACTCACTACATTACTCTCTGATGCTACAACAGCTGCTGCCGCACCCACATCAGGTTGCAGCTCTACCTCCAGCCGCTGTCCCATCAGGTTGCAGCTCTGCCTCCAGCCGCAGTGCCTGTGGTTGATGTGGAGCAAGAATCCCCACCCCTCAAGCAGCCCCAACTCCTCAAGCGACCGGAGGAGGAGGAGCAGAGGACGGCCCAACCAGCGTGGAGCTCGGAGCCGCCAAGAGCGACACAAAGGATGGGATCGCCAGGCCGACGCTGTAGAGGGTGGCAGCGGTGGCGCGGAAGCCTGGTGCCGCCGGCAGCGTAGACCTAGAGGGAGGTGGTGGTGAACGGCTTCAGCTCTATGGCGGCGACGGTAACCCTGGAAAGCTGCCTGTCCTCGGCGACGACGTCGACCCGGGACATCACCGCGGCGCGGCGGAGGCGCGGTAGACGGCGGGCGGCAGGGAACGGGCGGCGGGGAAAAGAGATAAGGATGAGGACCGGAGAGAGGATAAGAACCGGAGGGGGCGGCGGGCGAGTGGTGGGAGGTGGTTTATACAAAGTTCGTCGCGCCGCGCCGCACGCCCGCGGCGTGGAGGAGGAAGAGGATGGGCGGCGGTGCCGGGATCGAATGCTGCGAGAGAGGGGGAGGAGGACGATAAGAACGGTAGGAGGCGGCGGGGCGGTGGAGGGGGTTTTCTGGAAAAAGCCAGGCGGGTGGTTTTCTGCAAAAACAGCACGAAATCGGAATTTCGTCTTATTGGTAGAGGAATATTTTGAAACACGGGGGGTTTTGGAAAAAATAAACGGTCGCGTTTACTGTAGCGGAGGGACCTTCCTGGACCCGTAACAGAATTACGAACAAAGAGAAGGGCTTTTTTGAAAAACTCCACGTGACGGTGGCATTCCCTGGGCCGCCGGATCGGGCCGATCGGATGGCTCCGAAAACGGAGCGACGTGTCCGTCGCGGTTGGGTGCGAAAGTGACCGCGGAATAGAGGGTGCCAATAAACCAGACATGACGCACAAACATCTCTTCCCCATTCTCAATAATTTATAGGGCAAATAGATAACATGATAAGAGAAATAGAGAAAAAAAAGCACAGAACTCACTACATTACTCTCTGATGCTACAACAGCTGCTGCCGCACCCACATCAGGTTGCAGCTCTGCCTCCAGCCGCAGTGCCTGTGGTTGATGTGGAGCAAGAATCCCCACCCCTCAAGCAGCCCCAACTCCTCAAGCGGCCGGAGGAGGAGGAGCAGAGGACGGCCCAACCAGCGTGGAGCTCGGAGCCGCCAAGAGCGACACAAAGGATGGGATCGCCAGGCCGACGCTGTAGAGGGTGGCGGCGGTGGCGCGGAAGCCTGGTGCCGCCGGCAGCGTAGACCTAGAGGGAGGTGGTGGTGAACGGCTTCGGCTCTATGGCGGCGACGGTAACCCTGGAAAGCTGCCTGTCCTCGGCGACGACGTCGACCCGGGACATCACCGCGGCGCGGCGGAGGCGCGGTAGACGGCGGGCGGTAGGGAACGGGCGGCGGGGAAAAGAGATAAGGATGAGGACCGGAGAGAGGATAAGAACCGGAGAGGGCGGCGGGCGAGTGGTGGGAGGTGGTTTATACAAAGTTCGTCGCGCCGCGCCGCACGCCCGCGGCGTGGAGGAGGAAGAGGATGGGCGGCGGCGCCGGGATCGAATGCTGCGAGAGAGGGGGAGGAGGACGATAAGAACGGTAGGAGGCGGCGGGGCGGTGGAGGGGGTTTTCTGGAAAAAGCCAGGCGGGTGGTTTTATGCAAAAACAGCACGAAATCGGAATTTCGTCTTCTTGGTAGAGGAATATTTTGAAACACGGGGGGTTTTGAAAAAAATAAATGGTCGTGTTTACTGTAGCGGAGGGACCTTCCTGGACCCGTAACAGAATTACGAACAAAGAGAAGGGCTTTTTTGAAAAACTCCACGCGACGGTGGCATTCCCTGGGCCGCCGGATCGGGCCGATCGGATGGCTCCGAAAACGGAGCGACGTGTCCGTCGCGGTTGGGTGCGAAAGTGGCCGCGGAATAGAGGGTGCCAATAAACCAGACATGACGCACAAACATCTCTTCCCCATTCTCAATAATTTATAGGGCAAATAGATAACATGATAAGAGAAATAGAGAAAAAAAAAAGCACAGAACTCACTACATTACTCTCTGATGCTACAACAGCTGCTGCCGCACCCACATCAGGTTGCAGCTCTGCCTCCAGCCGCTGTCCCATCAGGTTGCAGCTCTGCCTCCAGCCGCAGTGCCTGTGGTTGATGTGGAGCAAGAATCCCCACCCCTCAAGCAGCCCCAACTCCTCAAGCGGCCGGAGGAGGAGGAGCAGAGGACGGCCCAACCAGCGTGGAGCTCGGAGCCGCCAAGAGCGACACAAAGGATGGGATCGCCAGGCCGACGCTGTAGAGGGTGGCGGCGGTGGCGCGGAAGCCTGGTGCCACCGGCAGCGTAGACCTAGAGGGAGGTGGTGGTGAACGACTTCGGCTCTATGGCGGCGACGGTAACCCTGGAAAGCTGCCTGTCCTCGGCGACGACATCGACCCGGGACATCACCGCGGCGCGGCGGAGGCGCGGTAGACGGCGGGCGGCAGGGAATGGGCGGCGGGGAAAAGAGATAAGGATGAGGACCGGAGAGAGGATAAGAACCGGAGGGGGCGGCGGGCGAGTGGTGGGAGGTGGTTTATACAAAGTTCGTCGCGCCGCGCCGCACGCCCGTGGCGTGGAGGAGGAAGAGGATGGGCGGCGGCGCCGGGATCGAATGCTGCGAGAGAGGGGGAGGAGGACAATAAGAACGGTAGGAGGCAGCGGGGCGGTGGAGGGGGTTTTCTGGAAAAAGCCAGGCGGGTGGTTTTCTGCAAAAACAGCACGAAATCGGAATTTCGTTTTCTTGGTAGAGGAATATTTTGAAACACGGGGGGTTTTGGAAAAAAAATAAACGGTCGTGTTTACTGTAGCGGAGGGACCTTCCTGGACCCGTAACAGAATTACGAACAAAGAGAAGGGCTTTTTTGAAAAACTCCACGCGACGGTGGCATTCCCTGGGCCGCCGGATCGGGCCGATCGGATGGCTCCGATAACGGAGCGACGTGTCCGTCGCGGTTGGGTGCGAAAGTGGCCGCGGAATAGAGGGTGTCGATTGCGACGTTTCCCCCGTCTGTGTGATGTGAAGTTTGCAAAAACACCCCCGCGTCGTCTTACAGGCGGGGTCTCCGTCGTCTTGCGAGGCGACGCCCCTCTCCCGTTGCCCGAGGCGGAGGAGACGCACCCAGCAGCGTTGTACGGCGGCGCCTTCCAAGACGACGGCTCGCTGGATCCCACGCGGGGAGCGCTCGCGCCAAGCAAAATCGGACGCGCGGGAGACTTCATGCGGGGAGCTCGCCTGCCGGCAGGAGGGGCTCCGCGCAGAGGATGCCGCTCGGGGAAGCTGCGCCGCGTCGCCGGGAAGCTCTGCCTGCTGCTCGTCGGCGAGGAGAGAGATCCGGGAGGAGAGAGGCGGCGCATCGACGCGGCCGGAGGAAGGCGGCGCTGGGGCGCGAGACGGGGAGAGGCAGCACTGGGGGCAAGCGCGCCGGTGGCGCTTGGCCGGCAGGCCGGCGGTGGAGCAGAGCGCTGGGAGCTTGGCGCTAGGAGATAATGTTGGGCCAGCGCCCTGCAGGCTGCAGCTGGACTGCCCTCAGTGCGGGTTCCCCTTCCACGTCGGCGCGCTGCAGGCCGCCGTGAACTGTGGCTCCGGCCAAATCCATGTCCGAGGCGGGGATTGCTCAGGCGGGCATGCTGCCACAGGGATGTGTAAAAACGGGATATGCTTCAGAGAAGGATCACTCCACACATCGCCTTCTGTTGAGATTCAGAGATCTGAAGCAAGGATGAAGGCTTGAATCATGGCTGTGAGCAAATCTTTTCCCCCATCCTGTGTGAACTGATGCATCAGCAGCTTCAGGTAGCTGGTCCGTGACACTGAGCTTCAATGTAATTGCAGAGGGCGTACAGTAGCCATTGTAAACATCTACAATCTAGGGTAGATGTTAGCTCTGCAACTCATTAACATGTACGAGATTCAGTTCAATAATATCAGGTGAACTTGGAAACATATACAGTGTCAATGTTCATGAATTCAATGTGCAGTGGTTATCAATGCTCCAAGATTTTTCAGAGCTTAAAATGTCCATGATCTGAACACTTCCAAGCTTAAAATATCCATGCTATTATAATTGTTTTCTAAAACTAAAACCTCTGAGCTTCAGTTTTCAGTTGCAAAGAAATATGAAGAATAGGCAGAAATCCTGAAACTATTGCTTGATATGTGCATCTCCTCAAAAAACTGATTGTAACATCACCCCAAAGGTAATTGCTATCTTTTATATCCACAATGCTGCAAAGCCTCATACTGAAGCTTCAAGTGCTAATTAGTAAATTGCACATTTTCTGTATGATCCGATTCATCTATCTGATTAGAATCAAAGATATCGTCTTATAGGTTAAAGTTCCGATAATAATGGACTATGTTATAGGAGCATTTCCCTGATAAAGTTTTGTTCATAAATCATAGCATAGTTACAAATTTTGACATCAGCCACAATATTGTCTTTCTTACAATAGTTATGCCACAATTTTACACGATTTGTTCATACACCATACAGCTGTCATTTGGAGCAGTTTCTTTTTCGTTTCTTTGCAGCAAAATAGCCTCTATCTTTCTATTCTAAATTTTTGTAATAAGAAAAGGAAAAGGTGATAATTTGATTTGGTGAACATACAACTAACCTAGCATCTTTACCAAAAAATGAGCACTCAGTGCAATGATTATGTCATTCCAGACATTTTATATTTTTATCCATTCGAACAATCTAAAGAAGCTGTTTTAGATTAATAGGAGGGGGAAGGAAGGGGATGACTTGAAAAAAAAATTCTGACCATGCTTGATAATATTCTATCAAATAACCACACAATGGTATACACAAATGCATTTGTAGTTTATCTCAAGCTACATTCAAAGCATTAAACAGCTTACAGACGGATTGTCTGTCTGTGGGTTGTATGAGTTGTCTTTATATCTGTCTGTATGCTAAATTCGAGATTCTGCAGACGACTTGCCGTCTGTGGGTTGTACATGCCCTTAGTGTGTGCGCCTTTTTCCCCCCAAGAGAGAATTAAGGGACACAGCTCCATCAACTCATTGCAACCGACTCAACTGGATCCAAACTAAAATGAGCAACTGGATTCAAACTAAAATGAACATATACTGATCAAATGCAAACGAGCTGGAATATTTTTTCCTAGCCCATGCATGCACGGTGTATATATGCGAGATAATACTGTGTATCGAAAGGAAACTTAATTACCATTGACATTGGCTTTATCAGGTCGCTGGACCCCACCATATATAAGTGGGAGACCAAAATAAATTTAATGACACATTTTTTTCTGTTTACCTTTTCTAAGATAATATTAAAGGTGTGGTTGTACCGACGCATGCGGCCAAATTGTCAATGGTAATTATAATCCACCAAATTTTTTGTTAGACCTTTTTGATTGTTTGAGAATTTTTTTTATTTCCTAGCTCATGCATGCATTATTGTCATCTAAGAATTAATGTTGAAGTTTTAAAGAGAATCTCCAACTATTGATTCTTAGTAAGAGAGAAAGGTAGAAATTGTTTGAGTTTTGTTTTCTCCCCCTCAATATAATACATGTCATTACTCAAGATCAAGAAGAAAGGGGAAGGGAAAAGAAGTCCAGGCATCATATAGAAAAACACAAAAAATACAAGTAGTGGTCATAAGATTCAGATAGAAAACCATTTAATCATGATGCAAGCACGATTATAATTAACTAATTTATCGGTCTTGATGATACAACGTAATATAGTTGATACAGTGCATTGGAAGTACGTTTTAGGAACTTATTACACGCAATATATGGCACTATACGACAGAAAACAACATGATACGATGATGCATAACGTAAAAGTACTCGAATCGATCCAAGAAACGTAAGGAAACGATGATGATGCATGCACGCTGTACCGACCATATGCACTTGCAGAAATGACGGAGCTGAGCAAAGCCCAAATATAATCAAGCCTCCTCGGGAAGCAGCTGATGATGTGCAGTGGCGGGCGTCATGAAGAACCACTCGTACACCACCACGGCGAGGGGCCCGCCGACCAGCGGCCCCACCCAGTAGACCCAGTGGTGGGTCCAGATGCCCGTGGCCACCGCCGGCCCGAACGACCGCGCCGGGTTCATGGACGCGCCGGACAGCACGGCGCCGGCGACGGAGTTGGCGCCGACAAGGAGCCCGGTGAGCAGCGGCCCGGCGCCGGGGAGCACCTTCCGCGGGTTTGGGTCCAGGATGGTCGCGTAGATCACGAACAGCAGGCTGAACGTGAAGACGACCTCGGCGACCACACCCTGGGCGGGCCCCACGCCGGCGGCCAGAGCGTGCACCGGAGTGGTCAGGCCTCCGGTGAGCCACCGGAGCAGGAGGCAGGCCGAGGAGGAGCCGAGCATCTGGGCGACGATGTACAGGGCCGACCGGAACAGCGTGATCTGGCCGCCGACGGCGAGCGACAGCGTAACGGCCGGGTTCACGTGGCCGCCGGAGATGTGGAAGCCCGCCGTCGCGATCACGCACACCACCAGCGCCTGCCCCAGCGCCACCGCCGATAGGTTGCCTCCGACTGCAGACGTGCAAATGACATAATAATAATGGGTTAGCTGACTATAGTTTAATTAATTTATCCCACGTCTCCGTTGTTTTGATCCAAACAAAATGTATAAGCAGTATATATACCTATTTAATTTGATGATAAATGTTGACACCTGCGTACATCTTCTATATAAAATTTAGTTAAAAAACTTATGGTGTGATTTAGGATAAAGCTACAATAGCATTCTTTTTGGAATGGAGCTAGGTATTATATTACCCATACTAGTAATTGTAAATGTTCGTTTGTCCATGATCTCAGGAGAAATAATGTTTGTCCATTGAGGATATATATAAAGAGTGTGCTTAGTTTAGTAGCTAGTTTTTCACTCACTGCCTCTAAACAAATGGTTTGAAAACGCTAAAAAAACAAATGGCTGGAAAAGAAATGGAAGTGGTTGTGCCAAATTATTTAATAGGTGTATGGATGAACATTAAATTCACATCGACTTATTAATTAGCTTAGTGCTTTTTTCTTAGTTTGTGTGTGTCTGTGATTTGGACACATATTATAGAATGGATGGAGTAACCAAGATGATGAATGGATGGATGATTTGCCCCTCCAACTCTCTCGAGCTGCCTAGCTAGATGCATACCGTGGATTGCCATGGCGGCCCCGACTTGGACGAAGACGAAGAGGAAGGTGAGGACGAGCTCACCGAGCACACCACGAAAAAAGTCTGGCTCCGACGATTCGCCCCGGCGACCAAGTGTCAGCTTTGCCATTGGCAATTCAAAGGTCAGCAGGGGGGATCGGAGGGTTAGAGAGATCTTTATTTGATGGCACACTTTAGCTTGATTGTTCCATCTGTGAAAGACAGAAAGCTTCTTGTTATATAGGCAAGAGGAGGGGGCATCTGCTAATCAGCAGCCGCCTACGGGCTGGGATTTTATATTTCTCCGCACCAAATTACTATTCGTTTTAGTTTTCCTATGTACATAATTTTATATGCACCTAGATACTTCATCTGTTTCAGGGAAATTTTAAGGTGCTTGTAATTAATGTGAGCCATCCATCCGGTGAAATCTAACGGTGGTAGTACCAGGTAGTATCAATGGGGTTGTACCCGGTAGTACCATTTTGGTGGACCCGGTACTAGGTACTATCTAGTACTACCTAATTAAATTAGCTGGTGAAAAAAATATTAGTACAAGGTACTACCTGGTACTACCCAAGTACCGGAACACACTTTGTTTTTTATACATGATTTTTCTATGCACGTAAATATATATTATATCTAGATACATAGCAAAGTCTATGTATATATAAAAGCTAAAATGATCTGCATTTTAGGACTGATGGCGTATATACTTACGTCTAAATATAAATCAAAAGTTGTGTAGATAGAAAAGCCAAAACGAAGGGAGCATTTGTCAAGTCTTCTTTTTTTTTCTTTTTGGGCAATGGTACGTGCTTGCATTGCGTAGTTCGTCAATAATGCAACTTATTATTACTGTGTGGATGGATCTTTTAACCTGCAGTTGAAACTAACTTAACGATGAAATAAAGGATGCAAGGATTATCATGCATATGGAGCATGTTTTCGTGACTGTTCAAGTGTTGATTGACTCGCTTTGCTTTGGTCCAGCCGGTGTGTGTGTGTGTGTGTGTGCTGTGCTAGCTATAGTTTTGCCTTAGTCGTCCGTTGCCTAGCTGGCTACCAGCTGATGTGGAATTAAGAAGCACTTTCGGTGCTCACGCCATCTCGGCCGGCCTCAACGCTAGCTCATCCATTAAGGTATAGTTTTATTCAAATTTATAAAAACATATACTAATTTTTTACAATACTAGATAAATAATATCTTACGGTGTGTGGATTATTAAGTAAAATAATTTGGTTTCATGTTATCAAATAAATACACTATCAATACATATTTTATGGCGGATACAAAATTGATTAAAATTAAGGAATTTGACCTAGAATAATTAATGAAGCTATAAAAGTAACCAGCAGCCAATGATTTTCAATGGAGGTGGGAGGGTATCACGAAGAAACATGATATAGCACACCAAATGGAGTATCAAATAAATAATTAATCTTATTTGTCACGTCGAGAAAATATCAACGTAAGTACTTATTTGAGCACTTCAAAGTATCAAATAAACGGCAGAGCACTTCAAATTTCAAATTAAAACCTGCCTTGCTGGTGTGTCGAGCTCCCATAGGACCCGTCTTGCCGCCATAGAACAGGCATTGCACGTAAGTACTACTTGAGCAGGAGCTAGCAATGTCACAACTTATATATTCATCAGTTATAGCTATATCAGAGTCTCGTATAAAATCATCATTCTCGTTATTTTCCTACCTTGCATCACATTCATACTATATTACAAGGCATGGCGCGTTGTCGAGCACGGATTGTAGCATGTCTACTAACCACCCCTAACCCCATTTTCTTAATCCATCACACGAAAATACTTAGCACACTAATTAATGTTTGATCATGTTTCTTAGGGTTTAGTCAGTTGAGTTAGAAGCAGGTACTTGAGTTAGTTTGGTTAGTTTGCAGCAGGTACTTGAGTTAGTTTGGTTAGTTTTTCATAGAATAGATGTTGGTAATTCCTAGATAGATGGTAAGGGAACTTTAGGTTATTCTTTTCTTTTTTTAAAAAAATGTATGTGTATTGTTGGTACTTTGAATGTCTTTTTTAATATGATGTAGGTGTATAATTTTGAAGCAAATATTAGAGGTATGTTGGGTTAATTTTTCATAAAGATGACGTAGGTGGATAATCTAGCTAGAAACATACACCGGATAGTACCAGAAAGTATTGGGTAGTACCTTGTATTAAGATTTTTCTACTCTTACTGAATTAAAAATAAATAAATAAAATTAGTTGTTGGGCCTACCAAACTACTTCCTAGTAATTCCACCATTAGATTTCATCGGATGGACGACTCACATTAATTACAAGCACTTCAAAATTTCTCTATATCTAATAGCTAGTGTCCTTGATCACTGATAGAATCCACCATTAAATCATAGTCAGGTAAGGTGGTTTCCTTTTCACAAGAGTTTGGGGGGTTTTTTTTAGCACGTCCGATCCCAAAGTTAACATGGAGGGCTTGCTCAAAGAATATTCAAGGTACTAACAAGTTGAGGCATATTAACATATTAAGTGTTGTCGAGCTAGGACTGCATCAAGTCCAAATCAGACCACGCCTGATCCTTATTCTAAAATGCAAACATAGCGTTAATTAAGTCAAACGGTTAGTGTTATAATATTCGGCTTCTTTTTGTTGTAGAGTGCGCATGCATCGTGCTTTTGGTAGATATGACGTAGAGTTAATGCGGGGGTTTTGATTTTAAAGATAGTCAAATAATAATGTCGTGCATGCTCTTGAGTTGCTTGAAACCGTCGTCGTCGGTTCTCTTTGGCAATTTTATGAGCCATGCGTTAACAGCGTCTTTGGTTTGTTGGATGGAGAAGTCCGGAATCATCCAATCCTGTTTGGTTTGCATCGTTGCAACATCCCGAACCATCTGATCCAAACTCCAAGGCCTAATCACGTCGTTTGGTTTGAGGCGCGGCATAAACCGATCCGTCACCAATCTATCCATGTCACGGGTAATAATCTGCAATGCAGTGACTCCTCAAATACTGCTGAATGACCTCATCCGGAACCATCCGAACCTGATCTTGTGAAGAAGCAAGTGGTCTTGAACAGAGCTGCTCCTCAAACCAAACACGCTTTGTTCGTCTGGCTTATCAACCACCAGCCAGCAGTACTTTTCTCTCAGAATAAATCAGCCACCAGCTACCAGTCAGAGGTACTTATCTTTCACAACAAATCAGCACCAGCCAACGGCCGTCAGCCAAACGAACAGAGTAGTAAATTATCGAGTCGGGTCGCTAACGCCGTCAGCAGGCCCAAGACTGAGTAGGCATAATTTTTGCTATCCTTCCATATAATTAGAGTCGTGAGAGAGGCAAACTATTTTTTCTACATTAGCAGCAGTAGTGGCATCAGCTAGACCGTAGAGTAAGAGTGTGTTTGGAACTGCTCTACTTCAAGTTTTATAGATCAGTTCTGAATGCATCTTGTCGAACATCTCTAACTCCACCAATGCCAACTTCAGATAAAAGATGGATCTAGGAGCCAAACTCCAGGATTTTCATGGAGCTCCTTAAAGGGTGCTTCAAAAATGGTGGTTCATACTTTCATATCTTGAAGTTGGAGTTATGGGTACCTCCTCCCAAGACCCCAACTGTTCATCGACGCCCCCCTCCCCTTCCCTCTCGCCGTCTCCCTACTGTTGTGTGCCGCCGCCGCGTCCTCTCCTCCCTCCGGCTAAAAAACAGACAGCATGTACGTTGATGATGATCCTCAGACCAGTGAGTGTACTCCTCCGGGCGGATCGATTTTGATCCAAATTCACGCCGCCCAACTCCCGCGGTGGCAGGTGGTTGGACGACGACGATGGCTACAAGAGGACGAGATGCTGCATCAGTGCGTGTGTGTGTGAGGTATCAAATTTGTATTGATGCAGTACTTTGAACAAGCATGCAAGGACCATGTCAAATTAGCCTTGTTCTGTTTTGTCTTCGGTTTCATGAATGACGTACGCATTTGATGTACCATTGGCACTCCGCACTCGTGACACATATATGTTTGTTTAGATAGATGCCAAATTATTTAGTTCAATCTGCTTGTTAGTTGAACTGAGTTTCAGACTTTCAGTTATGGTTGGCTGCTTTGCTCATAGACAGTGGAGTTACTATAGAGATTTTACCAGTGCGTTGACCTTCATGCAAAAAAAAAAAGGGGGGTGAAGAACGGTAGCAAATGGGTAGTGCAGGTCACGAAATAAAACAACCCCAACCAAAGGCGACAAAGACTATTTCCACCAATTCCTACAATTTCTAGCCAAACAGGTCCATCTCTCTCTCTCTGTGTTTTTTTTTTTTTTGGAGTTGGTGGAATTGAGCTTAAAAAAGATATAGCATGCGAAATTGGGATAAAGAAGAGGCGGCGTTATTGGGCAGAATGATTTTTTTTTAAATGATTTCTTTGAGGAATTTTGTCATGCAGTTAATTGCAGAGTAAGGAATCAATGCAAAATGATACAAAGAATACAAGAGAAAGAATGTTACAGTTGAGAACATATCGATTATTACCTTATTAAATGAAAAAACCGAGATGGTTTGGGCATACCTCGTCCCCCGCGTCGCTCCTCTCGGGGCGACTCGGGCGGAGCCGAGTCCCCCGCGCTGCCGCCCCCTCCGTGCGCCGCCGCCCCCCCTCGCCGCCGCCTGAGCGACCGCCGGAGGTCCGTGCGGCCGCAAGGAAGGCGGCAGCGGGGCCCCACCTCCCTCCTTTTCCCCTCCCCCCTCGCGTCTCTCTCAGCTCCTCCACACCATTGACGTTGGTGGTCGACCCCGGCCGGCCTCGTCCGGATCCGCCCTTGGGGTGGCCGGATCCGCGCCCTGGGGGTCCGGATCTGCCCCCCTAGGGTCTAGGCGTGCCGGCGGCCGCCGTCGGCGGCGACGGCGTGGGGGCCTGGCAGGGGGCCTGGCGGCGGCTCTCTCGGCCGACGCCCCTATGTCTCTTCGGCTTCAACTGTGCGTGGCGGCGGCGGCTGCGAGGTCGCCGGGCTTCGTCGGCATGGTGGCTGGGGGCGGTGCATGCCGGTCTCCGCCTCCTCTACCCCACCCTCCACCTGTCGAGGGCGGCGGCAGCCCAAGCGATGGCCTTCCCCGTCGCGCAGGGCTCCACCCCGTCCTCCCTCCATGAGCTCTCTGCCCCGTCGTCGCGGACGTCCTATTGCAAGAGGAGGCGACTTATCCGGCACCATCTCAGCCGGATCTAGACGCGGTGACATGCGCCGAAGCTTTTCCATTAGCGACCAATTTCTGGGGTCGTGGAGCACCTCGGCGCGGTGGCACAACCCTAGTCGGGCACCTCGGCAGTCCTTCGCACAATGCCATGATCTTTGCTGCTTGTGCGAAGATTGGGTCAATGGCAAATCGGCAATGGCCGCTGTTTCTCCGGTGGGACAGATCAGGGTCTTCGTCACACGTGACAAATTGAAGGAGGCTATTGATGGTCTCTTCAGGTCGCTGTCACACTCTGATCCTATCCCCGAAGAATCTGGCCTGCAAATTCGCGCTCCTCGGCGGCAATTGCAACTGACTGAGGCGGCTGAATCTTGGGTCAAGGACCTGATGATTACTCGATGATTTGTCAGTTGCTGCTGTGATCTTCCCTTCACGTCATGAGGCAAGTGACAACAATTTTCACCTCTATGGGGTGTTGTCCCTTCTGTGTCGGATCTCCAGGTGAAAACCTATCCCAATTGTGGATGGACGTCGGTGGCGTGTTTAACGTCACATTCTCTCAGGAGCGATCGTCTTAGAGATCTTAGGTGATGATCTTACAGCTTTCTTCTTGAGATTGGCTTGAGGTTGGGTAAGAAGACAAGGGTGGTCATAATTATTGGTTACCAACCCGTCAAAGAAGACCCCTAGGGAGCATCGTCGAGATGAAGCTCGTCTGACAAACAAGATCACAAGGCATGTTGTGGTTTGGCGACGACTTCGAGTTGAAATTCTCTCCGTCAATTATCTTGGATAGGTGCTTGCTAAATTATTAGGAATTTAAATGAGCACCAAGTCATGACGGTGAAGAGTGAACTCAATAGACAGTGGTTGTAGGCGTTCTTTAGTACTGATCTTCATGTACTAAAGTTTTTGGTTTTTTTCTTTAGATCTGTGTAATTTTTTTGGCTGTGTGTGGTCAAGTACCGCAGAGGTCGGAATGTAATTCCATTTTCTAAAAAAATACTACATACAACCCCGTCATCGGTGGTGGGCCTTCCTCGTCATTTGGGTTAATAGTCGACGAGCATTTGGGTTTACAATAGACGCATGCAGTTGGGCCTACACTCTTGTAGCGTCAAGTAGCTCTCTGTTCTCTCTGTGCGGCTGTTGTCAACAGTAGCAAATGCCATATTATACGGCTGTTCGGCTTACCTCGGCTCGGTTTATCTCGACTTATCTCCTCTCACACAACATTATTCAATCTACCAGCCGAACATTATTCTTTGTATCAGCCGAACACCTTCTTCACCTTTCTCGTATCTAATGATTTGGACTTGATAGCCGTAACAATTAATACAACTCTTCGCATCCACTAGTTGATGGTGGCCTGCGATGTTATATTACAATATGCATGTTTATCATATACATTATAAATAAAAAATAATTGCATCTACTTTTCCCAACAAACAAAGTGAATTGTCAACATGCATAGCGAGGGGTGCTACCCAAGGGATGGAAAATAAGGATATATGAGAGCATTGTTACTTGTTAGGAAATGATAATAATTTCATATACTTACATCGTGCAGGCAATGCACAATGTAATGTGATTAGGAAATTAATTAATGTGCTAGTTGTATTGAAAAAAATGCTAGTTGGAAACCTACACTTTTTGAAACGTGGAATGCCCACACGGCCACACTGCAAGCCTGCAATTCTTGTTGCAACGTACGTACCTGGTCTGAATTTGCTTGCACGATAGATCACCGCAGGTATGAATGAACACACAAAAGTCGAGAAAATGATACAAATTAACTAACTAGAGAGTGAACACTGAACAGACGCTCAAACACAAATCTCCAATTTATTCACTGCCTACAGGCTAGTACAGCTTAGAAGGGTGCGTTTGGCAGGGCTTCTACCGGCTCCGCTCCGCGCACGAAGCCGGGAGCCCTGCCAAACGCCCGCTCGAAACGGCTCCCGGGGAGGAGCAGCCGGAAAACCCGGTGACTGGAGCACTTTGGCCGGGGGGGAGCTGCAAAAACGGGCTCCCCCGCAGCTCCCGCGGCTCCTCTCCACCTTTTGCCAGCCCTGCCCCCGGTGGGGTCCGGCACGGCGGTTGCGCGCGCGCGGGAAGAAGGGACTCGGGCGCGGGGAGGAGGAGGGCCGGAGGAGGTCAGCTCGGCACGCGGGAAGAAGGGGTCGTCGATCTGCGCTCCGGGCGGCCGGGCCGCACCCATGTAGGCCGGCGACGCCATGGATGGGGGCGGAGGAGCTCCACAGCAGGCAACGGCGCGAGCGAAGGCCGGGCGCGGGAAGAAGAGGTGGCCGGCGGGAGCTCCAACCTCGTGAGGTGCTCGGAGGCGAGGCGCCGGTCCTCCAGCGTGAAGGGAAGCCGGGGCGTGATGGTGGCTCCGAACCGGAGCTCCGAGCCTCCGGCGGCGGCGCTCGATCCGGGCGGCGGGAGATCGATCCGGGCGGCAGGAGCTCGATCCCGGCGGCGCGATGTGGACGGAGGAGGCCGGGGCGGGCGCGGAGGCCGGGGATGGGCGCGGAGGCCTCGAGCGCGTGGGCGGGCGCGGAGGCCGGGGACGGGCGCGGAGGCTTTCGTGTTTTTTTTCGTGCGGCTTCCGTGTGTTGGGAAGATAAGGAAAGAGAGAAGGGGAAGATAAGAAGAGAGAGAGAAAATGAAGAGGAAGGGGAAAAAAGAGAAAAAGGAAAATGAAAAGGTAGGGAAAAAGAAAAGGAAAAGAAAAAAAATGAAAAATGAAAAGAGAAGGGCATAATGGACATTTCACCCTCTTATCTATATCACACAGCCAGAAGAAGCTGTTTTGCCAAACGTTTTCGTAAAACGGATTCAACTCCCTCCCAGAATCCGCTCCACCAGCACAGCCACAGCCGGAGCCGCCACAGCCGGAGCCGGAGCCGTGCCAAACGCACCCGAAGTCGTTTTCTTCCCTTGGAAGCTGCTCGTGGCCACCACCCGGGTGCGATTATACATCGCAGGCGCGATGGATTCCCCACCATCGCGCCGGCGCGGGAGTGGTGGGCGCGAGCGCGCAGACGGTGGGAGGTAGGGACCACGAAGGAGTTAATGTAATATAGAATTTAAAAAAGTTATAAATCATAAATCGTGCGTCTAAATTAAATTCCGATTTCAAAAATGGGTTTCTTGTGTCGAGATCTTCAAAATAAGATCCCACTTGACTATGTTTTGATGAAATATTTTAAAAAACATTTTTTTAAATACCAAAAATTAATTATTTTGTTCCTCAGAACAATCATGTGTTTGTAGGAACAAGTTAGATTGTTCATCAGAACAAACGTATATGTTTATACGAATAAGATTAACATTGTTTAAGACAAAATGAATTTTCATGAAATAAAATAATGAAACTGAAGAACAAGTACAGTTGTTCAATAGAATAAGCATATATGTTTGTATGAATAAGTTAATTTGTTCATCAGAGCAAGCATCTATAAGGCAAGGAACCAAGTTATTCCTCAGAACAATCATGTCTGTTTGTAGGAACAAGTTAGCTTGTTCATCAGAACAAACGTATATGTTTGTAGGAACAAGTTAGCTAGTTCATCAGAACAAACGTATATGTTTGTAGGAACAAATTAGCTTGTTCATCAGAATAAACACATGCACTTGTAGGAACAAATTAACTTGTTCATCAGAACAAGAGTATATATTTATAGGAACAAGTTAACTTGTTCATCAGAACAAGCATATATGTTTGTAGGAACAAGTTAGCTTTTTCATCAGAACAAGCGTATATGTTTGTAGGAACAAGATTAACATTATTTAAGACAAAGTGAATTTTCATGAAACAAAATGATGAAGCTGAAGAACAAGTAGAGTTGTTCAATATAACAAGCATATATGTTTGTACTAACAAGTTAATTTGTTCATCAGAACAAACGTATATGTTTGTAGGAACAAGTTAGCTTGTTCATCAGAACAAACGTATATGTTTGTAGGAAAAAAATAAAAAACAAAAATAGAAAAAAGAAAGAAATAAATAAAAGAGAAACAAAAAAATAATAAGATAATAAAATAAAAATAAAAGGAAAGAATTAGAAAAATAAAACAAACAGAACAAATAAAAAAGAAATAAAAAATAAGAAATAAAAAAAATCAAAATAAAAAATAGAAAATATGAATAAGGAAAATAAGAAAAGAAGAAATAAAAAAGAAACAAAAAATAAAAATAAAAAAGGAAAAGAAAGTAAAAAAGAATAAAATTGAAAAATAAAAAGAATCAAAAAATAAGAATAAAAAAGAAACAAGAAAATGAAAATGAAAAAAGAAATAGAAAGTAAAAGAAAAAATATATAAAGAATAAATAAAAAATAAAAAGAAACAGAAAAGAAAAAAAAAACAAAAACAATCGTCAAGATCCCTATCCCTGGGCCATGAACAGGCCGTCGTAGACCAGCCGGGCAAGCGTCATGAACAGGCTCGTGGCTACAGTTGAGAAATTTTATTTTTAATGTTTAGTAAGAGGAAGGAAAATCGCAATGAAATACTATTATGATTTATTTGCATTGCTCATAGAAACTGACTTTTTTATATGTTTGTGTTGGATTTTTTTTATGTATTACGCTATCAATATTTGGATGCCCGTAGCAACGCACACGCACGTCCATAATGAACACACAAAAGTCCAGAAAATGATACAAACAAACTAGATCGAGAGTGAACACTGAACAGACGCTACGAATCACAGCGGACTCCAATTTATTCACTGCCTCTACAGGCTACAACCTAGAAGTCGTTTTCACCCCCTGGAAGCGGAAACTGACGAAGCAACACCTAGAAGTCGTTTTCATCCCTTGGAAGCGGCTCGTGGCCACCCTGGGCCATGAACAGGCCGTCGTAGACCAGCCCGGCAAGCGGCCCACCAATCAGCGGGCCAACCCAATAGACCCAGTGGTCGGCCCACACCCCGGCGGCGAGCGCCGGCCCGAATGACCGCGCGGGGTTCATGGACGCGCCGGAGAACGGCCCGCCGGCGAGCACGTTGGCGCCGACGACGAGGCCGACGAGCAGCGGCCCCATCCCACCCACGGTGCGGCGCGGGTCGACGACGGTGGCGTACACGGCGAAGAGCAGCGAGAAGGTGAGCACGACCTCCATGAGCACGCCTCGGAGCGCGCCGACGCCGGGCGCCAGCGCGTGCACGGGCGTGGCGGCGCCGCCGGTGAGGAAGGCGAGGAGGAGGCAGGCGGCGGAGGAGCCCAGGAGCTGGGCGGCGACGTAGAGCGTGGAGCGGAAGAGGGTGATGCGGCCAGTGGCGGCGAGGCCCAGCGTCACGGCCGGGTTGATGTGGCCGCCGGAGACGTGGAGCCCCGCCGAGACCATCACCGCCACCACCAGCGTGTGCGCCAGCGCCACCGCCGTCAGGCTCACCACAGAGTCGCCGCCGCCGCCCAGCTTCGCTGCATGCGCATCACATGCGTGGCCGATCATGACATGCAGTTTGGATTTTTTTTTTCAGCAATGCAAATATATAATTACGTACCGGTGGCCATGGCGGATCCGACGCCGGCGAAGACGAAGAGGAAGGTGAGGATGAGCTCGGCGAGCACGGCGCGGACGCAGCCGGCGTCGGAGGCCTCGCGGTGGTGGCCGAGAGCGAATTTCGCCATGGCTACTAGATGCTGCTGGTGGATGGACGATGTGTGCGTGAGCGGCTGACTGATGCGTCGCACACACTGACGCGGATATATAGGTGGGAGACGGGTAGAGATGGATACATCCGCTAGCGTAATAATAGCAGCCCGTTGTGCGTGCTGACTTGGCCCCGTGCTTCTGTTTCGAGTGAATTAGTTTTTTTTAGCAGAGTTTCGAGTGAATTAGTTGACACCTGACATTTCGTTGCGAATGTATTTTTTGTTAGGAGGACATCAAATTCCTGGATTATTGGCTTGTGTAACCATCTCAGGGCAGAAATGCAAGATAATTTAATTTTTAGATAAAAGAAAAAAGTTTGGCCTTTTGAATCTATCAACAACTGATATATATGACTAAAATTCCTGATCACATCGGCCTATCTTATCATATGTCGCAAATGACCACAAACGCAGACATAATATATCGATCGACTCTATATATTGAATTGTGGCAATCGTACGTCCTAAGGTGAACCATACCTATCAATCTCTCCAGTTTTTTAATCCTTATTAAGTACGAGGGATGCCAATTGTGATGATGAGACACGTACATATAACTCGTTGTAGAGGTTACATTGCTTTGTTTTTTAAAGTCAACGGAGTGGGAGAGAATCCCTACCTGATTCATTGATTATGGTCCCTAATTAACCAGCCTGGATGATAGGTTACAAAGTCTTTGAAATTCAGTGTACAAGTACAACAAAGGTTTAACATATTGCGTTAGAGAACAAGGGTGTTTTTTTTTTTGGAAAAACATCGATAAAATTCAAAATTTCGAGTGAAAAGATTTCAAGCCACATAGGGACCAGGGTCTATAGGATCCCGAATGGACAACAGGGACGGTAAGTTGCAGAAAGCAACAATGCAAGCAACTTTGCATCTTGCAGAAAGTTGCGATGATATGAGCTCTAGGGTGTAGGGGTCACGGAAAGAGTCCACTTTCCACGCTCTGGTCTCATCTTGTCGGTGAAATGACAACACCACCAAACCCAAGCCAATGCCCGAGATTATTCGTGCATTGAGAGATCCAAAACTAGCTCCTAGACGTCATCGACCACAGGCGCCAGACGGAGACAGGCAGACTATATATCTTTGCACAATGGGTGTGTTTAGATCCCAAAATTGGAATGCAAAATTATGAGATTTTGCACGGATTTTGAGCTGAAAAGCACTGTTCTGAACTGAAAAACACTGTAGCACTTTTCGTTTGTTTGTGGTAAATATTGTCCTACCATGGCCTAACTAGGCTCAAAAGATTCGTCTCGCAAAGTACATCCAAACTGTGTAATTAGTTTTTGATTTCATCTACATTTAGTACTCCATGCATGTACCGACATTTTTGATGTGATGTTTAATGTGATGGGAAATCTTCTTTTTGCGTAATGTATTTTGGGGGAAGTTGGACTCCTAAACAGGGCCAATATTCCAAATCTCTCTACTTTGACACATTGCTGTGGACACTCATGACAAAATGGCTGGCAAGCCTGTCCTTAATTAGCGATCTGGATTGGGAACTTTAGCATAAATCAAGCTAATTTCTTTTCAACCTCGCTCTACTTGATGCCCCATTTCACTCCACAACACACAAAAACAACTGAAATATAAACGAATACAAAAAGATAACTTTGAAGATAAGAGACAGACCCAAGCCAAGCCAATGCCCGAGATTATTCATGCATTGATCACAGGGCGCCAGACAGAGACAGGCAGACTATATATCTTTGCACTCACTCTGTTCGTCTGGCTTATTAGCCACTAGTCAGTAGTATTTTTCTCTCAGAATAAATCATTCACCAACTACCAGCCAACGGTACTTTTCTGTCAGAACAAATCAGCACCAGCCACCAGCCGACAGCCAGACGAACAGGATGATCTCAAATCTCTCTACTTTGAGACATTGTTGTGGACACTCATGACAAAATAGCTGACAAGCCTGTCCTTAGTCCGACCCGACCCGGTCCGAAAAATGCTCAAGTCTAATCTGGATTGAGAATTTTAGCATAAATCAAGCTAATTTATTTTTAACCTCGCTCTACTTGACGCACCATTTCACTCCACAACACACAAAAACGAAATATAAACGAATACAAAAAGATAACTTTGAAGATAAGAAGTGACGGGTGACTAAAATCTAAACCAATCTAAAAATAAGAGGATAGGTTAAGAAATAATAGATAAAAAAGAATAGAATACGAAATGTAGGAAAATCCAAATAGAATAAAAGAATAATAAAAAGAAGCAAATATAAATAAGGAAAAAATTGAATAAAGCGAGAGAAAAAAGAAGCCATAGCATACCAAATAAATTATATACATCACATTAAACATAAGGAAGAAATTATTGTAGCGCATCGGTTTAACAACGTCATGAAAAGTCACGCATGACGGAAGAAATATATACAAAAGGATTCTAGAAATGAAACAAATTAAGAAAAGAAATAAAAATTTGACGGGAAACAAATTAATAAATGAGAAGGAGAAAGAAAGAAAAAAACAAAAGGAGAATGTGGCGTTGGTGCGAACTCACCTTTGCGAATGTTGTGCATGCACAACCTAAGTCAAAGAGCAAGAGCATGCATGTGCTTACTATACTACTCCTTTCGTTCCAAATTGTAATAATTTGTTTGACTTTTATGATCCTAATAAAGTTAAAGTGATGTTGTAATTTAAATAAAACGAGAGATCAAATTTGAAGTAAAAAAAGTCAAACGGATTAAGTACTAACTAGCTCCAAACTAAAACATCGTTGTCATCCCTTTGGAAGCTGCTCGTGTTCTTCCTCGGCCATGAACAGGCCGTCGTAGACCATGCCGGCGAGCGTACCACCAACGAGCGGACCGACCCAATAGACCCAGTGGTTGTCCCACACCCCCGCAGCGAGCGCGGGTCCGAAGGAGTGCGCGGGGTTCATGGACGCGCCGGAGAACGGCCCGCCGGCGACGATGTTGGCGCCGACGACGAGGGCGACGAGCAGCGGCCCCATCCCTCCGACGGTGCGTCGCGGGTCGACGATGGTGGCGTAGATCGTGAAGAGCAGCGAGAAGGTGAGCACGATCTCCATGAGCACGCCCTGGAGCGCGCCGACGCCCGCCGCACGGGGATGGGCGCGCCGCCGGTGAGGTAGCGGAGGAGGAAGCAGGCGGAGGCGGAGGCCAGCAGCTGGACGACGATGAAGATGGCGGAGAGGAAGAGCGTGACGCGGCCCGTGGCGGCGAGGCCCAGCGTGACGGCCGGGTTGATGTGGCCGGCGGAGACGTGGAGCCCCGCGGAGACCATCCCGGCCACCACCAGCGTGTGCGCCACCGCCACCGCCGTCAGTCCCACCACCGTGTCAGCGCCATCGCCCAGCCTGCCTGCGTGCATTGCATGGTGTTTCAGTTCATGCATGCTCATAGATCGATCTTCCTCTAGCTCTGTACGTACGTGCACACGCATGGTGGCCTGGCACAAGCAATGAAGAAATTAGTACTTGTGGCCATGGCGGATCCGACGCCGGCGAAGATGAAGAGGAAGGTGAGGATGAACTCGGCGATCACGGAGCGCGTGCAGCCGGCGTCGGCGACATCGCGGTGGTGGCCGAGAGCGAATTTCGCCATGGCTACCAAGCTGCGGGTGGATCGATTTTAATTAATTTGTGCATGAGAGCGCCTGACTGATGTACATGTCACAAATTGACACTCAGAGTTCCTGGATGCCGATTATAGGTACATCGATCCGCAAGTGTAATAATAGCATCCTGTCTCTTTTCTTTAGAGTGTATTACCTCAAACTAACATGCTACATTTATCATGTGTTTTTTCAGCACCTTGTCATTATTCCGCGGTTTACATGGCAAAAGTACTCTCTCGGTTCTAATTTATAAGTTATTTTGACTTTTCTGTATGTGTATATATACTTTTTACTATGTATCTAGATAATTAAGGGTGCCTTTGGTTCGGCTTCCAACGGCTGTGGCTTTCTCCAAAAGTTAGAAGCTGAACCAAAGACTTGCGGTTGTGGGAAAAGCTAGACGTGCGGCTACTTTTGCGTAGTGCAATTCCAAAAGCTGCTAGGACCCTGCTTTCACCGGCTGTGGAGCACAAAAATTACATGTAATGCCACTCTTTATGTGCGTATTGTTTCGTTTTATTTCCCGTCGTCCTCCTTTCTCCTCTCGAGCCGCAGCACCCAACTCCCGCACGCCGCACCCCGCTAGGGTTCACGGCGGCGCACAGGGTGAAGCGCGGCGGCCGACCGGTGATGCCAGCGGATCCTCTCTCCTCCTACCTATCTGCCGCTCGCGCCGACCCCTTCTCCTCCCGCGAAGGACGCACGGTCACTGCTGTGGCTGACCGGCGGGTGGAAAAAGCGACGAGATCGACCTCACCGGCGTTGAGCTCCGAAATTGATGAGATGGGAGCATGGATTAGGTGATGGTGGAGTTGTGGATAGAAGGAATTGAAAGGGGAGGCAGCAGCGCTCATGGAATCGAGCTCGAGACGACGGCGAGCTCTGTTCTCACGGAAGAAAGAGGAACAGGACAGGGCGGCTCTGGTTTCCCTCTCCCGGCCAGTGGCGGTGGTGGCATCCCTCTCCGACCGCAGGCGCATTAGCTGTGGGCCTCCAGCTCCTCCGCTCCTCCGGCCGCGGGCGCCTCCGCTCCTCTGGCCGCGGGCACCTCAGCCGCGGGCCGCGAGCTCCAGTGTCCACGGTCGACGGCGAGAAAGCCTCGGCGGCAGCGAACTGCTCTCCCCTCCTCCATTCTCCTATCGATCTGTGCGTCTAGAGGAGGAAGAAGATGATACTGACATGTGGGGTCTGTTTGTCAGTGAGGGAGGGAGAGAGTTGGGTGGGGTGGACTGTGAATGACATGTTGGGTCCGCTTGTCAGTTTCCAAAAGCCACAACCAGTTTTACCAAACGGCTTTCAGCTTTCTCACAGCTCATTATCCACAACAGCTTTTCTCACCACCACAGCCCACAGCAGCTTTTCTCAAAGCCACAACCCAATCAAACATACCCTAATATGTAGATACATAATAATAATATTTATGTATCAGCGTTGACATGCTTATTGTTACCTGAAAAAAATGAGTAGACATGCGAGGCTCTCCATCGTTGTCCACCTTTGCGATCATGGGTTGAGCCCTAGGTAGGGTTCACACGCAGATGCAGCTTGTCGATAAACGACAACACCCAATGCAACCAAGCTAAGACGAGCAGAGAGTACCACACAGGCCGGCTCGACATTATATCTTGGCACAATACTTATCTGTCCTGAAAAAAAGTGTTCATTTTAAACACAACAATAATCGTTCTGTTCGTCTGACTTATCAACCACCATCCGTTCAGCGGTATTTTTCTCTCAGAATAAATCAGCACCAGACACTAACCTAGCGAACCATCTCAATAGTGATGAGTAGTATATTATATTACTCCGACTAAAGGAACACTCCGCGGGCACATATATTACCTCGAATAATCTCTACTTTGAGATACTATTGTTGTGAACATACCATGCGGAAATTATGGACCCATAATTTTAGCACAAACCTCTAAATGGTCGGACAGTAAAGTTCAGAATTTCCATGTATGCAGATGATGCTGTCATTTTCCTAAAGCCCTCAGACGATGATGTAAGCAACCTAAGAGAGCTCCTAACAAATTTCGGATTAGTGACCGGACTGCAAACAAATCTTCACAAAACAACGGTCTCGGCGATCAGCTACAGTGGAATCAACATGGATGAAATCCTCGCGGGCCTGCCTGTCGCCCGGGCGCATTTTCCAATCAAATACATAGGGTTGTCGCTTTCAACGAGGCGTCTGTGCAAAGTGGACTTCCAACCCCAAATTGACAAAGCAGCGAGCAAGCTTTCAGCATGGTATGGTCGCAACCTCACACAAGCAGGTCGAGTCCGCCTCAGTAAATTGGTACTCTCTTCGCAACCAGTGTACCTCCTCACCGTGATCAAGCCTCACTAAGGAGGTCCTGGACGACATCGACAAAATTCGAAGACGCTTTCTCTGGCGGGGATAAAGCGATCTTGGGGGATGGGGGGGTGCAAGGTTAACTGGATCAGAACAACTCTTCCCAAAGAGTACGACGGGCTGGGAGTTCTCGACTTCAAGAAATTTGCCACGGCCCTCCGTCTCTGTTGGCTTTAGCACGAGTGGACATCGCCGGATAAGACTTGGGTCGGCACGGAGGTGCCTTGCGCGGAGAAAGACATGCTCCTCTTCGCAGCTTGTACCACGATCACGGTAGGAGATGGGCAAAAGACATCATTCTGGAACTCGGCATGGTTAACTGGACAACAGCCAAAAGACCTAGCACCTCTACTGTTCATGAAGACGCGACACAAAAGAAGAACGCTACCGGAAGCTTTGCAGGGTAACAGATGGATCAGGGATCTCAACCTCCTCGAGGGGTTCTCAATAGCACACTTACTACAACTCGTAAACCTGTGGATTCTGGTTTCACCAACGCAACTGCAATGACAACAGGAGGACACCATCTCTTGGAACCTAACGCCACATCTAACTACACAGCGGCATCGGCCTACAAGGCCCAATTCATCGGCTGCATTAGAACTCCAAAGCTTGCTACGATTTGGAAAACATAGGCTCCCCCGAAAGGAAAATTCTTCACGTGGCTTATCTTTCAAAACAGGGTGTGGACTTCCGACAGGCTGGCACGTAGGAACTGGGACCACAGCCTAACTTGCCCACTCTGTCGAACGGCAATGGAAACAGCACACCATCTCGTCTCTTCTTGCTGCTACTCAAGGAGAGTGTGGGCACTATTGGCCGAGTGGGTGGGCACATCCGAGCGAATGGGCATACAGCGAGTCGGTCCTCCAGTAGTGGACCAACATCACTACTGCGCCAGACATTCCCCGGCAAGGCACGTGCTCCATAACTCTGCTCGTTCGTTGGGAGATCCGGCTAGAGAGAAATGCCAGAGTTTTTAATCGGGTTGAGTCGTCGGTGCCGACCATCTTAGGCAAGATCAAGAGTGAAACCTCTGCTTGGATCGTGGCAGGAGCAAAAGGGCTTGCGGCCCTATCAGCACGAGTGTAATTAACTGTAAATTTTGTAAATCTTGCAATTCTCTCTCTACCGAATCCCGATTTGTACTCTTCTTCTATATCAATGAAATAGGCACTGTGCCCGTTCGTTCAAAAAAAAAGAATTTTAGCACAAATAATAAGATTCTGTTCAACCTCGCTCCACTAGTTGACGCGCCATTTCACTTGACAGCACACGATCGAAAACAACCGAAACCATTGGCCGGCAGAAAGCGCGCTCTACAAGCTAGTGCCCAGGTCCACTGATTTTCTCCTCTATCGCTATCAACCACTAGTGATCAGGCTAGAGCATAGACGGTCACGAGTGGTGTCACGTTTCATCGCGACAAATGATCACCAGTGCCATCCACCGAAAAGTGGGAGGCAAATTGAAACACAAGACGGAAAGGCGTAACCCTGTTGCAGAGACCAACTGCACACAGAAAATATGAGCCTGCAGACACGCAGCCGTCCGTGGGCTTATTATTGCATATGGCATAGGCCAGGTCACAGCAACAGCAACAGCATCCAACGACCTGACATCACTGAAATCAGTGATTCAAAACAGTAAATCCACCGAAATGCTCATACAAGATCAGCAACAGGACTTCACTGAAATCAGTGTTTCAAAACAGTAAAACCACCGAAACGCAGGTCCTATCGGCATGGCCTTGACAAAGTAAAACACCACCTGATGAGGGATTTCAACACTCGACTCTCTGTATGTTGTAACATGCATAATTGCAGACGCTCACTCAATCAGCCCGCATATCTGCGGGCAAAGGGATTGACGAGCAGCAATGGTAGTATCCGCTTTCGTCAAACTTGAACCTCTGAGAGAGATGGACCTCAGGAATGAGATACTCACCCCAATCCTCTTCCCCGTATTTCCTGAATATATCCCGGGCATCAAACGAATCGTTCCACTGGTTCCGTTTCTTGCTGCAGTCACAACAAGCCAGACACAATGTGAGTGAAACTGTACAGCATTACCAAGATCAAAGTCTCCAGCACACACACACAAAAAAAAGTTATTGCTTTCACCTCTTTCTGTGCCGCACGTTCATTATGGTGGCGTGCAACTGCAATAAGAAAGATAAAGACAAGACAATTAAGCTCAACAACAAAGAGACATGCCGTGCATTCAGTTTAAGTATGACTTCTTTATGCAAATGCAAGCACAATGAAATACAAACAGGCAGCACAAAAACGCTATATGTACTGCCAAGTAGTACATTGCCAACAATGAAAACCTGATGAACAAACGAATCTACTTAACCATCTAATTACACACCTTCAATTCCCGCCTTGCATCCCTCCAGAGAACTAGGCCTGACTTGACAAAGGCATCAATTATGACTTCTGATAAAGTGCAAGTTAGTCAAGAGAAACATATGCATACCATGATGGTTTGACTGTATCACAGCAATAAAGTAGTAAAGTAATACCAACAATGACATCTAACAGTAAACACACAGATCGCTTCTTCGAAAAATCCAAATGATTAACAGTAAATAGGCACACTGTTTAATAGTTATCACTTCATCAGAAGATCAAAAGGATACTGCAAGCACGTGCTAGGCGTCCTTCCCCACCAACTTCCAACACTGGAGCATAAACCACCCGGGCCTTAGCTGGAGAGCCTTTCATGCATGTCTGAATTTCATCGAAAATATGAAGCATCACAAAAAGGCTAAGGGAAAACTTAAACTATCAAAATTATCTTGGAATTCAGGAAGTATCATAGCACTCTTGGCAAAACTGAAAGAGAATACTGTGAGCTGTGATAAGGTGTGAATGTGCTGTTCTTTGGCTCAAATTCCCAACTCAATGTTTCAATTCCACTTCATGCATAAATAAGGGTCCAGTGCTGAAAACATGAGAGCTTTTCATGCATGTCAGACTTTAGTTGAAACTATAAACACAGAATCTGTGGTAAATACTGTAAAAAATACATTCAAATTACAGGCAAACAACAATTTTCCATTCAGTATTTGGCTAAGATTCTTGCGACTTCTTCTTTTTTTTTTGTTCCAAGTATTCATATAAATAAGTTCCTATTGCTAGTAACATAAATATTCAAGAATCATATACTTTCGTATCCAAAGGAGACTCACCAGACCTCTAAGTTGTATGGAGATAGGTCGGTTTTCCAAAGCTTCATTTACTTGGCCAGATATTGACTGCATCCACAAAATGGTGCATTAAATTCCTTACTGTTGTGACAGCCATACACTCCTTACTACGGTTCAGTGAAGCATAACAATACCTGGAGCACCTCTGAAGCCTTATCTATACGATCCTTGTTCCACAACTTCAACATAACAACAGTAAGGTGAAATGTTTTGGGTTTGATAAATATTGACTTGTCAATGCCAAAATCTACAGGTGACAAATAAGAACTAAATCAAAGCCTGAAGGAACAACTTGAACTTGGAAATGCATAGAACAACAGAAATTATGTGTGAAATTCCAATCAAAAGTACAGGAAAAAACTTATAGAGATTCCGTCTGAGATAATGCTTTGTGCTCATGGGACACTAGAACTAAGGTAGAGCCGTAGAGCACAAGTTCCAAACATGCATCTTTTAGCTAGAGATAACACACCATTTCATAATAGCATCAAAGTTGCATAGCAAAGTTGTTGAAATTTACTCTAGGAATAACTCCAACAAGGGATCTGATGCACTTATGTAAACTTGAAAAGCTTTTAAACCTGATCGGGAGCCTTTGCTATCCATTTTCACTTGAACAGACTCTTCTTGAACTCGAAGGTTGATGGAAACACTTGAGCCATCTGCTTGCTTGTGGTCATGATCCATTTCATCAATAGAACCTTCACTTCGTCTCTCATCTTGATCACTTTCTTCATTAGAAGCAGAATCCCCAAGGATTGAGCTCTGGAAATAGTTGAGCTTGTCAACAAGATCCAGGTGAATAGCCAATGGAAGCGATACAAAATGAGAGTAGTCCAGCATTCGACTTTGGACCTCCACATTGTCTTCCATAACTACTTTAGTTGAACTGGATTCTAGACTTGAATTATTTTTTGACAATGATGCATCATTGGTGGTAACTTCAATAACAACATTAGTTGCTCCATCTGATGCCAAATTCTCGCTAGAAGTTATGCACTCTTCTACAACTAGTCTGCTTCCAGAATTTGATGTATCATTAATGTCATCTGCATCATGTGGCATTATAAGATAGTTCAGAAATGGCACCAGTACACCACACAGACTAGAAGGTTAAATGAGACGGGAAACAAAGCAAGTCAAGAAATTAATGATAGGTTATAAGGGAAAACAAAGGGACATAAATGAGATGCCATCTTCAGTAACAAGGACAATTAGATTTCAAAACTACTATTGAAGTTTTATGCATCAACAAAAAATAGTTATCAAAAAGGACAGTTAGGAGCATCCAAGAGAAATTGCAAGCCAGTTTGCCAAGGGATTGAGATCTTAAAGGCAATGCTCATAACAGAAAGCCATGGAAGCATCGAGTACATTGAAAGTAAACAATGATATTACTTCATATTAATTTCATTAACTTAATCTGTATCCTCAATGACTTTAAAAAAGTAAAAACAATATACCCCCTCAAGGTGAACCCTCCACAATTTCTGTAAACTACCCTGCCCTTCCCAAAACAGGAAATCCAAAGAATGCAGCTTCCAAAGATACACAATTTAAGTTCATTGAGGAACACTCCAGCACATAACAGAGATGTTAATACGAGTGTGTTGGAAAAGGGTAAATATCTCCAAAAGCAAGCTAAATTTGAGAATGAGGACTATTTGGAAAAGCAAGCTACCAATGAAGGTGAAAGTATTCCTATGGCTGGCGCTACAAAATAGAATCCAGGCGGGTGTGGTTTTTTCTTGGGGGGGGGGGGGGGTGGTGAAAGGGGAACACAAACTGTACGGTGTGTGGGGAGCCAGAAACACCGGAACACATACTCTTTCAATGTGTCCCGGCTAAATTTGTCTGGTGCTGCCTAAAAGAGGCTTTGGGCTGGGAGAAAACCCCACTGAATATGCAAGACCTCGGTACCTTTGGGGTGTACTAACCATAGCCTGAAAACTTTCCTAGCTGCAGCAGTAATGTGGTCTCTATGGACAAATAGGAACAAAATAGCTATTGAGGGGGTGTTTCCCAAACTACCAACTGAAATTTTGTTCAAACTATTTGGTTTCGTGCAGAAGTGGCAACTGCGGATGGGGGGAAATGAGCGGGAGCAAACCCAGCGGATTCTGAAGCAAGCGAGGGAATGGACCGAAGATTTTGTGGAGAAATTGAAGGACCGTCCACCAGAAGACCAATTTCCTTGAAGGAGTTACTTCTTAGAATAAGTGTTTTAATGCGTATGTTTGGGTAGCCGCCTGTGATGGTTGGCATTTGTTTTTCTGTTGCTTTGCCTGTTAAAAGCTGGTAACCCCAGCAATCTGGAAGCCTGTAAAACCCAAAACTCTATTGCTTTCTATAAAAGCAGGGAAAATCCTTTTTCAAAAAAAAGGGTAAATATCTCCAAAAGATCAGTACACTGCAGGATCAAATGAATTAAGTGTTTGAGAATTTTGTTAGCAGTAACGTTGAAATGCATTATATGATGATCTTGTCAAGGTGCAATAAGAAATGCAGATTGCAAATGGACTGCCGACACCTTTCTGGGGAACTGCTTCTGTTGAGATTGGCCTCCATCTCTGCACGGGAGACTTTCCCTTCTTGTGTTTAGCCAGATTACTTGATCCTCCTTGCGTCCCTTCCATCACAAATGAAGCCAACTTATTTTGACCAACTGATCCCTGAAACGAAGAACACGCTAATTTAGCAAAGCATCATATTGTCAGATATACCTCGCTCGGAACCAGCAGCGGACGAGTGACAGTACCTCGCTAGTGCAAATCCGGTACAGAAATTAACAGGGCGAGGCTTGTGCGGGTAAAGAAAAGAAATTGGGAGCAGAGCGGTTGACCTGGTGGAAGCAACGAAGCGGCGGGCCGGCGGCGCGTGGAATGAGAGGTCGAGTGAGTCGACTAGCCCTGGCCTGGCGCATATGAAAATCAAGAGAAAAAGAGAAATTAAACCGGGGAGATTCTAATTGAAGGCGATTTGAGATCCGGCCTTTGCGCCGAGAGGTTTTGGTAGTAGCGCCGGAGAGGGAGGGAGGGAGGGAGGGGAGGGGGCGCACCTTGCGAGCAGAGACCGGCAGGCGAGCATTGACGGGAGGCGTTGGGAAGTGAAGAGATCTGGGCGAGCATGGATGGGAGGCGAGCGGATGATGCGAATAGGCGATGCACTGCTACTCTTAACGGCGAACGCCGCTCGCAGAGCAGACTCTTCAGCTGCTCGTGCTCTGCTCCGGCGCCGAATAATGCGAAATACCCCCTGGTCTGGATCGCGATCCAAATTAGGGGCCTTTCTGTAAAATTCTGGATTGTAAATTTTCGAAAACCCCCCTATTTTGGATCACGGAGACTTCGTTGACGTGGGCGTCCAGCTGCGACGACTGGCGCGCAAGCTCGGCTAGATGATGAAGAAGCGCGGCGCAGCCGCTCAAAGCCGCCATGGCGGCGGCGGACGCCGGCGACTCTTGGTTTCGCGCGCCGCGCCGCTCGAGGGGGCTGCAGCGCTCGATCCCGGCGTGCGCCGCCTGCCCCGCTCTCCAATTGGCGCGTTGCGCTTGTACGAACCGCCTGCCCCGAGATGCAGCAGTGAGCAAGACAGATAAACACACCCTGCAAATGGATTGGCAAGCATCACGATACTGAATATGGGAGAACAACACAAAGGGCAGCAGCTGTCTGCACATGATTTATGGACGACAACCAGAACAGGATGAAATGTTCACCAATTGGAGCCTGTGATTGCAACAGCGGGAACAGAGAGCAAAGGTGAGGATGAGCATGAGCACCCCTGCAACGGGCAGAGGCCGCGCGACGCATGCAAATGGCACATCCGGCGAGGCAAAGCGGTTGATGCCGTGGCGGAGTTGAGCAACAATGAGTTTGATTCCGGCGAGCTCACAAGAAACGTGAATGCTGCAACTGGTAGGACACGCAATTCACAGCAACATCTTCGTCTCGGCAATTCTTTCAACACATTTCGGAGCAAAGCGTACCTCTCTGTTTTTCTCCCCGGAGTGGCATCGCCGTCCGCCGCAGATTCCGCTCGCTCCCTACGACGAGAGATCTACTCCTCTGCTATGCTTCTCCAGAAAGCCACGCGATTGAGGCATCCACACGCGAGTCCGAGGTCGCGATGGTGGCTGCCTCTGCCATGGGAGGTGGAACAGAGCTTCTTTCTCTGTAATGTGTAATCTAATATGCCGGATGGCCGGCACACCATACGTAATTGACAAAACTTGAGTAGAAATTTGGATCTTCCTGTGTGCAAGGTTGTGAATTCCATGTGGAATCGAACGATTTTCTCCGTTAAAGTCGAGATTGCTTGGCTCTCACAATCTAAATTTGAAGTCCCCAATTTCAGCAATTAGCAGCCAATCAAATATACAAGACACATGTTTCACGCATCTCACGCAATGCTCGACACGCATTTTACAAGGCAGTGTTCATGCTATCCCGGCGGACGAGCATCTCCGTGATGCCCTGAACCCACTTGTGCTGATCATATCTGCTCCTGCACTCGAACTCGATCACCCTTTCGACCGTCCTGATCCCAAAGTATCCTCTCCTATGGCTTCCATCCTCGAGCTCCCTCCCTGCCCATGCTGGTATCTCAGAGCACACATCAAGGATCACACCTGGAATGCAAATTAACAGACTTGGTGGTGAGTTGTGGATGTATAACATCACGTTTCAGAGCAACAGATCAAACTGCTACAAGTTTCGAATCTTACACTTTTTTGTTTTGATGAAGGTGCCGGCCATATGCGCACTCTGCATCTTGAGAACCACCTGCAAAGAATTTTCTTTCAGGTCATCGATCTATAGTACAGTCTTTTAGTTTGCATCAGAACTCAGCACTGAAGGTACTACCTGGAAGCTGGAGTTTATGTACACGGTGACGAGCTTCCAGTGGAGGATACCCTGCCTGGTGCGTTTCAGAAGCTCGCCGCCCCTGGACACGAAGACCAACGGCGAGATGTCCCTCTCCGGCTCCCTGCCGTCGCCGGGCAAGGCCGTCGCCTGAATCTCCTTGTGGAGCCTCGCCCTCAGCATCGCTGCCCCGCGCAAAGCTGCAACCATCCAATGAAGGATCATGTCTCGTGTCATGTCTCGCTTAATAATCATGTCTCCGGGTTGTCGTGCCGTGCGTACCCGTCGCCGCGCCGGCGGTGAGCGCCATGACGTCGCCGCTGGTCTGCGCGTTCACGGCCGAGTGGATGGCGGCCAGGATCTGGTCGTGGCTGGCGCCGATCGCCTGCGCCATCTCCACGCAGTGCGACGCCACCAGCGCGGCCGCGGACGCCACGGCCGCCGCGGTCTTGGTGGCGCTGCTCGCCGCGCCCCCGTTCTTATTGGGCCGCTGCTCCGGCGGCGTCGGCGGCGGCGGCGCCGAGAAGACCGCGCCGGCCACCAGCGCCGCTACCGCCGCGGCGACCCCCGCCACGGACGTCGCCGCGTACGCCTGCGCGTTCCGGGACCGGGCCTCGGCGCGCTTCTTCTCCCGCTGCTCCTTGATCCACGCGCCCACCGTCTTCCCCCTCCCCGCGGCGCGAAGAAGCTTGACGTCCAGGTTGGCCCTGGGAGAGACGGGCGGGCTCATCGCGCCGCCGGCTTCACCTGCCCGTGCCGCCGCCATGGCCGCGTCTGTTCCCTGCAGCAGGCAGCCAAGCGATCGAACGATCAGGTTCGTGTACCATGCATTCTTGCCCATCATTTCATCTTTTTAATTACCTGCTGACGGCGATCATTATCATTCAGTGTCGAAGGCCTCCTCTCCGTCGCAGCAACGACAGCAGGAGCATCGGAAGAGGCCTTGCCGCAGCTGAGGACCTTGAGGGCCCTGGAGATCTCCGCTGCTGACAGGCTCCAGGACCTTGCTAAGAACTCCATCGTCTCCGTCGGGGTCTCCGGTGGCCGGACCGACGTCGGAGCCCACTTCTCGGCGGGGTTGCCTTCTTCCTCGATGCCCTCGAGCCTGGGAAGCGGCGGCGCATTGTGCTCGGTGCATTGCTCCATTGCGCTAATGTTAAGCACGTACACTGTACAGACGCTTAAGAGGATGTCAGAGTGGGATCTTGTAGACTGAGAGAGAATCCAAGGTTTTTATTCGATGCTTAGGATGGGGCTCAGTGACATGGATTCTTCTCTTGTCAGAGGAAGCAGTTGAAGACAAGTACAGAGCACCATGGAGGAAGTTGCTGTCAGGTTTGTCCTATATATGGAAGATAGGGAGAGACAAGCTTGCTAGGCAGTGCCATTAACTTATAACTTATTGTTATGCTTAGGTATGATGCATCTAGCAAGTGCGAGCTAATATGCCTAATTGCCTGTGTTTATCTGCACTGTCCTTTGATCAAGAAACAATAATGTTTGCTCCACACAAGTGTAATCAAATGCCATGTCTTTCATTCCCAAGGCCTCCCATGAAAAGAGCTGCTCAAATTTTGCTTTTCAAAGCAAAACGGCGTAGTGGCCAGCATCTTTGTGTGCCATGCCCCTTCCGTGGAACCCATGGAGTATGGAGTATGGTGCATGCATTTGATAGTTGATACAGTACAGAGGTGAAAGCCTCTCTGACTCTGACAGAAGCACAACACCAGTTAGACTCTGCAAGCATTTGCAGTGATGGCATCCGAAAGACTGAACACATGAAGGCATGAACTAAAAAATGAACATCATACTCAACGAGGAACAGAGCAGAGGAAGAGAAACATGGATCTGCATCTGTTGGTCTTCAGTTTTCAGGCAGGGTGTGATCATTGGCTGCGAGATAATTGCACGCTGCTAGATAGTACTAGTATATACTATGTAATGTAATTGGGTGATGATGTGTTTACGTGCGCGTGATCTGAATCATTGGTCAGCAACAAAATAAAGTGCAGTACTTGTGCCCATGACACGGAGCTAAGTGCATCTCTGCACTGCATGGTATCTACACAAGTACTCCTACTTGAGACAAAGTGTTTGGCATCAACTAGGGAGGAAACTGAATCATCACACGAACACAAAAGAAGGGAATATGGTGTCATTAGCATCCTGATGAAGCTGGTGATCAAAGCGACTTGCTGATGGGGCTTATCTCTTCTTTGTCTGCTTTTAATGGTCCGTATGATTGGGTGCTTACGGAAAGAGAATGATTCAGGGGTTCCTCCTTTTTCATGTTGGAGAGAATGATGCGCCGTGTTTCCTGCAGCTCGTGCCAAGAATTCTTGGTAGCTCCTCGGGTGAAGGGAGCCCATCAAGTTTCGATCGCCCACTATGCGTTGCAAGAACGAATCTGGGGATCAATCCTGTCCTGTGCAAGAAAATTTGTTCCCCTTTTGGTTGAAATAAAGTGACAAGGATATATCAGTTTTTCTTTTCAACTATGCAGGTACATTGGACTGGAATCTTCTCGTACATGTTTTTTTTTCTAAAGCTAAAGCTCCTCGAACAGCAAGCAAATTGAGTAACTGGCCGATGCTAGACTGCTAGTCCACCACCCACCTTGCTGCTCATGATCCCTCACATTATGGTACAAGGTTTATTTTTATCTTTGATCTTTTTCATCCCCTCTTTCATGTATTTCTTAGTGACCAACATCATGATTCAGATATATATCGAGCTTGTCCTCAGTGCTTAGTGACATCAAGATCATGCGGCATATATAATGCAAAAACTTGTTTCCAATTAGCAATTTTTTGTTGGCTTTCCCTAGAAAATATAACACCAAGCAATTGACAAGCTTTGTTTCGCTTTTACTTTTTCTCCTCCAAGCATCCCAAAAGAAATACTACACGCTTGAGAAAGCAAGCGTCTCATCATCGCCGTTCGTGCACGGAAAGATAAAAAGGTGCTGCTGCAATGTGATGATAAGACTCTTTCGTGGTAGTGGAAGCAGCTGTTCGTTCACTCGACAGGACCCTAAATTCTGGGGGCACCAACTCTCACTCTCTCAGTGCCCAACCAAGGCAACCTTACCGATGTCAAGTACATACATGACACTAGTTAGCATAGGAAAGTTAAAACAAAGCTGAATTTTTTAATCCAGGAAAGGATATGTATAGATGGATGCTACTAATTGTAAAAAGAGCATGACATAGGGGAAAGATAACATGTAGTAAAAGGAAATGGTACGAAATTCAAATCAAAGGATTTAGTAGCTAAAATTTCTAGAAGTACGAATTATACAGCAGGAGCACTGCCCACTCAGTAAAGCGAGGAGCAGAGTTCGAAGTTTCAGGAGATTACATACCTCGTGGTGTCTCCCAGCTTTCCACGAGGTTACATCTCAATTTTTACATGAAAAAAAATCGTTGACTCGTCACTATTTACTTGGTTGAAAACCACAGCTTCACTGCTCCAGGCCCCCGTCGAGCATCTCCTCATTTGAGACAGCAACAAGTCTGAGGTGACTGTAAGGCTCAGATCGAGTCAGCAAATGAAACAATTCGGCAGTGTGCAAACAAAGGAAGAGTGGGCATACAAAATGACTGGACCTTATTAGGAGTACATGATAAGCAATCAACAATTCAAGGTCTATTGACGCAGCCCATGTTCAAATGCAAACAGTGCTTGCTGTAAGGCAGATGAGGTTTTTTGAAACTCATTTCCTTGCAATGCATGAATTTGTTTACAACTTTGCAATCAATATCAATCACCAATATATACTGACAATTATATGGAACACACATCACCTCAATATGTTACATAGCACCACCTCAATAGGTTACATAGCACTAAAAAAGAACTTTACTCCATACCTAAGATTGTCGGGATGGATGATACAAAACTACAACTAACACGACTAGGCAAACAACAATGTCATGGCAGCTCCGATGGCTGGATGTGACCAGTATGACGGTGACATGGAAACCTGTACCACCAGAAAATTCATCATCTATCAACAGTCTAAGTTTTCTGTAAGCAAACTTGTGCAAATATAGAGTTTGTTGGACCATGAGTCAAATAGAGTAGGAAAGGTTCACCTAAGCTTATGAAATGTCAAAAGATAATAACAAACTAACAGGAAGTCCCTCAAAAGAGCAAACATTTGTTATTGGTTCTGATAAAAATATATTCCATCAAAGTAGAAGCTTTAACAAAAGTTTATCTAAAGCCTTCATTAGAAGGTAATGTCAGAAACATATAAGAAACTGTACCACCTTCCGTGACTTTACTTACTAAACCATTCATACCTTTTTTAAGAAAAAATTGGCAACTTGAATTTCCACAATGAAATGATGACATCAGAAGATATTCAGCTGCTTTCCAAGGCGCCAGCATCACCCTGCAATAAATATGACACACAGCTATAAGCAACATAGCACTTTATTTGTAGAGTAAAATATGTGAAAAGATAAAAGTTTCACCAATTGTGCATCACCTGCTAAAGATACGTAACTACCAATGTCGACAAATTCAACTTAAGAATGGCATACTCTAACCCTGTTCAGTTGAGCTTCTGCAGTACCTAATACTAAAACATTTCAGATGACAAAGCTAACTTTAATAAATAATCGTGTTGCAACATATGTAATTTAATTGACAGCAGAAAGTGCAGAAATCCAGATCATGATTATTTGCAATATGCTCAAACCATACATCTATTAACATGTAACCAATTTACAAGGCATCCAGAACTTCTACAACGAAATGTTTAAGCAGCAGTCCGACGAACTGCCCAAGCATTCATCACAACAGCGAGCAAACCTTCCATAATTAGCAGGCAGCATCATCATCAAATGCATCAGTAGCCACCTCACTAACACAAATTAAACATCGAGTCTACATTGACTGTGTGACACTTGACTCTGAACCACCTCAAAGGAACAGGGGCCTCCTTTAACTCTTTGTATCTCCTCTTTCCTCCACCAGACATGATCTATATAGGAACGTGAATTCATTAAGGACGCTAGAAGTAAGAACAAGAGCAAAAAACAATCTTTAGACTAATCTCAGAGATTTACCTGTCAGTTTGCTGGAGCATTGTGCTCAAATGTAGGAATCCGGCTGTTAGATGAGGCAGTTATTTTTACAAAACCCTGATTGTGGTGAACGGCATTAAATTGTCCATTTTGTCTTGAACCACCATCATTTTTCCACAGGGGACTAGGAAGCGGAACAGACTTCAGCTGTGCTTTTCCAGCAGCCACATCTTGTCTCTGAAATGGTCAAGTATCTTATATCATACAACTGCTCGAGGAACCAAAGTAAAATAGGAGAAAACAATCATTAGCATGAAACAAACATTCTTCAAAGAAGGCAAAGTCTCCTTCCTCAAACTGAGTTATCAGAAAGCAGTGTCATTTTTCTATATATTATACAGGGACTAATTCAGGGGTGACAAACTCAAATTGCACTCTAATGTTGCTAAGTCAGCACAAAAATTGAACAGGAAACTCCAACAAGAAAAGAAGAATCAGATTCAAACTTCTTGTTCCTATCCAATACTAGTATAGGAAACCAAAAAGATACCGCAGAAGAATTGGACTGTGGGAAAGTAAATGAATTCGATGTTATTAGTCACAGGAAAATTAGACATGCTAAACTGATCTGTAGAACTTACAAGGTTCAGTGTACGCAGCATGCTGGAATTACGATCTTTATCGGTTGCTTGTTTGTCTTGAGATTGTACAGCTTGATCTGCTTGAAGGCTTGTCTCTACATGCTCCCGAGCTTCATTTTGATGAAAAACACCATTTACACATGTTAACCATAAAGCCACCAATGCATATCAATCTATATCCAAACTTTGGCAAACACGAGGGATAATGTTCTAATGTGATGTACTACAACCAGATTTCAAAGTTATTAGAAGTAGAAGTTGGATCCCGATGCTTAAGATAAATGTTATACTATAGTTGGTGGATGAAACCATGTTTTTTTTTTTTTGCATAGAAGCAAAAAGGGCCTCTTGTCCAACTATATATCATCTGATAAGCTCAATCTACTCTGCGACGAAATAATAATGAAATTATAGATTATATCAAGACATACAGTCTATCCCATCAATCATGTACCTATTCTGTAACACATTGCAAAAATAAAAAAATAGAAATAAAAGGCAACATACTAGTTCATCTAACCAATCAAGTCTGAATCCTATAACAGACCGAAACAGTGAACAGACATGAAAATTTGGTTGATCTCATCAATCATCTTTCACTCGTATTGGATACAGCAATAATAACATGACCAACCGAGACGGTAACTGAACCACAAGATTTGGTTCATCTCAGTCTTAAGAAATACAAAAACAATAAATAAAATGGCAGGCAATTTCGTGTAAGATATTTCATTGTGCATAATAACCAAGACACCAACCACACCATCAAGTGCTAATCACACATGTGCCCATACGTAGCTGAGTGTCAAAAGGCCATATTACCTGCTTGTTTCTGTACATCTGCTTGAATTGGTCGAGCTGTTGCCCCAGGGCTCTGCTGCAGATAGAAGACAATTTGTTAAGCAGCCATCAGAGTTGCACTTGCACCATCGCTCAAATTAATAACTATCATGAGTCGCCAAAGGTTCTGTGGAATCCTTCCTAAAAGAGACCATAATTGGCTAAATCCTTTTCTAGAGAAGAAAGTGCTTTCACAATATGAAATTGGATATTTCAGGTGCAGACAAAACAAAGTTCCATGTTTTAGAAAGCAGAGTTGTAGATACGCAGGCATGAAAACTTGAAAAGTGAATTCCATATTTAGCCCAGCAACAGTGTTGCATTTTACAAAATATCACCACATGCATATATATGGTGCAACTGTAACAAGAGATAACTGGAGCTTTATTACTTCGAGAAGAGGGTTCAGGGATTGTTTTAGGATTTTGCAGAATGCAAAATTCCCGTAGTTATATAACAACTAGAAGAGTCAAACAAATGGTGTAACCCTAGAACCGAACAGCACAAGCACATGCCTGAAGTTGCAACCTTATAGAGGTACAAACAATATATACCATCAGCCCCATCATCCAAAAGGAAAAAGGCAGAAATAAAGAAATCAGGGATACCTTTTGTTTTTGCCCTTGTTTGTATTTCAAAACTGTCCAGTCGAAGACATAATCAAACTCATAACCTGTTAAAAACGAGTAGAAAGTTGGTGTTAGAACAATATAGGAGAATAAAAAAAATTAGAGACACCGTGGATGTATTACTTAATCAGGGAATACCTTCACGGGTAAACAAATCACAAAAAAGTCGCTTCACAAATGCATAGTCCGGTCGCTGATCAAATGTCAATGAATGGCAGTAATGGAAGTAAGATGCAAATTCGACCGGACAGGATTTGCATAAGACCTGACCATGAGTTTTCTTGATCAGTAATAAACACAGATATATACACACACAAATAAAATGGTCTAATATGTTCATGAGATAACCTCGATAGGAGTTGATATCTTTTTCTCACATATCTTGTCATACTTCTGTGTCTTTGTTGCAGCTTTTAGTCCCTGCCAAGGGAGGCTTCACCCAGCAATGTATAACAGACTAGTTAGAGTTAGCAATTATCATGAATTGAAGTAAAAAATGTTGAAAACTGAAAAGTATGACATCGCTGATTTTGGACCTAACATAAACGAAGGTCAACATCAAGCTCTATTATCTCAGTGTCAAATAGGTCAACAGTTTGGTGACCTTGACAGTAAAACTTCAGTGTAATATGCGCATTTGCATAAATATGTTGCTCAAAATTAAAAAAAAAGGTCAAGTGCCTGACATTAGAATATGTAACTATCATATTTAAGGGTAGTTCTTAGAAGACAAGCTTGCTACACGACAAGTCGACAACCCTTCTCAGATAGTTGTCAATTGCTAGTACTAGCCTATTTTTATTGAAAGTGATATGCAGCTTTATAGAATTATAAGTTGCCAAAGTTGCTACTTAACAGAGCAAGCTAACGGTGTTTCCTGTAACATTTTTCAGATATTGCACCACACAGTCTCTAACAGACTTCACCACAAGTAACATCACAGTATGTGTTAGCACACAACATAAACATAAACTTACCTTCCACGGAGAAAATACAAAAGGACATAACCAAGAGATTCCAAATCATCCCTGCGGCTTTGTTCTGCCAACGTAATCCAACAATAATGGTCAACATCGAATTCACATGGTGATTTCACAGGTATTCAGGGGGTTATAACCTACCAATCCCAAGGTGGGTGTTGCAACTTGCATAGCGTGCTGTGCCAGTCAAGTTCTTGTTTTCTCTACAGAAAAGCAGCTTGGTAAGCAAAGCTCAGAGATGTACAAGATTAGCTAAATGCCTAAATTATTGTCAGGAAAATAGTAAAAATGCCATGTTAGAAATATAATCGCACCTGTAAGGAATATGGCGATTCGTAGTAGAATCCCGGTATCTTTTGGCAAGCCCAAAATCAATTATGTACACCTGACAATCACAAGTGGAGCTGTCCGTAAGCCAGTTTGGTAGATTGCCATCCTAATAGGAAACTTGAGTGCCATCACAGCCAGCAGGTACCTGATTTGCTTTCCGACCAAGACCCATCAGAAAGTTGTCAGGTTTTATATCTCTGTGCAAGTACCCTTTGGAATGCATGAACTCGATTCTTGTAATCTGCAACGACAATTATTTATCAAAATGTTAATCTAAATAATACAGAGGTGATTTGTGGAACTAGTGAAAAATGTATGATCAACAATAAAATGGAAGCAAGGTTTGAAAGTCTGTCGACATATTACTGAGAACAGTTTCACGAAGCAGATTTCCAAACATTGCAAAAAGTTTTCCAAGGCCTACATATCATGCACAGGTTGATGCTGTACAGAACTGGAGTTTGTAATTACCATCTGATCAGCCAGCATGAGGACAGTCTTGAGTGTGAATTTCCTGCCGCAATAGACAAACAGGTCCTCCAAACTCGGCCCCAGCAGGTCGATGACGAGAACATTCTCTTCCCCGTCCACACCGCACCACTTGACGTTTGCAATGCCACCTGGATTCGAGAAGCTTTCCCCGGTAAGGTCATGATGGTGGCCTGTTTACGTAAGAAAACAATTGCAAGTGTGAAACGGCAGGGCGGGGCGCGCACTTCCTCCTTGGAGAGTGTTGTAGAGCTTTGCCTCGTAAAATAACTGGGGATGCTTCGTCTTGCTGCTCTCCTGTAGGGAGGTGATTGCCAAGGTCACGCGTCCGGGCAATTATATAATATTAATCAAGAAGGAATTAACTACTAAGGCTTAAAGAAGAGACTAGGAAGCAGGCAGCAGGAGGGGGGGTTTTACTTAACGCGCAAGTACTAGCTGCACTTGCGGCTCTCACCCATGCTGTCCTAATCATAGCATTTGCGGAAGAAGCGAGCAGCTATGACGAAAAGCGTAATCATGGGCATCAACCACCAGCAAGTTGAAAGCTAGTCAAATACTATGATCACGGCAGAACTAAAAAAAACATAATGAGAGGTGAGTGGACATTCGAAATTAAATCAGTGCTTGGATTTTTTTTTTTGAAAATTTTTTTTTGGTGAGAATGATCCTCTGTTCACGGAAACAACTGGGATTCTGGGAACATGATGGCACATTTGAACAGAACAACCCAGGCATCCGTACCAACGGAATTCACCCATCCCCACCCAGCTCAACACGCACGTAAGAATCAAAGCAACCTACCTACTGGATGTCTGAATCATGGATGGCACGCAAACGGAGAGAAGAGAAGATGGGTAGGAAGGGGAGAATCGACGAAAGCAAACTCACAATTTTGACGGCGACGATCTCGTAGGTGTCGATGTGCGTGGCTGAAACACAACAGAGAGGGCGCGCGGTCAGTTAGGCACAACAAACAGTAAACCATTAAAGGAAAGGAAGAGCGGCGGAATAGGAATCACGCACCGAGGTAGATCTCGCCGAAGGACCCGCAGCCGATCTTCCGGCCGAGCTTGAACTTGCCGCCGACGATGCGGTCCATTCGCGCGCTAGCTTCGTTCCGGTGGTCGCTTCCGCCGCGGGGCTATTGGTTGTTGGACGCCTGCGTACGCGTCGTAGAGGGGGACGGGGAGATATGGAAGAGGAGGCCGCCCGCGGGTGGGGTGGAGTGGAGGGCGTCGTGGGTCTCCCGCCGCGTCTCCGGTTGCTTGGCGGCGACGTCGACGACGCAGCGGGCGTGGGGTTCGGGGTGATGGATGGTGAGGTGGTGGGGGAGTCGAGTTCCAGTTCTCGGAAGGCAAAGGGGAAGAAGGGGAAGACAAGTAGACGAGCTGCTCGACGCGTCGCCCGCGTGGCGTGGCCGCCTCGCCGTCGCCGCCCTCGCCGAGGTGATGTGGCAGTTTGGGCGGGGCCCGCACGAGTTCCATGTGTGTGGCAGCCGATCATTGGCGGGTGGGACCCGCGCGGGCGGAGAGGGAGAGAGAGAGAGGAGGATTCGTCGTCGGCTGCGGCGTGCGCTTCGGCCGTGTCGTGTCGCGTGTCGGTGTGCCCTCACTGACACTGCTCACCACCAGCCACCAACCGGTGATTTTCATTTCATTTTCTTTCCATTTCTTGACCAACAACTTTTCTCCCTTTTTATTTGTTTTGGATAAGATAAAGGGGAACGTGATTGTTATTCGTGCCTGCTTTTGGACTTGGGCTGGAGGCTGGGCCAGTGAGCCTGGTGAACTCCGAACATAAATTCAGCCCGGCCCAACCTAGTTCTTCTGGCCAAGGTTTTAATTACAGTTCGTAACCGCTCGGAATTCCACAGTTTTCGTTAATATCGGTTTTAAGAACCTGTAGCAAAATCGACCGGTTAACCGCTCCTAACCGAAACACCAAAACCGGTCCTGGTAACACCGGTTAAACAGTACGGTTTTTACAGTCAAAAAAAAATCGCTACTATAGCGTAATGTGAATCCTGCTTATGGATGTTTCAACTCCTCGTGCTGAGTCAGCAGTAATCAAGCAACTACTAAGAGCAAATCCAACAATAGCTCATATTTCGATCCCCTACTTTACTAAGCAGGGGCTCCTCCAACTTTTTGGAGCTTCATATTTAGCCTCCAACTCCAGCAGTAACCCCGACTATAGAGCCCCTACTTTGCTATGACGTGTGGGACCTATTCATCAATGACTAAAGTTTTCTTTCCCTCTCCTCAGCGTCTTCTCTCTCCCCACCCACCTCTCCTCTGTCCCTCCCTCCTGATTCTTATCGTCAGAAGGCCAGCGACGCGGGAGCCCGTGCTCGAGACGACCGGCGGCGGTGCAGGAGGGCCCGAGTTCACGGCCGACGGCGGTGGGAACCTCGAGATCCGGCCGGGCGCGGTGGTGCGGGAGCTTGGGCGCAAGTGACGGGCGTTGGTGGCGGAGCTCAGGGGGCAGGGGAAGGCGGTCGCGGAAGGAGTTGGTGCTGCGGCCAGGGCGGGTCTTTCGGCGGTCATGGAGTGCGGGGCCGAGCTCCAAACGCCGACGACCCGAGCTCTGCTGCTACTCGCGGCCTGGCGACGCGGCTTGCACGGCCGGATCTCGCGACGCGGCCCGAGCGGGTGGATCTCGCCGCCTCCTCCAACGGAGGTCGACTTCCGGCCGGGCGCGGCGACGACAGCGCGGCGGCAGGTCCGGCTGGTGCTGTTGGGGGTGCGGAGGAGTCTGGTGCTCGATTCGACGGCCCTGGTGCTCGATTCGACAGCGAGCAGGCTCGATTCGATAGCCTGCAAGCTCGATGGGAAGCACAGGGCGGCGACGGGGTGGGGAAGCTGCGCGCGGCCACGACGAGGGACGTCGGCGGAGCTTCTGGTGGCGCAGGAAGTACGAGCTCACGAGCTCGGAGCAGAGGGGGTCAACAAGCAAAGGAGGAGCGGAGGAGGGTGGTGTTGGCTTCCTCCTCCACACGGACAGCCAGAAACGGTCCAACGACCGGACAGGGGGTTCTCTCTCCACGCGTGGGAGAAGGAGCCGGAGGGGGAAGTAGGGGTGTGAAAAGTGTTAGGGGCTGGAGTTGGAGCTCTGCTGGAGTGTGTTTTTTTTTTCCTCTGAGGCTGATGGACTAATTTACTGATCCCTGGACGATTGCAGACTGATGATCTTCAGTAATCAAGATGGTAAACAAAACTAGCGTCGTCTAGATGCTGCCCCTGCAATGCATGTTCCCAGCCCCAAAATTATGTTAATTTGAAGCTAAATTAAATGCATTGGTGCATGGCTCGAATCGAAGATGATTCGTGTCAAGATTCATGGTTGCAAATCAAAACGCTGTCACATTAATTAAATCTCTTTACATTGCAGATATATAGGCAAAATAAAGCTAGCTAGCTAGTTTGATAATCTAGCAGAGGGGCAAGGCAAAGATGCTCTCCATCTCCTCCTATCCTCCGATCCGCCCTCGATTAATTTCGCACAGTGCTCGATGATCTGCTATCTGCTGCATGATGCTTCTTCGCCCATGCATGCGCATCTGACGAGCCAAGTGTGTGATGTGAACATTATGATGGATTAGCCTAGTAGTGGTAGGTTCAACGACCCCAACCCAGAACAAAATCAGCAGCTAGCTAGCTACAATCTGAGCTCCAAGTCGAGCTCCTCCGCGCTGCCGGACCTGGACCCGTCGCTCGGGCTGCTGCTCATCATCCAGTAGTGCTGCTGCTGGTTCTGCAGAGGCAGCTGCTGCGGCGGCTGGCCTAGCCTGTGTCCGGAGGAATCCCTGACGTCGTGCGCGAACAGCGACGGCGGCGGCGGGCTGGAGGCGTACGACGACGGTGGCAGGTGGGCGTCGTAGTAGTGCACGGCCACGATGCCCCGCTCCGTCTCCTCGAAGCAGTTCTGCAAAGTCAGATGAGAAATGGTTAATTGCTTCATCATCAGGCACAAGAACTTGAGAACTTGAGAGGAGAAATGCATGCGGCGGCGGCGGCGGCGCTAATTAAGACGTTTCCCAGGTGCGTACCGTGAGGTATGCTGGCTGCTGGAACGAGGAGGCGCCGGCCATTGTGGCGGCGGCTGCGAACGGCGCCCTGGAATCCTGGTGGTGGTGCTGTAGAGGGCCGCCGCCGGATCGGTAGGCGGCCATCATCTGGTTGTGGAGGCGGATCTTCTCGAGCTGCGCGACGCCGAGGCCCCGCTGCGGCTGCTTGTTGGCCTTGTGGTTGTCGCCCGCCGCCGCCGCCGCCTTCTTGCCCCCGCGCCTTCGGCCGCTCTCCATGCACATCTCGCCGCCGGCGAAGCTGCTGCCCATCAACCAGCTAGCTACTAAAGCAGAGTAATAATCTGATAGCGACCGGTGGGTGGTGGTGCTTGTATATAAATAGGTCGACGGCGACGCATGGCAAGGGTAGCGTCAGTAGGAGCGGATCTCGCGCTGGCAGAGCTGTGGGTTGCTAGCTGTCATGGGATCCGGGGAAAGATTGAGCGGGATCTGGCTCCCGATTCTCCACGCATGCCGCGCGCCCACCTTCCTCCTCTCACCCAGCTTCCAAGAACGATCCGATCGCTCGCTCCCGACCCTCACTGGATGATTGTGCTTCAATTAAAAATGGCAGATCAGCGTGGTTAGCCAGCTGATCGATCAGCTGGCAGAGCTCCGACGAGGACGCCCTGCAAGTTGGAGGGGAGCAGCAGATGGATGAACAATAGGATAAGGAGCCACGCATCCCGTGCGGCCTCCTCTACTGTATTGTACTACTAGTCGAAAAAACAAAGGCCCCCCACGCATGTCGCGCGCCTCACAATTTGCACACAGCATGGCACATCATGGGTCTGATCCCATCACGCATTATACAAATGCTCAAGTCGTCTACTTGACGTCGTAGCAACAAGCAGCTGGAGGATCGGGAGGTGGCTATAAACAAATTGAAAGAGGGAATCGTATCAAGATCCTGCTTGCATTGGGATATATTATTGTTTGTGTTTACGAGATGCAGCAGAGAGAGTATATGTTAATGACTTGCAGATACGCGCTTGGTTTCAGTTTGACCCTGCTAATGTATATATCGATCTTTGCAGCGATCGCAAGCGTCTCCATCGATCATCGCCATCTTGGATTCATCATCAGCTTGCCTCGTTCTGGAGATCGAGAGCTAGCAGACCGACTTGTTTTCGACCGGTACGGAGTTCGAACTGCATGCATCGGGTTTCTTACTCCGATAGATGATAGATCCTCTCCCTGCCGCAACCTGCAGTAATTATATTATTAGAGCGCACGATTTGCGCAGATCACACCAGATTTTCGCTGATTTTTTTCAATGGGTACTGCAGTGTGCAGTTTCAGATGTGATGATCTTTCTAGGAGCGGGGGTTGCCGCTCATCCGGAATGTACATCTTGGGAAACGGTATGGTCCATTTCAAAGATTGCGGTATCTACGTATATCTTTTATCAATTCATCTCTTCAAACTTTATTTTTCTTCATCCTCAGTCATATGTGAGGCTCGTGCTATGTCTAGAACCTTTATGCGGCCAATAACATGCATGACGGTACACTCCTTGATGTGAGTTACAGACTTAGAGCAAGCCCAGCAACTGTGTATGGAGACCGACACATCAGCAGAAAGCGTGAGCTGGCAGGAACAAGGGAAGAGAGAGTGTGGCTGGTCGCCAGACCCAGTGCCAAGTGCAGCACGGTCGCCAAGGCATGTTGTGTACCTGTGCTACTGTTTTCCTCACCTGCTACTGACTAAAAAAATTAGATTAATATATACTCCTTCCGTCCCAAAATAGATGCCATTTTAGGATCGAGCACGCAAACTAATGTGGGGTGTAAATGACCAAACTACCCCTTGTCTTTTATGAGAAAGATCTAGCATGAACTTGTCTTTTGTGTGAGAACCTTCTAGAGTATCTTGTCTATTATAGTTGGGACGGAGGGAGTAGGAGACAAGGTTATTGTATGAATCGGCTCCTGTGACTTGGCTACAAGCCAAGTGCTTGTCTCAATCATTAGCCATGCTCTTAGGAGTAGTAGATGTCAATTAATGAGGGCATTTTGGTCTTTTGTTAGTTTACTTGGTTTACCCGGTTGAAACAAATCTTTAGCTTCAACAAAAGTTTAGTCAGGTCTCGGTCCCATAAACAGATAACTCCAGCAAGGAAGATTATTGAAAGGCCGGGTGTAAACAATGATTTTTTCTAAAAGCAAAACAATTTAGAAGGATCTAGATGTGGTTTTCACGATACAATTAATTCACGATATATCGCGTTTGCATAAAACATCAACTTTTTATGTTACTCATGGCACTCTATTCGACTTCTTAACAAAAGATTGTAAACTACATACATTGCTTGATTTTTTTTGCTATTATTGTGTTCCGTGGTCCTGTAGAAAAAAGTGATTAAACCAATTAGTTCCTATCCCTTCAAAGAGAGACACATGTCACTGGATAGACATCTACGAACAAAAGCATGTATGTTCGAAAGCTGATGTAGACAGTCACAACTTTATATATGTTATTAGCCCTTTGGAAATCACTACTTGATATCTAAACAACACCAACAAAGAGGGAAATCACTACTTGATATCTAAACAACACCGAACACAATCACATGGTAGACATGTGCTTGATAGCATATTCAAAAAGTTAAATGAAATTTAAATATACACAACATAACATCAACTTTTTTGAGAAAAAAACCATGGGCCAAAGCCCCCCCCCCCGGCGGCAACATGGAATTAAATTAAAGCAGAATATATTGTCTGCGTATTGTTTCATATATGTCATGGTCGTCTAACCAACAAGATGGATAGGTCTTTTAATTAATGTATTAGGATAATCGATAATGTAATACTAATGTACTCGATTGCCCACTCCCCAAGCTCCGCCCCTGGGCCAGTCATAGCGTCTTCTTCCTTGGAGAGCGCCTCTGGTGGTACAACGTCTCCTGGGGGCTCCTCACGTGCCTCCCCTTCGAGGAAGACCCTGTGCTTGAGTTCGTGCCACTCCTTCGCTCACTGCCACCAGAGGAAGGATCTTCTAAGCTTCGCTTGCTTAGCTGCCAGCAACGACACTGTTTGTTTTGTTAAGATTGGAGTCCATGCTAGGCCCACAGTGATCGTCGAGCGAGTGAAGCGAATCGTGCAGCGCCATGGAGAGGGAAATAAGCCTTGGATAAGCATGTATACATTACAGTTCGATGAGGAGTCTGCTTCTTGGGCGTGGGGGATCGAGCACGAGGTTCCCTTCGAGCACATTTGGTGCCACCAGACCTACGCAGCTAGTGGTTTGCCCAGGAAAGTACCAAAGGTGGCGTGCATCAACCCTTGTGATCCAAACATGGTTTTCTTCTTTCCCGACCGCTACGTCTTCAGTGTAGATCTGATCTCAGCGAGCCTGGACAAGTGTGTCGCGCACAACATCAAGAAGCCTCTCAGCAAGCACCTGTCCTCGCGTTTCGTTCTCCCTTGTTAGCTTCCGTCTCTTCACTCCTAGAGTCTCGATCGCCTGGAAATGTTAATGCACCTAGCTAGGTCTTTTGTACTTGATGCGATGTGTGCGTAAAGTGTATCATGGTCATTTCATAGAGTGAGTCCATGATTACATTCTTCTTGTTCTGCCAATGTCAATGGTGCATCATATGGTTAAGACTCAAGAAATTGAATTGGATCAAACAAAAGGTGTGCTTGTCAACATTACTTGGGATCTTGTCATGATCCTAACTCTATTGTTGCCAATGCAGGTCCCGGCAGTGCTTTGATCATATAGGTCGGTGTACAACTGTGAGTAGTGCTTGTAGGTGTAGGAAAAGCAGGCGGGAGCACATGTGTGCTTTTGGTTTCTTTGCGATGTGCAGCAGCTATCTTGAAACATTTATGCCTTGCGTGATTTGCTTTTGTTTTGGTTCAGCCACCTGAAACAGAGGCTTGTCTTGTTCATCGTCTCTATCGAACTGACTAGCTAGAGCTCCTTCAGGAATTTTTTATTTATTGTCCCTTAAAAAATAAAACTCTCCAAAGTAATGTGTGTGATAACCGATTGATCAGAAGCTCTGGTGGGCTCACTAGTGTGTGCTTTTTTCCTTTTCTTAAAGAAAAAAAAATATTCATGTTACTTTGCTGCAAGGATGTTTTCTTAACAATATATGTATCTGGTTGTCCCTCTTTAGATAAATCGATAGATTATGCACTGAACTTTGATGTCAATTGTGACAGTACACCTTTTTGTCCCTTTTCTACAAGTTTATTGTGTGTTAGAAGTAAAATTTTGACAAGATCCCTTTATATCTCATATTAGCCGATCATTTTGTGATGTTTCTATATGAAAAATGTAGTTAGGTGCCTTTGCATTCAGAAGGTATGGTGTATATCTTAGCAACTTACTTTGCCTTTCCCATCGGTTTGTTTGAAACAGATAAGAAGTAACTACTCGTTGGTTTATACTAGATATAAAGTAACTATTCCTAGATTTCAACCACATAAGAAGTAAATATCCATCTGCTCACATTTAACATGAAAATAAGTCGCCATGGTTTGAAACATGGTTGGACTTGCTGATCATTTATTTACATGAGATATGTACTAAGTCGATATTTTTCCCTACCCATGAACAATTTTGCAGGTGCAGCTGACCACAGTGTCTGTACATATCGGGGTGGTAGCGTCTCCTCAAAGCCAATGGTTTTGGCACATACTCATCAGTGTACTTACTTTTTCTACCCTTTATATATTGCTTTTTTTCTAGAATGCATGGGTGATATACCCTTATTGTTTACTTGTGATGTTTTTCCTTGGTGCTACAACTCATTTTGTTGGTGTCAAACATCTTCATAAACCATGCTTACTGAGCATAATGCTGATAAAAATCCACCAAAGTGGTATGTAGTAATGACACCTTATCACTTCTGCCAACTATTATATTATGACAGTACTACACTTGTGGAAAATATTTTCAACATTTGAATTTTGGAACACATAGTAAGTACCTTTTTAATTTGGTTAACATGAAGTAACCTGTCTCTATCTTGGATCACATTAGGAAATCACCGACGATAGAATTGTAAAGACATAAAGTGACTTAATTACATATGATTTGATACTAATTGTATTTTTTTGAAACATATTGGAGGAAGTAACTTGTGACTACTTTTTATGTTGCAAGAAGTAAATCTTAACCAATTTACATGTCCTAGAAAGTAAAATATCATAAATATGCATAGTTCAGGATGTAACTATGTTGTTTTACTTACCCCTAATTTGTAGGCATTTTTCCATACATATCTAATAGTGCACCACAAACTTCTGTTATATCTGCTTAATTTTTTGTAATGTGTTATAAAAGAGAGCACTATTAACACTGTGAAGCCTACCAATTGAGTTCAATTTTCTCACAAACTACGTGGTTATGACCCTTGTCGAAAGTTGTAAATACCTGCTTGCCTTCTCTTTTATTCAGTGTCAGGCACGCCATGCAACCCTTGTTTGACCTTTGTCCCTTTATTGTTTTATGGGTTTGAGCTGTTTTTATTGCACATTATTGTTACTTTTTCTTTACTATCTTGACTTGATTGAGAAGCCAACCTTTGTCATGAATAATAAACCACCGAGGATAATGGAATTGCATCATGGGTGTACATCTCACTTCCTGAGATTGAATTATGTCTCCATCTTCTAATCCCCCACTTCCAACTGTTTCTTCAGTCGCTAACTCTGTGCAATAATTGTTGTTCTTGCATTGCTTGAGAAATTCTGGTGCAACTTCATTTTGAATTAGGTCTGCACAAACAACATATGATGTAGCTCACTACTTGTTCTATTTTGAATTAGAAAGTAATTTCTTATTACAAATCTGGTCTAGGAAGTGACTAATCATTTATTTACATGAGATAGGAAGTAACATGTCCCTAACTTGAAACACATACGAAGTATTTAATCATTTATTTACAAGAGATAGGAAGTAAGGTGCTCCTAATTCAACAAGAAGTAACTTATCCTAGAATTACATGACTTGAAGTAAACTATGATTAATACACATGATATAAGAAGTAACTTTCTTTCTTTTGCATTACAGAATATGTAATTATGCTGCTCTTTGCCCCAATTTGCATGCATCTTTTTGCTGCATGGCCAATTATCCACCTCAAATATCTGATATGAGTTCTTTTATATTTATTTCAATTAATGGTGCTAACAAAGTCTGTTTGTCCATGTAGATGATAAGCTCATGAAGATGGTGCTATCTGCAATTTGGGCTGCCAGTTCTACTGTCGTTGCTTCAGCTTAGGGAACACTTGGGACTTCCTGCAAGTTGGTTTTAATGTAGATGCCTCAATCTGTAGTTGAATCATGTTGTTTGGAAAACATACATGTATATTGTTCCTTGAAATATTCTTGAATCTCTAATTTATTCTCTATGTAATATGCGTTCTATTTTTGTAACCTCCAATTTTTTCCATCTTGCCCTGGAAGTAGCAAATTTGTACTTTGCCAATGTGGTGTAGTGGTGTGTTCATGCCAATAATTATGAGCGACATCGGTGGATAGCTGGCACGTGTGCGTGTTGAACAAAACGCACTACCGGAAACCAAAGCTTTGCCGTGAGCCCAGTGCTCACGGCAAAGGTCGGTTTACTCACGGCAACCACTTTGCTGTGAGTAACCGCCGGCAAAAGACTCACGACAACGTTCTGCCGGCAAACAACCCTTTGTCGTGAGTCTTTGCTCGGACTCCAGCACACGTCCGCCGTGTGTATGTTTGGGCTCTCGGCAAACATTCAGAATAAAAGAAAAGAAAGCGGCAGGGCCCCGCCACCACCACCGCCCCGCCGGCTGCCACCACCACCACCGCCGCTGGCTGCCACCTCCACCGCCACCCTGTTGCACGCCGTCAGGAGGTCACCGCTGTGGGGAGGAGACACGAGGCTCCCACACTGACGTGGAGTAGAAGGCCGCATGCTTGGAGGTGGAGGCCGCTCGCGCCTGAAGGAGGACATCGCGACGTCAGATCTGGTGGAGGAGGTGGTTGCGCCACGCTGCCGCCTTCGTAGATCCGGCCACCGAGGGGAAGGACCTCACTGCCGCCGGCTGACACCGCCGTAGATCTCGCCACAGAGGAAGAGGAGGTCGCATCCGCTCCGCCAGACGGCCACAACCACCTCCACCGGCACCCCGCCGCACGCCATCGTCGTGGCTGATGCCGCCGCTGTGGGGAGAAGGTCGCCACCGTGGTGGAGGAGGACGCCTGGTGGAGGAGGAGGATGCCGTGGTGGAGGAGGCCACTGCCGCACCTCGTCGGAGAGGCCGCCGTCCATGCACCACCGCCGTCCATGTGTCCATGCGCGGGCCACCGAGGGGGAGGGGCTCGAGGCCGTGTCGGGAGTGAGCTCGAAGTCGCACCGGGAGGGAGTCGAGGCCACGTCGGGGAGGCTGCCGTCCTTGCGCTACCGCCGCACCTCGCCGGAGAGGCCGCTGAGGGGGAGGAGGCCGCGGTCGGGCCGGGAGGAGCTCGAGGCCGCTGCCGGGGAGGGAGATCGCGACGGCTGAGGGGAGGAAGGGGCGGCGGCGACGAATCTGAGAGGGGTTGTCTCGGCTGGGGGCGGCGACGTCTAAATGATTAGGGTTAGGTGGGGTGGGAGTCTTATATACGTTTAGGGTTTGAGGGGAATGGGCCGGCTGGCCCAATTAGGGCTTTGCCGAGAGCTCAATTTCAGTCCACGTTAGAATTTTTTAATAACATCAAATTGAAAGTATCTTGATGTCGCCTAGAGGGGGGTGAATAGGCGCAACCTGAAAATCACCACTTTAAAACAACTTTGTCAGCAAAGTCCGGATACTCCGGAGAAATGTCCGGAGTTTCTGGAAAGTCCGGAGATTCTGGAGGAATCTCCGGATACTCTGGACAAGCGTCTGCACAGCGGAATATGCACACTGCCCAAAACCGGTGCCACCGGTTTTGCAAATCCGGTGCCACCGGGTTTAGCTGGCAGTGTTTCCCCTCTTTCCTCCTTCTTGTTTTCTTGCTTGAAATCAACTCAAACTGGGGGAGTAGCACAGAGTGAAGTTTTTGGTACAATATTCAATGACTGCACTTCACAAACACTAACACCCGAGTAGATCCACAAATACTAAGAGCAAGCAAGCTAGGAAGGTAAATGCAAGGTAACCAACAAGAGACCCTGAGATTTGTTTTATCGAAGTTCGGATTCACCACCGTGTGAATTCTAGTCTCCGTTGAGTGCTTCTCCTACCGAAGCCGGGTTGCATTCAACCCTTTTCCCGATCCACTAAATTGCTTCTTCCCTTTCGGAGGTGAAGCGAGACCTTCACAAACTGTCTCACAGCTCACCACACCTTGGGAGCTTGTGGGCGACGCCTAGCCGTCTAGGAGGGTTGACCTCCAAGAGTAACAAACACCACGAAGATCTCTTGCTATGAACTCAAGTGCTCCAAGATGGATTAGCTCAACTTTCACTCAATCTTTCAATCCCTCACCCAAATCACTTCTCTTCTCAAATCTCTTGCAACACTAGAGATGGGAGGGCTTAAAAGGGCTGTGGAGATGTGTTTTTCAAGTGGGGAACCAGCAGCCACAAATGGGAGAGGGTGAGGGGTATTTATACCCACCATTCAAAAACTAGTCGTTGGCTGTTAAGACCCGGAGTCTCCGGAAAAACCCCCGGATACTCCGGAATCTCCAAAACTAGCCATTATGTTCAAAAGTTCCGGATATTCCGGACATTTTTCCGGAGTCTCTGGAAAACCCGGAGTCTCCGGGAAATTTCCCGGAATGTCCGGAGCTTCACTGGACAGCATAGGTCACCTTGAAGAAAAAGCCATAAATTTTTACTCCGGACTCCGAATTCGATGATCTTGGACTCTATGGAAAGCTTATTCAGAGGAGCATCCATTCCAGTTGAAAACAAGCTCCAAAACCACCAGGTGCATGTGTTGTGGTAAGTGTTTCTCTCATGATAGTACTTGGGAGGTTAGATTTGAGCACCGAGACATAAGCAAAACTATCCACGTTGCATCCCTCTTGATAGTACGATATACCTATACTCAAGATCAAATATAAATGCAATATTAGAACTCTTGAGAATTATCTTCATGAATAGCCATACTTGGTCAATATATCCACTTGAGAGATCCATCCAACAATGTCTCATTGAATTGAGCACTTCACCCTTGAGCTAGTGACTTGGATCAATATTCAACATATATGAATGAAATTCACTTCTAGTTGCCAAGTCACACTTCACATGATCCAAACAATGTTTGATGCATCCTCATTGCTTCACTTGATTAGGCTCGACTTGATACCTCGAAATTCTTCAAGCTATAGCCACTTCACCCTAGCCAAGCACGTGGTCCAAGTCACTACTTGGCCAACCTTAGCTTAGTACCTCGTTGCTAATCCCTTGCTTGATTTCTTCATCCATTCGATGCCAATTTGAGTTTAGCTTTGATTCAACATTAAGAGTGAAATCCAATTGAGATCATGCCTTCTTTGATTCTATAGTCCCATTTGATCATAATAAGCCTTCCAATTTATTTAGAGACCATCCAATATTCCAATATCACTATGTCTCTTTCTTCACCTCCATTGGCTTGTTTATATATCAAGTATACTCCATGGGATCACTCATAACACAAATCATGGCCTTCAATCTTATATAAAGCCATTTCACAATGTGAGGTAATAACTCATTCCTCAACTTTTCTTTTACAACAATGGCTTGTCTTCACATATAGATGTTCAATGTCATACATCATGCTTTGTTATTTATATGTGACAACCTGCTCACATGCTTAACAAAAGCATTAGATCTTTAATCTAGTTGTCAATCAATACACCAAAACCCACTTAGGGCCTAGATGTCTTTCACAAATGCATTTAATTAGTTGAATATAGCAAACGAATTCAAAAATATACCAAATTTTAACATGGAGTACCACATATTGTATGTGAATAGTAGAAAAAAATTGAATTCAAATTCAAATTTGAACATTACTTTGTCTACAAATCTACTTGTTTCCTTCTTAACTATATAAAACTTTTTCGAAGATGTTCGGTTTGTAAGAAATGTACATGACAAAATGTGCGAAACACATTCATTTTTTACCACTGCCTCCGCGTATGATATCATGAGATATTAACAAATTTCATGATTTTCAAACTTCGTTTGCGTTTTTAGAATTTTAAAATCATTCGGACGCGCGTCTTTGATCGTGTTTTGTGGACAAGATGTTAGAAATTTCTTATCATTTTATGGATAAGGTCTCAAATTTGGCTAAATAACCAGAATATCATTTTTTCACTCATTTTCTTCTATTATTTAAATAGTTTGCAGTTCAAATTTGACTTAATTCAAAAAATTGCTTGAAATGCAATTAATTCATTAATTATAGCAAACAAATACAAAAATGTATCAATTTTTAACATGGACTACCTCATGTTGTATATGGGTAGTAGAAAAAATTTTGGGTATGAAATATAAAAAATTGCATTAAAAAGCTATGAAGGTGTTTTGACATGAGAAAAAGACTCTTTGTCGTCGGCCCAAATAAGCATTCACGGAAAAATTGGTATTTGCCGTGAGCCAGGAGTCAGGTTCACGGGAAAAAGGCTATTTGCCGTGAGCCGCTCTCGGCAAAGGAGTGTTTTGCCGTGAGTTGCTCTATTTGCCGTGAGTTTTCTTGTTGGCCGTAGGTAAAAAGCTATTTTGCCGGGAGCCCACAAAAAGCTTACGGCAAAACACTAGGCTCAGGGCAAGTATTGATTTTCCGGTAGTGACGGTTGTCTCATGTAGTCACGCTTGCATGTCGTTGCATCTAAAATGAAATCTAAAAATTGCTAAATATAGTAACTACGGAGGGTTCTCTGGTTAGCGCTAAAAGGAGAAGGTTCTCCGTGTAGTCATCTTCTTACTTTTTCTTGATCTCGTGTCAAGGTGAAATATGACTATCAATAGAGAACACAATTATAATTGGTGTTGGAAGTTGGAATTTACTAGTCGATCGGCAGGTACACGTAGTACTCTTTATTTTCTCTTCCCTCTTCTCGAACGCTGAAACGGAGCTCGTCCCCTCCCTCCCTCCAGCTCTCGAATTCGTCCCGAAACCCTAGCGCCCTGAAGGAACCCCGATGGTGCCGCCGCAGTGGGTCGTACTGCACCGCTCGCCGCTCGCCCTCCCGAAGGGCGCCGACGGCATCTCCCTCGCGCTAGCAGCACCCCCGCACATCTCGCAGGTCCAAGTGCCCCCGTCGCTCGTCGTCAGCGGCAGCGCCGTCCTCGCCGCAGACCCCACCGGCATCCTTCTCCTCTCCGCCTCCCGCGGCGGCACCGACTAGCAGCTTGCCGCCGACGAGCCCGCCAGCGCGTCATACGACCTCTGGGACGCAGTCTCCAATACCTCCACCCACGTCCCCGCGCCCGAGACGACGACTCTAAACGACGACGACGACACAGTTGGCATCGCAGCTGGACTGCTCGTCGTACGAAAATTCGGCAAGCACCGTGTCATGGTCACCGAGCTCTCCGTGCGTGACAGCGCCGCCACCCTGCGGTGCTTCTCGACGGAGACTCGCCGGTGGACACACAAGAATCTGCGATCCCCACCGATCAAGCAGCGCCGCCAGTGGTGCAGTGCATATGCTCTCTCTTACAGAGGAAGGCTCTGGTGGGTTACGTGGGTAGATCTCTCGCTAGGCCTTCTCGCTTGCGACCCTTTTGCTGACAATCCAGAGCTTCACTGGGTGCCGCTGCCGAGCTTCCTGCAAGTTGGGGATCACTGCGTCAGTCTTAGCTGCGGGAAGCTGCGGTTGGTGGTGATTAACAATAAAAACAGGCGGCGCACTCGCCGGCAGCCGAGCATCAAGTTATGGACGTTGGCCGATTATGAGGCTGGCAAATGGAGCCTGGATTTCGACATCCCCATGGAGCACATTGGTGGCCTTCCCAAGGACAAGGAGAGGCCTATGCGGCTGGCATTTGTCCACCCCAGTAACGCACACGTCGTCTACTTTTCCCTGGAACAGCAGCTCTTTGCTGTCGACCTGCAGACCAACAAGGTTACGGAGAGTGCATCCATGGGGAGAGGCGATTATTCTGGTGGTGACCACCTTCTTGCTTGGGAGCTCCCACAGTCCCTAAGAGTGCCTTTGCCAGCAGGTTCGGATTCAAATGGCATGCATGCATTTAGACCTTATATATATATACTCTCTGTCAATTACCTATTTTTGTCCCTATATGAACAAATTTATAAATCCAACATATAAAAAGTAAACATGTTACACGACTGAGGAGTACTGTATATATAATTGCCACTAGGTGAGGTAATAGATCAAGTACTGATTATCAAAACATTGTCATTTTGTCAATTGACGTATATGCTGCAACAAGATGCATGAGACGTTGGGAATGATTTTTCACATAATCACATTGGCACATTAATGTTTGTTCTAATAGGTCCATCTCCAACGCAAGAGTCAAGCAGGTTCAGATCTGCTGGTTTTGATAGTGTTGCTGATTCTTTCTGCGCAGCGTATGGCGGTGCACTTGCTGACATGGAATCTTATAAGTTGTCTAGCATGGCACTTGCGTATCTTAACAGAAAGAAGAAGCCGGAGGTAATTATACCCTACCTAGGTGATGCGGAAGTTGATTGTTGAATCTTATTAATGTTGATCCGTCCCTCCCAACATTTTGACAGGATAAGCAGTTCAAGGTTTGTGAACGTCTTTTTCTGCAAACCTTTGTGGAGGACACTAATATAAAGATTAAGAAATATGCCCATCTGAACTTCTATGCTGACACTGGCTCTAAAAAGGTACTGGTTTTTGCTGATTTTCACACAGATGCCGTGGATGACGAGGACCGTGATAAGTGGGCTCTGTCATCATGCAAAACCTTGACAGGGAATTCTATTGGTAATACTTTCTCTTCCAAACGTTTATGCATATACATGATTAGTAATATGCTCTATCACATGTATCTCATTTTTCTTTAAAAAAAGGAAAACTTCTACAAAATTGATATCATGCTTATGTTACTAGCGTCACTGTTGCAACTCAGAGTTCAGGGGGGTACACTGGTTGTACACATATGGCTCTCCTAAATTAATTTTGAACCAGGATTATCCCACTGGCCCTTGTGTGGAAAAAAACATGTTATTAAGTTCATCAATTGATAAGAACTATAGTCTACTTCGAAATCAGCACTCCTAAGGTCATGGAGGTGTGTATTCACATTTGGTTGTATGTCTTGTGCTAACTTCTTTGTTTGTAGAGGTGGCAGAGCATGCATTTATTAAGTTCATCAATTGTATAGCTTACTGTATCTCCTGCCTAAACAATTTTATTTCCATTTTGACAATTTCTACATTAACTCTAATTCGCAGAATCCCTTTTATGCAAGATGCACAAATTGTATCGTACTCAACTTTGAATTCTTAGTCACAAGAACTTATTGATGTTACTATATTATAATGTGCGGTGATTTATTCATGGAGTAAAATACACCAGAGGTCCATCAACTTGTAAGGAGGTGTCGTTTAGGTCCATCAACTCTCAAAATGCATTTCTGGGTCCATGAACTTGTTGAGTTATTCACCGCAGGTCCATAACTGTCCAGATATACTTGTACTGGTGGCATGACATCATGCCTTGGCTCAAGAACCATCTTCTAGCTGAGGCATTTCAATTAGTAGGTTACAAATGGGCGACACATATACTTATACATTCCTTGGGTTGAATAACGGTAGCCTCCTCGCGTGTACGACAGGAGTAGGCTGTTGCCGTTTAGCTCCGGAAATATCAAGCACGTGTCACTCATAAGCTACTTGATGAAATGCCTCAATTAGTATGTGCTTCTTCTAGCCAATTCATCATGTCATGTCATGTCACCGGTAGAAGCATATGTGGACAGTTATGGACCTGCGGTGAACGACTCAACAAGTTTATGGACCTAAAAATGCATTTTCAAAGTTGATGAACCTAAGTGACACCTTCTTACAAGTTGATGGACCTCCGGTGCATTTTACTCTTATTCATGTGCCCATTGTACCTACCTATTTTTTCACATGATTACCCAACTTTGTTAGTGACAGATGGATGAAGTGTATTGGTCAAAATCGAATTTAGGAGATTTGCTAGTTCGAAAGGTTGTTGGGTAGGACATGTTAGCACATGAGAAATCAATGTCTACTAGTTATGTATGCATGCGCTCTTAGCTAGATACGAGGCTGGCAAACTTATATTTTTAGTCATTTTATTATTTATTTATTTATTTGCATTTTTAGGTGGCCTATATGGTGAAGATGTTGATAACCGCCGAAGAATGGAGTCAAAGAAGAGGAAGAGATCTATTTTTTGCTTTGCATGTGCAGCTGAAATGTTGCATCCCATCTCTGGCTTTGAAGGTGGTTATGCTGGTATCAGTGCAATGTGATTGTATTCATATTAGGTTGTTGTAACCTAGTCTTTACTGGTGATTGGCCCGTGAATGTTTACGTATGCGCACTGCTGAAACTTGAGTGGCACGATCCATGATTAGTTATGTATGGAGTGGCGTGGTATTATTCATGTTTGTTGTGGTATATATAAGTTTGGAAAGTTTTTAGATGCATGTTGTTATTTGATTAGCTAATATATACTCCATTTATGGTCTGACGTTACAACAGCTCCTCATCAACTCCTTGATTTACTAGTTGGTAGTATCCATGGGACGAGGGCTTTTGGTTTTTGTCAATGCGACTTCGCATAGTGGAACGCAAGTTGCTATGAAAAAACTGAATGGCAGTGGGATGAAATAGCACATCATAGCTGCTTTGTTTTTTTAACACTAACATGTTTATCTTCTGATGCTGTTGTATCAACTTTTGTTATGATTTTGACTTGTCATTAAATTTGCACACAGAGTAAGAGAAATGATTAATAGCAGTGGAATGTGTTTTGCACCTGATCAACTCGTGTATCGGTCACCATATTACTATTGTTTTTTATTTCACTTGTTTCTCTTTAAATTTTGCTTCTTTGTGTTCTTCTAGTGATCTGCAATTGAAAATAACACCAAGAGTTTAAAACCATCCAACATAGCCATTATCAATGTTAATTCTGCTATTTTCAACATAACGGTGTCCAACCAAATAAAAGGTCATTTTGCACAGATCATCAGATCTACAACAAGTCATATAGTATAAATCTGGTTATCAAGAGTGATGTTGCACGATCAGATGTCCAATTTGTCAATAACAATAAGACCATAAATGTCATTAACAGTGTACATGGACAATATTAATATCCAGAAGTAGCACATACGATCGGAGGGGGCTTACATAATTTTCAGACCATTAGTTTTAGAATGCTTTACCAGTAGTTCAGACATTATGTATGCTGAAAACTAATGCTCTGAAATAATGGCATTTATTGTATGTGGGGCCATTATCAGTCCAAACCATCAAACTGATGTAATAGGTTACATGAGAATACAAGTATCCATGATTCATTCGGAATCAGATCATACGCAATAGTCTTTAGCATAATGGCCTCCTTTGTAGGTCATTCCTGTGGGGTGCTTTATCTTCTCAGCACATGCATAGCAATTTTTTTCATCATAACGCTCCACTGGCCAATCTTTACCATGCAGATCCTTTTTATCACCTACAGTACAAACTTTATAAGAATATCAAAAACCTCACGATTAAACTACTTTCAGATCACGCAGCAATTTTCAAGATCCAACTAAAAGAAAGCAAGAACCATTTTATATTGAGCACTTCTACAAAAAATTGTTACCAATAATAGTGGTTTCGAGAGAAAGAAAAGAGTAAAGTGCCTATGGACAGTTTCACCTACCTTTACTAGTACATCAGTAACCCTATGTGCAAGAATGGAAAGGTGGACTCAGTATGCTTTTCTTGATGTTAACAATGTTTGCTATTGCTGCCGTTTTCCATTGTTCTATCTAACCTAATTGCGCCCAAAACACACATTTCACCATTACCTAAGTACAGTTTCTAAGAAAATGGTAAACCAACTAGTAACATATCGATACGAGAGATGTAAACACTTTTGGCACAACACCTGAAAGTTTCCTTAAAAATCCAAGCATGATTATGAGATTATACATTTCCTTGAACAAACTTCACCGTGTGCTGAGTAAATGTGAAACCGCCATACATCTTGCATAAATCAACAATAAAAGACATGGGGAAACAGGTTCACTTTGTCAGATATGAAAGCACAAAGAAAACTATTAAAAGAAACAAAACACAACTTGTAGAGTTCCTGCTTAATCAATCATGAAGGAAGAGCAATGTGTGTGGACACAAAAAGGCCAAAGGAGATGAACATACCAACACATTTGTCATCAACAATGCTGCAGGTAGTGGTAGAATATCCATCATTGGCATCAAAAACGTTGTTGATTAAAGCCAACTCAGCGAAGAAGAGCTCCTCTGACCCTGTTTTCACATTCGCTGCCTTGAAATTCATGTGCATATAAGTAACTCCTCCATCCATGAAATTATAAACATCCTTCAGGGGCATGCTTGTAAATTCATAGGAATCGTCCTGCCAATGACACAGAGAATTAAAAACATGCACGGATCAATATGAGAGTGTTCTCTGTTTAGCAGGGAGCTAGGGGGTGTGTTTGCTACTCACAAATTAAAGCTTACTGGGTTGTTTGTGTTGTACCAAGCCAAGCCCATATTGGCTCTCTTCTTGTACAAACGCATTGCGTATGAAATTAAAGCATTTCTTCCGGTGTCCAATATAATAGGTCAGCACTACCAAACTCTTCTTAGGCGCCATCCACACTACTTCCCACAATTATTTCTTCATCATCATGTTTCCTGCATACAGTTACATAATTACATTCATTTCTTAGGCACCCATGCAGTTTATTTCAATAGATACCCTGAGGCAGCTATTGCTAGTTGGAAACCTTTTGCAAACTATGAGCCCATCCATGTAACTTCTCTTCTTCAAAAAGTAAACACCCATCGTAGCTTAGGAGGAATAATGAACTTATTCGGATGACTTCAATATAAGGCATATACCCTTCCAGATAATAAAACATCTCCTCCTTTAATTTTGCCCTTGCCAAAGCACACAAGCTACGTAGGTTGCAAGACTAGACAATTCTTTTTTTTTTCAAAAGAGAAGATTAGACAATTCTAAGTGAGCAGAGGGAAGGGAAACGACGACTACCCCTTAGAAGGCGCACGGGTCCGCTTTAATTTCTTGCTCGCCGCCGGGGAGCAGGGGCGGGACCGCTTCATCAGCCGCCCGCTTCGGCGCGGTGACGAAGCACCGGCAGATTCCACGGCGGCCGTCGTCCGTGCCTTGTTCACCATGGCAGATCGAGATCGAGGTCGAGGTCGAGGCGAGAGGGCTTGTTTCGTGCTTCGGTTCCCTCCTTGTCGTGTACAAGGTTTATGTCCTGAATCCTGATGAGGCGTATTGCAACCGGACACGGTCCTTTTGAAGAAGTATGCATCTTTTGGAGCATCGATCATATGTGTCGATCCAATTCCCGCCGAAACCTATAGCCGAACAACGAACCGGGACGACCCGATGCCGCCGCCGCCGCCGGGAGCATCGACCCCGGGCCCGGGGTGGGTTATACTCCGCCGCATGGGCTGCACCGACCCCGGCCTCCCGCAAGGCACCGGCTTCTGCCTCGCGCTCGGCTCGAACGCCCCCGACCTGATGGAGTTGTTCGTATCTCCGCTCGTCGACGGCGGCAGCGGTGCTCTCGTCCGAACCCCACCGTCCTCGCCGCCGACCCCTCTGGCTTACTTCTCCTCTCCGACGGCGACAACTCCGCCGTCAGAGCGCCCTACTTCCTCTGTGACGCGGTTTCCAACACCGTCCGCCAGCTCCCGCACCTGCCGCCCGATCCCGAATACGGCGGCGACATCACCGGCGGCACCGCTGGCCTCATTGTCAGCAGCCACGAGCCCACGACGGCGACGACTACATGGTCGCTGAGCTTGTCGTCTCCGACGCTGTCGCCATCCTCCACTGCTTCTCGCCGCAAACCGGCGGCGGCGTGTGGATCAAGAAGACACTAGGCCGCGCCCCTCTGCCGGCCACGCCGCAGTGGCGCACCGACCGCGTCCTCTGCTTGGACGGCAAAATCTGGTGGATAAACCTCTCGCATGGCATCTTGTCGTGCGACCCCAGATCACCCGCCGGCAGCATCTTGCACTTGGTGCCGTTCCCAAACTTGAGGCCGCCGGCAAGAACACCGCGCGTCCGCCGGGATCCCAGCGCTCAGCGTTCCGTCCATGTCAGCGACGGAAAGCGCGGCCGTGCGCCGCCCAAGATCAAGCTATGGACGCTGGCGGATCCGGAGAGATTGGGCGACGGATGGACGCTGGATTACGAGGTGTCCTTGGAGGACATCTGGGCCGACGAGGTGTACCAAAAAGCTTTGCTGCTAAGGACCGTGCCCGTCGTCGCCCTCGTCCACCCCAAGGATCCCAACGTGGTGTACTTGGCCCTGGAAGCACACCTTTTCGGCTTCGATCTGCGGATGAAGACGCTTACCGAGTGCGCCGCCAATCTTGTTGGCGTCGACGAGGCTGCTTTTGGCGGCCTTGTTGCTTGGGACCTCCCACCATTGATGCTGCCGCTCAAAGGTTCATCATCATTGCCATCAACATCGGCATTTGACGACGTTGCGAGTTCTTTCTGCGATGCATTCGATCGTGCAATTATGGACATGGAGTTTCACCAATTTACTAGAACAGCAGTTGCGTATCTTAACAAGGATATAGCGAAAGAGGTAAACTCCACAATAATTTCCCATGTATGTAGAAACATACCCTTTCTTTTTTTCTCATTTCCTTGCATAATGAAGCAACGCACTTATGCACTCTTCTATATAAAAACAAATATAAACAATTGATTTAGATAGACTTTTAATTGGAAAAGTTTTTTTCCAATCTTACTAAATTAATTGGATTTTTTGTTACTTTGACATAATTCTTATCCTTTTTTGCAGGAGAAGAGGCTCAAGGTATCCGACCTTGTAGCTATTTGCTATTTTGATGATGATGCCGATGGCCAACCAAAGGAGTATGCACACATCAACTTCAATGCACACGCTGGCTCTAAAAAGATCCTTTTATTTGCTGAGCTTGCTAGAATAGCTGAGGGCAGAGATCCTTGGACCTTAAACTCATGCAAAGAACTAACCAAGAACTGCCATGGTAATGAATGTGTTATGACTAAGTGGTAGTGTTTTATTACTACTTAAAAACACTAGGAGAACTCCACCAGGCCATTTTGGTAGTGTAGTCTTAGTAAAATTTCTAATTTCTGATATTCATACAGGTGGCCTCCATGATGAAGATGACATGGAAGAAGAAGCAGGTCAGGGGACAAGGAAGAGGAAGAGGAAGAGAAGCTTGTATTGTTTTGCATGCATGGGTAACTTGATGCACCCCAGGGGCGGTTTTGTTGGTGGTCATAGTGCTGCCAAGAGTTATTAGTGGCATGCAGTTCCTAACATTTTCTTCTTTTGACGGGCAATCGATCTGGTGTGGTACACAAGGGAAACAAATTGTTGACCGTTGACAAGCTTGCATCAATGATTTTTTATTTTTAGGAACTACTATCTCCATTTCAAAATACTTGTCAATCTGGCTATACATTCCCTTTGTTATGCAGCTAGATAGTTAGTATGTCTACATACATAATAAAGAGAATGTATCTAGAAAACTCAAAATGACAAGTATTTTGAAATGGAAGGAGTAGCTAGATTCCGGCCTTTTGCAAAGCCATCAAGGAATTGACCGACCCTTGTGATTAAGGACAGGAATAGGCTGCCCATTTTGTTGTGTGTTATGACTAGCAATTCAGTGAGCTTATTAGTACAAAGGCCTGGTTTGTACAAAGGCCGGAAAGCGTGCGTGGCCCAGCCTGCCGGTCACTTTACTTGCTTCCTCGGAACAAGCAAGTAAGTTTATAGGCCCAGCCCGGTCCGGTCCATTCTCGGCAATTGGTTGTTTCTGAGGTCGGTCAAGTCAATCAATATATGCAAGCCGACACGACGATCACGACGCGTCCAGACAGTAAGTGCCCACAAAGTTTTGCTTCTACTTTTGCTCAAGTCTACTACTAATTCCGCCCATCATCACCATCCAACATCCATCATCCAGGCGAGCAAATGGCTAGCGACTAGTATATGTTTCAACGACAGTGTAGCAAATCATGGTATCTGTCGACCACTCGCTTCTTCTCCATCTCGAGCTTGTCCCCTCCTTTCAACGATGCTTCCTCTTCCTCCTCCACCGATGGAGATCCTTAGAGATCGTTCGGCTGATAGATTGAATAGTGTTCGACTGATAGATCGAGTAGTGTTGTGTGAGAGGAAATAAGTTAAGATAAGGCGAGCCGAGGTCAGCCGAACAGACTCGTAACTTCGTCCAACCCATTTTGTTAGAGCAGCGGAGGGTGGTGGCCACAAATGCAGCGGCGGGAGCTATCGCGGCTAGAGGAGGAAAGCGGCGCCATGGCAAAAGGCTCGCTGCTGGTAGGGTAAGAGGCTGGTGCGGGAGCTAGAGCCGAGCGAACGACAAGGTCATGGGCTGTTGTTAGGCTTGAATGAACCACACTACGGTCCTGATGCATGGATAATGTTTTTTAACTACCTACTCCTTCCGTCCCACAATGTTAGCATGAACCATTCAAATTTTCGCATAATGTAAGCATTTGTGCTGTCTCGTGGGTCTCACTTCTAAAAAGGGAAAAGTCCATTTTTTACCATTCAACTTTGGTCAAAGTTTGATTTTGGCTATCGAACTCCAAAACCAAGTATTTTTGGTCATCCAACTATCAAAATCGTTCAAATTTGGTCATGATCTGTTTCGATGGGTGGTTTTAAGTTTTTTATTTATAAGTTAGTCCTTAGATCTTAAAACGATTATTAATTTTTACTCGTACCTCCGATTTAGGTGGATCTTGCGGTCACACGTTCATAACAGTGAACTTTATCTTTTAAAATGTTCTTTATACTATTTTATCTCTATTTGTTATATTATTCTTATATTCTTTTGTAGAAATAACAATATAAGAAAAATAAAAAAATAAACATTTACAAAATAACATGAATAATATTTAAAAGATAAAGCTCATCGTTACAAACGTATGACCACAAGAATAACTTAAATCGGACGTACGAAAAAAATTGTAATCATTTTAAGATATAGGGACTAAAATGTAAATTAAATAGTTCTTTAATCTTAAAATGATTACTATTTTTTCTTTGTATCTTCGTTTTAAGTGATTCTTATGGTAATGTGTTCTTAACGATGAACTAAAACTTTTAAAATGTTATTCGTATTATTTTATAAATGTTTGTTTTATTTTTCTTATATTGTTATTTTTACACAATAACATAAGAATAATATAACAAAAAGTGATAAAATAAAATAAAGAACATTTTAAAAGATAAAACTTACCGTTATGAACACGTGACCACAAGAATCACCTAAATCGGAGGTATAGGGAAAAATTAATAATTATTTTAATATCTAAGGACTAATTGTAAATAAAAAACTTAAAACCACCCATCTAAACAGCCCGATGGCCAAATGTAAACGGTTTTGATAGTTTGATGGCTGAAAATACCCGGTTTTGGAGTTTGATTGTCAAAATCAAACTTTGGCAAAAGTTGAATGGTCAAAAATAGACTTTTTCCCTTCTAAAAAAAATCCCTAATCTCTATCGTCTCCTTCCCAGCCGCACGAGGCCCCTGTAGATCCTGGACCCCCTTCACCACTGGTGTCGCGCCCCTTGGCTACGTGTCATGCTACCATGGCGAGGGCGACGCGCGCCCGCAGCCGCCACCAACGCGACCGGCACTTGGGACCGTGGGCAAGCTCGCCAGGCGCGGCTGTCGCCCACCTCCTGGCTGCCACCGAGCGTTTCAGCCCGGGAGAGAGAAGGCCTACGGGCCACCACAGCGCCGGAGCGGGGCCTACCTACGCCGAAAGAAAAGAGGCCGACGGGCCACCACAGAGTCGCGCCTCCAGACCGCCGGGGAGGCAGACCGCCTCGAGAGCCGCCCCCGCCTCCCTCTCCCTGATGTAGATCCGGGCCCAGGGTTCCCTCTCCCTGATGCGAATCGGCGCCACGATGTCGGGACCACGGTGGCTCCACCAGGCCGCATCTCGGCGATGGGGAGACGAGCGAGCTCCAGCCCAGGGTCACGTGGTGGCGGGTGGGGGCGCAGGCGGTGGCGGAACTCCAACTCCGGCCTGCACTGCCCGGGGGTCCGCGGTGGTAGGTGGGGGCACAGGTGGCGGCAGCCCTCCAGCTCCGGCCTGCTTTGCTCGGGGATCACGCGGCGGCAGGGCCAACTGTTTTTTTACAATTGCCTTTAGGGGCACATGCATACTTTTCACACATTGTTGTTTCTTGCTTTTGAATGCTTGAAATGCTTACATTCCAAGACGGAGGGAATACAAGAAAGAGAAGAGAGTGTTCTAAAGAGAAACAGAAGGGAGTGTTCTAAAGAGGAAGAGGAATCATCCATTGTGCAAGGATCCCGCTTTACTTAATTATCCATTCCAGCATTCTAAAAAGTTATGTTATTTTGAAGACGAACGGACTCCTGCTGCTGTTTGAAACGGCGGTAGGTACCACCATTTCAAACGACGGTATTGGTTTGCAAATTTTTATTTGGCTATATATTTTCAAAAAATCATAAAAAATATAAAAAAACAAGTTTAGAGGCACGACCCGGTCCATCCTCAGCAATTGGCCTTTTGCTCAACTCTATCAGGCGAGTGATCAATGGGCCACACTACAGCCCAGATGGATGCATGGAGAATGTTTTCCCCCTTAGCTACTATTTAGTGGCGTCAACGAATTGGCTTGTAGGATCCGTCTAGTGAGACATTACCCACTAGGGTTTAAATCCTAATGCTCACATCTTTTTCTGAGATTTTCTCAGGATTTACCAGCGTTATGCGTTAAGTGGTAAGCGACATTCCCGTCGACAACGAGGCGTCATTGATGACTTCAAAAATCTTAGATCTGCCGGGTGCTTAACCTTTCAGAGGTACTCATCGAGGTAGAGTTTGTGTACACATGTTCAAAAATGTGAGTATACGTGTGTATTGTGAGTATCTACGTTGTGCTGTGTAATTTAAAAAAAATAGGGACGTCAAATACGAATTTCGACTAGTACGTGCAAGAGAAGAGAGGAATCTGCTGGCTGGCTAGCTCTGACGTGTGCAACGCCTGCTTTGCTTCGTGATCCAGCTTTGAACATACAGGATTGGCGTGTGGATATACACATCCATCCCTCGATGGAGATGTGGCGTCTACTTCAAGTCAATCATGCAACCATTACAGGCCCACATACAGGGGCTAGCTACTTTGAGATATTTCTAAATTAGTTTTTTATATTATTATTATTATTATTGAGTATTATTATTATTATAACAGAGACGTCAAATCTAGATAATTTGTGTGATATGATATCGTAGGTGGTTAATCTAGATAGTTATAACTACATCATAGTATATATGCAGAGTTGCAGACCCTCACAAATATATGTACACTCAATCTTATGAATACAACACAAAACACAATGAACATCTCGACGAGACTCTGAGAGATTTATTAGATCACCTCGAGATTAATGAAGTTATCATTGTCATCTTGCTATCGATGGTTCACATACCTCTCACGTAACTAACTGGCTGGGCAATTACACTTGCATCGGGCCCAATCTAGTAGATGATGTGTGTTGTCGCGTTGCGCCACAATAGCCTGATCGATGATGACCCTATCGAGCTCTTCCAAATATGCTAACCAGTTGAAAATGATAAACAACTACTCCCTCCGTCCCACAAAAAAGTGCAATCCTAGCTTGTGAAAAAAATCCCACAAAAAGTGCAATATTAGAAAATAGATCTAATTAGTTGCCTAATTAAGCAACCAGATCTGATCTGTATGTCAAAACTTACTGCATTTGACTAACAAATGAGGGTATTGAAGTCTTTTCATGCCAACACTAATTTGTCCTAAAAAAAAGTTAGGATTGCATTTTTTTTTGGGACGGAGGGAGTACTAGATGTCAATAATATCTACCTGCAGTGCTGCAACGAGAAAACTTTAGCAACTTACCTCAGATCTGTCAATGCATGTAAAACCGTCTGTAACTTTCCAATAAAAATTGTAATTAAGATCCTGTTTGGACCTCCTCTAACTAAAATTTAGTTGTTCGGATGCCCTTGCTAAACCTTTCTAAATGACAGTGCTACCTTCCATTCACTACGGTCAAACTCTAGGTAGAGAGGATGAGGTTAATGTTGCCTCTAAAAAAAGTTGAGTGGCAATGAATAGTTAATTTGGGAGAACATTTAGGGGTATTTTTGGACTTTGCTTACTGTTAGAAAGTTTTAGCAACTCTCGGATGGCTAATGAGTAAATCATTTTTTGGACTCCGACTACTTAGTTGGATTTGTTTGGATCCAAAGTTGTACTCCCTCCGTTTCATGAAGAGTGCAATCCTAACTTTTGAAAAATTCTCACAAAGAATGCAATCTTAGAAAATAAATCTAATTATCTTCCTAATTAAATGGTCAGATTTGATTTGCATGTAAGTCTTACTGCATTTGGTAAACAAATGAGAGTAAGAGTCTTTTCATGCTACCACTAATCTGTCTAAAAAAACCAGAATTGCAGTCTTTATAGTACAAGAGGAGTATGTTGCTAAACTTTAGCAACTAAACTTAATCTCTGCTTAATACTAGCTAGTGAGAAAATCGAAGACTAAGGGATAGATCATAAATATGCATGCATGTTAACTAAAGCAGGGAGGCTTTTGTTTTGTGAACAAGATCGAGATCTCGTAGAATTGAAAGCTTGACAGCAAGGATGGGAGCAAATCGATCCAGGAATCAGCTTTCATCTAAAGCGGCTTTCACCTAAAGTACAATCGACCGCTGCACCCAATAAAGAGGCGCCAAATGGTTGATGATTGTATCCATCGTATTCGTCTGTAGCCTAGCTTTGCTAGCTACATAGCTCTTCTCTATTGCCTTCTGACTTGACAAGAAAGTAAAAATCATTGCTTCACCTGCAACTGCACGTATGCGCAACCCAAAAATTAAATCTACTTATTACATCTTCCATAACTAATTAAGCCTACCACCATGCATCATGAATTCACACCGGTGGAAAAACGACTTTCGTTCCTACACATTAGTCCCGGTTGAATTTTGGAGCTAAGACTAAAGGTTTTGGGGCGACGTGGCCATGAGTGGTAGGAGAGCTCCGACCCTTTAGTCTCGGTTCAACCTAGACTTTAGTCTAGGTTGGTGTTACGAACCGAGACTAAATGACCCTCCTTTAGTCTCGGTTTGTAACACCAACCTAGACAAAAGGGTCTCGGACCTTTAGTCTAGGTTGGTGTTACGAACCGATACTAAAGGCCCCCCTTTAGTCTCGGTTCGTGTTACGAACTAAGACTAAAGGGTCTCCCACGAGTTACTATAAGAGGATTGCATTCTCTACTCAATCACATGTGTTGTATAGGCGAGATGGTAAGGAAGTTACACGTGAGGCTACAGGTCACGAGTTCGAATCCCCGCACCGCGCACGCGTATATTTCGCGTGAAAAAATCACGTGACTTGTGACGTGCGCGTGTGTTCCAAATTTTTTTTTGACGTTGGCGTGCCCCTCTTCCCCTTTTGTCTCGGTTGGTAATACCAACCGGGACTAAATGCCCTCCTTTAGTCCCGGTTGGTCACCCGGTAAGAAAGGAGGGGGCCTTTCGTCTCTACGTATTAGTCCCGGGTGGGCTTTAGGGACTTAATGCCTTTCCCACCCGGGACGAAATGCCCTTTTTTTCCACCAGTGTCACGAGTCAAACGGCACACAGCACCATACATGCCTTCCATCTTGGTTACGTTCAACAACCTGTTTCTTCATTTTTTTCTCTTTTTTTAAAAAATAAAATAAAAATAAAATAAAAAGAAAATATATATGTTTGAGACATGCGACGAAGGGAGTAAATCCAAAGAACATGGATAGGGATATATTTTTAGAAATAAGCCAAGGTAGTTGTCTTCACTGGTTCTAGCAATCAACTGTACTTAATAGTTTATTGTAGTTGAAAGTTAGCATGAGGCCCAATTAACAAATGCCACCCCTCCACAAACCACTCCTTTTAGCCTGAAATTGTGTGTCCACAACATACCTTTCCGCCACCACTTTTTATTGATAAAGCAAAAGTGGGGTGTGATGAGGAAAACAAGGGTAAAATAAGCATACTATGCTATAAAAATAGACAAAGAATTGCAAGGGAAAGTTCAAAATTAAAGGAGTAGTGTAGGAAAAGGAACCTGCAGGAGAATACAAAACAAAAGCTCAGATTCCTCTCCAAACAGGTCCTATCCCTTTTCCTCCTCTCTTTTCTGTTGTTTTCTCTCTCTAGAAAGACCCCCATCTATCTCTAGAAAGAGAAAGCAGGAGGAGGAGGAGGACAAGCAAAGCTACCGGCCCGGCCGGCCAGACCCTAGCTAAAGATTGACCTGAGACTCTGCATAATAAGGTCGAGAATTTGCTGCTGCAAGATGTCTCCTGGATCCTAGAAGAAGTTGTGTTGTGTATATGCTCAAGCAAGCCAAGAAGAAGCATGATGGGTGGAGGAGAATTCAAGAGCTCTTTGCTGCAGCAGATGATGTGGAGTGGTGGTACAGACAGCAAGAATATGATGAGTAGTTTGATGCCTTGTGCCGAGGAGGAGCAAGAGGCATCCAACAAGATGCCTCCCTTATCTTCACCTTCCATGCTCCTCCCCCAGCACCTCCTTCAAATCTCTTGTGGTGGTCTGCCTCCTGAGGTGAACGGCGCTGCGACTTCTTCTTCTCTTGCAAGCAGTGATCTGCAGCATGATGGGCGGGAGAGCAACTTGCCGGAGTCATGGAGCCAGCTGCTTCTGTATATACTTCTCTCTATCTCCACCCTGCATATATGCATTCTGTAATTTTTCTTTGGCTTTGTGTGATGGTAGATGGGATGGAGTCTTTGAATTCATGCGAATTTCCAATAAATTATTAGTGATAATATAAATTGTTTACTAACGTACAATCACTCGCATGTCTCTGCAAACCACAAATAAATTTGCAGTGGGGGTTTAGTTGGAGATCATGAGAGATACAGCGCTGCCACAGCTCTACTGTCAAAAGGATTAGAGGAGGGACCTATGCCTCATCAGGGTTCTGCAGCAGCTTACAATTTCTATGGCCATGGTGGTGGTGGTGGTGAGGACATCCAGACATCGGGGACCAACAAATCTCAGGTGAGCCAGATGCTCTCGGCGTCCTCTCCTAGGTCATGCATCACCACAAGCCTCGGCAGCAACATGCTAGATTTCTCAAACAGCACAGTGCAGGCACCCGAGGTGAAGAATCATCACTCCGACAACTCTTCTGAGGTAATTTAAGGAAAACTTACAGGAAAATTGCATCTTCATTGAGAAATGGGATACTGAGATCCTTTTCTCTTGGATAAAAGCCACATGCATATGCATGTGCCCCTTGCCAAATTCACACTTTATGTTTCTGAAACTCATGTTCCAAAGTCTCAATGATTTTTGGATCTTAATTCATGATAGTTTGGCAAAAAGGTGTAAGATCCACTTTAGTACAAGGCATGCATGCTTAATGTTAAATTTTGCATAATGTTCCACGGGCAACTGAATTCACGGTAGTTAATTGCTGAGCTTATTCATTTGGTCTTTATTTTTAAAATTTTTGATTCAGGGTAACAGCACTGCAAGTGGTTCAGCTCCAAAGAAGAAGGCTAGGGTTCAAACCTCTTCCTCAGCCCAATCTACTCTAAAGGTTTCTTCATCTCTCTGCTGGAGTGTGTTTAATTTTCCCAATAATTTATTTGTTCATTCATGCGATCTGAGGCTCTCACTGATCCCCTCCTCGAGACATGCATGTATATGGCCATGTTTGGATTGTAGGTGTTAGTGTTAGTGTTAATGGTAGTTTTTAACACCTCCAAACTAACACTAAACAAACTAACACCTTGGATGTTTGGATGGGGGTGTTAGTTTGCATTTAAAGTAACTTTTCCAATCATTTGAGGATACAGGTGTGGGAGAGGGAGAGAGAGAAAAAAGTAAATTTGAGTGGGGTCCACCAAAACTAACACTAATTACCACCTCTTGGAGGGGTTAGTTTTTTGGGGTTGTTAGTCCCAACTAACACCAAACTAACACATATGTTTGGCTCCAAACTAACACTAACACCCCCATCCAAACATGGCCTATATGTATAACCATATGAACCTTATGTTGCATGCAGAAGTACGAATATTATAGTACATATACAAATTAACAATGACTTGCCAATTAAGGAGATTATCCATATTGAGTTATCAGTTTATCACCTTGTTTTGTTTGTTTTTGGAGTAATTAATCCTTTACTTGTTTGTTTCAGGTAAGAAAGGAGAGGCTTGGGGATAGAATAACAGCACTTCACCAGATAGTATCCCCATTTGGAAAGGTACACATCAGCTTACAAATTAGCTAGTAATAAATAGTACAAGGCTACAAGGCCGGTAACACTGCATGCATATATGTTGAGAGAGACAAAACAACGCATGCATGCAAGGTAACACTGCATGATTGATTGTGCATGTCTTCTGTAGCAGATGGTTTTAACGGTTTGTATGGTTTTACCGACCGGTGGTTCTGCAAATGTGTTCTTTTGCCCATGCATGCATGCTCCCTCTTGCGTTCTTTTGATCAGATGCAAAGCTTCTTTCATTCACTTTTTTAGGAGTCGTGTGATCAATGACAGTAAAGTAATCCCTGACATACATGCATACATGTTCCTTTTTTTTGCAGACTGACACTGCCTCTGTACTACAGGAGACTATTGGCTACATTAGGTTCCTCCTGGGTCAAATTGAGGTCCAACCCCTTTCATTAGTTAATCCTGTCTATTTACATTAATTCTCTTCATCTATCCTGCTTTCTGAATTTAAATTAGATATATATGCATATGATGTTCATTCAGTTCTCCTGTCTACATCCATCCTTTGGGAATTTAGATATATGCATATATTCAGTTCTCAGAATGTCATCACCAGTATAGCAAATGTCGTCGATATTTAAGAGGATCACAATAATAACACTTGTGCAAATCCATGATCGCTAGCTAAAGGCTAAAGCAGTTTATGGTTAACAATTAAGCAGCATTTTGAGAATATCTTCTAGAATTAGTATAGTAGCTTAATAAGCATGTTTTTTTTTCATTCATTCGTGAAGTACGAAGTAAAATTTTGGTGGGATTTATAAATGTGCCAAAAAAAAGAGCACAAATGCATGCGAGCAGGTGAAAAGACAAACTGAGGACACGTGTGGGACCGGTGTAAGAGCACGCCGTTAAAGCCCATGCATGGGCAAGTTGCAGCACGCGTTGTACTGCAAATTGCATCGCCTGCATGCATGCTGTCGTCTTCTGTTGTTGTGTGCATGCATGCAGTTTCATTCATTCAGGCGCTATTCTAATTGCTATGCGATGCGATGCGCTGCGCTGCTTCTTCTCCATTCTCCTCCATTTCCACTACTGGCCTCTTGTTCATTCTCTGCATATGCTGCGTGTTTGCAGGTTCTCAGCTTCCCGTACTTGGGCGGCCATGGCAACGACGGAAGCTCCTCCAATACTATGCAACAACACACCGTATTAGCAAGTGTAAGTCTCATTAATAATTCTCACTCTCTCTCTTTCATCATATATCGTAAGTGTGCACAGGACTGATGAGCGTTAAGAGATGCGCCATATAGCTACGCACGTGCAAATAAAGGTGTTCTAAATTAAAAATGAAAACCAGCTTTGACACACACACTACTCTCACTTTGATCGACACTTTAGGTACCTGGAGATGATAGGGTTAGCAAGGCCAGGCACTGTTCAGATCTCATCTTACATGAGCAGGTGGGGGAATTTGAAGCTTTTTAGTAGCATCCTTTATTTAGGGTGCGTTTGGCACGGCTCTGGCTGCGGCTGTGGCGGCTCCGGCTGTGACTGTACTGGTGGAGTGGATTCTTCGGTGGAGCTGAATCCGTTTTGGAAAAACGTTTGACAAAACAGTTTCTCCTGACTGTGTAAGGTGGATAAGATGGTGAAAAGTCCATAATACCCTTCTCTTTTCTTTTTTTATTTTTTATTTCCTTCTTTTATTTTTTTATTTTTTATTTCCTTCTTTTATTTTTTATTTTCATTTTCTTCTCAATTTTTTCTTTTTCCCTTTTTTCCCTCTCTCTTTTCTTCTTATCCCCTTTCCTCCTCCATTCCTTATCCACCCGTGCATCTCCCCCGGCTGCCTCTCCATCGCCTCCGCCGCCGCCACCTCCCCTGTGGCCGCCGCTCTCTCCCCGCACCGGCAGGGCTCCACCTCCGCTGCGCCAGCAGAGCTCACCGCTTGCCGCCGGCCATCTCCATCCGCGGCCCGGAACTCGCTGCCAGCCATCTCCACCGGCGCCCTGGAGCCCGAGCGCCCGCCGCCGGCCATCTTCTTCGCGGCGCTGCCTACGACCGCCGCCGGATGCCTCCTCCTCGCGCCGCCCTCCCCTGCTCCGCCGACAGGCCGGCGAGTCGCGCGGCCCCAACCTCCCCCTGCTCCGTCGAAGGGCCGGGAAGTCGCGCCGCCCTCCCCCTGCTCCGCCGATGGCCAGCGAGCCGCGCGGCCCCAACCTGGCAACCTCCCATGCTCCGTCGACGGGGTCGCTCCGGTGTGGAATGGATGGAAGGGAGCGGTGGCAATTTGGTTGTAAATAGAGTGAAGTTCAGGGGCAATTCGTAACACCTTTCCCTAAAACGCGGAGGGAGCCGGGGGGGAGCTAGTATTTTCGGCTCCGCGCGCGAGAAAAGGCTCCAGAGAGCGGTTTTTACGGCGGCTTCCGTGGCGGAGCTGTTTTCATCGGGTCTTTGGTAGGGATTCTCCAAAAAACGGCTCCCAAGCCGGAGCAGAATCCCTACCAAAGGGACCTTTAACTAGGAATTTGCTTGTTTTAGTTCTGAAAGGCCCCGGCGGCTTTATGAAATGGAACCCCCATCTGTTCAATTTTACCTATCTATACTCCATACTAGCACCTGGTATGGTACACCGTAAAAAATCCAATAAAAAGAGGACCCGCTAGGCAATCTGGTAGTCCAATTAATAGCAATTTGGTAGTCTACAATTAATAATGCCACATTAATTAATAGCATTTGACAGGCACATGTCAAAGGCTATATGTATCTGAAAAAGTCGAGAACAAATTGTAATCTGAGATGATAGTATCAACGGCCAGCTTATTTAGGTCATGTTTGATTTTCATAAGTCACTTGACTTATTAAGTCAGTGACTTATAAGTCAAGTGGATTTAAAATAGTTTGTTTGACTTATAAGCCAGTGAGTAGGAGAGGAAAAAATGACTTAAGCAATTTTAAGTAGAAATAGAGCAACTTATGAACTTATAAGTTAGGAAACTTATGGAGCAAATAAGTGTCAGAGCTGTTTGGCTCCGATAAGTGACTCATTTGCACTTTTTACACTAAGTGAGATGATTTAGGGAAACCAAACAGGGCCTAGCCGGCCGGGCGTGCATGTGATTGAATGATAGTATAAGCTGATTGCTAGCAGATAAGAAAGTAATAACAATGGCATCATTCACGATACCAGATGGTTTGAGCTCACCTTTTTTTGCACGCCTGTACGTGCAATGCAAGCTGACAGATGGATGCAGCCGTAAGCTGCACTGCTGTCGCTGTGTTGTGGGACCGGCGCCAGATCGATGTGCCATTGCGTATGCATGAATTTCATTATGATTGTTCATTACTAGTTCGTTCATTCCTGATATATTTATGATCTCTGTGATTATATGTTTCTGAACTTGCTTGCAATCCACAACAAACATCATGAGTTTGGCACCTTACATATATAGCACTAGTAGTGCAGTGATTAAGTTTTCTTCAATGTCTGGTGACACGCGTGGTTAATTATATATATTGCACATATACATACATGCAGTTGCTAAACCACCACAGCACTAGCAATGGCACGGTAGAAGCTGAAGGCCCCACCGAGCAGGTAAAATATATACTTCATTAATTAATTCCTCTGAAGTTGCAAAACCACAGCACTAGTACATGAGTTTGGATACAGCACAGGATTATTAGGGCCTGCCTCATCAAGTATTTCAACTTAATTTGCATGCATATATATACTACGTACATGCGCAGGACGAGGAGGGAGATGTTGGTGACGAGGGCAAGAAGGGTCTGAGGAGCAGAGGGCTGTGCCTGGTGCCGGTGTCGTGCACGTCGCACCTGGCCGGCGACGACAACGCCGCCTCCGACTTCTGGGCGGTGGCCGCCGCGCCACCGCCTCCGCCGCCGCCGATCAGCAGCATCATCTGGCGATAGGCCGCCGGACCATATCGATCATACTACACCGACGACGCCGCATGCATGGATATCTCCGGCGACGGATTATATTCTCCGCCGCCGTCCATTTGCATGCATTATTACTATCGATCTCTTTAAATTCGTTGAGTTTTGGTTGCTGCTTGCTAGCTTCATATATCATGTGTTGTGATTCTTCTCAGATCACCATGCGTGGAGCTAGCTACCAGCTACCACCAGCTGTATACCGATGAATTGATCAGTATAGATATACGCGTGCGTGCGTATATACGTACGTATAGGTGTACATGCGTACGTGTAGGGTTGAGATGATGATGATTGCGCACATGCATATCATCAGGAGCCGTCATTCTGTCGCAGCTGCACGCATGCAGTGTGTAATTAAGCAGCTAGGCTGATTGCTCTTGATGGTATGCGTATATATGTATATGTACACTATATATACCTTTTTTTATATACATGTATATGTGTGGGCTGTGACTAGCTGCCCCTGTGTACGTACGTACCTTTTCAAGAGTTATGCTGTTGGTCTCTCTGCAGGGGCAGCTACGTTTTTTTTTATCTTGGTGTTTTGCAGACTGTTGCGGTTGCTGATGTCTGTCTACCCGTGGGCTGACATTAGTTTGTGTGTTGTGGACTGAACAGTTCAGCCCAATAATGTAATAGATACCTACTTTACAGGCTGACTCAGATGGCTTGTGAGGCCCGACCACCAAGGCCCCTTGCCCACTTGGTGAGCGGCTGAAACTGCACCCACCCCGTCGTGCGTGCTCTTGTTTAGGCGGTTGGGTTCCTAGTCCGTCCACATCCATCCATGCAGCAGCGTGTGTACCAAGGATATATTTGAGGGCTCATCTCTGTACTACGTAAATATCTAGATATTTTAAATAAAAACAACCCTACAAATGAATTTTGGCCTTCTTCATGTTGCTCATGATCTAGTCATGCACCGGATTTGCACGTCCCACTCATTTTTATGAACGTCACTACCTTCATGATCAATGTGCCTCACCGGGCTATGGCCGTCCTCTCAAATGCGTGTTAAGATACTCAAAGTGAGCCCGACAGAGCTCCCCCTACCTTCTCATCTTAAAACTCTAGCGAGCACCTTCAGTTCGATCTCATCTTAAAACACTGGCAATCACCTTCCTCCTGTTCGTCACTGCTCGTCTGGCTTGTCGGTATTGACTACTCGCAACCAAATCTTTCCCAAGAGAACATCCGCAAGAGTGTCCAATATTTTCACTTCTAATAATACTAGATTGACACCTCCCAAAAAGATTTTTGGCATAGAAAATATCTCTTCTTCCTTGATAACCGTAACTTTCTTTTGAAAAATCTTCCACACCATCCTTAATGCTCCCACCAATTAAAATGTTTTTTCTCTCTCCCATCAGACATATCATGTTCCCAAGAAATTATAAATCCTTGGAATTCCATAGTTTAAATGGTGAGGTTGTCCTTGAAGGTCAAGGAAGTCAACATATATTATTTTAGAGTAAAAAATAGAGAGATGATCAAAATTATGAATATAAAAGTTTAAAGCATAATTAGGAGTTCAAAGTTCCCATGATTGACTAGTAGAAGAATAATAATAATATGATCACACTCACAACTAAGAGAGGGAGGAAGCCTTCGTAGTAGAACTTTGAGCTGCGTTGGTGCAGATTTGTTGAGTTTACATTGTCATGGTATCTTTGAACCTCAGTCATCACATTGGTTAAAACCATATCAGCCCAATCATATATTTCAATCTTAGAGATGTCAAGGAGTGAATAAAAAATTTTACTTGACAACAATTATCTTTTCAGGAAAAAGCATAGAAGAAATAACTAATAGCATGAATGATCTCATGAAGCTGACTTCATCATGGTTATTTCTGATCAATTCTTCACACTTGCTTATTGGAAACATTTTACCTCAATGTACTGCTTCTTGATTTCATTAACTGCATCCCAGACCTCTTTGTTGCTACTTTTTGTAACTACTTACTCATTGCCTCTAGGAATGCTAAGGACTTTGCTAACCATGGACTTGTTAATAGAAACTCCACTAATAATTTGAGAGGAACTAGGACATGTGTGACTCATAATCCATTCCAAGAAACAGTTAGGAACAATAATCCTTGAGACTTGTAGCAAGTTTTGAAAGCCATATTTAGAGATAAAACCCTTCTGTTTTCTGTCTAGTTTTTGAACAACTTTCTACACTCAAAATGAAGAAAACATGAGATCAAATCTGCATTTTACCTATGACAGTATGAATTAAGTAAGGATGTTAGAAACATGAATAGCATAATAATAACTCAACTATCATTGTATAAAAAGCAGGTTAGCATAAAAAGGGACACAACCAAGTTCAAGGGAAATATATAAAATAGTTGACTCGTAATTAAGCTGCACACCACTGTGGCAAAATTAAAAGAGTGAGCAAAAAAAAACAAACCTTAACATTCTGGGGCTGATTCAAGTTGCTCTGTCCACCACGAGAGAGTTGCTTAGATTTAGATATCTTCGTACGATGAGCAACCATTTTCCTACATGGGGCCATTTTTCGTACATCTGAAAAACAAATGTTGGAAAAATAATTTAGATAAAAGGAATGAACAAAGCAACTTAACTTGATAGTGTCGGGTAAAACTCTATCATACAAGGAAAAATAATTTAGAACTCTATCATAAAAGGTAGAGATGGCAAAACTAAACTATATTGATCGATATCAAGAAATGTTGGTGTCTTTAAAATTATATAGAAAAATTGTTGGCCAACATCAACAAATGTTGGTATCACTGAAAAACAAGTTAAACGGAACAAAAGGTTGTACACATGAAGAAAATGTTGGTCGAATATAAAGAAAAATGTTGATGAGTGCACTAGGAATATCTTATTTCTATGACAAAAAAGTCAATACCAGAGCACATAGAAGATACTATCTGATGCATTTTAGAGCTGCATATGGCATGTTATTACTATTTTAGAGTTGCATTGATAGACATATGCCTTGTTTTATCTTACTATTAACAGTTAGCAGCTCTTATTTTAGAGCTGCGCATGGCATGTTATTAGGAAAATAAAAGAGACAAGTCCTGAAACTTGTGAGGAGAAAGAAAAACATCCTATAATCAATTGGATGCATTCAATTGAAATTGAAAAGAATGACACTGGGTCTAAATGAACTAGTGTATCAATTCATGAGTTGGGAATACTATTGGGAGGATTGGGAACATGTTGTGAAGCTAATGACATTTACAAAATATTCCACCAAAAATAGAAGTATTCTGACAATAACTCCAACAAGAAAAGAAATGAATAACATCACTTGATAAACAAGCCAATCAACTAGAGTTCATACTGATTATAGATTAATTCATCCACCATTGTCTGTAACAGGAAGTAGGGAAGCATATTAGATTTACAGGGAAGGAGCAAAACTTATTCATCCAAAACATGGAGCAGTCCACAGGTGATGGAGGAGACAAATCCCCTTAGGACAGAAAGGGGAAATTCCGCCCGACTAAACCCTAATGCCGCCTCCACGATGAACCAAGCAAAGAAAGCTCCCGGGAGGCAATTACTACGGTCGCCGGTGAAGAATCCCCGACGACCCCCCTCCTAATCGAGTTGAGAGAAGTGAGACGGCGACAAAGTGAGACGGTAGTGAAGCAAATCAGTGTACTCACCTCCGCAATGCCCACGGCCGGCGAAACCAACGAGAAAATAGCCCCCGCGGTCGAATCTCAGCGTGTGTCAACGTAGAACCCACGTGGAGACGTGAACGCCTCAGATGAGCGCGCCGATGGAGAAGCGCCGCCGCCTTGTCCTCGAGACGCACGGCGGGAGAGAGAAAGTGGCAGCAACTCGTGAGCTAACTATGGATGTAACGGAACAGAACGAGGAAAAAATTCTAAGCAACTACACCTGGGAGATCGGACGGTGAAGAGATGCTGCACGAATCACTACATCAGAAGTTTCAAGTCATTTCTATCTTCCGAAAGATATATAGGAATCCTTGGGGTAGCTACGCATTAATTTTTTCGATCTTGGTGTTTTCCAGACTGTTGTTGCGGTTGTTGATGTCTGTCTACCGTGGGCCGACATTAGTTTGTGCTGTGGATTGAACAGTTCAGCCCAATAATGTAATAGATATCTACTTTACAGGCTAACCCAGATGGCCCATGAGGCCCGACCGCCAAGGCCTCTTTGTGAGCGACTGAAACTGAACCCATCCACCCACCCCATCGTGCGTGCTCTTGTCGAGACGGTTGGGTTCCTAGTCTGTCCGTCCATGCAGCAGCGCGTACCAAGGATATATTTGAGGGGCCATCTCTATACTACGTAAATATCTAGATATTTAAAATAAACACAACTCTATAAATGAATTTTGGCCTTCTTCTCATGCTGCTCATGATCTAGTCATGCACTGGATTTGCACGTCCCACTCATTTTATGAATTTCACTACCTTCATGATCAATGTAACTCACTGGGCTATGGACGTCCTCTCAAATGCATGTTAAGATACTCAAAGTGAGCCCGACAGAGCTCCCCCTACCTTCTCATCTTAAAATGCTAGCGAGCACCTTCAGTTCGATCTCATCTGAAAACTCTGGCAATCACCTTCCTCCCGTTCCTCACTACTCCTCTAGCTTGTTGGTACTGACTACTCACAACCAAATCTTTCCTTAAAGAACATATGCAAGAGTGTCCAATATTTTCACTTCTAATAATACTGGATTGCCACCTCCCAAAAAGATCTTTGGCATAGAAAATACCTCTTCTTCCTTGATAGCCTTAACTTTTTTTTGAAACATCTTCCACACCATCCTTAATGCTCCAACCAATTAAAATGATTTTTCTCTTCTCCCATCAAACATACCATTTTCTCAAGAATTATTACAATGAGAACATCAACAGCAACTCGGAGGCCATAGTCACTACTAGAAAACCAAACTTCTATGACGATAATGCTCATGACGAGGAGAAATATTGTCATACAATGTGTCATAATATGACGCTATGCTAGAAAGGGTCATAAAGTTAGGACGGGCTAAACTATATATGACGCTCATTATTCTTTCATCACATATAGGTACACATGATCGTCATAAAATATGGTTACCATGTATCGAACTGGCTGGGGCGAATTTGTGACGATAAGTGGTCTTTATTTGACGTCAATGGGGTGTCACTGAATGTTTGTAGAAGTATTGTCACACCCTGAAATTTCCAATTTCAGGATGTGAATAGAGAGAATAATTAAATAACAATTTTCACATAATTTTAAAAACTTTTCTAACATTTATTACAGGAAATACAGTATAGGAAAAAAGCTTTTGTTTGTTTTTCTAATTAAAGAAAATGATTGTGTGAGTGTTGCATTCATGTCGATGCATTTGGGTGTTTATGAGTGCAAAAGGTTTTGAAATGCATTTAGATGCTAACCAACTCCTTCTGAGAATTTTCCAGCTTTTTCTGGAATTTATTATCATTTTTCTTGATCTATTTATATTTATTAGCAGGCTCTAAAATCCTTTTTCATGAGCTCCAAATATTTTATTAGGATTGTTCGTGCTCCAATCTGGCTCTGGGAATTTTCCTGGAATTTTTGGAATTTTCTGAGTATTTTTCGTGCCTCTAAAGCATTTTCTAGATTTTTCTGAAATTGTTTTTGCACTGAAAATGATTTCGGAAATTAAATCTAAATCTTTTCATTTTCTTTCGGGCCGAGCCCGTAGGCCCGACCTGGTCCGCTCCGGTCCAGCCTCAGGCCCGGTCAGGCCCGTCGGCCGAAACAGGGACACGGCCATTCCCAGGCCACCGCCGCCTCTTGGCGTGCGTGCCCGCCAGGGCCAGCTTCCGCGCCGTATAAAAGCTTGGAGCCCGAGCCCCCCACGCGCCCTAGCTGCTTCCTCCATCGCCCTTGTGCGCGCCGCCTCGCCGCTGCACAGCGCCGCCGCGCTGCCATGCCGGAGTTGAGACCGGCGGCCGCTGCTTCGATTTGTTGCGGGGGAGCGCCGACGGAGCGAGCCGCGATCACCAGGAGCTCCAAGACGTCAAGCCGCGCACCCGATGCTTCCTCCCGTAGCTGGAGGGCCACCAGGGTGCCGCCGTGGCCTGAGCCGAGCTGCAGGCCGCCGCCGTCCGCCGCCCGATTCGCCGGACGTGGACGCAGTCGGAGCACGTCAATGCCACCACGAGCATCCCCAAGCCGAGCCGCATCTCCTCCGCCGCCTGTTCCCGTCGCAAGCCAAGCACCGGTGCGCCGCCGCGGATTGAATCCGAACCGGCCGCGGTCCGCCGTCCATCTCCGGGTTCCGGCCGTTCCCCTCCGTCTCCATCGCCGGTGAGAACCCCCCTGTTCTCCCCTGCCTCTCCTCCACCCCATGCGCCAGCCCGCTGACCAACTATTTGGGCCCAAAGTTTTTCTCTTTTTCTCTTCATGACGTCTCGTTGGCTGTTGCATGCGGATGGAACTCGCTCGTCACGTCCTCCAGCTCGTTGAGTCCGACCCAAGCAGGACTCGAGTTCGTGCACCGGCCGCCTCGCTACCCTATTGTTTCGCGTCTATAAAAGCACCGTCCAAACCTTCAAGACCCCCTGTTGCCATCAATCTCCTGACCGCCTCGCCCCTTCCAGCGCAAGCGCAGTCGCCGTCCGAGCTAGCCATGAGCAGAGCTGCCGTCGAAACATGGCCGCTCGCTTCCACCGTGGACAAGTCCCGCAGGAGCACATCGACACCATTGCTAGGACGGGACGAATCTCTACCTCCGATTGCCACGTCCGCTCCACCCTCGAGCACTGCCGGCAGAAGCCTTCCAGGGCAGAGAACGCCGTACGTCGCGGCGTGCGTGCAGACCAAGCTGCCAGAGTTCGCCATGATGGACGCTGCTGGATCAAACGGACACCACCACAACGATCGCCGCCTCTAAGAGTTTCACCGGGCCGGGGACTCACAATGATCTCACTCGTGATCAGCCACCGTCTCGATCTGCTATCCGAGCACGTCCGCAGCCCTCTTCGTCCAGTTCGATCTTCGCTGTCGCCGTTCGTCTGTCGTCATTGTTGGCCGTAGCCATACGTGAGCATACCATCATGTTTCTCGTTCAACTTTCTTCCTGTTTTGCTGCTCACCCGTATCCCGGCCTGCCCGGTGCCTTGCAGCGCTGCCGTCTGTTCTTGGCAACAACTACAAGGTGTACTACTCTGTACGTGCATGTGCTCCAGCGATGGCCGTAAGCGCCAGGGAGAAGCACGGCCACTACCAGCACCTCAACGCCGTCGTCGTTGCTACATGCCACCTTGGCCACCACTACTCTGTACGAGCTTGTCGTCGACGCCACTGGCGAACCTCCATCCGTCCCTCTCTCACTGGTCATCACTGGTCAATGCAAACCAACAGCACCATGCATGTATCTATGTATATGACCATGTACATCAATTCCCTATTGCCGTATTCTTTTATTGTTTAAGCACTTTGTGATTGAGCAATAATTCAGCAATAGCTCATTCCTAAAATATACCTTGTCTACCAAACCGTGTAAGCCTATCACCAGAGAGGTGCTTATTATCTACCTATACATGTCCATCTCTGACTCTAATCCATGCATGCATCAATGTATCAGTATGCATATATGACTATACGAGGAAAGACCTTCCTTGCCTCAATGTCTTAATGTTTTACTATCCAAGTGTCCTGCCGATGTCATGTTTACATCAAGCTGGTTCTCATCATGTTAGAACCAATTTATTTATTCTTTTAATTTTCCTTTCATGATTATTATCTCATGGTGACATCATCCATACATCATGTTCTAGTAGATACCCTTTCCATCATAAAACCCATATCTTATTCAATTAAATCCGGTTTTCAATAGTTCTTTCTCCCACGTGTTCATCTTAATGTATAGATTAGTTTAGTGCCCCTTTTCAATACGTTTTATGATGATTGGTGTACTATTTTTAATATTTTCATTTATTTTCTTGTATGTGTGTGCTTTGGATATTTTGCTTTGGATGATCGATGCGAGTAAAATGAACATAGTTCGAGAGCATTGAAGAGCTTGAAGGTGAAGACACTCTGAGCAACAACATTACTTTGGTTAAAGGCAAGTGTGTCCTTATTCTTTTGTCCCAATAACTTTATTAATCACATTGCATATGCTCTGCATTAAATTTGATGGGTCCTATTAAGGTTTGCCTAGTTTTATTATCATTCCTTGACAACCTGGGTTTATCTTTCTATTGGGTAGCTATGCTTAGCTGCTATACCTTGGGTTATGGTGGTTTTAATGAACATTAATGATGAACATGTTTTACTTTTATGCTATACCTCTGGTTAAAACAAGATCAACATGCTTAATTGGAACATGGAGCGATTACCCAGGACAACAGTGCAACCACAAGGACTAAATGACTCTGGTCTTGGCTAATTAATTAGGGACTCTGATTAGAAGTGGCCTTACCTGATAAGGACAAGGGGCGGCAGTATTGTGGGGTATGGACTCGCTCTAGCGGGGAGTTGGGCTTTGCTAAGACATGGTATCCGCTAGGGGACTTTATACCTTGCTAACTGATCCGATAACCTTGTGGGTTGCAACTTTCTAGGGAAACTTTGTAAAGGCCTCGTAGTGTCCCTATGCAATCACACCTCAGTAGTGTGGTATGATGCTTGGCCGGCATCGCATGGTTGGGTTCAAAGTTCTTCAGGACTTTTACGTGACTTGTGGGTAAAGATGTGCCACCTCTGCAGAGTGTAAAACTAACTGGTTAGCCGTGCTCACGGTTACGAGCAGCCTGGACCCTCACATGATAATTGAACTTGAAGATGGACTTAATCATTGTTATGGTTATGTTAGCCATATGCTTATGGCGTATCTCTTTATGTTAATTGTGGGTTGGTATATACTTATACTTTATTAGTAAACAAGTGCTAATAAAATTTGACCAACTAAAAGTGCTTAATGCAGTCAACCTGTCAGCCTTCCCTTGTTAAGCCTTTGCATTCATACTTTCCCCACCCTTGCTGAGTACGACATGTGCTCACCCTTGCTATAAACAATGTTGCTCAGAAAGAGGAAGCTGCTATGGAGTTTGCATTTTGGACTCAATTGGTAATGTTGGACTCAATTTTTGGATATTATATTATTGAAAATGCTAGCTCTAAGGCCGCCTATCTATACTATAAAGACCGAATAATTTGAAAAACCTTTTCTCACCCAAATTGGACCCACCATACCCCTCACGTTGGACCCACCTGTCAATTAATTAGGATGATGGATAAGGTGGTAGACCCATAAAATCGCATTTTGGAGAGTGTTTCTGCCAAAATCATAATATTTTTGTCACCACGACGTTTCTTACCCACCCTCGTATACCCACTGGTTGGCCCACAAACCTGGCGATCCCTGTTCTATAGATGAGGGGCCTTCTCTCAGCTTTTGCCAGCCTCTGCCTGCGATACCCGTCCGCCACCGCCGCACCCGCCTGCTGCTTGTGACCGCCCTCACCACCGCTGCGAGGCCTGAACTGGGACTGACGTGGTGTCAGTGCCGGCGGCGGAGCGATTTTGACGATGCGCTCCATATACTGGACGACATCCGCAACCCTGACTCCTCCCGGAGGCCGCACTGCCGTACCCCTTGCGCAGTCCCCTGAGGTACTCTGAAGTCATACGGGATGGGATCGAAGCAGAACGATTCGTGATACGTGGAAGGAACAAAGCTTGGATCGTCGTCTTGCTTGCTAGCGGAACATGAATCGCTTACCTCATCCTTGGTCACCTGGAGCGCTAGAAGATGAATTGAAACAGCAGCCTAGCCAGGCGACACCGTGATCTTCGATTCCACTAGGGCCAGTGAAGGATTTGTAACGGGAAGCATTCAAATGTGAGGAAAAATGATAGAGGAAGCTAGATGAATGAAGAGATGAGTACTAACTCACCACATCAGGAGGATTTGGGCGACAGCAATGGAGTTGCCGGCGGCAGCTGCCCTCGAGCTCCTGTAATAAACAGATAAGGAGTCAACGGTAGGAGGTGAGGGTGCAAAAGTGGATTGGGCTGATGGGCTCTGTATTAACGGGCCTTTGGGTTAGATAGCCTATTACTGATTTTATTTATTACTTTTAGTATATAATATTCCTCTCAAAAAAAACTTTTAGTATATAATATACATATTTATACACTTTAATATATATTTGTTGTATAGTTGTGTCCTTAATTTTGAAAAATATCGACTATAACATCCCGAATTAATATGGTTCACGTTTGGTATATACCCATTTCGTTCCAAATATTTACAGATCAATGTACCAGGCACGTGCGTGTCGCACCTTACCGTATTAAGCTTTGTGAATAAAGAGAGCAGTACACTTTGTTATGATGGGTGAATAGTGATAATTTGTCAAACTAAATAGGGCCTTACTTTGGAAGTGACCATGTAGTCATACACCAAAACTGCCTATCACATGCACTATTGGTTCATGAGGGTGGGAAACCTTATTGGCTCGTGAGAGGGCGAGACCGTTTCCTTCTAATAACTTTTCAATTTACAATTTTAAAAACTTCTTAATTTCAATATTAAATACTTTAATAATAAAATTATATATAAAACGTGCGTGTCGCACGTGCCTCTATTGCTAGTACTCTAAATGACCCTAATCCGAACTAAAGGTGGATATCACTGAGAAGGAAACAAAAATCTTAGAATTGTGGGGCTCAAAATAAAAATTCAGACATAAGCAATAAGAAATCCACATGATGTGTACATAATATATAATTCGGTATCTTGATGGACCCACCTCCACCATCCTATAATTGATCTTTATTACTCTGTCTGATGGATGCAGCTAAGAAGATCGCCGGCCTCCAAATCTTGTAGGATCTCAGCAATCGTACATCTGTGGGTTAGTTAATTGGTTCTATTTTCCCACGCAAGCAAAGAAATAAAATGTTCGCGACTTTGTCTGGTTATTATTCAAGTAATGATCACAACTTGATATCTGTTTGTATGTGATTAGCTACTTAAATTTCATTTCTCTTTGGTTGGCCATACGCCGAGCAGCTGAGGCACTAGAAAAAACGGATCAGGCCCAATATATATCGTCTACTATCGATAGATAGATGGATGGATAGATAGATAGATGGATGGATGGCGTTCACTTGTTTTTCTCTACCGTAGATGCGGTAATAGAGTGTGCCCACAAGAAGCTTGAAATGCTCTGTTACATATACCCTGGCTGGCTAGCTGTTATTTGCTCAAATGCTCAACACAGGATGAAGCCGAGAGCTAGGGACAAACCGTGAAAGCAAACCTTTGCACATGTTGTACACATGTTCATTTTTGGCCAAGGATCCGAGTTGTCGTTTTTGGCCCAACACCACCCCCCTTCGCCGCAGGCAGGCTGGCAGGAGCCTCACCACCGTTCACATGCACATCCAACAGATATGCACGTACCACAACATGACAAGACACAGATACATGGCCGTGTGCGTGGTCCTGGGCTCTGGTACGGTGTCACAAACGTAACGGTGCACCCTGCGCGCGCGTGCGTTATCCCATGCGTGCATCCGGCCCAGGCAAGCCGCACACATCTATTTCGTCTTCAGGGCGCGCGCGTATTATAAAGGAGCAAAGGCGTTGAGGGAGAAGAGAATCATATCAGTGCAGCACGTGTACGCGACGATGGCAGCAGTGACGATGACGCCGCAGGCTGTGGCGGTGGCGGTGCTCATCATGGTCGCGGCGGCGGCGACGCCGGCGGCGGGGTTCATCTCCGCCAAGACGTGGCGAGCCGTGCGCCGGGCGAACCGGGCCGGCGCGCCCTTCGTGGGGCTCGTCGTGCCCAACGCCTACGAAATGGAGCCCGTCCTCAATTCCCCGAGCTTCAAGCCCAGCGAGGACATACCCATCTTGGACGTCCAAGGTAGTATTTCCATGCATGCATCTCTGCTGAAGATCATGGTGGCATCATTCCTTCTCCTTCTGAAGATCATGAGTTGGTTAATTAATTTTCATGATGTCAACTATATTAATATCAGGGCGAAGGTTTCGGTTCGGAACCATTGGAGGCCAAAGCGTTGTCATGGTCATGACAGGGCTCAGCATGGTATACACACTTCCTTCTCTACATCTCTAGCTGGTGTCTAGTACTTGAGGTTTTTAGTTCCTGGTTCACAATATACATAATATTCATATGAGCATCTAATCATTACATTAAAATATATATAGAGCATATATCATGGATATATATCATATTATGATTATAAAATAAAGAGAATAAAACATACAACAGCCAGCGGTTGACTGACTTTTAGCTAACTAGTAGTCTTACTTCAGCCATCCTATTGCTTTTTTTTATCATCATGGAAATTACTTCATTAATAAGGAGTAGCAGTACAATTAATCAGCAGCCGCTAAACCTATAAGCCAATCCGGGATAGCATCTAGCCAGAAGCATGAAAGGTTGGTGGATAACACCACACTCGCACAGGAGTGCGTCACTGAATTTGCCTCTACGAACCCAAACACGTACATCTAAAACAAGAAAAACTACTATTAAACTCCATGATATATCATGTCAAAGACCACCCGTTATATTATTGCTCGGGATCCCGGATGGTGCCATGTTCAGTTAATCCAGTAGGATATATAGTGGTTGGTGTTTGGGATTAATTCCCCTTTTCAATCCCCTAAAAATTCTTATAATAAATTAATCGAACAAGGTTTGCATTTGGAAGGTCTCAAACTGCAAACTATTTTACAACATAATGGAGAAATAAAATGAGCTAGCATTCATATGAATCCTTGAAAAAGGATGGATGAGAGCGCCCCAATTATTTCTTCAACCTCCACCCCTATAGGCACCTCCGATCCGAAAGACTGAGGCTGGTAAACCCTTGAGATTGACGAAATCACCACTTACGCCTCACTCCCATTATTGATGGGCACGTCGCTCACCACTGAAAGAATATCACCGGTTAAATCCTGGAATAAATCCAGAAAAATGCGAGGACCAGTGGCGAGTCGAGGACTCGAACCCTGGTGGGCAGGTTCCACCACAATGAACCTTACCAGTTGAGCTACGCTCAGCTCGCTTCTATCTTCAATTTTCACCTTTAGAATTACAATAACTTATGATTCAAAATATGAGGATACATGTATTTACTGAGGGAGTATGAATATATACATGGAGCATGTATAATTTAGCATGAGTATTTGAGCATATGTTTATTTTAGAACAAACCTACACTTCTACACGCATTGAGTTGTATATATATACCAAAATAATATCTTGTTTGAGTACACATATTTTGCCTATCAAATTTGTATGAGCACCTGAATGACCTTAAATAGTACAAGTAGATATATTATTTATAGACCGTATTTTGTGTTAGTTCTAAAAATATATTGTTATAATTATGTATTATGGGAGTATATATGAGCATATCATGTTTTACCTAGTCATCTGGATGAGTTGAGGGTAAAATGAACCTTTTGCATTAGTTTTATGATAAGATAGAGTCCCACATCGACACAAGGACAAGTTTGATCCAAAAATAAAAAGTTGATGGACTAAATTGGTAATTTTGAAAATTGAGTAACGAAATTGACCAATCACACAATATTCAGTGATCAAAATTACTATTTTGCCGAAATGAACAAGTAGCCTTGCGCATGCACATGGATCAGAATCACTGGAAAATTAAACCGAGACCGGCCTGAAAAATACAATTTTGTGGTGCAGCTCAATGCCGGGCTTACGACCCAGCTGCTGCTGAGCCTGTTCAACGTGAAGGGCATCGTGCACTGGGGCATCGCCGGAAACGCCAACGAGGACCTCCAGATCGGCGACGTCACCATCCCCGAGCATTGGGCCCACCTGTCCCTCTGGAACTGGCAGAGGAACGGCGACGGGCCGGAGAACGAGCTCCCGCTGGAGGCCGCCGGCGACTACACGAGGGAGTTCGGCTTCCTCAACTTCTCCGACTACACCGTCGGAAAAGGAAACCCGGAGCTGTCGGCGAACACCCTCAACAGCATCTGGTACCAGCCGGAGGAGATCTTCCCCGTCTCCGGCACGCCGGAGCAGCGGCAGCACGCGTTCTGGGTGCCCGTGAGCAAGCGCTACTATAAACTCGCCGGGAAGCTCGAGGGCCTGGAGCTGCCGGCGTGCGTGAACGCGACGACGTGCCTGCCCCGAGCGCCCAAGGTGACGCGGGTGCCCCGGGGATGCAGCGCCAACATCTACACCGACAACGCCAGCTACCGGCAGTTTATCCGGTCCCACTTCGGGTGCACCCCCGTGGAGATGGAGAGCGCCGCCGTGGCGCTGGTGGCGCACCAGCTGGGCGTGCCCTTCCTCACCATCCGCTCGCTCTCCGACCTCGCCGGCGGCGGCTCGTCGATCAGCAACGAGGCCGCCACGTTCCTCGACATCGCCGCGCAGAACGCCGTCAGCGTCATGCTCAAGTTCGTGCCTCTCCTCGGCAACGCCGACCAGGCCGAGGACATGTAAGGCGATGCATATTTCATAACGGGTTTGAAAATAACTGGGCTGTTGCTGCTGTAATTGACTTGAGGAGTTTCTTGTGGTTTGTTGTTGCTCCTATTCAATGGAATAAAAAGTTGGTCGTAGTGTCAATGTGTCGTGGCCCAGTTCACAGTTGAGATGTGTTCGAGCTTTTGGTAGCCTCCAGTTGAACTGTAACGCTATGTCTGATCTAACCTGAGCTTATGGAGCCACCTCGTCACAGTCGTGTTGACCCTGTTCTAGCGGATGCGCCTCCTCAGCTACCCTCATCTGAGGCATTCGGTCTCAGGCTAAGCCATCGTCAAACTGTGGACCCTCTTTCGGCCGTTAAGGTAGCAAAGCGAGGGGAGATGGTCCTAATGCGTTGTCTCAGTAAGGTCAACGCACCTCCGCCTTTGGCAGCACCTGCAAGTGAAGCGGTCAAGCAATTCTTTGACGAAAGTCGAAAGGCCTTCGTCGCGTCACAATGATGCAATGACGAATTTATTCCTGATGTTGAGGACCAAGTGTAAGACCTTTCCCTTCATGAGATTGAGTGTTGACTCAGAGCTCCATGTAGAGTTAGTCGTCTAGGTCGTCTTGGATGTGAATAATTCTTATTGGAGTCTTTAGTTCAGATTGTGTTTAGCTTGCGTGCCGGTTTGTGTTCAATTAGAGTTTGTTCTATTTGGATTGTGTTGGATATTTTAAAAATACCACAATAGAAAGAAAGAAAGGAAATGTAAAAAAGGTAAACACTTTACTTTTGAAAAGACGGATCCTCTTTACACGGAGGGTGGGGGCACCTTTTATAGTGCCTGGAAGTTACTTTTACATCCCGAAATTGCCCCTGTACACTAAGCATCTTCGGAGAATATACGCGTACATAAATGTCTAAAGTGATCACACCATTCACGTGATCACCCATTATATTTACAAGAATGCCCTTACGTATCCAAGCTTCTCACGTTTTTCTCTTTCTTCTCGATCACGCTATTTACCAATTCAACTCCGAATATCACCTTTAGGCTCAAGATTCCTCCATCTTCCACTACCGGAAACCGGCTTTTTGCCGTGAGCCTCGGGATTTGCCGTGAGCCAAAAGTCAGACTCACAGCAAAATACTTTTTTTTGCCGACGGCCAACAGTGAAACTCACAGCAAAAAGGAGTTTGCCGAGAGCCGCTCTCGGCAAAGAAATATTTTACCCTGAGCCTTTTGTGGGTGACAGCAAATTGGTGTTTTCCCGAGAGCAGCTCTCGGCAAAGAAACTATTCTGCCGTGAGCTTTTCTGTGGCTGACGGCAAAAAGTCATTTTCTCATCTCAAAACACCTTAGTAGCTTTTTAATGCAATTTTTTATCTTCCATACACTAAAATTTTTCTACTTTCCATATACAACATGTGGTACTCCATGTTAAAAATTGATACATTTTTTCATTTGTTTGCTATATTTAACTAATTAATTGCATTTTAGGCATTCTTTTGAATCAAGTCAAATTTGAACTATAACTGATTCAAATAATAGAAGAAAATAAGTGGAAAAATTATATTCATATTATTTAGTCAAATTTGAGACCTTACCCATAAAATCAATAGAAATTTCGAAAATCTTGTCCAGGAAACACGATCAAAGACGCGTGTTTCAATAATTTTAAAATTCTAAAAAATGCAAATGAAGTCTAAAAATTATGAAACTTGTCAATATTTCATGGTATCATACAAGGAGGTTGTGGTAACAATTGAGTGAGTTTTGCTCATTTTTCACGCATGATGCTTAGAAACAGAAACATCTCCGAGGAAATTTCTTAGAATTATGAAGGAAGTGGTTAGGTTTGTAGGCAAAGTGACGTACAAATTGGAATTTGAATTCAAAATTTTTTCTACTCTTCGCATCCAACATGTAGTACTCCATGTTAAAATTTGACATATTTTTGCATTTATTTGCTATGTTTAACTGATTAATTGCATTTCAAGCATTTTTTGAATAAAGTCAAATTTGAACTGCAACTAATTCAAATAATATAAGAAAATAAGTCAAAAAATGATATTCATATTATTTGTATAAATTTGAGACCTTACCCATAAAATGAACAGAAATTTCCAAAATCTTGTCCAGGAAACACGATAACAAACGCGTGCTCGAATGATTTTAAAATTCTAAAAAACGCAAACGAAGTCTAAAAATCATGAAATTTGTCAATATCTCATGATATCATACAAGGAGGTTGTGGAAAAAAATTGAGTGAATTTCACACATTTTTATGTACGATGCTTAGAAACCGAAACATCTCTGAAGAACTTTCATAGAGTTATGAAGGAAGTGACGTACAAATTGGAATTTGAATTCAAAACTTTTTCTACTCTTTACATACACCATTTGGTAATCTATGTTAAAATTGGGTACAATTTTGAATTTATTTGCTATATTTAACTAATTAAATGCATTTATGTAATTTTTTAAAAAACAAAATTTTAACGTGGGTTGAAATTTTGCTCTCGGCAAAGCCACAATTGGGCCAGCCTGCCCATCATCCCGCTGGCCCAAACCCCTCAAACCCTAACATATATAACACTGCCACCCCCACCCCTCTCCCTCAGACGCCACCGCTGGAGCCCCGACTCCCCTCCTCTCTCCCTCGCCTACCTCAGATCCGCCATTGCCGCCCCCTTCCTCCCCTCAGATCCGTCCCCGCCCTCTGCCCCTCCTCCTCTCCTCTACTGCCGCCCCCTTCCGCTCCTCTCCCGCGACACCAGCGTCCACCCTCCTCTACCTCCCCTCCCCTCCCCCCTTTGCTCGCCCCTCACCGGCAGTGAGGAGCAGCGGCGGGGTGAGGTGTGGTGGTGGCGCGTCTCGAGGATCTACGGTGGCGGTGACAGCGGGATCTACAACTGAGGCGGCGCGGGCTCCTCCTCCAGGTTCGGCGTCCTGGCTTCCTCCTCCAGGGGATGTACGATGACAACGGTAGCGAGATGTACGATGACGGTGCCGGCCGGATCTATGAGGGTGGCAGCGGCGTGGCGGTGCTACCTCCACTACCCATGCGCCGGCGCGACCTCCTCCACCCATGCGCGGCCACCCTCTCGCCTCCTCCTCCCGTGTGCCGGCAGAAGGTTCAATCCGGCGGTGGCATAAGTGGTGGTGCGGCGACAACATCTAGATCCGGCGGGGCGCGGGTTCTCTCCACCCTTCCTCTCTCTTTCTCTCTCTCTCTCCTGTGGGGCTCCAGTGTCTGGATCCGGCTGCGGGTGGTGGTGGTGTGGGTGGTGGTGGTGGTGGTAAATCTGGTGATGGTGGTGGCCTGGTCTAAGTGTTGGAGGTGGCGGTGGCGGCGCAGATGGAGGCTGCGGGGAGGGGGCGGCGACGGCGGGTTTGGGGCCGCGGCGGTCGATTGTTGGGGCCACGATGCTCGGTCATATTTTTTATTCTTTTTCAAAATTGCTTTCCGAGAGCAGAATAGTACTCATGGAAAACGTATGACGTGAGCTCAGGGCTCGGCTCACGGCAAACAAATCCTTTGCTGTGAACTTGTTTGCCGTGAACCCTTTGCCAAGAGCAGCTCACAGCAAACCGTTTGCCGAGAGTAAACCAGGATTTGCCGTGAGTATTGGGCTCACGGCAAACCCGGGGTTTCCCATAGTGTTCTCCCCTATCTGCTTCACTTGGAATGACGTTAGCTTCTTTAGTGTTGGCGTCGCTTTTGATGATTCTTGTATTCTCATGTTTCCTCGAATTCCAAAGAGCGCTACCTTCAACCCTTAACCTTAAGACCCGGTTTCATCATTCTTGACTCATAACTCAACTTGGCATCCTGCAAACACAAGGAAAAAAGTCTCTTTCAGAAATCTTCGTATTTTAGATTCTCAAAAGTTTCATTACAAAACCTAAAATTCACAAAATACGTCCACCGAGTTATGCTATCTCGAAAATCCTTCTACCACTTAGCCATTTTTAAGTCTGAAGTTGTCACACCCTGAAATTTCCAATTTCAGGATGTGAATAAGAAGAATTATTAAAACAATAATTTTCTAGCATTCATGCCGATGCATATAGTGTTTCATGAGTGCAAAATGTTTTAAAATGCGCTTAGGTGCTGACCAAACCCTTCCGAGAATTTTCCGGATTTTTCTGGAGTTTATTCTCATTTTCTCTGAGCATTTTCTATTTACTAGAAGGCTCTAAAATCCTTTTCATGAGCTCCAAATATTTTATTTGGATTGTTCATATCTCAAACTATCTCTGGGAAGTTTTCCTAGAATTTTTGGGATTTTTCGAGTATTTTTCGTGCCTCTAAACAATTTCTAGATTTTTCTGGAATTATTTTCGCATCGGAAATTAAATTCGGAAAATCAAAATCTTTTCTTTTCTTTTGGGCCGAGCCCCGTCCGTGGAAGTCCGGCGCACCTCCCTCGTTTCCTCCGCCCAGCTCCTTTTCCCCCCTTCCGTTTCGCAGCTACACACAGCCCAGCAAAGGCCCGTCCGCAAAGTCCGCTCGTGCCCCTTGAATTTCCTTCGCTGTTCGTGTTTCGCGGCCCAGTCAGCTCGGCCCGTTCCGACCCGCATCCACTCCGACCCGACCCATCACCGCCGGCCCAGTCCCAGGCCCGGCCGAAGCCCATCCGGGCCCGGCGCTGCTGTTCGTCCCGGACACGGCCAGAGACCGTGCTACCGCCGCCGGCCACCTCGGCGTCCATGCTGTGCACGCCAAGGCCGCGCGCCCCTGCGCCCCAAAAAACCCAGCCCTGGCTACCGCGCGCCCCCTCCTGCTCCTGCGCCTCGTTCCGCCCTGCGCCGCCGCTTGCAGTGCGCCGCCGCCATGGAGCCGAGCTCCACCGTCGCCCATGTGTCACGCCCGGACGTCCCCGAAGCTAGCCAACGCCACCACGGGACGCGCGACACCGAGCTGAGTCTCCGTCGCCCGGTCACAACGTCGTCCTGCCCCTGGAGGTCGCTGCCTGCATGCAGTTCGCGCCGGCCGCCGTGCATCACCGTCGACGGCCGTCGCTGTTCCGCCGCACCGGGGCGCTGTTGGTCCAAGGCGCCACCACCAGGAGCTCCGCGAGGCCAAGCCGCATCCGTTTGGCTGGTTCCCGTCGCCAGCCGAGCACCAGAGCGCCGCCGCAGTCTCGAAGTTCGGCCGCCCCCAAGCTCGACCGCAGGCGCCGTCTCCTCCGGAATTCGGTCGACACAGCACCTCCCAATCGCCGGTGAGCATCTCCGTGAGGTCCCCTGCCCCTCCTCCACCCTTTGCGCCATCCATCCGAGCCCCTAGGAGGCCAGAGCCTCGGCGATTTGAACGGCCGGAGTAACCTGTCCGTCTCTGTCCGTTGCGAACCAAAGGAAGAAGATAAGGTTGTTTTTCGTTTAGGCCCCGGGAGAAAAAGGGTATCTAGATGGTTTAGTTTGTGTCTTGAGTCTTTTGCAGAAGAACCCTCGGAAGCTTTAGATTCTCTCGATCCAATCCATCCTACAGATTTTGCGTGTAAACCCTTGGGTTTTCAGACATAATTCTGTATATGCCCTCGGTTTCTTGCAGATAGGTCCCTGAGAGTTTCTAATCTTTACCAGCAAGTCCCTAGACCTTTGTTAAGCCATATCTTCCACGTTTTAGCTCCGTTTTCATCCGTTCAAGTTGTGTTAGGTTCATAATAATGTGAAGAACACGTTAATAGTGAGTTTTCTTTATGCATGTTTTCTGAAAATTAATTTAATATTAATTTTGATTAATGCCTAGCTAAATATGTCTTTTCTAAATAAAAACTATATAGGGCTACACACCGTTTTTCATAATCAATATTAATTTGATTAATGATTATTTTACATGCTTTTGTAAATAAAATTTAATTAGATCTTTACCTCGGTTTTTCATAAACCACATGCTAATTTGCTTAATATTTAATTAACCTTTCATAATTAAAAGTTGATGAGGCTTTACACCGGTTTTATAAATAAATGTTAATTGGATTAAATCCAATGCCATAATGTTTTTAATAATAATATGATCTACTCGAATCATAAAGTTATGCTTAGAGGATTCATATAGTTTAGCTTTTCCAAATTAAATGTAATTGGTATAATCTATATATGAATCTTTATAAATAAAACTTGACTAGTTCTTTACACCGGTTTTGTAAATAAAGTTTAATTTGTTTAAATTCCAACTTAGGGTATTTTCTTTATGAAATATCCTTTACATATTTTTGCTAATTAAAATAAATCTAGCTCATAGCCTTGTTCTCTCATGTATGCAAATCGATCGGTAGACGTTCTTTATCAAAGCTCTCTGTTTCAGTGTGTCTCTGTCATAGAGCTAATCTTCTTTCAAGCTCTAAATCTTTTTGATCCATAGAATCGAGCCTATCCTTTAGTGCGTTCTTTTAAAATTTTTCTTTTGATTGGTGTATTGTTCTTAGTTTGCTTGTATGTTTGCTTCGTATGCTTGTGCCCGATGATTGATGCGAGTAGAATGAACGTGGTTCAAGAGCTTGGGAGAGCAAGAAGTAAAGACATTCTGAGCAACATCACTACTTTGGTTAAAGGCAAGTGTGTCCTTGTTCTTTTGTTCTAATAACTGTGTTTAATCACCATTGCATATGCTTGTATTAATATTGATGGGTCCTATTAAGGTTTATCCTAGTCTTTACTACCTTTATTTCTTGTCAACCTGAGTTTACCTTTATGTTGGGTAGCTATGCTTAGTTGCTCTATGTTGGGTTATGGTGGTTCTAATGAACAACAATGATGTACATGCTTTACTTTTATGCTATATATCTCTGGTTAATACAAGATCACAATGTTTAATCGGAACATGGAGCGACCACCCAAGACAACAGTGCAACCACAAGGCTATATGGCTCTGGCTTGGCTAATTAATTAGGGACTCTAGTGTTGGGGTGACCTCACCGAAAGGGCAAGGGGGAGCGTTTAGTTGGGGTGTAGACTCGCTCTAGTAGGGAGTTGGACTTGGCTAAGACACGGTACCTACTAGGAGACTTTGTACTCTGCGACGGCTCGGAACCTTCGCGGGTTGCTTCACACTGGGGAAACTTTGTAAAGGCCTCGTAGCGTCCCTATGCAATCGCACCTCGGCAGTGTGGTATGATGCCTGATCAACATCGCGTGGTTGGGTTTAAAGTTCCTAGAACTTTTACGCGACTTGTGGTGAAAGTGTACAACCTCTGCAGAGTGTAAAACTAATCGATTAGCCGTGCTCACGGTCAAGAGCGGCCTGGACCCTCACATGATAATTGAACTTGAAGATGGACTTAAATCATGGTTTCTGGTTATGTTAGCCTTATGCTTATGGCGTATCCTTGCAACATAATGGAGAAATAAAATGGGCATGTATATGAATCCGTGAAAAGCGATGAACAAGAGCGTCCCAATTTGCATTGGATTTGGATCCCCTGTGCTTTCGATCTTCAGCCTCCATCCCCTACCTCTGACCCTAGCTAGAGAGCACATTGCGACTTTGTGATACTAGATGTTGATCGTCGGCGCCTGAAAAACACTATCTGTCGTGCATACACATGCAGCTCAATGCCGGGCTGACGACGCAGCAGCTGCTGAGCCTATTCAAGGTGAAGGGCATCGTGCACTGGGGCATCGCCGGCAACGCCAACGAGGACCTCCAGATCGGCGACGTCACCATCCCCGAGCACTGGGCCCACCTGTCCCTCTGGAACTGGCAGAGGAACGGCGACGGCCCGGCGAACGAGCTCCCGCTCGAAGCCTTCGGCGACTACACGAGGGAGTTCAGCTTCCTCAACTTCTCCGACTACACCGTCGGAAAGGGCAACCCTGAGATGTCGGCGAACACCCTCAACAGCATCTGGTACCAGCCGGAGGAGATCTTCCCCGTCTCCGGCACGCCGGAGCAGCGGCAGCACGCGTTCTGGGTGCCCGTGAGCAAGCGCTACTACGACCTCGCCGGGAAGCTCGAGGGCCTGGAGCTGCCGGTGTGCGTGAACGCGACGACGTGCCTGCCCCGAGCGCCCAAGGTGACGCGGGTGCCCCGGGGATGCAGCGCCAACATCTACACCGACAACGCCAGCTACCGGCAGTTTATCCGGTCCCACTTCGGGTGCACCCCCGTGGAGATGGAGAGCGCCGCCGTGGCGCTGGTGGCGCACCAGCTGGGCGTGCCCTTCCTCACCATCCGCTCGCACTCCGACCTCGCCGGCGGCGGCTCGTCGATCAGCAACGAGGCCGCCACGTTCCTCGACATCGCCGCGCAGAACGCCGTCAGCGTCATGCTCAAGTTCGTGCCTCTCCTCGGCAACGCCGACCAGGCCGAGGACATGTAAGGCGATGCATATTTCATAACGGGTTTGAAAATAACTGGGCTGTTGCTGCTGTACTTGACTTGAGTTTCTTGTGGTTTGTTGTTGTTGCTGCTCCTATTCAATGGAATAAAAGTTGGTCGTGGTGTCAATGTGTCGTGGCCCAGTTCACAGTTGAGACGTGTTCGAGCATTTGGTAGCCTCCAGTTGAACTGTAACGCTATGTCTGATCTAACCTGAGCTTATTGAGCCACCTCGTCACCGTCGTGTTGACCCCGATCTAGCGGATGCGCCTCCTCAGCTACCCTCGTCTGAGGCATTCGGTCTCAGGCTAAGCCATCGTCAAACTATGGACCCTGTTTCAGCCGTTAAGGTAGCAAAGCGAGGGGAGATGGTCCTAATGCGTCGTCTCAGGAAGGTCAACGCACCTCCGCCTTTGGCGGCACCTGCAAGTGAAGCGGTCAAGCAATTCTTTGACGAAAGGCCTTTGTCGCGTCACAATTAGGATTGAAAACGGACGGTTTGTATCTTGTTCCGTTCCAACCGTTTTTTTACATTATGATTTTGTTCTCGTTTTTACCGAATTATGAAAAGTTGTCAGATTTAATTAATTTTAATGTCATTCTTCATTATTTTGTAATAGTTTATTTTCATAAATGTAGAAAAATCCCGTTCCGTTCCGACCATTTTTCTACATTTACAATTTCGTGTTTGACCTTTTTCGACCGTTTTTATCGCTAGTCACAATGATGCAATGACGAATTTATTCCTGATGTTGAGGACCAAGTGCAAGACCTTTCCCTTCATGAGATTGAGTGTTGACTCAGAGCTCCATGTAGAGTTAGTCTTCTAGGTCGTCTTGGATGTGAATAATTCTTATTGGAGTCTTTAGTTCAGATTGTGTTTAGCTTGCGTGCCGGTTTGTGTTCATTTAGAGTTTGTTCTATTTGGATTGTGTTGGATATTTTAAAAATACCACAATAGAGAGAAAGAAAGGAAATGTGAAAAGGTAAACCCTTTACTTTTGAAAAGACCGATCCTCTTTACACGGAGGCTGGGGGCACCTTTTATAGTGTGTGGAAGTTACTTTTACATCCCGAAATTGCCCCTGTACACTAAGCATCTTCGGAGAATATACGCGTACATAAATGTCTAAAGTGATCACACCATTCACGTGATCACCCATTATATTTACAAGAATACCCTTACGTATCCAAGCTTCTCAAGTTTTTCTCTTTCTTCTCGATCACGCTATTTACAAATTCAACTCCGAATATCACCTTTAGGCTCAAGATTCCTCCATCTTCCACTACCGGAAACCGACTTTTTGCCGTGAGCCCCGGGCTTTGCCGTGAGCCAAAAGTCGGACTCACAGCAAAATACTTTTTTGCCGACGGCCAACAGTGAAACTCACAGGAAAAAGGAGTTTGCCGAGAGCCGCTCTCGGCAAAGAAATATTTTGCCCTCAGCCTTTTGTGGGTGACAGCAAATTGGTGTTTTCCCGAGAGCAGTTCTTGGTAAAGAAACTGACGGCAAAAAGTCATTTTCTCATCTCAAAACACCTTAGTAGCTTTTTAATGCATTTTTTTGATCTTCCATACACTAAAATTTTTCTACTTTCCATATACAACATGTGGTACTCCATGTTAAAAATTGATACATTTTTTCATTTGTTTGCTATATTTAACTAATTAATTGCATTTCAGGCATTTTTTTGAATCAAGTCAAATTTGAACTGTAACTGATTCAAATAATAGAAAAAAATAAGTAGAAAAATTATATTCATATTATTTAGTCAAATTTGAGACCTTACTCATAAAATGAATAGAAATTTCGAAAATCTTATCCAGGAAACACGATCAAAGACGCGTGTTTCAATAATTTTAAAATTCTAAAAAATGCAAATGAACTCTAAAAATTATTAAATTTGTCAATATTTCATGATATCATACAAGGAGGTTGTGGTAATAATTGAGTGAGTTTTGCTCATTTTTCACGCACGATTCTTAGAAACTGAAACATCTCTGAAGAAATTTCTTAGAATTATGAAGGAAGTGGTTAGGTTTGTAGGCAAAGTGACGTACAAATTGGAATTTGAATTCAAAAAATTTTTCTACTCTTCGCATCCAACATGTAGTACTCCATGTTAAAATTTAACATATTTTTGCATTTATTTGCTATGTTTAACTGATTAATTGCATTTCAAGCATTTTTTTGAATAAACTCAAATTTGAACTGCAACTGATTCAAATAATAGAAGAAAATAAGTGGAAAAATAATATTCATAATATTTATATAAATTTGAGACCTTACCCATAAAATGAACATAAATTTCCAAAATCTTGTCCAGGAAACACGATAACAAACGCGTGCTCGAATGATTTTAAAATTCTAAAAAACACAAATGAAGTCTAAAAATCATGAAATATGTCAATATCTCATGATATCATACAAGGAGGTTCTGGAAAAAATTGAGTGAATTTCACACATTCTTGTGTACGATGCTTAGAAACTGAAACATCTTTGAAGAACTTTCATAGAGTTATGAAGGAAGTGGCTAGATTTGTAGGCAAAGTGACGTACAAATTGGAATTTGAATTCAAAACTTTTTCTACTCTTTACGTACACCATTTGGTAATCTATGTTAAAATTTGGTACAATTTTGAATTTATTTGCTATATTTAACTAATTAAATGCATTTGATGTAATTTTGAAAAAACAAAACATTAACATGGGCTGAAATTTTGCTCTCAGCAAAGCCAAAATTGGGCCATCCGGCCCATCATCCTGCTGGCCCAAACCCCTCAAACCCTAACATATATAACACCGCCACCCCCACCCCTCTCCCTCAGACGCCGCCGCCCCCAGCCCCGACTCCCCTCCTCTCTCCCTCGCCTACCTCAGATCCGCCACTACCGCACCCTTCCTCCCCTCAGATCCGTCCCCACCCTCTGCCCCTCCTCCTCTCCTCCACCACCGCCCCTTCCTCTCCTCCTCTCCCGCGACACCGGCGCCCACTCTCCTCTACCTCCCCTCCCCCTCAGCTCGCCCCTCACCGACGGTGAGGAGCAGCGGCGGGGTGAGGTGTGGCGGCGACGCATCTCGAGGATCTACGGTGGCGGTGACAACAGGATCTACAACTGAGGCAGCGTGGGCTCCTCCTCCAGGCTCGGCGTCCTGGCTTCCTCCTCCAGGGGATGTACGACGACAGCGACAACGAGATGTACGATGACGGCGCCGGTCGGATCTACGAGGACGGCAGCGGCGCGGCGGTGCGACCCCCACTACCCATGCGCCAGCGCGACCTCCTCCACCCATGCGCAGCCGCCCTCTCACCTCCTCCTCCTGTGCGCCGGCAGAAGGTTCAATCCGGCGGTGGAATAGGTGGTGGTGCGGCGGCAACATCTAGATCCGGTGGGGCGCAGGTTCTCTCCATCCTCCCTCTCTCTTTCTCTCTCTCCTGTGGGGCTCCGGTGTCTGGATCCGGGTATGGGTGGTGGTGGTGGTAAATCTGGTGATGGTGGTGGCCTGGTCCAAGTGTTGGAGGTGGCGGTGGCGGTGCAGACGGAGGCTGCAGGGGGGGTGGCGACAGTAGGGTGGGGCCGCGGCGGTCGATTGGTGGGGCCACGGTGCTCGGTCGTATTTTTTATTCTTTTTCAAAATTGTTTTCCGAGAGCGGAATAGTACTCATGGCAAACGTATGACGTGAGCTCAGGGCTCGGCTCACGGCAAACAAGCCCTTTGCTGTGAACTTGTTTGCCGCGAACCCTTTGCCAAGAGCAGCTCACAGCAAACCGTTTGCCGAGAGTAAACCAGGATTTGCCGTGAGTATCGGGCTCACGGCAAACCCGGGGTTTCCCATAGTGTTCTCCCCTATCTGCTTCACTTGGAATGATGTTAACTTCTTCAGTGCTGGCGTCGCTTTTGGTGATTCTTGTATTCTCATGTTTCCTCGAATTCCAAAGAGCGCTACCTTCAACCCTTAACCTTAAGACCCGGTTTCATCATTCTTGACTCATAACTCAACTTGGCATCCTGCAAACACAAGGAAAAAAGTATTTTTCAGAAATCTTCGTATTTTAGATTCTCAAAAAATTTCATTACAAAACCTGAAATTCACAAAATACATCCACCGAGTTATGCTATCTCGAAAATCCTTCTACCACTTAGCCATTTTTAAGTCTGAAGTGCAAGCTTATTCAAGATTTACCAAAAAAACATCTTGCTCAGATCTTCAGAGATGACATCATTAACATTTTGTACACCTTTTTGAGTGTTTAATAGAAAATCGTGTTTCATCCGAAGCCTCGAGGGTGACAATTTTTGGTTCACTATACCACAACCCCAATATACCAACTACAATATAGTCGGTATAAGCCTGTATGCCGATGCACCATCCGTCGGTATACAGTTATACTGACACCTCCTATCAGTCGCTGTAACTGGAGTCGGTATAGAGTTATATCGACGGACATTGTTATACTGACGGATCGTTAGATGGCAGCAGGAGATATACTGACGGACTAAGAAACACCGACGGATGGTTAGTTACCGGCTTGTATTGACGATTTGTCTGATGATATAAATTTCTATACCAACTAATAGTCCAATGTTAATAATGCATATGATTATACAAAATTATACATAATAATACCTCATATTAAGAATCAGATATCAATCTTTCGAACAATACATATGAAACGAATAGCTGAAACAGCCCATAGCCTTTAATTGTAGCACATAGACATCAAACACACAAGTGAACACATATAACTTAATTTTCATTGAATCCAACATCATTGGTTTAGTCACTAAACTGAGTCAACCTAACTAGATCATATGTTTGGCTTGTCATAGCTAAGAGACAGCCACATTTACAAAAGATATAGGAGGCAGCAAACCTACACCAAATTAGCATCTACACAGCCATAAGTTTGACTTGTCACAACACAACACACATGTGATGTTTTGGATAGACAAACTAATCACATGACACACAAAATGTCTAAAACCAGTCCAGCGCAAAATCTGCTTGTTGCCGACATGATCAAACATCAGGCTACTACTAGGACCTCCCACCTGAAAATAGTAAACAATGTAAATTGTTCAAAAAAAATTGTTGCATATAGATATGATGTGGGCAGGTTGAAGTTAGTGTGCGAAAGAATGCTTTGTGACATTCTTGATCAATTTGCCCTAATGTTAGGGATTGTTGCCTTGACCTTAATTATCAATAGATCAGGTTCCATGAAATCAGTAAAGGAGATATTGCCTTACAAGGATCTTATTAAAATAAAATTCCCAGATATCTTGGCTGATGCAGTTGAGTTCATGACAAGATGGGTAAAAACCAAAAAGTGACTTATATCTCAAGCAAAATCTAGTACTAGTTCTTGAATTATACTAGCTATATTAGTTTTTCAAGTGACACTATCATTGCTGAACAAATGGATGAGTAATTCTATCATTTTTTACTTCTTTGATGAGATACAATCATGAAGTGGCACCTACTATTTTCATGGGTTAGCAGGCCTTGCAGCATTCAGGGAGATGGTCCATGGAGTCTACTTTTAGTTGTTGTCCATCTTTATCTAGTGATTGCTTAAAAATGTGCCAGATCTGCATCCATGATTACAATTTCTCAGATAAATCAAATAAAATTTGCTAGATAGTTCCATATACATGTCTTATAATTTGTACATACACAGTTCACACTAGCATCCATCAAATTATTGGCACAAAATGACTACTACTCTAAATATAGATTCAACTGCCTATATCTAGTTCTGAACTGAAAAGAACATTCAAGTTAAGGCAGAGCATATGCATTCATACAAAGAAATTCAGTAAACACTTTCTGAACTATAAAAACTTGTAGAGGAATATATATAAATCCCAGCAAGTTATCTGAACTTGTAGATAGCATACTAGATGATCCATACTACTTTAGCATACTAGATGATCCATACTACTTTATGTTTCCATTACCCACCTTGGCACATCATTTATTCATTTTCATTTCACATGCAAGGCTCTACACATTATGAAATTAATTACTCGGCATCCACCTTAAGGAATATAATTAACCTCATGTTCCCTTTCAAGAAATGTAACTAATTCAGATAAGTACATCATATTCCTAGATCCAACATTTGCAAAGATCATAGTTGTTTTTCTATAGGGTGCAGGGACTACTTATTAAAATCACATAAGGGAGAATCGTACCATATGAGGTTGAGGAATACGAGCTTCTCAGGCTCACATGCAATTAAACTGAAAATTAGTTCAGATATTTTACTAAACATGTCATACTTGTATGTTCTAGCATATATCATGAAAGGACAGAATAAAGGTTTCATGCCATACTAATACATTTTCACAAGAGAAAATAACATTGCTTTCTTTGACACAGTGGTAGTCCCTTTGTCGTAATCAACTAGGAGTCAAGTGTCCTCAGGGTATAAATAGCGACCCTGCGTGGTCGGAGAAAATGAGACACATCAACAAACACAAACCTTTACCTTTTCCTGCAATTTATCTTTCAAGTCGGCGACTTCGCCAAAAGTTTTCTTCTTCTTGTTTTCTTGTTTCTTCAAGCGCCGTCCTTCGAGTTCGCCGGGCTGCAACGATCGACCTCCGGCAGGCTTGTGAGTACCGCTTTACCGAGTAATATCTAGGCTTTAACCTCCGAGCGTATCGCTGTGGTTTTGTCTAGATTTATTCACAACTTACCGATATCAGCTAGATCTGCAAATTTTCTGTACCGATTTTTTTTGTTTATTTAGCTTTTATCACCAACTTATCCCGCTCGAGGCTCGATCGTAGGAAACACGATAACAAACGCGTCCTCGAATGATTTCAAAATTCTAAAAAACGCAAATGAAGTATAAAAATCATGAAATATGTCAATATCTCATGATATCATACAAGGAGGTTCTGGAAAAAATTGAGTGAATTTCACACATTCTTGTGTACGATGCTTAGAAACTGAAATATCTTTGAAGAACTTTCATAGAGTTATGAAGGAAGTGGCTAGATTTGTAGGCAAAGTGACGTAAAATTGGAATTTGAATTCAAAACTTTTTCTACTCTTTACATACACCATTTGGTAATCTATGTTAAAATTTGGTACAATTTTGAATTTATTTGCTATATTTAACTAATTAAATGCATTTGATGTAATTTTTTAAAAAACAAAATTTTAACGTGGGCTGAAATTTTGCTCTCGGCAAAGCCACAATTGGGCCAGCCGGCCCATCATCCCGCTAGCCCAAACCCCTCAAACCCTAACATATATAACACCGTCACCCCCAGCCCCGATTCCCCTCCTCTCTCCCTCGCCTACCTCAGATCCGCCACTGCCGCCCCCTTCCTCCCCTCAGATCCGTCCCCGCCCTCTGCCCCTCCTCCTCTCCTCCACCACCGCCCCTTCCTCTCCTCCTCTCCCGCGACACCGGCGCCCACTCTCCTCTACCTCTCCTCCCCTCCCCCCTCTGCTCGCCCCTCACTGACAGTGAGGAGCAGCGGCGGGGTGAGGTGTGGCGGCGACGCATCTCGAGGATCTACAGTGGCGGTGATAGCAGGATCTACAACTGAGGTAGCGTGGGCTCCTCCTCCAGGCTCGGCGTCCTGGCTTCCTCCTCCAGGGGATGTACGATGACAGCGACAGCGAGATGTACGATGACGGCGCCGGTCGGATCTACGAGGACAGCAGCGGCGCGGCGGTGCGACCCCCACTACCCATGCGCCGGCGCGACCTCCTCCACCCATGCGCAGCCGCCCTCTCGCCTCCTCCTCCTGTGCGTCGGCAGAAGGTTCAATCCGGCGGTGGAATAGGTGGTGGTGCGGCGGCAACATCTAGATCCGGCGGGGCACAGGTTCTCTCCATCCTCCCTCTCTCTTTCTCTCTCTCCTGTGGGGCTCCGGTGTCTGGATCCGGGTGTGGGTGGTGGTGGTGGTAAATCTGGTGATAGTGGTGGCCTGGTCCAAGTGTTGGAGGTGGCGGTGGCGGCTCAGATGGAAGCTGCAGGGGGGCGGCGACAGCAGGGTGGGGCCGCGGCGGTCGATTGGTGGGGCCACGGTGCTCGGTCGTATTTTTTATTCTTTTTCAAAATTGTTTTCCGAGAGCGGAATAGTACTCATGGCAAACGTATGACGTGAGCTCAGGGCTCGGCTCACGGCAAACAAGCCCTTTGCTGTGAACTTGTTTGCCGTGAACCCTTTGCCAAGAGCAGCTCACAGCAAACCGTTTGCCGAGAGTAAACCAGGATTTGCCGTGAGTATCGGGCTCACGGCAAACCCGGGGTTTCCCATAGTGTTCTCCCCTATCTGCTTCACTTGGAATGACGTTAGCTTCTTCAGTGCTGGCGTCGCTTTTGGTGATTCTTGTATTCTCATGTTTCCTCGAATTCCAAATAGCGCTACCTTCAACCCTTAACCTTAAGACCCGGTTTCATCATTCTTGACTCATAACTCAACTTGGCATCCTACAAACACAAGGAAAAAAGTATTTTTCAGAAATCTTCGTATTTTAGATTCTCAAAAGTTTCATTACAAAACCTGAAATTCACAAAATACATCCACCGAGTTATGCTATCTCGAAAATCCTTCTACCACTTAGCCATTTTTAAGTCTGAAGTGCAAGCTTATTCAAGATTTACCAAAAAACATCTTGCTCAAATCTTTAGAGATGACATCATTAACATTTTGTACACCTTTTTGAGTGTTTAATAGAAAATCGTGTTTCATCTGAAGCCTCGAGGGTGACAATTTTTGGTTCACTATACCACAAGCCCAATATACCAACTATAATATAGTCGGTATAAGCCTGTATGTCGATGCACCATCCGTCGGTATACAGTTATTCCGACACCTCCTATCAGTCGCTGTAACTAGAGTCGGTATAGAGTTATACCGACGGATATTGTTATACTGACGGATCGTTAGATGGCAGCAGGAGATATACTGATGGACTAAGAAACACCGACGGATGGTTAGTTACCGGCTTGTATCGACGATTTGTCTGATGATATAAATTTCTATACCAACTAATAGTCCAATGTTAATAATGCATATAATTATACAAAATTATACATAATAATACCTCATATTAAGAGTCTGATATCAATCTTTCGAACAATACATATGAAACGAATAGCTGAAACAGCTCATAGCTTTTAATTGTAGCACATAGACATCAAACACACAAGTGAACACATATAACTTAATTTTCATTGAATCCAACATCATTCGTTTAGTCACTAAACTGAGTCAACCTAACTAGATCATATGTTTGGCTTGTCATAGCTAAGAGACAGCCACATTCACAAAAGATATAGGAGGCAGCCAACCTACACCAAATTAGCATCTACACAACCATAAGTTTGACTTGTCACAACACAACACACATGTGATGTTTTGGATAGACAAACTCATCACATGACACACAAAATGTCTAAAACCAGTCCAGCGCAAAATCTGCTTGCTGACGACATGATCAAGCATCAGGCTACTACTAGGACCTCCCACCTGAAAATAGTAAACAATGTAAATTGTTCAAAAAAATTTGCTGCATATAGATATGATGTGGGCAGGTTGAAGTTAGTGTGCGAAAGAATGCTTTATGACATTCTTGATCAATTTGCCCTAAGCTTAGGGATTGTTGCCTTGACCTTAATTATCAACAGATCAGGTTCCATGAAATCAGTAAAGGAGATATTGCCTTACAAGGATCTTAATAAAATAAAATTCCCAGATATCTTAGCTGATGCAGTTGAGTTCATGACAAGTTGTGTAAAAACCAAAAAGTGACTTATATCTCGAGCAAAATCTAGTACTAGTTCTTGAATTATACTAGCTATATTAGCTTTTCATGTGACACTATCATTGCTGAACAAATGGATGAGTAATTCTATCATTTTTTACTTCTTTGATTAGTTACAATCATGAAGTGGCACCTACTATTTTCATGGGTTAGCAGCCCTTGCAGCATTCAGGGAGATGGTCCATGGAGTATACTTTTAGTTGTTGTCCATCTTTATCTAGTGATTGCTTAAAAAAATGTGACAGATCTGCATCCATGATTACAATTTCTCAGATACATCAAATAAAATTTGCTAGATAGTTCGTTATATATGTCTTATAGTTTGTACATACACAGTTCACACTGGCATCCATCAAATTATTGGCACAAAATGACTACCTCTCTAAATATATATTCAACTGCCTATATCTAGTTCTGAACTGAAAAGAACATTTAAGTTAAGGCATCGCCCGCTTTCGTATCAGTTGATCAGGCTGTTACGCTATGCCCACGTGGAAGACTCTCATCGGTTCTCTAGCCGATTAACCCGTATTTAACCTCCTACTCTCTTCCGTGCTGATCAATAGGTCAGGTCGGCTAGCACACCTTGTTACATCCGAGGATCTGTTACGTGTTGCCGCGGAGGACTTTATTCTTTTTTTTTTTGCGTCAACAGCACCAGGAGGGCCAGGAGCTTGGTCGCTCACCCGCTCGGCCCCTCTCGCTCGGAGCCTCGGAGGATGGGGCTGCCAAGCTGGGGTGTTGCCGACCTGCCGCACTGGTCGCTAGGCGTTGGTGGCTCTTGGCTTCGTCGCTCCCGGCTCCTCCGCAACTCTGCTGGAGCGAATCGAGGTCGAGGCCCTGGGGGGAGCACCTGTGCGAGCGGCAGCCGGCAGAGTCACGGGGCGGCGGGGGAACCGGAGATGCGGCCCAGGGTGGGAGCGAGGCGAGAGGAGGATAAGGATGGTCGCGTGGAGGGGAGAGCGGCGGCGCCACCGCGGGTTCCTTACTATTGGTTCTTTGGTCTTCACGCTTTAAACAGGCCAGCCAGTTGGGCTCCTGTCGATCCCGTCAGGAGTCTCCCCGTTTCTGGTAGTGTGACGAACAGTTCAAAGTATATATTGAGTTGTGCCGACGGATGGTTCAAAGGCACATCAAAATTATTATATCGACTAATAGTTGCTTGTTATAATTTGATATACCGACGGATAGTCCATTAATAAGCTATACCGACGAATAGTTGCTCGGTACTATCCTACTTATAACGACTAACATCAGTTGGTATAGAGGGGTTGTGGTATAGTAGTTGATTCCCCCAACAGATTGTAACTGAAATTGTACCAAATTTCTGTCTATCTTAATACAATGATACACTGCATGCATATTTGGGAGAAAAAATCTGAGCTTATGCATGTAACTCTGACCTTAGGGTCATGTTGCTCCCGAAACTTAAAAAGACGGCACAATTCACAGAGAAACTCGCATATAACCAACTAGCATCCGAGCAGTGGCGAATCCACCAGTGGGGCGGGGGGAGGGGGGGTCTGTAGCCCCTCCTACCACCGGTGTAGCACCTCCTAAGCCTCCTAGAAATTGGAGGAGGAAGAAGAGAGAAAGGAGGGCTGAAGGAGGAAGAAGCAACAACAACCCCTCCTATGCTCCATTTCTGACTTCGCCACTGCATCCGAGTGAGGTGAAATGCCTGCATTCAGGAAGTAGAAGGTCTATTAAGAGCATATGTCTCCCGACGGCGCCTCCCCCACGTTGCCGGCACCGTCCGGCGGCCACGGTTGCTCCCCCAAATCGCTCTGCAAAATCAGTGAAATCATGTATACTCCATGTCCATGACGACATGTTTATTTATGATTTCCAAATTAACAGCGGCAAGGGCAAGAAGCCTGTCAGTCCCGTCCACCACCTTTGGCTTCGATGCGCATGCAGTTGGAGGTCCTCCGTCCTGGGTGGCGCTGCGCTCCCCGACGGTGGCATCAACTTCGACGCCGACCCTGTGCCGCCAGGCCCGTCCCTAGGGGGTGGGCAGGCTGTGCGCCGCCCATGGGCCCATGAGGCTGGGGGCCATGAGTATAAGTGTATAGACCGGTAGACCATAAGTATCATACGCATTAATGGCTTGATGCATCACGCATGAGAAAAGAGGAGGCAGTGCCAGCCCTATAGGGGTGGCAGGGTGTGCGGCGGTCGAGGGCTCAGGCTGGGGAGGGGCCCAAGCCCACGTATACAAACCCTCATGCCTTATAGTCCATTAGGCATTAGCAAAATGATTATAAGACAATTAGAGACCTGATCAGATGGCGTAAGAAATAATGTCGGTATTTCTAACTTTCTTTCATGGGTTTCTTTCATCGTGGCCCTTGAATAGAGTGGAGCGATGAGCCGCAAAGCACACACTTTGATCGTGATTCAGAGTTCATGACGTGCCAACGCATACGCGTGGGCACACAGTGAGTCAATAACTCGCAAGGGCTCCACACCTCCGACGACGACATGATCTTGATCTCGGTTTTTTTTGCTTCTTGGCTTCTTGCGAATGCGATCGCCGATGAGGCGATCAGTCGTTCCAGTTCATGCCTAGGCTCTAGGTATCTTTTCTCCTTTTTTTTATTTTTCAATCAAAATTAACTATTTATATGTAATAAGAATATATTATTGGTTTTTCTTTCACTTTATAAGTAAATCAGCTCGTATATATTACGACTTTTATGCATAGTCTAGAGGGCCATCGCGACGAATTCGCCAGAGGGCCCTCAAAATCCTAGGGCCGGCACTGAGAGGAGGCGACGACAACTAGAACATTGAGAAGGATATTTTAGATAATTGATCTTGATAGTGTTCTTGAAGATTTTGTATCAAGAAATGCACAAAATGCCTTTTTAAAAAGTATTAAAGCACTATACTTTTATTTGAGATAACCATCATAGTTATTTTGTAGTTTTTTTTATCTTCTTTGATATATTGTTACTTTTAGTAGAAGATTAAATATATAGTACAAGTTATCTCTTATTAATATTATTATATACTATAATTATTATATTAAAATATTAAATTGTCAGACTTTTAATGTTTTACTGACGCAAGAGTCTACAAAATTTGTGGGACGGGACTGCGTGTCGGCGCACCCGCATGCATCCGACCCGTGCCGCCGGAGGCCTCGGCGCACCAGTAGAGGACCCCGAGCCGTACCGTACGGACGAAACGCTAGGACGGAATCGGAACCAGGTGACACGGCGCTGCAACATAGGAGCCCGTCCTTCATTCTTCCTCGCTGACACTGCATCCTTTCCCTGCTCCCCTCGATCTGCTTTGAATTGGTTCCCTCTTTGACACTCCATCCCTTCTCTCCTCTGCTTCTTCCCGCTTCCTCGTACACCCCCTACAAGTAGCTTTGGCAGGGGCACAACCACAGACCGCAACCTTTGACTGGGGCACGGGCGCACGGCGAAGACAGAACTGAAGAAGCGTCTTCCAACTCCGGCAAGTGCTTGACAACAGCAGCGCCGGCTGTTTGCTGCAGAACATGGCGTTTGCATTGCCATTGGGCGCAGGATTATTGGCTGCTGGTGCTTTGTTGCTGCGTCTAGGAGAGCCTGCTGCCTTGGTGCGTCTACCAAGGACGCCCCTCGCAAGGACCTGGTGGACACCCCTTGGAAGGACATTTACATGTTCCTATTTTGCACCTGGAGGTGCAGGTGACGAAAAACACCTCTCGTTTCTCTCTCTCCCATCTCTCTCTCTAATATAATGCATTCTCTAAAATCAACTTAATATAATTTAGGCACATCGTCCAAGAGCGAGTTGGACGAGTGTTTGGCGACACTGGGTGAACTCCAAAGGCAACTGGAAGAGTGCAGGAAGGAACATGGTGAACTCGAATCTCAACTCCAAGTGAAGGTGAAAATCAGTGTGGAGCTTGAATTAAAACTTAAAATCCTATTGGAAGTCGAAGTAAAGATTAGGCTGGAGTTGGAGGACTGTAGGGTGACAAATGACGAAATCCGGAAGCAATTAGAGGAGTGTAGGGAGGAAAAGGTTATACTCGAATCGGAATTGGGGATGTGTGAGGTGGAAGAGGGTGAACTCCAAAGGGAATTGGAGGACACAAGGAAGACGGTGGGTGTGTTAGCGGAGGCAAATGAGGCGGCTACAAAGGCATATGATGCTGAGAAGGCAAAAATTATGAAGGAAATAGAGGAGTTAAAAAAAAAGTAAGCAGCTGAGGAACGAAGTAGGACGTACGTGACAAACAAGGCATACTAGCTTATCATCATCGTGCATCTCCAAATGATTAGTGATGCCAACCTATTGTGTTACTATGTAATCATGCTATGAAGTAAAATGGAACACGTATATGTATTTCTATTATTATATATAGGAAAAAGTGTATTTTTCATCCCTCAAGTAGTATTGCAAAAGTGTGACATTCATCTCTCACGTTTCACTTGGTGCAAATCAACCCCTTAACTATCTGAACTGGTGCATTTATCATCATCACCTTAGTTTAATAATGATTTAGTATCATATAATAGCAGTCAGACCATGTAATCATCTTGCTAATTACTGCTTATTCATATTTTATGTTGAGTCAATCTCTATAATAATTGAGTGTGAATCTGTTTTAAAAAATTTAGAAAAAAATTATAGAGTCCAATTTAGAGAATTTATCTAGTAGTAATTGCTGATTACGTGACATAAATTATTAGTAGATTGCACGAAATCATTGTTAAACTATAAGGTGGGATGATAAATGCACCAATTTAATTAGTTAAGGGACTGATTTGCACCAAATGAAATGTGAGAGGTGAATACCACACTATTGTAATACTTGAGGGATGAAAAATACACTTTTTCCTTTATTAAGTGATTTATCTCTTATGGCTGCCAGTTGCAGGAGAGATGAACTAATCTCACACTGGTGTATTGTCCATTAGATGTCCATTTCCATTTAATCTCATCTACTGCTTCGTCCACTCTTGCTATTGTTGTAATTTCTCCCCAAAGTCGAATGAACTCATTTAGCTCATCAGCCTTGAGAATTGGAGTGATGTGACTAACCCATCCGTTGTTTTGAATGGCCTTTGTTAATACTGTAATCTTTTTCCTCCTCGTTCTTTGTAATAAGGAGGGAGCCAAGTTTTTAGGTGCTTGTCCGTTGATCCGGTTTGAGTTCCAGAAACTGGCTTTGTCCCTTTTCCCCACTGTAACTTCTGTAGATGCATCAGAGGTCTATGTCTGTTTTATCGCATGGATATCAAGTCCAGTCCAAGGTCGATCAGCTTGCTTCCATCTAAACCAAAGGCATCGCAAACGTAAGGCTCGCGCAAATCTCTCTAAGTCCAATATGCCAAGCCCCCAAGCTCTTTGGGTGTACACACCATCGGCCAATTAACCAAGCAGTGTCCTCCGCTAACTTTATTTGGTTCCTCTCCTTTCCAAAGAAAACTCCTTCCCATCCTGTCAACAAGTTTGAGTAGCCATTTTTGTTTCGGGAATATCGTGAGGTGGTAAATCGGCTGTGACAATAGCACGTTCTTGACCAATGTCTCCCTGTCGGACATTGACAAGAGTTTACCCTTCCATCCCGGAGTATGCCCTCCGATCTTGTCTAGCAGTGGTTGCACGTTGACACGTCATAGCTTTTGTGTATGTAGGGGTAGGCCCAAGTATTTTCTAGGGAATTTCCCAATTTTACCAGGGAAGTATGTTAAAGCTTCGACGATTGTTGTTTCATCGCAGCTTATGGAAAAAATCTCTGTCTTGTTTAGATTCACTCTGAGACCTGAGCAGTTACCACAAACATTTAGTATTTGTGATATGTGATGAAGCTAGTTACGATCTAGGTTCGCAAAGATGGCAAAGATGGCCACGCCATCCGCATAAAGGGAGCATCATAGCGAGGCCGACCTAGGGAGGATCGGGTGTAGAAGGCCTCAATATGCTGCCAACTCAATCAGTCGATGAAGAGGCTGAATTGCCATGATAAAAAGTATGGGTGATAGCGGGTCCCTATTTGCAAACCTCTAGCACACTTGAATTGCCTTCCTGGAGTACCATTTAAAAAGAATTTTGGATGATGAAGTGGCTAGCTAGGTGGCTATCCAATCTCGCCATCTCTGTCCAAAACCAAGCGCTTGCAATGTTTCCAGAAGGAAAACCCAACTGACAGAGTCGAACGTCTTAAAAATGTCTAACTTGATGAAAAAAGACGGACGCTTAGCTTTATGCAAGACTTTGATCACACTATGTACGTAAATGAAGTTGTCATGGATACATTTTTTTTTATGAAAGCAATTTGACATCGTGATACTAAATCATGTAGTCTGGGCGCACGTCGGTCAACTAGGATTTTAGTAATTATTTTCGCCAAACTGTTTATCAGGCTGATCGGGCGAAAATCTGTAATGGTGGCTACGTCTTTTGTTTTGGATATCAAAACCACACTAACTTCATTAATTAAATCCAGCTGTTGCGTTCTAAGTGAGTGGAATGCTCTGAGGGCTGCTATCAGTTTTCCTGAATGATCGTCCAACATTTTTTATAGAGCAAACCTATAAATCCATCCGGGCTTGGGGCTTTTTCACTGATAACCGCATAATCATTTGCTTAATTTCCTCCTGTTCAAACGGGTCTTCAAGCTAGCTGAGGTCATGTTGTTCATAGCCCAAATTGTTCCAGTTGAGGCTAGCGGTTCTCACTTGGGTTTGGCTGAGCAGATTGACGAAATGGTCGAAAACGATCTCTTCTTTTTGTTGCTGAATAGTCGCTAACCCATTATTTATTTTAAGCGAAGGGATGAACAATTTACGCCTTCGATTACTTGCATGCAGCATGAATAATTTGGTACACGTGTCTCCCTTTCTAAGTTGAGTCTGGAGTGCTAGCGCGCCCGTGATCGGATAATTGCTGCAATGCCCACTGATTTTGTTTTGAGGTAGCGCCGAAAGCTGAGCTCGTCGGGGGTTAAATTTCTCCGTCCCTGTTCAGCATCCATGAGGAGTAGGAGTTGCTTAGCTATCTCTAAACGCAGGGGAAGGTTGCCCAAGGATTGCCTTCGCCACAGCTTGAGAGCTTTGGCAGTGCGTAGCAATTTTACATGCATGCGTAGGATGCTGTCCTGGTTGTTGACTGGTTGTGACCATGAAGTTTGAATTGTTTCGTAGAAGCCTCGCATGTTGACCCAAAACACCTCAAGTCGGAACCAGAATAATTTTGCCTAGCCACATGCCCACATCGCCAGTGAGAAGTAAAGGGGCATGGTCTGATCCCATGGTAGGGAGCGCCTGTAAGTCGATGTTGGGAAAAATTGAGTGCCACTCCGGCGAGCCGAAGACTCGATCAATACGAGTAAAAGTCGGATCATTTTGTTCATTGCTCCATGTGAAATTTCTTCCACGTAAATCAATTTCCATAAGTTGAGAGAGATCGATGGCTTCTTTGAAAAGAATCATTAAGCGTCTATTGAGCCGGTTGTTACTTTTGTCTTCTGCCTAATAAACTAGATTGAAATCCCCCAAAACTAGCCATTCATCTTTGCACCTTGACACCTTTGCAGGTTTGGTTGAATAGCTCAAGCTGTCGTGTTCTCATCTTTGCACGATGCTGTAATTTCTGCTGCTCAGGTTCGGCATCGGCAGATGCATGCATGCATGTTTGACCCTCTACGGCACCGCTGCAGGCATCAAGACGCCTAGCACCCGGCTCGGTAAGGAAATTCCGAAATTACACTATTTCTTTTAGGAATATAGGATTGCTATCTGGTTATTAAGGTACTCAGATTCCTGCCTGGGCCGTCTCTGAGCTCTGAATCTCTGATCCGCGTCGTCCATCTTCCGATCCTTGCTGATGGAGATGGACGCAGGGTTCTGGGATTCGGTCCGAGATCACCGAAATTCGCCGAAATTCGTCCATTTCGGGAGGGTCTGAAACGAGATTTGAGCTTCAAAATTCGAATATTCCTGGATTCTACTCCGAAATTCGACCAAAATTGACCGAATTTCGCCCATTTCGGTTGGGACCGAAATTTTTTTCCAATCGAATCCCAAAACCTTGATGGACACTGCATCCTTTCCCTCGCTTTGTGAGTATCCTTTCCCTCCCCTCGATCTGCTTCCCTCTTCAGCACTGACACTCCATCCCTTCTCTCGATCCTCTGCATGCTTGCTTCTTCCCACTTCCTCGTACGCACTCCCCCTCTCCGCCCTTATATTAATTGATCCCCAAGTAGCTTGAGCTTTCGCAGGGACACCACCACAGACAGCATCCTTTGCCTGGGGCACGGCCAAGACAGAAGATTAGGCGTCTTCCAACTCTGGCGAGGGTACGTTCTTGACGACAGCAGCGAGCGCCAGGAGGGCGACGACGGCCTCCAGACCATGTCGGGGGCGGAATTGGGGACAATAGCTATTGCGAATCCAGCAGCATTGGGTCTAGCTATTGCAGCCGGGGTTGGCTATTATCTTCTCCGTGACGTCGGTCGAGATGCGACCCGGCTGACCTGGCCGACGACCTGGCCTTGGAATTGGAATAAAACAAGGGTCAAACCAGGTGAGGAAAAAGACATCATTTCTCCAATGTCAAATTCCTGCGCAGTGTGGTCGCATTCGCATCTCTCCCATCTAATTAACCATCACTAAAATTACTGAATTTTACTAGGTACAACGATCATCGAGGACACCACCACCAAGCCCGCTGATCTCCGAATGCAACTGGAGAAGTGTAGGGTGACAAGGGTTCAACTCCAAATGCAATTGGATGAGTGTAGGAAGGCAAAGCCAAAACTCGAGATCGAGCTCGAACTAAAGGTTAAGCTCATTTTGGAACTCGAATTGAAGATTAAACTCCAAGTGGAAATCGAAATAAAGATTAGGCTGGAATTGGAGGAGTGCAAGGAGACAAAGGATAAACTCCAAAGGGAATTGGAGGAGTGTGTGGAGGAAAAGGTTGAACTCGAATCGAAATTAAAAGTGTGTAAGGGGAAAAAGGGTGAACTCCAAAGGCAACTGGAGGACACAATGGAGGCGGTATATGAGTTGGCAGAGGCAAATGAGGCAGCTACAAAGGCATTCGAAGCTGACAAGGAAAAACTGATGAAGGAATTAGAGGAGTTAAAATGTGACAACGATGCTTATTAAGATGATAAGCTAATAAGAGTTGAGTTGGAGCAGCTCAGTGTTTCAATGTCATAGCTGCGAGCATTCTCTTGCCTCAATGAATGGTGACAATAATAATTCAATCCAAGGAGCTTTAAAATTAAAATAATAAGGTTAATTAAGCATGCAGAGTTGGTGTAAAAAGTTGTGGCACGTGATGCTAAAATTATGGTGATATTGAGAAAACGAAGGTGAAAATTGGAGGAAAATAAAGGGGACCATCTCCAAATGATTAGTGATGCCAATCTATACTGTTACTATGTACATATTAGTCATGATCAATTGGTACTATGCAGTAAAATGGAACATGTATTTCCATTATTATATGTCTTGTGTTATTGTTTGGATTCATTTGTGAATACATGACCGCGTTTCGAAATCACCAGCTAGTAAAGTTAGTGGATTGTGGCTCGGTTTAGCGCAGTCGGTCTATTTTTTTTAGTGGGGCCTAGCCTGATTTGCTTTGGTTCTCAGTCAAAGACTCCGGTTTTTGTCCGTCGATCGAAAATTAGAAGAAGTATTATCCGCTTTAATATTAGGTAAAGATAGAGATTAGGGATTGAAGCTGCTTCCACTCCTTTGGCCGGCCTAATCGCAGACACGTGGCATCATCTATATATCAATGTAATAACCTGGTGCCGATGACAAAACTGAATTGAAGACGCACAATAGTCAAACACATGCATCATGCTCCGTGCTTTCGTTCTCATCATAATTAAACAACAATCTGTGATCTGCACACCGTTTCCATCGGCACCATCATCTTCTCGATGACGCTAGGATGCTATGATTGTGCCTTAATTTTGCTTTGGCCGGCCATAGTATCCCAGCAGAAATCTCGCAAGATCGTCTATAATCACGTGGCGATCGGTACCAAGAGCTGGTTACGTTCCTCTTGACAATAACCGTTATTGCCTAAATATACAATTGCACCACGGCTTGCACGAGGGCGTTATTATATTTCTAATATAGTACACACAGTAGATGGAGACATGGAGTACTTGAATTGGAAAAAACTTACTAGCTGCCAACTCTGATCGATGCCAACTTGGCCGGTGATTGCGTGCATGCCCGTCAGATCGCGATCGACCAATCTTCTCTTCGTATTCTTCTCCTATATATAGGAGAGTACGTACGGGCTCGTCATCATCATCATAGTTCTCATAGACAAAAGTGTTGAGGAAGGAAACACATACGCGAACGATGGCAGCTACGCCGCAGGCTGTGGCGGTGGCGGTGGTGCTCATCATGGCCGCCACCGCGGCGACGCCGGCGGCGGGGTTCGTCTCGACCAAGACGTGGCGAGCCGTGCGCCGGGCGAACCGGGCCGGCGCCCCCTTCGTGGGGCTCGTCGTTCCCAACGCCTACGAAATGGACCCCGTCCTGAAATCCCCCAGCTTCAAACCCAGCGAGGACATCCCCATCTTGGACGTCCAAGGTAATGAATATATGCATGCATTCATGTGTCCAGAATAATAATGTTTAATTATGACGAAGATCATGGCATCATTATATATATTCGTTCTCGTTATGAATTATTAAGTACTACCTCCATGTCGTTTAATTTCTCTGCTGTGAATCGTGTCCTCAGGGCGAAGGTTTCGGTTCGGAACCATTGGAGGCCAAAGCGTTGTCATGGTTATGACAGGGCTCAGCATGGTATATATACACATTTCTCTACATCTAGCTGTTGTCTACTACTCTCTTCGTTCAAAATTGTGGACCGTTTTAGCTTTTCTAAGTTCATAGATGTTATATTATACATCTACAAATACACTATATTTAAATCTAAGCGCATAGCAAGGACGTACTATATACACCTATAAAAGGAAAAAAAACAACTTAATAATTTGGAATGGAGGGAGTAATTGATTACGAGAACATATAGTTTATCCTCTTTTATTTCTTGTTTGACATTGAGGGGCTGTTTGGCTGCCCGCCGCCGGCTGCCACGCCCCTGTAGCTCTCGCCACAGCATGTGGCGGACGATTCGTCCGCCACACTAAAATCACTGTAGCATGGCGGAGAGGCGTGTGGCGAGGCGAGGTGTGGCGTCCAGCCAAACAGCCCCTGACACATCAATCTTGGTATAAGCACCTAATCATCAGATTGACATATAGGTTATCAATATATCATATGGTTATAGAATAAAGAGAAATAAAACATACATACAACAGTTGGCTGACCTTTACTTAACTTCTAGACTTCAACCCTCCTATTGGGATCCCGGATGGTGCCATGTTCAGTTAATCCTATAGGATAGTGGTTAGTGTTTGGGATTAATTAATTCCCTTTCAATCATCTACAATTTCATATAATATGTAAGAGATTAATCAAACAAGGCTAACTGCATCTTGATGCAAAATATTGATGATATTTTTTCTTTCCATTCCCTGCAAACCATGATAATTCAAGGACACATAAAAATATATAAACTCTTTCCAAAATTCATAAATAGCACGTACGCTGTTTCTTTTTAAAAAAATTCAAGGATGCGTCTCTCTGTTTGGTAATGTTGACAAAACAAATTAAAGAAAATAAGTATTCTTGCAACATAATGGAGAAATAAAAGGAGCATGTATATGAATCCGCGAAAAGCGATGAACAAGAGCGTCCCAATTTGCATTGGATTTGGACTTTGTTGCGACTTTGTGAAGTCGTAACTTACTGGATGTTGATCGTCGGCGCCTGAAAAATACTATCTGTCGTGCATACACATGCAGCTCAATGCCGGGCTGACGACGCAGCTGCTGCTGAGCCTGTTTCGGGTGAAGGGCATCGTGCACTGGGGCACCGCCGGCAACGCCAACGAGGACCTCCAAATCGGCGACGTCACCATCCCCGAGCACTGGGCCCACCTGTCCCTCTGGAACTGGCAGAGGTACGGCGACGGGCCGGAGAATGAGCTCCCGCTCGAGGCCTTCGGCGACTACACGAGGGAGTTCGGTTTCTTCAACTTCTCCGACTACACCGTCGGAAAGGGCAACCCGGAGCTGTCGGCGAACACCCTCAACAGCATCTGGTACCAACCGGAGGAGATCTTCCCCGTCTCCGGCACGCCGGAGCAGCGCCAGCACGCGTTCTGGGTACCCGTGAGCAAACGCTACTACGACCTCGCCGGGAAGCTCGAGGGCCTGGAGCTGCCAGCGTGCGTGAACGCGACGACGTGCCTGCCCCGGGCGCCGAAGGTGACGCGGGTGCCCCGGGGGTGCAGCGCCAATATGTGTACACCGACAACGCCAGCTACCGGCAGTTCATCCGGTCCCACTTCGGGTGCACCCCCGTGGAGATGGAGAGCGCCGCCGTGGCGCTGGTGGCGCACCAGCTGGGCGTTCCCTTCCTCACCATCCGCTCGCTCTCCGACCTCGCCGGCGGCGGCTCCTCGCTCAGCAACGAGGCCACCACGTTCCTCTCCATCGCCGCGTGGAACGCCGTCGACGTCATGCTCAAGTTCGTGCCCCTCCTCGGGGCCGCCGACCAGGCCGAGGACATGTAAGGCGATGCATGCCTATTGCATATGCAGCAGCCACGCACGAGCTGGTTGGTTCACGGGTTTGATCACTTGAGTTTCCTGGTTTTTTTTAGCATCGAGTTTCCTGTTGTTTGTTAGTTGTTCATCTTGTTCAACGGAATAAAAGTTGGTCGTGGTGTCAATATGTCATGTTCATGTCAGGACACCAACCTTATGGGGTAGGTCACTCAAGTTTAGTACCACCTTGCTTAGGGAAGTGTGTCATGACCACCTTATAAGGGAGAGCATCCCTCTCCCACCAGTCCGGGCTTTTGAGAGGTAATGGGTCTCTTTCCAAGTGGGCCGTGATGCGCATGAACGTCCGAACCTATGGTAGAGAGTTGAGCTAAATTGAGTGGATGCTAACAGTTCACAGTTAAGATTTGTTCGAGCTTGTGATAGGTTGGAGTTGAACTGTGTAACTGTAGCGGTTCTCTACCGCCGGACAGTAAATTTTGCCGTGTTCCCGTGCTAGGGTTGTTTGTAGTAAGGGTTACAAACTTGTCGGGAGAGGGTGTCGAGCCCTAGTCCCTGGGGTGTGAGAGTTCAGTTTGTCAGCCCTTGTGACGGTTGCCCTCCTCTTCCTTTTATAGACGCAAGGGAGAGGGGCAAAAAGGGAATACAAGTAAAAGCTACAGTTCTAGCCGCTGGGACGTCTTCTCGCACGTCGCTGTCCGTCAGGGTGCATTGAAGGGGGGCTGAACTGCGTTGTCGTCGAGGCCGCCGCGTGGCCGGGCGGGGCTGCTTACTTCGGGCACCTGGCGCTTCCTCCGAGCACTTTGGTGCTGACTCAACCCGCTTGAGTACGGGATGAGCGCGCCACGTTAAGGCCTAACCGTAGGCCAGCGCTAATCGTAGGGGGCACTCGAGTGTCTCGGTCGGAGTTCGCGTGCTGCAGGGTCGGATGGGACGGCGCGTTGAGGGCTGCGCGGCCGAACAGTGCCGCATTAAGGCTCTCGTCAGAGCCGGCCGCCCGCGCGTGCCGCCAGCTGGCGTATTTGCATGGCATGGGGAACTGGCGCCCCACGCGTCGTAGCGGGGGAGCCCGTGCGTCGGGGTGGCGCCACGTAGCGTGGACTGCGTCCTGGTCGGAGACGGAAACTGCTCGTGCGAACGAGCAGGTTGTCGGAGGCGAGGCGGAGACTTGTCGTGCGAGGCGGAGACACCTCGTGCGAGATGGAGAACTCCTCGTGCGAGACGGAGACTTGTCGTGCGAGGCGGAGACTTGTCGGAGAAGCCTTCTCCTAGCAGAAGACTTGTCGAGGAAGCTCCCAACTGGTCGGAAACAAGACGTCTTGCCAGTGATGGTCTTGACAGGGATCCTCAGTCCTCCTTATACTGAATCTTGGCCTTCACATTGTCAATGGTGTCAGAAGACTCCACCTCAAGAGTGATTATCTCGCCGTCAAAGGGGGCCCTAATCTGGGCCCTCGTCAGTAGCCCCCGAGCCTGAGAGGGAGTCAAGGACTCGCACACAGGCTCAGACGAAAGGCGTCGCGACGATCTTTGTTCTTGGTCTTCTCGGTAGGTGCGCGCGAGCGCATCCGCCGGATGTAGCCCCCGAGCCCACGAGTGAGTTGTAGACTCGCTTGTGGGGTTTTGATCTTCAGTGGTGTTGTCGTGGTTCCGAGACCTTTTTCCGAGGTGGTCGTGGCGGTTGTGGGCGTCGTGGAGATCGTGGAGGTCGTGGCCGACGTGGCGGATGTGACAGCTTGAAAAGACGGAGCGGGGTCGGTTCAGATTCCCGAGCCCAGCGGGCATCGAGGAATCACGCAGGCGGGCGGCAGTTACCCCGGGGGGGGGGGGGCGTGCGCAGGCGTCTTTCTGGTCGTGGTGGGCCCAGCATTTAAGGCCGGTGGCCACGCCCCTTCCTTATAAACTGTGCGCCGGTTGGGGATTCGAAACTTTTCCCCTTCTGCCTTCTCTGCCGCCGTCGTCGCCCATTTCCTTCGCCATTCACACCCATAGCGCTGCCGCCTCTTTCACCTGAGCTGCGCGTGAGAGCCCGCCGCCACCATGTCGAACTGGTCGCGCTCCAACGTGTCCCGCTCGATGCTGCACCGCCTGGTCGCCGCCGGACAGCTCCCTCCGCTCATCGATGCCGAAGAGTGGAGGGTGCCCGAGGATGAGTCCGTGCCGCGCCCGCCGAGGGGGTACGTCGTCTCGTTCGCGGCGTTCCACGAGCGTGGCTTCTCTGCCCCCGCCGGGCGATTCATCCGGGCTGTCCTCTACGAGTACGGGCTCCAGCTTCAGCACCTCAACCCGAACAGCGTCCAACAAATGGCGGTGTTCGAGGTGCTGTGCGAGGGGGTACTTGGGGATCGGTGCCCACTGGCACCTCTTCAAGTACTTCTTCATGTTCGTATGCTTGAAGGACGGCCCCCTCCCGGCGACCATCGGCTGCGCCAACCTCCGGATGAAGCAAGGCCGGGGCAGCAAGTACATTCCCTTCTCGCTGACCAGCTCCAACAGCGGCTGACACAAGGGGTGGTTCTATCTCAAGAACGACCCCGAGAACGCGCTGCCGGAGTTCACCGGAAACTCCATCGCCAAGGCGCCGAGAAGCTGGACTGACAGACCTCCGAAGGCGGAGCAGGAGAAGTTGCTGAAGGAGCACTGGGCGGCGCTGGTCCGCCTCCGCAAGGCCGGAGTCGACCTGGCGGCCGTCATCGGACAGTACCACGCCCAGGGGGTCGTCCCGCTCCGGAGGCGGCCTCTTCGCCTTTGTGAGATGACGGCCAAGAGGGCCCCTTGGACAGGGACCATGACCGCGCCCGAGCCGCCGTCACTGGACGAGATTCAGCGTCGCGTGTCGGTGGCCATTGGGAAGGCGTCCTACATGTGGCCGCCGTCGCAGCTCCTGCCGATGCTCCCCAACGAGGGGACTGAGAAACTTGTAAGTGGTTTCTTCCTCTGATAAGTTTTCCGACAAGTTCGAGATCTTCACCCGATTTGGATCTTCTCGGAAACTCTTGACGGTCGTTGAATTCCTTTTGCTTCTTTATTTTTAGCTAAGGAGCTCCCACCTCGTGCCCGCGAAGGCCCCTCTCCCGGAGGAGGCGATCTTCAAGCGCAACCAGGCGGCCGCAGACAGGCGGAGGGCCGAGCGCAAGGAGCGGCACAAGGAGAAGGAGATCGCAAAGCGCGATCGGAATGACAACCGCATCAAGCGCCGCAAGACGGGGGAGCGCAACGTCTCCTCCAATGAGGATCCGTCACCGTTGCCGCAGTGGAGCGGGGACGAGCCGAGCGCAGATGTCGACTGGAGCGGCATATCCGGGTCGCCCCTTCCTTCGCCGTGCCGTGTGGCGGAGGTGAGCTCGTCGCGGCGGTCGGAGCTGGCTGCCCGCGAGAAGGGCGCGAGTTCCAGTTCGCAGCCGGGGCCCGGCCCGCCCCGCCCGAGAAGACCGGGGGTGACCCGCTCACAGGTGGCCCCTGGTAGTTCACGCGCCCCCGAGGGGCGGAGAGATCTCCCACGCCGGGACGACCCGCCCAAGCGGCCGGCGGATCGAGAACCTTCCCCCCGCCACCTCTTCGATGGCTCCGACCGTCCAGACTCGGACTCCCTGAGGAGGCGTTCGTCGTCCAAGGCAAGGTCGACCCCGCCGGCGTCTGCACCGGGCGCGCCGCAGGGAGGGGACACGAGTACCCCCCAGCGGCGCCTCCAATCTTTAATCATCCGCGGCGGCGGCGCCCCGGCCGTGCAAGTTCCCCTCTCCACTGGTGGGAGTCAGGGACCGACCTCCGGCGCAGCGGAGGCTGGGAGGACAGCCCCCGAGCCGCCGAGGGATCGAAGCACCGCCCCCAAGTCGTCGGGGGGCGACGGACCAGTTCCCACGCCGGCGGAGCGTCGGGAACCATCTTCCGAGCTGGCGGGGGCCAAAAGGCCAGCCCCCGAGTCGGGCCCATCAGATAGGCCCGCGAAGCGGGTTCGCGTCCGGTCCGCCATGTAAGTTCTTGCTTGCTATTCCTCGTCGTTTTACTGTTCTTCGTCCTCTCTTTGCTTCTTGTCTTTAATTCGTACTTGCCTCAGCCGCGCCGACACCGGCGTGCTCAGCCTTGCGCCGCTGAAACGCGCAGTGCTGGGCGCGCGCGACCCGCAGCCTGAGCCCCGCCCGTCGCCTCCCTACGCCGAACCGTTGGCGGAGCAGGCCGGGAGCGGGTTGGTCGTGGCGACCGAGGTGGTCGAGTCAGCGGCGCCTCTGCCGGCGCAGGTCGCCGGCAACTTGGCCGAGGGGCGGGTGGCCCCCGAGGCGAGCGTCATCCAGGCGGCGATCGAGCCGCTGGTCGAGGGCACCGCAGGAGGCGGCGATGCCACGAGGGCGTCCTCCGAGAAGATCGTGCCTCCGCTGCCATCGGCCGGTGGACACGAGGTCGTGGTGCCGGCGGCGGCGGAAGCTTCAGCGCCTGCAGCGTCGCAGGCGGGCGGGGACGCGGTGGAGGTGCCAGCAGCCGACGCCGCGGCTGCCCGCCCTTCGGAAATCATCGACCTCGACGGGCCCGACCTCCCGGGCGACGACACGGCTATCTTCGAGGCCGCGCTGGAGCGGTTGCTGTCGGGCCCGGAGGAGTCGGGGGTCGAGGCCTCCGAGTCTGCCGCGCCCGAGGCTGCAACCACAACCGGAGCAGCGGAGCCCGTTGACAAAGAGCCCGCGCTCGACGCGGCCGCGATGGAGCTGCCAGAGCCAAGCCTGGCCGGAGCTGCCGGGGCTCCCGAAGCCCCAGTCACGTTGGGGGCAGCCGAGGAGGTCCTCGGAGAACCCGCAGCCGACGCAGAGCTGACTCCTGCCGCGTCCTCGTCCCCCGCCGCGGTCGCGGGAACGACTGCAGCGAGCGCGCCGGAGCCATCGTCACGTCGTCCTGCCGCCCCTGTCATCGAAGCGACGTCCATCGCCAGCCCGACCCGCCTAGCCCCACAGGAACGCAATGTTCCCGAGAGCGCTGTGGGGGTCGCCTCCCCGGAGATCCAGGAGGTCGGGGAGGGCTCAGGTGCAGGCCTGCTGCCGGAGCCCGAGGAGGACGACGCGCGGATCACCGACCTCGTGCGCTCCACGTGGGCGACCGCTTTCGAGGCGGACGCGTCCGACGGCGAAGATGAGGAGGCCGCGGCCTGCCGCAGCCTCGAGCGGGGTCTTGGGTGGGCGCGTCGTGCGTTCGACGAGTTCATCCTTCCCGCGACAACAGTAAGTCCCTTCAGACCGGGAGCTTAACCTTGTTTTTTTCGTTCTTGCAAATCTTGTGATCGATGCCCTCTTGCCCGGAACAGGCGCTCGCGGAGTCCGGCAGAAGGAAAGCGTGCACCATCGGTGAGCTCCGAGCGGAGAGGACCCAGCTGGAGATGCAGCTGGTGGTCGCCCGTCTGGCCGCCGCCGGGGCGGTGGCGAACGAGGCGTCGTCGAGGGCCACGTTCGAGGCCGCCGCGAAGTCCGCGGAAGACCGCGCCACGGCCGCGGAAGACCGTGCCACGGCTGCACAGGCCGCAGCCGCCAAAGCAGCGACGGAGCTGGAGTCCCTTGAGGCGAGGTTGGCCCAAGCGGAGGCGAAGATCGAGGAGCTGCGGGCCGCCACAACGACCGCCAACGGGGCTGCTGAGAGAGCCACAACCGCCGCCGCTGCCGCTGAAACTGCCGCCCAAAGTGCTGCCCAGGCCGCCGCCCAGGAGAAGGCGGCGCTTGAGTCGAAGGTAGCGGAACTGGAGCAAGACTTGGCCACCGCCGGCTCGGACCTCCAGACGGCCAACAAGCAATTTTCCGAGGTGGCCAACAAGCTCCAGGACGCTACCGACGAGGTGACCCGCCTCCGGAGCGCCAACTCCAAATTGGCGCAGGACATCGACGGTGAGTGAGCTTCAGATGCTGTCGTTGGTTTCTTCTTTTTCGTTGATTTTTGTCGATGTTGATTTGCCTCCTCGTGGTCATAGGGCTCATAGGAGACCGCGTGCCCGCCGCGTGTGGGGGCGGCGCAAGTCGATTCCGGTGGCCATGCGCGGCGTTCGTGTGGTATGCTCTCAGCGAGCTCGTTCATCAGAGTTTCCCCTGCATGCTAATGTTCATCAGAGTTTCCCCTGCTCGCAGCCGTCGTTCTGGGACGACACTGACGCATGCTAATGTTCCTCAAGAGGACAGCATGCTTGTGCTGTTTCTGCTGGAGGCAGCAAAAGTTTCCACTGAATTTGTGGATTCTCAACATTCAGATGACATGGGACAACATTTTTGCTGCAAAATGTACGATCCTATGAGAAGCAATCAGCTATTAACACTCGTGTGTAACCGAGACAAAAAACTATTACTACAAACTAGTGCGATCTGCACGGTGTAGGCATCCATTGCAATGCTGACATGTGACAGGGACGCAAGCGGAACAGCATGTCCTTGTCAACACTTTCAGAAAAATAACAGTGGATTATTACAATTACAATTTACAAGACCGCAATGAACAGGTGGTCCGTCAGATTAGCACTAAAGATTAAATAGGACAGCATCAGTAATCAGTAAAGTCCAAAATTTCAGAATATCCGTGACCAGCATTGTGATCTCTGCTTAGATTCGAACCCCACAACATCACCCGAGCTTTCGGAGATGAATTATATAGTCTGCAATACAGACTAGCAGTGTAGGCTGCAAGATTACCGAACGAACTCTTTGAACCTATTCTCTCCAATCTGGCCCATCTGGCTTCGGCCGGGCTGAGCCGGCCCACCGTGTCAAACGCGCGCTAGAGCTCTCCTCCCGTTCCGACTCGCGTACCCCGCCCAGTGCGGACAAGCAACAGCTGGCGTGCATGGGTCCCACCACGCTGCGTGCGTGCGACCTCTGGACTCAACATGGTACTACCTCCGTCCCATAAAAGATGCAACTCTACCTTTCAAATTTTGTCCCAAAATAGATGCAACTCCTACTAAAATATGAGACCCACAGGTGGGGTGTCCATAGCAATTGATTGAACTGTAACTGTGATAGCTTATGGCAGTGAGCCACGTACCCCCTGGTATGTGGGATCATCGAGATGGTTCTTGCCTTCCAGGGTTTTCAGCAGGAGACAACATGAAAGATATCAACTGGGCACTGGCCAGCTCTAGCTGACCCGCCGGGGGGGTGGGGGGCAGGGCTGATGGGCCTGCACTGCATTAAAGTCCTTTGGTCCGCACTCCGTGAGTGTCTCGCTGCAGGCCAAAAGTGGGGTGGCCGTGCATTCCGAAGGCATGGTTAGATGGCTAAAGTTTCTAATTTTTTTTCCACTCTCTCCATCACATCACATTAAATACGTTAAAAGACATATGTTCAGAGTATTAAATATAGGTAAAAAAATAACTAATTACACAGTTTGGATGTCCTTTGCGACACGAATCTTTTGAGCCTAGTTAGGTCATGGTAGGATAATATTTACCACAAACAAACGAAACGTGCTACAGTGTGCTACAGGAGTTCCAACAGTTAAATTTGCAAATTTTTCAACTAACTAAACAAGGCCCTTGGGCATCCGCGTGGGTGGATAATTTACGCGGCGACGCGCGTAACCTTGACGCGCTTTATTTAAACCCAGGACACAATCTCAACAACCCCGTTGCCTCTCCCGTTTCCATCGAAGAACTGTGTGCCCACATGATGAAGATTATAGACTCCGTGTAGTTGCAGCAGGAGCTATCCTGTCCGTTGAGTGTTACAACTGTTGATTTTGAGATCTGGACCTATGTCAGATGGTCTGTACGTGTACGTGTACGAGTACAGATTCCATACACGTAATATCAGGTCTCTCCGACCCTAGGGATTTCAAAAATCATTTCCCTCACCCATCTCCCCTCCGGCCCGTTCGTCTCTCTCCGCTGGCGGCGGCGGCGGCGATCCAGCGGCGGTGTGTAGAGCGACGGCAGGATCCAGAGGCTCAGGCTCCCGCTGCTGGCCAGGCTGCTGCGGCGCACGCTGCAGGTAGTCACGGTGGCCGCGGCTGAGGGGCACTAGCGGACGTGCTCCGCGGCTCGGGGGTGAGGCGGAGGCGAAGGTGGGGCCGGGACGGTCGAGGAGCTGTTTGGCGGAAGCTAGCTCGGCATCTGTGGTTAATCTTCCACGGTGATGTCTTCTCTTTCTCTTCCTGAGCCTCTCTCCGAGCAAATCCGGCGGCGGCGGCGAGCGCACGGGCCAGATCAGGTGGTCCATCTGCCAGATCTGGTGATGAACCGACGGAAGGGAAGTGGTCATGAGCGGAAGCAGCGGTGCAGGAGGTCGCGACATCGAGGTTCGCCGTCTTCCCTGGCAACCAGCGAGATTCCCAAAGGGGGCAGCAACGGCGGCCGCTGAGATGGCCGATCCCCTCGCAGTCGTGGCTTGCCGAGCCCCCTGTGCCGCTTCCCGAGGGTCTCGCCGACGACACCTGCACCGACCGTCGCCTCCAGCTCCGCATCCGAGCTCTTCCTCTCCGTGTCCTTCCAGATCTGCCGGCCCGACTGTGGGTGCGGATCGAGCGGTCGGTGCAGACAACCTCTTCGTCGCCGTCGATTCATCCCTCGACACGTCCCCGTGTCCAGGCGCTGGACCGAGTGCCCACACCGCCGGCGCTGTGGGGAGTTCCAGCAGCCTATGGCCACGGCAGCTGGTCAGATCATGTGCGGCATCCTGAAATCCTCTGGCTTACTCTAATGAGGTGATACTATATCTCTAAGAATTAATTGTTATGTCAGTATTAAGATCCAAAGAATAGTACTGCTGTGCTCGTCATACCTGCATGAACATTGGTTGCCCAGAATGTGTGCAATGATTGTTGTGATTTGAGGTGGAGGCTGGATTTGTTTTGAAATTTCTGATTATCTTGTCTAGAAGGGGTATGTGTACGCATTTTTGTGTGAACATGTTCTTGATTTCTCAACCATTATTTTTCTTTTTGTATTTCTCAATCATAAAGTTTCTCTTTTTAAAAAATGTCAAACTAAATTGAAGTTGTTGATGGAATTGACAAGCTGGATATATGCTGAAGACGAGTTGCTGCAAGCAGCAGTTGTCGCACTAGATTGGTACGGCCATCGAGCATCTAAATTACATTTGTGATCAATTTGGCAATTAATGTGTTAAATTTTAGGATCACTGTTGTTAGATTTCCTAAACTAAATTTAACTATACTGAAATCAGAGATGCGCTTAGATCTGCATCATCTGTTCATACATAAAGATAAAATTTAAGTGTTGAGAAGATAAAATTGTCAAGAAGTGTGATATCTTTAAGTGTTAAGAAGATAAAATTTGACTGTTCATGTTCTGCATCAACTGAATTAAGCCATATACATACATGAAGATAAAATTTAAGTCTTTAAGAAGTGGGCTATCTTTTTCCGTCACCTGTTCATCTCGCCTTGTTCTCGAATGTTAGGAGTAACCAACATTTTACTGTTTTGTTACAAGATCGCTTAAAGAAGCTCAAGTCAAAGCATGGGAAGGCCCAGCTTGGAAACATAAATGTGCACATGGTATGGATATATCACTATCAACTCTATGGCTGCCTCTAATTCCTTTATAGAATGTATACCGACTTATCATGTGAAATTCCTGAATAATATTCTCGCAGGCCCTTGGTGGAAATGAGAGGGCTGATTGGAATGCTTTGGGAAACATCACTACTTGACGCAGAGGAGGTAATCTTGCATTCATCCACTTCATGATGCTATGTTAGTAGTGTATTATCAGTTCATGTCCATTTTTATGTCAAAATGTCATCAACGTTCTAGAATTAAGTATTGTATAATGATATGTAGAAGATCCACAGGGAGCACAATTTCTAAAGTTTACTATGCAGATTTACCAAATCTTTTAAGGTAGCTTTTTGTTACACATCGTATCCAAGCTGGGCATCAGCTCTCACATTTTTTTAGATATATGTACTCTATCTTGCTCTCATTGGAAGTGAGTATAGAATGCAATGGTTATGATGCCGTGAATTTTTTTGTGAGATTTGTCAAGAGATCGATGTTTTCATTAACAAATGTTTTCCCTTTTTTTGTGAGATTTGATATAAAATGGGCAGTTTGTGGTACCAAACTTTTGAGTGGTACATGAGTCATACATGTGGTATTTTTAATTCATATAAAACTATTTAATCTTGAATATTGTACCTCTAGCATGTAAAATTTGAGCATATGAAAATTTTTATATTTGGATATAAGTAGTACACTATGCATACATATGTTGAGGAACACGTGGAGTTCTGTGTGATATGACTGGTGCGGTGGTACTTTTTTGTTTTAGAAGAATTTAAGCTTTACTTACCCACCGTTTGGTTTTATCGTGTAGAGTATGTGAATATGAAAAAATGGACATTTTTCACGCACTTATATAGCAATTTCTCCTAAGAAATCTATACCATTGTCTTTTTTCCCCTAAAAAGGTGTTACTTTTTGCAGGCATCATATTTCTTTTTGAAGGTAAGACAGGAACCTCCACCTCCATCATGGCTTGTTACAGGAGCTGCAAGGTAGTACATTTTCAAGCAGCAAGGTACCCTCGGTAATAAGCTGTGGTACCCGGAACGTACCTTCAGTAATAGCGTGGTACCTGGAAGGCTGGAAGGTACCTTTGGCAATATACTGTGGCAGGCTGGGCTGGTAGTTGTTGTTTTAAAAAAAAGAACATATCTGGTTGTATTTTGTGGAATTGTTCTTTTTTTATTATTTATGTTTATGTGACACATGCAATATACAGCTGCGATATCTTAACGATCATTTCGTGTGATTTTTAAAGCAACTAACATGTACTTTGTGTTTACAAATTATTCTTTTCTTAGAAAAGTATTGCATCGTGACATGTGCCATTCAATATTTAACAGATGTTCCACTTCAACTGTGCGTTCAAAATTTGAACGTGCCGTGGGTAGTGGAGGTTGGAAGAGCATCTTTTAGTCGCATCGTACAGTGCAGATTCCTGCCATCCCCTGACTCATACCTGACAATATGTGAGAAAAAATATCATATACCTTGGTAATACATCTACTAGAGACAAACCAGAACAAAACCCGAGTAAGATGAGTGGTCAGCATAGCAAGAGCTGCAGGTAGCGCGAGATAAATGTACTTTTCTATAAAGGAGAAGCAAAACAGCAAACGCTCAGCTGGGGATGCTGTGTGTGTACGCTGCAGGCATCGGCACATGTCCCTTTGCATCGCATACCTCGACTCACAGGCTCCAGTGGGGTGTTACACCCTCTGAAGGGAAAAAAACTACAGTACGTATTAACGCGCTTTAGGACAGGAGGTGGCCGTACGCCCGTAGTACTTCTATATAGTAGGGTTCAATACCTCAGTACTCCAAGCCTCAGCCAACAATCCCATATCCACACACAAATTCAGAGGGGGATCGGAGGTTTGTGAGCTGTGAGCACGACGACTGAGTGTGAGATTAGCCACCCAGCAGCTAGCCATGACGGGAGGAATTCCCAAGGAGCTAGACCAGCACTCGTCTTGCAAGGTATATATATGTACTAATCCCATTCCCTATATTAATACACAGCAGCGCAGCTTGTACTAATCCCATTCCCTATATATTTCGATTTATTTATGTACTAGTTCAGTTCTAAGGCCGTACTTTATCATTAGCCTCGTATAATGCGTGGTGATAAGTGCTGGCGTCCGGATGGATGGATCAGTACTTAGTCGTGGCCCCTGCGGCGTCGGTGGCGGCTGGGTGCCACCGGCGGTGGTAGATCTGTTGGCCTGCCTGTACGCGGGGCGGCGGCGACGGCGTGCAGGCAGCAGGGGTACGCCGGTGGATGTTGAGCGTGCTTGTGGTTGTGGCCTGGTTGCACGGCATGGCCGCCGGGTTAGCTTGGAAGCTCAGCGCGCGTGAGCTCCTCCTGGCCGGTACGGTGCGCAGGGGGCTCACGGCGGGCGAGCCGCGCCGGTCCTGCCGCGGATGTGGTCCCAGCCAGGGCAGCGCTACGTATGTACGGCGGTGGTGCGTGGTGGTCGGCGCTCGGCGGTCGTTGAAGAACCTGGGGCTCAGCTCGCGCGGTGGCCGGTGCGTCCGGTGCGGCCGGGCGGCTCGTGTCGGCAGAATGCGGAAGCAAGCCGTGCGCGCGGTGTGGGTGGCGACGACGGCAACGGCATGGCAAAGGCCGCTCTTGGAGGATGATGGTTTGTTCTTGGTGGTGCTTTCCTTGTCTTCTTCATATATGTTAAATAATTTTGCTTTCCTTAAAATATCGTTGCCTTCTCCATGCATCTACGCATATCAATTTAAAAAATGTTAAATGTGCTTTTCAAAGCTGCATGCTGTAGAATTTAGTCAGGGATTATTTACATTTTAAGTCAGGGATCTATGTATATATCATGCAACAACGTTTGATGGCAGGAACAACCTTTCTTGCTATTCCCTGATGAGCCTGATCCTGGAAGCGACATTGCAGTACTGCCTACTGCTAATACTGGCATCGTCAGCTGTGGTGGCTTCGTCACCATGTTCTTGGGACGATACGACGACGACATTAGCAGGCCAGCCATCGTCGCCGCTGGGTTCTTGTTTTTCTTCACCACTGCGCTGGGGCTCTACCTGATGATGGTCACGATGGTGAGGCCTGTGGCGCTCACTCCCCATGCACGCTACCTCGACTGGCTGCTGAAGCTCCTGACCTGCTCCAGCTGTATGTCTATGGCTTGTATTCGTAGCTCCTGACCTCTTCAATCAAACGTACGTACTGTAGTCAGTCAAAGTAGGCGCGCATGCATATGCATACTATATTTATACTCTAGCTACTCGCCTACGCTTTCAGTGATTAAGAATGCAACCGCCGCTTTCAGTGAATTTTGGAAAATCTAACAAGCGCCGTGCTTGCTCGAGCGCCGTGCTCTCTCCTCTCCCCTAATGTTTTCCTCCTAACGAGCGTCGTGCTTGCTCGAACAATGTAGTCACTTGATGAAATACAAAAATTTCAGGTGGGCTTCTTGCCCCTCTTGATTCATAAAAATTTTTTTTGGAAAATATAACAAGTTAAAGCATACTGGTCAGCGCTCAACTAAAAACTGATTTGAATATTTGACTAGAAACTAGCGCGCGGCGTTGCCACGCAGCCACCAGGAGTTTTTTTTTTAGAAAACCAATTGTGAATGTATACAATAACTAAGACTTTTCTAGGCATAATACTATGCTAACAAAATATGGGCGAAGTCAAGTGCAGAGATTGTTGATTGATGATCCAAATTCATTGTGCACAAGATAGAGGACAACTTCTGACGAAGCGTAGCGGAGGCTCGCCGGGAGGCTAAGGCCGGAGCGGAGATTGATTCATTCTACTTCTTGTAAGCCGCCGCCGTTGGCGTTTGTAACCGGACTCCGATCATACTGAAGTTGCTTGCTGGCTGGCGCCCGTGGTTTTTCCCTCTCGTGTCGAGGGGGTTTTCCACGTTAAATCTCGTGTCTCCTTGCGGTTTGATCTCTTTTACTTCTCGTTGTTTTGCGCCATCGTTTATAACAGAGATTTGTGCCACTTTTAATTCAGGCAGAGACTTTGATCTTCTTGAGCACCAACGGAAATCATTCAGAAATCAGAATGCTTTTCTCCGTAACACTAAATGGTACAAGATCAGTTACGTGTTTCGTGGAAACATAAAGTGAGTATCAAAATCCAGTCAAGATATTTTAGTTTGCCTGAATGTTTCATAGCAGCACACTACTTCTTGTAGACAAATGAAATAAAGAACAGTACCCCTGTATCACAATTGGAGCAGATTATTTTACCATGACTTCTGCATAACCAGTGCATGGACCTTGCCATTCAAGTATTCAACTCTCAAGATGTAGGTCCAAAATATGAGAGCGCAGAGCAATCCAGAATTACGATTATGAAACAGTAGGCAACATGCAGCGGGGTAAACAAAGAGACTGAACTCTGTTTAATTTAGCAGCGCCAACACGGCAGCACAGCTGGAGCTCCCCTGTCTGCTCTAGTGGCCACCGGAGTCACATCTGCAGCGTAGGAGGCGATGCTTGCCTGCGGCGGAGCGCCTCGGTCTAGTTGGCGCCGAGCTAGCGCACCATCCTCGGCACTACCTCCGTCCGCGGCGCAAGCTACACACAGCTGCGAACGCCCGGCGCACATGCGAGCGTGCTGGTCGAGCGTCTCGATGGGGTGGATGGCGCACTTGGTGGCCTCGTCCCTTGCAGAGCTGTGCCGATGACGCCTCTGCCGGCGTGCGGTAGATCGAGGTCTGGGCATCCTGCTACAGGGATAGCGCCGGGCGCAGGAGTGCGTTCATGCATCCGAGGCCAAGACTGCTCATCCTTGGATCTTTGTTCGTCTCTCCATGGTGTGCAAAGGAAGTAGGCACGCAGGCAGTGGGTGGCGCTGAGGAGCAGGTGTGAACGCGGTCGCCGGAAATGACTCTGGTGCTGAGACTGACGCTGACGGTGGAGGACGGACAAGGTGGAGCAGGGACGGCAACGGAGAGGAGCAGAGGCCTTGGGTGTGGTGTGACCGTGGCCGCGCTGTGATGCCTCGCGCCCTCGCCGAGGCTCGGTATTCTGCGGGCACCACCGACAGCAGCGGTAGCCACCGCACGCGGAGCCCTGGTCGACAAGGGGTCGTTCTTGCCGCAGTGCCGCGCTGGGGCCACGCGCCATCCTCGAGCAGCTGGTGTCATCGCCGCCGCCTCTACGCGCGCTCGCCGCAAGCACCCGGCGGCCGGCGCTGTCGTCGTACCGCAGCTGCTGCGCCGCGCCACTGCACGCCCGCCGCGCCCTCCGGCCACCGCGAGCCGCCAGGAGCCATGCTCTCCGCGAGATGCCCCTTCTAAGGGGCCGCCGCCGCCGCTCCAGCCTCGCAGCGCAGGGGTTCATCCCTTTCCCCTCCCCTGAATCTTGTTGACCCGAGCGAGCATAACGGGCCGATGCACCGCGAAGATTCGCGAGTTCCTCCCGGGTGTGCGTTGATGTGGGCAAAGACCCGATTTGATCTGCAATCGGACGGTTTGTGTCGTCTTTTTGTTGGATCCAACGGCTTGCCTGCTAATGGGCGATGTGGCCTTATAAGATGTCCGCTTTTGGTTGGCTCGCCGCGAGATGCCCCTGCTAAGGGGCTGCCGCCGCCGCTCCAGCCTCACAGCGCAGGGGTTCATCCCTTTCCCCTCACCGAATCTTGTTGACCCGAGCGAGCATAACGGGCCGATGCACCGCGAAGATTCGCGAGTTCCTCCCGGGTGTGCGTTGATGTGGGCAAAGATCCGATTTGATCCGCAATCGGACGGTTTGTGTCATCTTTTCGTTGGATCCAACGGCTTGCCTGCTAATGGGCGATGTGGCCTTATAAGGTGTCCACTTTTGGTTGGGATTTCGTTATGGAGAGATACTAGATCATGCATGGGTTCCACTCACTGCACTCGTCGCAAGTGACAATATATATATACAATGGTACGTCCAACACGTTAGCTACTAGTACTCGTAGTGTACACTGATTTGCTGCCACGGTGCTTGTGAAAACAGTTTGGTACGACTTGGACACTTGAGGCCGGCCCGGGTCAATGGCCCTCTCTTCTTGACCGTGTCAGAAGAGAGTAGAGTGAGCACTGGGATATATCGATGGGATGTTGACTCGTCTACTCCGTACTACTGTAGCTACTAGTACTAGCCTACCTTTGGCTGCTTGCAGTCTGCCATCTTTGAGCGCAAGAGCCCCTGATGACTCACCAGTAATCATCGTCACGGGTGTTTGAATCCATAAGCTATTTTTTAACCCTCTTATTTTTAACTCAAGAAAAGCCAAACAGGAGGCGACGTTCTCTTTGCGCTTGCCGCCGCGCAACCATTCAGCCGCCACGTCCTCTTTGCCGGGGAGGCGAGTAGCGGGAAGGAAGTGGTGCCGCGTGCGGGCCAGAGGGACGAGGGAGGAAGTGGAGCTAGCCGCGAGGGAATGGAGCAGGAGGCCGAGAGGAAGGCCGCCGGAGATCCCGCGCGGGCGCGTCCTTCCATCGTCGCGAGGCCTGCCGGCTAGAGCGCGCGCAAGTTGGAGTTCCGCATCGGCAGCGGTCTGCGCGCGTGAGCTCCAGGAGCTCCGGCCGCCGCCGGGAGGGAGGGAGGGAGAGCAGGGACCGCGCTCGAGCGCCTGGGCGGAGGAGCAGAGGAGGGAGTCGTGAAGGGTGTGTGGGTCCCATGTATAGGTAGTGTGGTTCAAGTGTATTAACCGTCAAGTAACTCTTGAATCCAAACAACTCAAAAGTTATTTTATTAAAAAGCTAAGCTAATTTTTAACTCAAAATAGCTCTGGGATATTTCTCCAAACACGCCCGTCGTCGCATCCGTTGGACTTCCATGCAAGTTGCATTGTTCCTTCCCTTTCACGTTATTTCCTTTTCCATTTCTCTTGACCAAGCATCAGCACTTCATTATTTTCAACTTATTTTCGACCTATTTATTTGGGATTGAAAAGCTTGTACGTAATGGGCGTGATGGATGCATATCCTGCACATCAGGAACAACTTCACTTGACACCTTTGCAGGTTTGGCTGAATAGCTCAAGCTGTCGTACGTGTGCTCATCGTTGCACGATAGATGCTGTAATTTCTGGTTCGGCACCGGCAGATGCATGCATGTCTACGGCACCGCTAGCTGCAGGCATAGGATCCGCCAAGCGCCCGAGCCGGTAAGGAAATTCCGAAATTACGCAATTTAGGAATAGGAATAGGAATATAGGATTGCTATTTGGTTAAGGTACTCAGATTCCTGCCTGGGCCGCAAGCTTCTCTCTCTCAACTCTGAGATCCGTCGTCGTCCTTCTTCGTCCTTGCCGATGGACACTACATCCTTTCCCTCCCCTCGATCTGCTTCTTCCCTCTTCAGCACCGACACTCCATCCCTTCTCTCCTCTGCATGCTTCCTCCCGCTTCGCTCGGTTCTCCATTTTGTGAATACATGTCCGTATTTCGAAATCACCGGCTAGTTAAATTAAGTAGTGGATTGTGGCTCGGATTGGCGTGGTCGGTCCATTTTTTTTAGTGGGGCCTAGCCTGATTTGCTTCGGTTCTCATATTTTTGTCAGTCTATCGAAAAATAGAAGGAGAAGCATTACCCGTATTAATATTAGGTAAAGATAGAGATTAGGGATTGAAGCTGCTTCCTCTCCTTTAGCCGGCCTAATCGCAGACATGTCGCATCATCTATATATCAATGTAACCCGATGCCGATGACAAAACCGAATTGAAGACGCACAATAGTCAAACACATGCATCATGCTCCGTGCTTTCTCATCATAATTAAACAACAATCTGTGATCTGCACACCGTTTCCATCGGCACCATCATCTTCGTTCTCACCTTGACAGCAATAACCTCTCACCGTTTTCTGATTTTTGTATTATCTCTTTCGTCTAATAAAAATTTGGCAAATCTTTTGCCGTCCGTTCAAAAAAAAAAAAAAGCCGATGACGCTAGGATGCTATGATTGTGCCTTAATTTTGCTTTGGCCGGCCATAGTATCCCAGAAATCTCGCATCATCGTCTATAATCATGTGGCGATCGATGGCATAACGTGTGTCGATCGGTACCAAGAGCTGGTTACGTTCCTCTTGACAATATAAGCTCTCTGTTTTTTTTTACCTAACCGTTATTGCACCACGTCTTGCACGAGGAGATGGAGACATGGAGTACTTGAATTGGAAAAAAACTACTAGCTGCCAACTCTGATCGATGCCAACTTGGTGATTGCGTGCATGCCCGTCAGATCGCCATCGGCCAATCTTCTCTTCGTATTCTTCTCCTATATATAGGAGAGTACGTACGGGCTCGTCATCATCTATCATAATTCATAGTTCACTAGGATCGTGCCTGTGCGTTGCTACAAGCTTACAATCGAATAACAAAGTAAGCAAAAACTGTACAATGAGTCTACAATAAGCAAAGCAATTAGCATAACAATTTTAATGCACTAAGCTTTTTGTTCAATCACTAAGATTCATCAATGGTCATGCACTCATGCTATATAGATTGACAACTTCATTTACAAAAGTTGGGCATACGAAGACCATCCAATAAACTAAAGTGCCATATGTATGATAAAATTCATATAATCATCACCCTTAATGGCCGAATCATGTAAAGAAAAATAATTCTAGTCATGTTATGTTGCTACCCATGAGTCATAACAATTTTCTGCATGACACGATCTATATCTGCTGCCAAGTGATGTTGATGTCACCTTAAGAAAATGTAGCCACTGATCCTAAAAGAACTGTATCTGCACATACAACATTGTTGATGGAGATGATCCCTGTGCTGTATGATTGCTTGGATGGCTCATGTGTTTCTTTGCAAGAAACTATTGGCACAACATAACATGATCAATTCCAGTGCCCTCAATGCATTGCATGCGGCTAATAGAACACATGCTCCTTACAAGTGCGGAGACACTAAGAAAAAGACAAAATTTTCTATCATACAAATCGGCTAGACTGAGTTCAAAGGAAACACAATATGTTTTTGTACCTCGCAATGTGTTTCGAACACTCCAACAAAAGTAGGCATTAGCAGGGAGGAAAATTATCATGACAAACCGCATCCTGTCAAAACTAATGGACTACTGCTACTAATCTAATAAGCAATACTGAGTTTGTTTGTCACTCTATATTCTATAACTACTACTGTTAACACCGAGGTGCTATGCTTTGCTAAAAATAATCACTGGTGTACTCATCCTCTATCCACATTGCCAAGAAAAAACTCTGAAACTCCAAATTCATATACTTGGAAGCAAAGACTAATAAAGTGACAAAGATCAGATCAAACTAAAATGAGTTGTCATACCTGAAAAGAAGTAACCTGATACTAATTTCAGCAGGTTCACTATGTCTCTTTGTAACCATCAGACATACCATAGTTTGCGTGCACGGAGTCATTATGCTTATCTTTGCCATTCACTCCATCCCTACGATCTGAACCAGTAGTGCAAAACTGATATATGGACATATTTACTCTTAATCAACATTTAGTTTGCAAAGCAAGATGGCCAATATTCTCTTGATATTCTGAAATACGGACATCAGAATAAAAAATTAGGTAATCAACAACACCATGCCATTGTCACTACAATAGTTATTTAATACCCTTAATCATGCTTGAGTCCTTGTACTCAGCAGCAGATGATGCTTGAGCTCCATGTACTCCATGGACTGCAGCCCAGCCTCCAATATTACATCTGTCAGGAACAAGTCCACCAGCCTCTCACTAATCGATCTACCAGTGTTGCTCTTTTAGACTGCAGTTGGACAGATAATATGGCAGCGGATGCTCTCTGAATGGCCACACCAACAATTAAACATGTCAAGGATGCATTCAGAGAAGCCGAGCACTCAACCGAACTTCAAACAATGAACAAGTCAAGAATGAATGCTCGTTGCTACTCACAGGCGTGACCTCAAGTAATGTTTTCTTGCACCAGGAGATCCAAACATGCATCTGCATGTACAAAAGATATAAGATTCCAAAGCTTAGATTAGCTAGCAGACCATAGAGCAGTGCTTTAGAGGCATTTTAACGTATGGCTTACCTGCACAAGTTGAGCTAGTTGACGGGCCATCGTAGCTCGCCACCGAAGGGACTCGCTAGCGCTCTGGCAGCCGCCGTTGCTGCTGCCCCTGACCCACCAGCGCTGCTCCCTGCTTGGCTGTCAGCGACCTCGACGAAACCCAGTCAAGCTTGGACGGTGGAGCCCTGCGGTCTAGCCCGCCACCTCTTGTCATGACCCTGATAAAGCACTATAATTCAGAAGCAATTGTTTTCCTTTCAAGCTGCACAACACATATGTGTACCCAATTCAGGAGCATCAGGCATTGCTTACTACACACAATCACTTTTGTTTTGAATCATGCAAGCCCGCTCTTATGGATGGATGTGCAAGGGAGATAGCATTACCTGAATGAATGGTCAATCATTGCTTCTTGAAAGAATGGCAAATAACATTATTCAGTGCTTCCTACCACTTGATATCCTACAAGCACAAAACAAATCACCTTGCATATTAAGAATACATTCACCAATTAAGAAAGCCAAATTTGTTTAGTACTCAATTTACCTATGCTCACCAATTAAGATAGCCAAATTTATTTTGTGCTCAGCTAACCCAACTCTCCTTGCATCAGATCACTACTGTACCGTTGAGCAAGTGCCTGCAAAGCAGATAAAATTTTCTGATTATACATGGTCCGTTGTGAGAAATGCCAATAAATTTCCATGAGTAACATAAAGCTAATACAAATTTAATGTCACACTATCCTTACATGTATTTTACATCTATCATGAATTTGCAAATGAGCATCATTAATCCATAAGAATAACACTTTGGGGGCACTTACAAGCAATTTATCAGGTGTGATTGATGGTTGTCCATCTGAGGCATGCCTACCTTCACTACCACGAGTTCGTGGACGATGGTGTCCAGGATTCTCCAAGACTTGTACCACACTTTCCCATACATTTTCCAACAAATTCTCTTGAAAGGATTTCAGAGCTTGTTGTGCATTAGGTGAGAAGTATGTCTGTAGTACTGTCTCAAAGTACTCAAGCTCCAGGCATATTGCACAAAACATTATAAACTAAGCATACTTGCTGAACCATTTACGTAGCTAGTTGGACCAAATAATATTCTGCTGACAAAAACACTTGCATATCCTAAATGTAAGTGCTCTTCCATTAAATAGAAAGATGCTACAAAGTTTAAACTACATACCAATGATTCTTTTTTTTTTACTGTGCCATTTTGATTTCAGGAGTCAGAAGTAACTGCCAAAGAACCAATTATCCCAAATCATCATTTAGAAAGGAATTGATTCATCAATTTGTTAGGGAAAAAAAGCAAACCTGGAGGAGAAGTTGGCGACCCCATCCCGTTGCTGGTGTACAACGCAAGGACCCGAGCTTGGGCCACATGATGACAGCGCAATGATGAACACGCAGCTGTAAAACGACATAACGGTGAGCAAAGCCCAGGCCAGAGTTTACCTAAACATCATGGCTAGGGCCACCCACGCCGGCCACCTCCCGGCGGCGGTGGCGGCGTTCCCTTCCACAACGAGGTCAACGCAGATTCAGAGCACCTCGAGGCACTGGCAATCGGTAGCGGTGAAGAGCACACAGGTCTGGTCGGCCTCGAGTTAATGGTAGGCGGCGGCAGCGGCGAGGAGCAGTGCGACGAGATGGTTGACGCACGGATCCAAATTTGCAGGGGTGGTGTGGAGAATTGGACAGGCTCAGGTCGACAGGAACCAGATGATGATGGTAGGCCGATCTTGTTGCTGGAGATGATGGCGGCGTATCGCAGGCGACAGCGGCCACGGTGGTGGCATGGTAGTTGACGGTGCCGGCGATGGCGTGGTCGTCGACGGCAGTAGCGCCGTGAGGGGTCGGGGGCCATTGGACGGAGGAGGGAGGAGGAGCGAGGGTGCCCGCGAGGGGAGGCTGGGAAGAGGGGCGGGGGAGGCCGGGAGGGGCGGCGCGCGATGGAAGCAAGAGAGGGGAAATCGGGTTAGGGTTTGGGGGAGGCATCCCGGGCGGACGCGCGGGGTGAAGGCGCGGGGTGGGGGCGCGGACGCACGGGCGGACGAGTGGGTGGAGGGGAAAAAGTAGGAACAGATTTTTATCTCCACTTTATTTTTTTAGAGTAGAGATAGACAAAAGTGTTGAGGAAGAAAACACATACGCGAACGATGGCAGCAGCTACGCCGCAGGCTGTGGCGGTGGTGGTGGTGCTCATCATGGCCGCCGCCGCGGCGACGCCGGCGGCGGGGTTCATCTCGACCAAGACGTGGCGAGCCGTGCGCCGGGCGAACCGTGCCGGCGCCCCCTTCGTGGGGCTCGTCGTTCCCAACGCCTACGAAATGGACCCCGTCTTGAAATCCCCCAGCTTCGAGGCCAGCGAGGACATACCCATCTTGGACGTCCAAGGTAATTAATGAACATATGCAAATATATAAGGACGACGACGACATATATTCCATGCATTCATATACGTGTCCAGAATGATAATGTTTATGACGAGAAGATGATCATGGCATCATTATATATTCGTTCTCGTTCTGAATTAAGTAAGTGCTGCCTCCATCTTGTTTAATTTCCCTGCTGTGAACTGTCATCAGGACGAAGGTTTCGGTTCGGAACCATTGGAGGCCAAAGCGTTGTCATGGTTATGACAGGGCTCAGCATGGTATACACATTTCTCTACATCTAGCTGTTGTCCGCTACTCCCTTCGTTCCAAATTGTAGATCGTTTTAGCTTTTCTAAGTTCATAGATGTTATTATTATACACCTAGACGCATACTATATTTAAATCTAAGTGCATAGTAAAAACTATAATATACACTTATTAAAGGCAAAACGACTTAATAATTTGGAACGGAGGACCGGAGGAGGTACTTGATTACGGGAATATATAGTTTATTCTCTTTTATTTCTTGTTTGACATTGACACATCAATATTCGGTATAAGCACCTAATCATCAGATTGACATACTATAGGTTATCAATATATCATATGGTTATAAAATAAAGAGAAATAAAACATACATACAACAGTTGACTGACCTTTACCTAACTTCTAGTCTTCAACCCTCCTATTGGGGTCCCGGATGGTGTCATGTTCAGTTAATCCTATAGGATAGTGCTTAGTGTTTGGGATTAATTAATTCCCTTTCAATCATCTACAGTTCATATAATAAGAGAATAATCAAACAAGTCTAACTGCATCTGATGCAAAATCTTGATGATATTTTTTCTTTCCATCCCCTGCAAACCATGATAATTCAAGGACACATAAAAAATATAAACTCTTTCCAAAATTCATAAATAGCACGCTGTATCTTTTTTAAAAATCTCAAGGATGCGTCTCTCTGTTTGGTAATGTTGACAAAACAAATTAAATAAAATAAGTATCCTTGCAACATAATGGAGAAATAAAATGGGCATGTATATGAATCCGCGAAAAGCGATGAACAAGAGCGTCCCAATTTGCATTGGATTTGGATCCCCTGTGCTTTCGATCTTCAGCCTCCATCCCCTACCTCTGACCCTAGCTAGAGAGCACATTGCGACTTTGTGATACTAGATGTTGATCGTCGGCGCCTGAAAAACACTATCTGTCGTGCATACACATGCAGCTCAATGCCGGGCTGACGACGCAGCTGCTGCTGAGCCTATTCAAGGTGAAGGGCATCGTGCACTGGGGCATCGCCGGCAACGCCAACGAGGACCTCCAGATCGGCGACGTCACCATCCCCGAGCACTGGGCCCACCTGTCCCTCTGGAACTGGCAGAGGAACGGCGACGGCCCGGCGAACGAGCTCCCGCTCGAAGCCTTCGGCGACTACACGAGGGAGTTCGGCTTCCTCAACTTCTCCGACTACACCGTCGGAAAGGGCAACCCTGAGATGTCGGCGAACACCCTCAACAGCATCTGGTACCAGCCGGAGGAGATCTTCCCCGTCTCCGGCACGCCGGAGCAGCGGCAGCACGCGTTCTGGGTGCCCGTGAGCAAGCGCTACTACGACCTCGCCGGGAAGCTCGAGGGCCTGGAGCTGCCGGCGTGCGTGAACGCAACGACGTGCCTGCCCCGAGCGCCCAAGGTGACGCGGGTGCCCCGGGGATGCAGCGCCAACATCTACACCGACAACGCCAGCTACCGGCAGTTTATCCGGTCCCACTTCGGGTGCACCCCCGTGGAGATGGAGAGCGCCGCCGTGGCGCTGGTGGCGCACCAGCTGGGCGTGCCCTTCCTCACCATCCGCTCGCACTCCGACCTCGCCGGCGGCGGCTCGTCGATCAGCAACGAGGCCGCCACGTTCCTGGACATCGCCGCGCAGAACGCCGTCAGCGTCATGCTCAAGTTCGTGCCTCTCCTCGGCAACGCCGACCAGGCCGAGGACATGTAAGGCGATGCATATTTCATAACGGGTTTGAAAATAACTGGGCTGTTGCTGCTGTACTTGACTTGAGTTTCTTGTGGTTTGTTGTTGTTGCTCCTATTCAATGGAATAAAAGTTGGTCGTGGTGTCGATGTGTCGTGGCCCAGTTCACAGTTGAGATGTGTTCGAGCATTTGGTAGCCTCCAGTTGAACTGTAACGCTATGTCTGATCTAACCTGAGCTTATTGAGCCACCTCGTCACCGTCGTGTTGACCCCGTTCTAGCGGATGCGCCTCCTCAGCTACCCTCGTCTGAGGCATTCGGTCTCAGGCTAAGCCATCGTCAAACTATGGACCCTGTTTCAGCCGTTAAGGTAGCAAAGCGAGGGGAGATGGTCCTAATGCGTCGTCTCAGGAAGGTCAACGCACCTCCGCCTTTGGCGGCACCTGCAAGTGAAGCGGTCAAGCAATTCTTTGACGAAAGGCCTTTGTCGCGTCACAATTAGGATTGAAAACGGACGGTTTGTATCTTGTTCCGTTCCAACCGTTTTTTTACATTATGATTTTATTCCCGTTTTTACCGAATTATGAAAAGTTGTCAGATTTAATTAATTTTAATGTCATTCTTCATTATTTTGTAGTAGTTTACTTTCATAAATGTAGAAAAATCCCGTTCCGTTCCGACCATTTTTCTACATTTACGATTTCGTGTTCGACCTTTTTCGACCGTTTTTATCGCTAGTCACAATGATGCAATGACGAATTTATTCCTGATGTTGAGGACCAAGTGCAAGACCTTTCCCTTCATGAGATTGAGTGTTGACTCAGAGCTCCATGTAGAGTTAGTCTTCTAGGTCGTCTTGGATTTGAATAATTCTTATTGGAGTCTTTAGTTCAGATTGTGTTTAGCTTGCGTGCCGGTTTGTGTTCATTTAGAGTTTGTTCTATTTGGATTGTGTTGGATATTTTAAAAATACCACAATAGAGAGAAAGAAAGGAAATGTGAAAAGGTAAACACTTTACTTTTGAAAAGACCGATCCTCTTTACACGGAGGCTGGGGGCACCTTTTATAGTGTGTGAAAGTTACTTTTACATCCCGAAATTGCCCCTGTACACTAAGCATCTTCGGAGAATATACGCGTACATAAATGTCTAAAGTGATCACACCATTCACGTGATCACCCATTATATTTACAAGAATGCCCTTACGTATCCAAGCTTCTCAAGTTTTTCTCTTTCTTCTCGATCACGCTATTTACCAATTCAACTCCGAATATCACCTTTAGGCTCAAGATTCCTCCATCTTCCACTACCGGAAACCGACTTTTTGCCGTGAGCCCCGGGCTTTGCCGTGAGCCAAAAGTCGGACTCACAGCAAAATACTTTTTTGCCGACGGCCAACAGTGAAACTCACATGAAAAAGGAGTTTGCCGAGAGCCGCTCTCGGCAAAGAAATATTTTGCCCTCAGCCTTTTGTGGGTGACAGCAAATTGGTGTTTTCCCGAGAGCAGTTCTTGGTAAAGAAACTGACGGCAAAAAGTCATTTTCTCATCTCAAAACACCTTAGTAGCTTTTTAATGCATTTTTTTTATCTTCCATACACTAAAATTTTTCTACTTTCCATATACAACATGTGGTACTCCATGTTAAAAATTGATACATTTTTTCATTTGTTTGCTATATTTAACTAATTAATTGCATTTCAGGCATTTTTTTGAATCAAGTCAAATTTGAACTGTAACTGATTCAAATAATAGAAAAAAATAAGTAGAAAAATTATATTCATATTATTTAGTCAAATTTGAGACCTTACTCATAAAATGAATAGAAATTTCGAAAATCTTGTCCAGGAAACACGATCAAAGACGCGTGTTTCAATAATTTTAAAATTCTAAAAAATGCAAATGAAGTCTAAAAATTATTAAATTTGTCAATATTTCATGATATCATACAAGGAGGTTGTGGTAACAATTGAGTGAGTTTTGCTCATTTTTCACGCACGATTCTTAGAAACTAAAACATCTCTGAAGAAATTTCTTAGAATTATGAAGGAAGTGGTTAGGTTTGTAGGCAAAGTGACGTACAAATTGGAATTTGAATTCAAAAATTTTTTCTACTCTTCGCATCCAACATGTAGTACTCCATGTTAAAATTTAACATATTTTTGCATTTATTTGCTATGTTTAACTGATTAATTGCATTTCAAGCATTTTTTGAATAAAGTCAAATTTGAACTGCAACTGATTCAAATAATAGAAGAAAATAAGTGGAAAAATAATATTCATAATATTTATATAAATTTGAGACCTTACCCATAAAATGAACATAAATTTCCAAAATCTTGTCCAGGAAACACGATAACAAACGCGTGCTCGAATGATTTTAAAATTCTAAAAAACGCAAATGAAGTCTAAAAATCATGAAATATGTTAATATCTCATGATATCATACAAGGAGGTTCTGGAAAAAATTGAGTGAATTTCACACATTTTGCATGTACGATGCTTAGAAACCGAAATATCTCCGAAGAAGTTTCATAGAGTTATGAAGGAAGTGGCTAGATTTTTAGGCAAAGTGACGTACAAATTAGAATTTGAATTCAAAACTTTTTCCGCTCTTTACATACACCATTTGGTACTCTATGTTAAAAATTGGTATAATTTTGAATTTATTTGCTATATTTAACTAATTAAATGCATTTGATGTAATTTTGAAAAAACAAAACATTAACATGGGCTGAAATTTTGCTCTCAGCAAAGCCAAAATTGGGCCATCCGGCCCATCATCTCGCCGGCCAAACCCCAACGTATATAACACCACCACCCCTCTCCCTCAGACGCCGTCGCCCCCCAGCCCCGACTCCCCTCCTCTCTCCCTCGCCAACCTCAGATCCGCCACTGCCGCACCCTTCCTCCCCTCAGATCCGTCCCCGCCCTCTACCCCTCCTCCTCTCCTCCACCACCGCCCCTTCCTCTCCTCCTCTCCCGCGACACCGGCGCCCACTCTCCTCTACCTCCCCTCCCCCTCAGCTCGCCCCTCACCGACGGTGAGGAGCAGCGGCGGGGTGAGGTGTGGCGGCGACGCATCTCGAGGATCTACGGTGGCGGTGACAACAGGATCTACAACTGAGGCAGCGTGGGCTCCTCCTCTAGGCTCGGCGTCCTGGCTTCCTCTTCCAGGGGATGTACGACGACAGCGACAACGAGATGTACGATGACGGCGCCGGTCGGATCTACGAGGACGGCAGCGGCGCGGCGGTGCGACCCCCACTACCCATGCGCCAGCGCGACCTCCTCCACCCATGCGCAGCCGCCCTCTCGCCTCCTCCTCCTGTGCGCCGGCAGAAGGTTCAATCCGGCGGTGGAATAGGTGGTGGTGCGGCGGCAACATCTAGATCCGGCGGGGCGCAGGTTCTCTCCATCCTCCCTCTCTCTTTCTCTCTCTCCTGTGGGGCTCCGGTGTCTGGATCTGGGTGTGGGTGGTGGTGGTGGTAAATCTGGTGATGGTGGTGGCCTGGTCCAAGTGTTGGAGGTGGCGGTGCAGACGGAGGCTGCAGGGGGGGGGTGGCGACAGTAGGGTGGGGCCGCGGCGGTCGATTGGTGGGGCCACGGTGCTCGATCATATTTTTTATTCTTTTTCAAAATTGTTTTCCGAGAGCGGAATAGTACTCATGGCAAACGTATGACGTGAGCTCAGGGCTCGGCTCACGGCAAACAAGCCCTTTGCTGTGAACTTGTTTGCCGCGAACCCTTTGCCAAGAGCAGCTCACAGCAAACCGTTTGCCGAGAGTAAACCAGGATTTGCCATGAGTATCGGGCTCACGGCAAACCCGGGGTTTCCCATAGTGTTCTCCCCTATCTGCTTCACTTGGAATGATGTTAACTTCTTCAGTGCTGGCGTTGCTTTTGGTGATTCTTGTATTCTCATGTTTCCTCGAATTCCAAAGAGCGCTACCTTCAACCCTTAACCTTAAGACCCGGTTTCATCATTCTTGACTCATAACTCAACTTGGCATCCTGCAAACACAAGGAAAAAAGTATTTTTCAGAAATCTTCGTATTTTAGATTCTCAAAAAATTTCATTACAAAACCTGAAATTCACAAAATACATCCACCGAGTTATGCTATCTCGAAAATCCTTCTACCACTTAGCCATTTTTAAGTCTGAAATGCAAGCTTATTCAAGATTTACCAAAAAAACATCTTGCTCAGATCTTCAGAGATGACATCATTAACATTTTGTACACCTTTTTGAGTGTTTAATAGAAAATCGTGTTTCATCCGAAGCCTCGAGGGTGACAATTTTTGGTTCACTATACCACAACCCCAATATACCAACTACAATATAGTCGGTATAAGCCTGTATGCCGATGCACCATCCGTCGGTATACAGTTATACCGACACCTCCTATCAGTCGCTGTAACTGGAGTCGGTATAGAGTTATACCGACGGACATTGTTATACTGACGGATCGTTAGATGGCAGCAGGAGATATACTGACGGACTAAGAAACACCGACGGATGGTTAGTTACCGGCTTGTATTGACGATTTGTCTGATGATATAAATTTCTATACCAACTAATAGTCCAATGTTAATAATGCATATGATTATACAAAATTATACATAATAATACCTCATATTAAGAGTCTGATATCAATCTTTCGAACAATACATATGAAACGAATAGCTGAAACAGCTCATAGCTTTTAATTGTAGCACATAGACATCAAACACACAAGTGAACACATATAACTTAATTTTCATTGAATCCAACATCATTGGTTTAGTCACTAAACTGAGTCAACCTAACTAGATCATATGTTTGGCTTGTCATAGCTAAGAGACAGCCACATTTACAAAAGATATAGGAGGCAGCCAACCTACACCAAATTAGCATCTACACAGCCATAAGTTTGACTTCTCACAACACAACACACATGTGATGTTTTGTTTAGACAAACTCATCACATGACACACAAAATGTCTAAAACCAGTCTAGTGCAAAATCTGCTTGCTGACGACATGATCAAGCATCAGGCTACTACTAGGACCTCCCACCTGAAAATAGTAAACAATGTAAATTGTTCAAAAAAATTTGCTGCATATAGATATGATGTGGGCAGGTTGAAGTTAGTGTGTGAAAGAATGCTTTATGACATTCTTGATCAATTTGCCCTAAGCTTAGGGATTGTTGCCTTGACCTTAATTATCAACAGATCAGGTTCCATGAAATCAGTAAAGGAGATATTGCCTTACAAGGATCTTAATAAAATAAAATTCCCAGATATCTTAGCTGATGCAGTTGAGTTCATGACAAGTTGTGTAAAAACCAAAAAGTGACTTATATCTCGAGCAAAATCTAGTACTAGTTCTTGAATTATACTAGCTATATTAGCTTTTCATGTGACACTATCATTACTGAACAAATGGATGAGTAATTCTATCATTTTTTACTTCTTTGATTAGTTACAATCATGAAGTGACACCTACTATTTTCATGGGTTAGCAGCCCTTGCAGCATTCAGGGAGATGGTCCATGGAGTATACTTTTAGTTGTTGTCCATCTTTATCTAGTGATTTCTTAAAAAAATGTGACAGATCTGCATCCATGATTACAATTTCTCAGATACATCAAATAAAATTTGCTAGATAGTTCGTTATATATGTCTTATAGTTTGTACATACACAGTTCACACTGGCATCCATTAAATTATTGGCACAAAATGACTACCGCTCTAAATATATATTCAACTGCCTATATCTAGTTCTGAACTGAAAAGAACATTCAAGTTAAGGCAGAGCATATACATTCATACAAAGAAATTCAATATACACTTTCTGAACTATAAAAACTTGTAGATGAATATATATAAATCCCAGCAAGTTATCTGAACTTGTAGATAGCATACTAGATGATCCATACTACTTTAGCATACTAGATGATCCATACTACTTTATGTTTCCATTACCACCTTGGCAGATCATTTATTCATTTTCATTTCACATGCAAGGCTCTACACATCATGAAATTAATTACTCGGCATCCACCTTAAGGAATATAATTAACCTCATGTTCCCTTTCAAGAAATGTAACTAATTTAGATAAGTACATCATATTCCTAGATCCAACATTTGCAAAGATCATACTTGTTTTTCTATAGGGTGCAGGGACTACTTATTAAAATCACATAAGGGAGAATCGTACCATATGAGGTTGAGGAATACGAGCTTCTCAGGCTCACATGCAATTAAACTGAAAATTAGTTCAGATATTTTACTAAACATGCCATACTTGTATGTTCTAGCATATATCATGAAAGGACAGAATAAAGGTTTCATGCCATACTAATACACTTTCACAAGAAAAAAATAACATTGCTTTCTTTGACATAGTGGTAGTCTCTTTGTCGTAATCAACTAAGAGTCAAGATGTCCTCAGGACATAAATAGCGACCCTGCGTGGTTGGAGAAAATGAGACACATCAACAAACACAAACCTTTATCTTTTCCTGCAATTTACCTTTCAAGTCAGCGACTTCGCCAAAAGTTTTCTTCTTCTTGTTTTCTTGTTTCTTCAAGCGTCGTCCTTCGAGTTCGCCGAGCTGCATCGATCGACCTCCGGCAGGCTTGTGAGTACCGCTTTACCGAGTAATATCTAGGCTTTAACCTCCGAGCGTATCGTTGTGGTTTCGTCTAGATTTATTCACAACGTACCGATATCAGCTAGATCTGCAAATTTTCTGTACCGATTTTTTTTGTTTATTTAGCTTTTATCACCAACTTATCTCGCTCGAGGCTCGATCGTATCGGCTACCTCTCGCTACGTCATCGACGTACCGATCCCACAGCCGATCCAGATCCATCTCGCTGCTGACGTCACCAGATCGGCTGATCTAGCCGTTCTGAACATACTTGCACTTCGGCTGCCCTAGCGATTAACCGATTTCGCCCGCTTCCGTATCAGTTGATCAGGCTGTTACGCTATGCCCACGTGGAAGACTCTCATCGGTTCTCTAGCCGATTAACCCGTATTTAACCTCCTACTCTCTTTCGTGCTGATCAATAGGTCAGGTCGGCTAGCACACCTTGTTACATCCGAGGATCTGTTACGTGTTGCCGCGGAGGACTTTATTCTTTTTTTTGCGTCAACAGCACCAGGAGGGTCATGAGCTTGGTCACTCACCCGCTCGGCCCCTCTCGCTCGGAGCCTCAGAGGATGGGGCTGCCAAGCTGGGGTGTTGCCGGCCTGCCGCACTGGTCGCTAGGCGTTGGTGGCTCCTGGCTTCGTCGCTCCCGGCTCCTCCGCAACTCCGCTGGAGCGAATCGAGGTCGAGGCCCTGGGGGGAGCACCTGTGCGAGCGGCAGCCGGCAGAGTCACGGGGCGGCGGGGGAACCGGAGATGCGGCCCAGGGTGGGAGCGAGGCGAGAGGAGGATAAGGATGGTCGCGTGGAGGGGAGAGCGGCGGCGCCACCGCGGGTTCCTTACTATTGGTTCTTTGGTCTTCATGCTTTAAACGGGCCAGCCAGTTGGGCTTCTGTCGATCCCGTCAGGAGTCTCCCCGTTTCTGGTAGTGTGACGAACAGTTCAAAGTATATATTGAGTTGTGCCGACGGATGGTTCAAAGGCACATCAAAATTATTATATCGACTAATAGTTGCTTGTTATAATTTGATATACCGACGGATAGTCCATTAATAAGCTATACCGATGAATAGTTGCTTAGTACTATCCTACTTATAACGACTAACATCCGTTGGTATAGAGGGGTTGTGGTATAGTGGTTGATTCCCCCAACAGATTGTAACTGAAATTGTACCAACTTTCTGTCTATCTTAATACAATGATACACTGCATGCATATTTGGGAGAAAAAAATCTGAGCTTATGCATGTAACACTGACCTTAGGGTCATGTTGCTCCCGAAACTTAAAAAGATGGCACAATTCACAGAGAAACTCGCATATAACCAACTAGCATCCAAGCAGTGGCGAATCCACCAGTGGGGCAGGGGGAGGGGGGTCTGGAGCCCCTCCTACCACCGGTGTAGCACCTCCTAAGCCTCCTAGAAATTGGAGGAGGAAGAAGAGAGAAAGGAGGGCTGAAGGAGGAAGAAGCAACAACAACCCCTCCTATGCTCCATTTCTGACTTCGCCACTGCATCCGAGTGAGGTGAAATGCCTGCATTCAGGAAGTAGAAGGTCTATTAAGAGCATATGTCTCCCGACAACGCCTCCCCCACATTGCCGGCACCGTCCGGCGGCCACGGTTGCTCCCCCACATCGCTCTGCAAAATCAGTGAAATCATGTATACTCCAAGTCCATGATGACATGTTTATTTATGATTTCCAAATTAACAGCGGCAAGGGCAAGAAGCCTGTCAGTCTCGTCCACCACCTTTGGCTTCGATGCGCATGCAGTTGGAGGTCCTCCGTCCTGGGTGGCGCCGCGCTCCCCGACGGTGGCATCAACTTCGACGCCAACCCTGTGCCGCCAGACCCGTCCCTAGGGGGTGGGCAGGCTGTGCGCCGCCCATGGGCCCATGAGGCTGGGGGCCATGAGTATAAGTGTATAGACCGGTAGACCATAAGTATCGTACGCATTAATGGCTTGATGCATCACGCATGAGAAAAGAGGAGGCAGTGCCAGCCCTATAGGGGTGGCAGGGTGTGCGGCGGCCGAGGGCCCATGCTGGGGACGGGCCCAAGCCCACGTAAAGATTTGGAGGCATTACGTTATGGGAACCAAGTGCCAAATTTATACTGATCATAAGAGTTTGAAGTATATTTTCACTCAGAAGGACTTGAATCTGAGACAACATCGCTGGTTAGAGCTGATCAAGCATTATGATTTGGAGATACATTATCATCCTGAGAAGGTAAATTTGGTTGCAGATGCTTTGAGTCGGAAAGGACAAGCTAACATGGCATTAGCATTCCAGTTGCCTGATGAGTTGATGAAGGAGTTTGAGAAGCTCAATTTGGGAATGGTCGCTCAAACTCAGGGAGTTACCTTAGAAATAGAATCTACCTTGGAACAGGAGATACGTAAAGGACAATTGGAGGATACAGAGATTAAGGAAATCAAGGAAACTATGGAGAAAGGTAAAGCTCCAGATTTCACAGAGGATGAGCAGGGAACTATATGGTTTAGAAATCGGATTTGTGTGCCAGATGTGGGAGATCTTAGGGAGACTATCCTAAGAGAGGCTCATGATTCAGCTTATTCCATTCACCCAGGTAGCACTAAGATGTACCAGGATCTCAAGCAGAGGTATTGGTGGTATGGGATGAAGAGAGATGTTGCCGCTCATGTAGCTTTGTGTGACACCTGCCATCGAGTTAAAGCTGAGCATCAGAGACCAGCTGGATTACTTCAACCATTGAAGGTGCCTGAATGGAAGTGGGAAGAAATTAGTATGAATTTCATAGTGGGATTGCCACGAACACCAGCTGGGTATGATTCTATATGGGTAATAGTGGACCGATTGACGAAAGTAGCTCACTTCATTCCAGTGAAGACTACTTACTCAGGTGCTAGATTGGCAGAACTATAGTGGACCGATTTTTTTTTGTTTTTATATAAATTTTCCTTTTAGCTAGCTATATTTAATATTAGAGAAAATAGAATTTATTGATTTAGTTATTAGAAAAGGATACCTAGGGATAGTGTTGTAGAATTAACATGGATATTTTTCACTTAATATGATGCAGATGAACCGGCAATGGATGTACAACACCGACAGACAGTCAGCGGAGTACATTACCAGCATGCATGGTTTTCTCGAAGTGGCGAAAAAAACAAGGATGCGAGTGGGTTCATGTGTTGTCCATGCTCCGATTGCAGAAACGACCCATGACTACCATGACCCGGGCACATTTCACCTCCACTTGTTGAAATAAGGATTCGTGTCGAACTATGTGGTTTGGACCAAGCACGGTGAAAGAGGGGTTGTGATGGAAGACGACGAAGAAGAGGAGGAGGGTATTCCGGACTGGGCCGCAGGTCAAGCTTTTGTAGATACTTTAATGGAAGATGCTGACGAAGAAGAGTTACCAGCACATGCTGACAGGCCTGCTGATGATCTCGGCTAGGTTCTATAGGATGCACAAAAGGACTGTGAAAACGAAAAAGAAAAGGCAAAGTTCCAACGTATGATCGAAGATCACAAAAAACCGTTATACCTAGATTGCAAGCCAGGTCACAAAAAACTTGGTACTACACTAGAAATGCTGCAATGGAAGGCAAAACATGGTGTGTCTGATAAGGCATTTGAAGGGATGCTAAAAATTGTGAAGGACAAGCTTCCGGAGAACAATGAATTACCGTCCACCACATATGAAGCAAAACAGACTATGTGCCCTCTTGGGTTGGAGGTACAGAAGTTCCATGCATGCCCTAATGATTGCATCCTATATCGGGGTAAGGATTACGAGAATTTGGATGCTTGTCCTGTGTGCAAAGTGCTACGTTATAAGATTCGGCGAGATGAAGATGCTGGTGATCTCCAGGGGCACCGTGACAAGACGAAGAAAGTTCCGGCAAAGGTTATGTGGTATTTTCCTATAATACCACGTTTGAAGCGTTTGTTTTGGAATAAAGCACATGCTAAGTTGATGAGATGGCACGCCGAGGAACGTAAGCAAGACAACCTGCTGAGACATCCGGCTGATGGGTCTCAGTGGAGAAAGATTGATAGAGAATTCAAGACATTTTCTGAGGACGGGGAAAGGAACATAAGGTTTGGTTTAAGTACGGATGGTTTCAATCCATTCGGGGAGTTTAGCAGTGGTCATAGCACTTGGCCTGTGACCCTATGCATGTTCAACCTTCCAGGTTGGATGTGCATGAAGCGAAAGTTCATTATGATGCCGGTGCTCATCCAAGGTCCAAAACAACCCGGCAACGACATTGATGTGTACCTAAGACCGTTGGTCGATGAACTATTACTGCTATGGCGGGAAGAGGGCGTACGTGTGTGGGATGAGGATAGGCAAGAGAACTTCAATCTACGAGCATTGTTGTTCATAACCATCAATGATTGGCCTGCCCTAAGTAACCTTTCTGGGCAGACAAACAAGGGATATCGGGGATGCACGCACTGTTTACATAGAACACAAGGTATTCATCTCAAAAACTGTAAGAAGGTCGTGTATAATGGTCACCGTTGTTTCCTTCCAACTAATCACCCCTTACGGAAGAAAGGGATGCATTGGAAAGGGAAGGCTAACCATCGTACGAAGGCACCCCATTTTAATGGAGATGCCGTATTTGAGATGGTAAATGATCTAAGGGTAGTCTTTGGAAAGGGTGCCGGTAGTGAACCTGTTCCAACTGACACCAACGGGCGTGCACCAATGTGGAAGAAGAAATCTATATTTTGGGAGCTACCTTATTGGCGTAGCCTTGAGGTTCGACACGCAATTGACGTGATGCACCTTACGAAGAATCTTTGCGTGAATGTGCTAGGCTTCATGGGTTGTTACGGTAACCCGAAGGATACCAACGAAGCACGAGAGGACCAGAAAGAATTTCATAAGATTCCCAAAGTTCCGCGGGAGGGTGATGATGAAACTGATCCGGAAGAGGATGGTGATGATGTTGATTACTTTGGTCCTGCTAGTTACACTCTCACCAAGAAAGAGAAGGAAAGCGTGTTTGATTGCCTGAACAGTATTAAGGTTCCGTCTGGCTACTCGTCGAATTTAAAGGGGATCATAAATATGAAAGAGAAGAAGTTCACAAATCTAAAGTCCCACGACTGTCACATGTTGATGACACAGTTGCTTCCAGTTGCGTTGAGGGGTGTTCTATCAGAGAATGTACGATTACTGGTCGTAAAGCTTTGTGCATTTCTCAATGGAATTTCACAGAAGGCAATCGATCCAGCCAAGCTAGGAAAGCTACAGAGTGATGCGGTTCAATGTCTTGTCGGCTTTGAGTTGGCATTTCCACCTTCCTTCCTCGATGTTATGACGCACCTCCTGGTACACCTTGTGAAAGAAATTACTATTCTCGGTCCAGTATACCTTCACAACATGTGGCCTTTTGAGAGGTTCATGTCGATCCTCAAGAAATATGTTCTTAACCGTGCCCGTCCGGAAGGAAGCATTGCTACGGGATATGGAACTGAGGAGGTCATTGAGTTTTGTGTTGATTTTGTCGACACAATTGACTCGATTGGGCTTCCAGTATAACGACACGAGGGGAGGCTACAGGGAAAGGGTACCATCGGAAGGAAATCAAGTTTGAGCAATAATACTGATTTGTTCCATAAAGCACACCTAACAGTCCTGCAACAATCATCACTGGTGACTCCGTATAGGATGGAACACGAGCAGATTATTGCTTCTCAAAATCCAACCAAATCCCCAGTCTAGATTGCACGCCGTCACTTGGAAACATTTCCCTCATGGTTGAGTGAACAACTCATCGGAAACTCAACGATTCATCCACAACTAGCTTTGTTAGCCAGGGGACCTTGTAGCACAATTACAAGATTTCAAGTTTACGATATGAATGGTTACAATTTTTACACGAGAGCTCAAGATCGCAAAAGCACAAACCAAAATAGTGGTGTCCGTATGGACGTCGTCGAAAAAGATGGGGGCAAGACCTGCTATTATGGTATCATAGAAGAGATATGGGAGCTTGAGTACAGAGCGATGAACGTCCCTCTGTTTTTTTGCCAATGGGTAAACCTGAATGGCGTAAAGAAAGATGAATATGGAATGACAATAGTGGACCTTACCAAGATTGGGTTCAAAGATGATCCATTCGTGCTTGCCAAAGATGTGCATCAGGTTTTCTATGTCAAGGATATGACTAGCATATCGAAGAATAAAAATCCCCAACAAGCAGGACCACAAGAGGCAAAGCGTCACATTGTTCTTCCAGGTAAAAGAGTAATCGTGGGAGTCGAGGACAAAACAGATCAATCCGATGATTATGATCAGTTTGATGGCATGCCTCCGTTCGCTGTCGAAGTTGACCCAAGCATATTGCTTGGACGTGAAGAGACACCATACTTACGTGCTTGAGATTAATGTCGTAATGTAATGATTATTGATCAAATCAATTGTGTAATGCTAATGTGATCAACTCTTTTATTGGTCTCCAACAAGTTAACGATTCTGAAGTCCATGCACTTTGCAGTGTTGTATCAGTCTCAAAATTTTTATGATGCTTGAATATGTCATGTGAGATTGACCCACCAAGTTTGAGATTTTTCTAAATTAGTTTAGTATTTCTTTCGGTTTAATTGAATTTCCGTGCGACATCACCTAGAAATTAAAAGTTGAGCTGAGAGCACCCCTGAAACGATCTGGAATGGTGCCAAACTTGGCCACAAGTTCTCTTGTGCCTTAGGAGTCTAATTTATCTGGAAGCCGAATCATAATTCTTGAGTTATTGACGTGTAATTCACAATATTCTAGCTCCTTTAGCACGAAGAAAAAAACCTAAAATACATTTAGTCATCAGAAAAATCTAAGATCTTGCGTGAGCTAATATTTTGAGTGTAAATGACAACCAAAAAATCTCAGACCATTTCGACATAGATGGAGTACACGTGTTTCACAAAGCTATATGGAACCTTTCATCGAACCATGTCTATACCACTTATGTCTTAACGATTCTGAAGTTCATGCACTTTGCAGTGTTGTATCGGTCTCAGAATTTTCATGAAGCTTGAATATGTCATGTGAGATTGACCCACCAAGTTTGAGATTTTTCTGAATTAATTTACTATTTTTTCGGTTTAATTGAATTTTAGTGGGAATGCACATCAATGTTGGAAATGAAAATTGAAAGTGAATGTTTACAACTATAAAAAATAATTTTGCATAGCAAAGTACAGTTTATTATATTTTAACTAAATATAATTTTGCATGGTTGAAATAGTAAAAGTTACTATATTTTTTTTGATTTCAAAGAGATAGAATGTGAAAATGAGAAAAGAAATGGGAGGGGAAAAACAGTTCCCGCCGAAAATTACACTTTAGTCCCGGGTGGTGTTACGACCCTAGACTAAAGGGGGGCCTTTAGTCTCGGGTGGTAACACCACCCGGGACAAAAGGCCGAAATTTTGCCCTTGCGGCCCTCCCGCGCGGAAGGGGCCTTTAGTCCCGGGTCGTATCTCCACCCGGGACAAAAGGGGGGCCTTTAGTCTCGGGTCATATCTCCACCCGGGACTAAAGGTTCTTTGCTCCCGGGTGGAGATACGACCCGAGACTAAAGAGGGGGGATATATCCCACGGATCCACCCCTCTTCTTCCCCAACTCATCCACTTCATCACACTTTGTCCCCCTGCTGATCTCCATCCCCCTGCTGATCTCCACCGGACGTCGTCGTCCCCCGCCGTCCCTGCCCGCTCCCGGCCGTCGACACGTCCCCGCGCCCTCCGCCGTCGTCGACCCCGTCGTCTTCGACCCCGTTGCACCCCACCGTCCCTGCCCGCGCCCGGCCGTCGACACGTCCCCGCGCCCTCCGCCGCCGGAGCTCCCGGCCGCCGTGGATCTTCGTCGTCCGCACACCGCCCGTCGACCCCGCCCGCGCCCGACCGTCGTCCCCACGCCCGTCCACGTCTCCGCCGCGCCCGGCCGTCGCCCGCCACCGCTCCCGGCCGCCGTCGCCCCCGCTCCGCTGCCGTCATCCCCGCTCCGCCGCCGTCGCCCCCGCTCCGCCTCCGCCGCTCCCGGCCGCCCGTCGACCCCGCTCCGTCGCGCCCGGGCGCCGTCTCCGCGCCGGCCCCCACGCCCGACCGCCGTCTCCGCCGCTCCCGACCGCCGACGTCGCCCCCTGAGGCGGCCGTCGCTCCCGGCCGGTGAGGGGATCTGCTGACGTCAGCCCCTGATGTCTGGCGTCAGCAATTTTTTTTAATGTTTTCATTTAATTTATTAATGAATTTAGATTATAATTAGAGATTTAGAATTGATTTTAGATTTAAATTTAGAGATTTTAGAATTGAATTTAGAGATTTTAGAAATGAATTTAGAGATTTTAGAATTGAATTTAGAGATTTTAGATTTGAATTTAGAAATTTAGATTTGAATTTAGAGATTTAGATTTGAATTTAATTAGTGTTTTTAGATGAAATGTATTTAGAGATGAAATATGTATTTAAAGATATTAAATTTTTCGCTCGCCCGACAATTAGGTAGTATATATTTCGCTCGACATGCTCGATTCTTTCCTGACTCGCTCGACCCCGCCCGACACTTAGGTTTTCTCGCTCGACTCACTCGACTCCCGCCCGACACGCTCCACTCCCGCCCGACACGCTCCACTCACGCCCGACTCGCTCGACTCCCGCCCGACACTTAGGTTTTCTCGCCTGACTCGCTCGATTCCCGCCCGACACGCTCGACTCCCACCGACACGCTCCACTCCTGCCCGACTCGCTCGACTCCCGCCCGACTAGCTCGACACCGCCCGACACTTAGGTTTTTTCACCCGACTCGCTCGACTCCCGCCCGACACTTAGGTAGTCTCGCTCGACTCCCGCCCGACTCGCTCGACTCCCACCCAACACTCGCCCGACACTTAGAAATCATTTATGTATTCAGAAATCTTTTATGTGCTCAGAAAATCATTTATGTATTCAGAAATTCATTTATGTTTTCAGAAAATCATTTATGTGCTCAGAAAATCATTTAGGTATTCAGAAAATCATTTATGTATTCAGAAATTCATTTATGTGCTAAGAAAATCATTTATGTATTCAGAAAATCATTTATGTATTCAGAAAATCATTTATGTGCTCAAAAAATCATTTATGTATTCAGAAATTCATTTATGTATTCAGAAAATCATTTATGTGCTCAGAAATTCATTTATGTTTTCAGAAATTTCTAGTTATGGATAACAATGAGGAGGAGGAGCGGCTGATGGAGAGCCTTATTGCTGAGGGTCCAAATACCGAGGTCCCAACCTTCACCGAGGAGGAGCGTAGCCAGGCAGACGCATTCCTCAACATAGCCGCGGACATCGACACCCGCACCACGGACATCGACACCCGCGCCGAGGACAATAATGAAGACCTTTTCATAGTTAATGCAGAAGGTTCCAACGAGGTATATATATCATGCATTAACAAATCCATAAATGCATTAACAACGAGGTATATATATCATTCTGGAACCCCGCGTGAATAACAAATCCGCAACTTGTAGGCTTCAACCTCGACAAGCAAAAAGACTAAGAGGGGTCGTACAAAAGTCATCGTCGATCATGACGTGAAGTTTCATATCACTGAAGTCAACGAGCTTGGCCAGCCATGGGAACCAAAGAAGGTCAGGGACAAGTTTGTGTCCCAATGCGGTGCTATTGTGAGGGACAACGTGCCCATATCATATAGAGAATGGAAGGGAAGGGAAGATAATCCATGGGTGGTTCTGGATTCAGTTAAGAATATGTTATGGGATGATATCCTAAAACACTTCACACTTCCACCGGGTGTGAACGCAAACCTTGTGAAGCAGTGGACTCTCACGAAGATGGCAACTCAATTGCAGAGTTTCAAGAAGCAGCTGCACAGAGATTATATCAAGCAGAATCAAACTCCAAATTTTGATGATTATCCCAAGCTAAAGGATCACTGGCAGTCCTTTGTGGATTACAAGAATAGTGAAGAATTCGCCAACAAGAGCGCACGAGCTCAGAAAAGTGCCAGTAAGAAGACGGATTACAACCATCGTCTTGGTCGCAGTGGTTACGCGGTTGCAGCACCCAAGTGGCGGAAGATTGAACAAGACCTCCTCAACAAAGGTATCGTACCAGCGGTCTTTGACTGGGAAGAACGATCGAAGAATTGGTATTATGCCCGCGGTGGAAGATTGAACCCTGATGATGGTTCCCTCGAATTCCCACCCACGTTACGGGAGGCGACACATGAGATAATCAAAAAGAATGAAGACATCAAAGCGGGCAGATTGGTTCTTGACAGAGACATGGATGAGCTAACTTTGGCGCTCGGGAATCCGGAACACCCAAGACGTTGCAGGGGCTACGGGGTAGTCCCGTGGAAGTTTGCTTTCAAGGGAAGCGCCGACACCTACAGAAGCCGCAAAAGAAGAAGGGGGCATGAAGAGGGGCGGTGGTGTGAAATGATGGACCAGAGACTTAAAGAACAAGAAGAACGTATGAATGCAGAGATTGAACGACGAGTGGCCGCCGTGGTAGCTCAGATCACCCCTGTCGGAGCACTGCCCCAAGCACCGGTGGATCCCGTCATTAGCCCTTCCGCTCGCAAAAGCAGCTGTGCTTCCACAGAGGCCCCCGAAGAACAAAGGGCGGCAAACCAAGAAGAAGTTCAAGTAGAGGACAACGAACGGTACCCTGTGGATGAACTCTGTCAGTGCACCGCATGTGAGCTGCACAAGCCGATCGGCAACATCACAATGAAGGTATATAGAAACCTGATTATACGTGCAATTATCTCAACCTTTGATGCATGTCTCAGGCATTTAATAACTTCATCATTTCTCTACATATATATAGGTGGCATACGGAATGGCTTTAGCACATCTCCCAGGACGTACAAGCCACGGCATGCAGATTCCAACTGGCTACGCCTCAGTTGGTTTGGAGGAGATTGCTGACCAAAGTTTAACGACGTAGAGCTAGACTTCGAAGGAGGTGACGGGGAAAGGACACTCCGCGATGCGCTTCACAGTATCATATTGTGGCCCAAACGTTACATCATAATACCTAACATGCCGCCACCGATCCCTCCGTGTGTTGCCGAGCAGCAGCCACTATCTCCCGGGCCATCAACGATCCCTCCGAGTGTTGCCGAGTAGCAGTCACCATCTCCCGGGCCGTCACCGGGACGGTCGTCGCCGAATGATTGGAGCTCACCGTTTCCACAATGGGGGAATTCTCCTACCGCGAGCGATGACGATCGTTAGCAATCACCACCAAAGCATCAATCACCACCAAAGCAGCCTTCACCAAAGCTTGCCAAGAGGCAGTCCCGGTCAAAATCTACTGCGTCTATGCCCGTGTCAAATCCGGATCACCCGAAGAAAAAAGGGAAAAAGCTGCCTGTTAAAAGGAAGCTGCCATATGACATGACAGTATCAGAAAATGAGGCGGAGTGTGATAAGCAACTCAAGGCGTGGATTGAAGGGAATAAAGAGGCTGCTAAAGAAAAACTGCTCGAAGAAATGGAAGTAGAAAAGAATAAAGATCGTCCGCAGAAACTCAAAGCTTTCATAGAGAAGAAGGAAGCAGAAAAGCAAATTATAAAACCCCTACTAAGTGATTATGACCGGTCGCTGCACAAGTCCCTAAAGAAGAAGAGACAAGGAGGGTCACCAAATAGTTACATCGACCAAGTACCGGGGTCGACGATGCCACAGGATTATAGGAAGAAGAAGAAGGCAACACAAGCGTCGATGTCGACATCGACGAAAGAGCCTTCAACGAAGAAGGCAACACAAACGTTGATGTCGGCGAAAGAGCCTTCAACGAAGAATGCAACACAAACGTCGACGTCGGCGAAAGAGCCTTCAACGAAGAAGGCAACACAAATGTCGACGTCAGCGAAAGAGCCTTCAACGAAGAAGGCAACAGAAGCATCGACGTCGGGAGTACAGACTTACGTCGCCTCCGGCCTCACTGCAACTGAACGAGGTCTTGCATTTATGGACACAGAACAACTAGCGCATGTCATTCAAATGCAAGAAGCAACAGGGATCCCACTACAATATGTTCTCGGCCACGAATCACCTCCTCGGGACAAAAACTTCATACCTAGATGGCACTACGAGCATGGGAAATCTTTTGTCAGGCCTGAGTTGGTGAAGAAACTCCCTACTCAGATGCGCAGATTGCATGACTTCTACATGAAGACGTCTAAGGCGGGCCTGGAGATGATTGGCATGCTTGTTAAACCGGGAGATTTTGCTGGGGAAGGCGATAAGTTGGTCTGGCTGCGATTCAAGGATATTTATGAAATTTACCATCTTGACTCCTTGAATACCGATCTTGTCATGGCCTGGTGCCTGTAAGTGACGGTGCAATACATACCCTAATTAATAAATTAATGCATACTCTAATTATTAACTTTGTCTTTCATTTTCTGTCGCCTGGAAATGCATAACATGCGGAAGAATGGTTACCGACGAATAGGTTTCATGGACCCATCTTTAGTTAATCAAGATCAAGTAAAGCTCCAACCAGAAACCGCATTCAAAACAATCCTAAGGACCTTGTGTAATTTGCATTATAAGGATTTGATACTTCTACCTTACAACTTCGAGTAAGTGTGATTACCAGCTTAATTACTAAGGGTTCGCATTTCTAATTATCTTAGTTAACATTATTTAGTTCTAATCTTTTGAGCTTCCATGTATATACAGTTTCCACTGGATTCTTCTCATAATTGATGTCAACAGAAGCAACGTCCTTGTCTTTGATTCGTTGAGAAGAGATCCGAGCAAATACTTGGACCTTCAAGATATGTTTCAAGAGTAATAATTCTATCCATACGTTCCCTTTTATGCAATAGTGTGCTTTTACTAACACTATCTACCTCTAACTTCCATTATTTTCTGCCAGAGCTTGGGAAAAATTCAAGGCTGTCAACCCTGGAACATGGAGAGCTAGAATAAACTTCTCTACAAATTTTCCGGTACGTAAACCAAATAACAACTTCAGCTTGGGCAAATTAAAAATGTATAACACTAATTTTTCATAATTATCTTCTTCAATTTAGTGTATGAGACAGGAACCAGGGACACATTTATGTGCATACTATGTGTGTGAGTTCATCCACAATTTCTGCGAGGCAGACCCGTCAGATTATACTGTAAGTATTATTTTAAACCAATTAATAATACATTTTTTCTAACCGCTTATATATTTAATTCTTGTGTGTAATATATTAAATTATTTGCACATTACAGAACAATATGATTAGGGACGCAATCATTGAGAAGGACCGACTCTTGGCGATTCAAGAAAGTCTCTGCGGATTCATAATGGACCAGGTGATTAATCCACAAGGCAGAAATCACTATGACGGTCATCCAATTCATAAAGTTTAATTAGCACCTCCGGTGGAACTTTAGACTAGAATTAGAATGAAACGGTATTTTGATGTATATATATACTACTTTCAGAAAATACTATCTATGCTTTCGATGTAATATAATGTGTGTATATATTTATTTATAAGTTTATTCTCTTCATATAGTACGTATAGTAGACACGTATAATTAGTGCAAACATTTATACGTACACGTAAATTACACCCAAATACGTGAGAATATATGTGTATAACATTATTAGAACAATTGAAATTGAAACAAAAAAATTCACAGCGGGGTCTTTAGTCCTGGATGGTAATACCACCCGGGACAAAAGGGGTGGCGCACAGGCGCTGGTGTGCCCTCCCCTTTTGTTCCGGGCGGGGCTACCACCCGGGACTAAAGGGGTGGCGCACAGGCACTGGTGTGCCCTCCCCTTTTGTCCCGGGCGGGGCTACCACCCGAGAATAAAGGCCACCCTTTATTCCCGGTTGCCCACCCGGTGACAAAGGGGGGCCTTTTGTCTCTCCCTTTTCGACCCGGGTGGGCTTTAGAGACTTAAAGCTTTTCCCACCCGGGACGGAAGGCTGTTTTTCCACCAGTGGTAGGTCTCCGGGCCAGAAGGGTTTGCAGGTGTGTTTTCGCGAAAATGTCCATTTCGGGCCATTTTCATGGGCTATAGCACACGATTTTCAGCACTCGGGTCAATTTTTTTGCAACATCTGGGATGTGCACACACTCCTAGTAGAAGATATGTGACGAGGTTTCCATCGATTTTTGGACCGTAGGGTACATGTTTCAGGCCTTTTTCGGGCCGTTTAGTTCCCTTTCCAACCGAGAATTACTTGCCCAAACGTAAATCAGAAAGATGCATTTCGTCACTCTGACGGTCCCTGCTCCATGTACCGACCATAGTTTTATGCATAACTCCACCAGGGGTAGGTCTCTGGGCAAGAAGGGTTTGCAGGTGCGTTTCTGCGAAAATGTCCATTTCGAGCCTTTTTCGGGCCGTTTAGTTACCATTCCAACCAAGCATTACTTGCCCAAACGGAAACCAGAATGATGCATTTCGTCACTCTGACAGTCCCTGCTCCATGTACCGACCATAGTTTTATGCATAACTCCACCAGGGGTAGGTCTCTGGGCCAGAAGGGTTTGCAGGTGCGTTTTCGCGAAAATGTCCATTTCGGGCCATTTTCGTGGGCTATAGCACACGATTTTCAGCACTCGGGTCAATTTTTTTGCAACATCCCGGATGTGCGCACACTCCTAGTAGAAGATATTTGACGAGGTTTCCATTGATTTTTGGACCGTAGGGTACACGTTTCGGGCCTTTTTCGGGCCGTTTAGTTACCTTTCCAACCGAGAATTACTTGCCCAAACGGAAACTAGAATGATGCATTTCATCACTCTGATGGTCCCTTCTCCACGTATCGACCATAGTTTAATGCATAACTCCACCAGGGGTAGGTCTCTGGGCTAGAAGGGTTTGCAGGTGCGTTTTCGCGAAAACGTCCATTTCAGGCCATTTTTGTGGGCTATAGCACACAATTTTCAGCACTCCGGTCAATTTTTTTTGCAACATCCCGGATATGTACAGACTCCTAGTACAAGACATTTGATGAGGTTTCTATTGATTTTTGGACCGTAGGGTGCACGTTTCGGGCCTTTTTCGGGCCGTTTACTTGCCTTTCCAACCCAGAATTACTTGCCTAAACGGAAGCAAGAATGATGCATTCCGTCACTCCGATGGTCCCTCCTCCACGTACCGACCATAGTTTAATGCATAACACCACCAGGGGTATGTGTCCGGGCCAGAAGAGTTTGCAGGTGCGTTTTCGCGAAAACGTCCATTTCTGGCCATTTTCGTGGGCTACAGCACACGATTTCAGCACTCAGGTCAATTTTTTTGCAACATCCCGGATGTGCGCACACTCCTAGTAGAAGATATTTGATGAGGTTTTCATTGATTGTTGGACCGTAGGGTACACGTTTCGGGCCTTTTTCAGGCCGTTTACTTGCCTTTCCAACCGAGAATTACTTGCCCAAACGGAAGCCAGAATGATGCATTTCGTCACTCTGACTGTCCCTACTCCACGTACTGACCATAATTTAATGCATAACTCCACCAGGGGTAGGTTTCTGGGCCAGAAGGGTTTGCCGGTGCATTTTCGCGAAAACGTCCATTTCGGGCCATTTTCGTGGGCTATAGCACACGATTTTCAGCACTCGGGTCAATTTTTTTGCAACATCCTGGATGTGCACACACTCCTAGTAGAAGACATTTGACGAGGTTTTCATTGATTTTTGGACCGTAGGGTACACGTTTCGGGCCTTTTTCGGGCCGTTTAGTTGCCTTTCCAACCGAGAATTAATTGCGCAAATGGAAGCTAGAATGGTGCATTTCGTCACTCTGACGGTCCCTGCTCCACGTACCGACCATAATTTAATGCATAACTCCACCAGGGGTAGGTCTCCAGACCGGAACGGTTTGCAGGTGCGTTTTCGCGAAAATGTCCATTTCGGGCCATTTTCGTGGGCTATAGCACACGATTTTCAGCACTCGGGTCAATTTTTTTGCAACATCCCGGATGTGCGCACACTCCTCGGATGTGCGCACAATCCTAGTAGAAGATATTTGATGAGGTTTTCATTGATTTTTCGACCATAGGGTAAACATTTCGGACCTTTTTCGGGCCGTTTAGTTGTCTTTCCAACCGAGAATTACTTGCCCAAACGGAAGCCAGAATGATGCATTTCGTCACTCTGACGGTCCCTGCTCCACGTACCGACCATAGTGTAATGCATAACTCCACCATGGGTAGGTCTGTGGGCCAGAAGGGTTTGCAGGTGCGTTTACGCGAAAACGTCCGTTTCGGGCCATTTTCGTGGGATATTGCACACGATTTGCAGCACTCGGGTCAATTTTTTTGCAACATCCTGGATGTGCGCACACTCCTAGTAGAAGACATTTGACGAGGTTTCCATTGATTTTTGGACCGTAGGGTACACATTTCGGGCCTTTTTCGGGCCGTTTAGTTGCCTTTCCAACCGAGAATTAATTTCCCAAATGGAAGCTAGAATGATGCATTTCGTCACTCTGATGGGCCCTGCTCCACGTACCGACCATAATTTAATGCATAACTCCACCAGGGGTAGGTCTCCGGGCCAGAAGGGTTTGCAGGTGCGTTTTCGCGAAAACGTCCATTTCGGGCTATTTTCATGGGCTATAGCACACGATTTTCAGCACTCGGGTCAATTTTTTTGCAACATCTCGGATGTGCGCACACTCCTAGTAGAAGATATTTGACGAGGTTTCCATCGATTTTTGGACCGTAGGGTACACGTTTTGTGCCTTTTTCGAGCCATTTAGTTACCTTTCAAACCGAGAATTACTTGCCCAAACAGAAACCAGAATGATGCATTTCGTCACTCTGACGGTTCCTGCTCCACGTACCGACCATAGTTTTATGCATAACTCCACCAGGGGTAGGTCTCCGGGCCAGAAGGTTTTGCAGGTGCGTTTTCGCGAAAACGTCCATTTCGGGCCATTTTCATGGGCTATAGCACACGATTTTCAGCACTCGGGTCAATTTTTTTGCAACATCCCGGATGTGCGCAAACTCCTAGTAGAACACATTTGACGAGGTTTCCATTAATTTTTGGACAGCACGGTACACGTTTCGGGCCTTTTTCAGGCCGTTTAGTTACCTTTCCAACCGAGAATTTCTTGCCCAAACGGAAATCAGAATGATGCATTTTGTCACTCTGACGGTCCCTGCTCCACGTACCGACCATAATTTAATGTATAACTCCACCAGGGGTAGGTCTCCGGGCCAGAAGGGTTTGCAGGTGCGTTTTCGCGAAAATGTCCATTTCGGGCCATTTTCGTGGGGTATAAGCACACGATTTTCAGCACTCGGGTCAATTTTTTTTGCAACATCCTGGATGTGCGCACACTCCTAGTAGAAGACATTGAACGTGGTTTCCATTGATTTTTGGACTGTAGGGTACACGTTTCGGGCCTTTTTCGGCCGTTTAGTTGCCTTTCCAACCGATAATTAATTGCCCAAATGGAAGCTAGAATGGTGCATTTCGTCACTCTGACGGTCCCTGCTCCACGTACCGACCATAATTTAATGAATAACTCCACCAGGGGTAGGTCTCCGGACCAGAAGGGTTTGCAGGAGCGTTTTCGCGAAAATGTCCATTTCGGGCCACTTTCGTGGGCTATAGCACACGATTTTCAGCACTCGGGTCCATTTTTTTGCAACATCCCGGATGTGCGCTCACTCCAAGAAGAAGATCTTTGATGAGGTTTTCATTGATTTTTGGACCGTAGGGTACACGTTTCGGGCCTTTTTCGGGCCGTTTAGTTGCCTTTCCAACCGAGAATTACTTGACCAAACGGAAGCCAGAATGATGTATTTCGTCACTCTGACGGTCCCTGCTCCACGTACCGACCATAATTTAATGCATAACTCTACCAGGGGTAGGTCTCCGAGCCAGAAGGGTTTGCAGGTGCGTTTTCGCGAAAATGTCCATTTCGGGCCATTTTCGTGGGCTATAGCACACGATTTTCAGCACTAGGTTCAATTTTTTTGCAACATCCCGGATGTGCACACACTCCTAGTAGAAGATATTTGACGAGGTTTTCATTGATTTTTGGACCGTAGGGTATACGTTTCGTGCGTTTTTCGGGACGTTTAGTTGCGTTTCCAACCGAGAATTACTTGACCAAACGGAAGCCAGATTGATGCATTTCATCACTCTCACGGTCCCTTCTCCACGTACCGACCATAATTTAATGCATAACTCCACCAGGGGTAGGTCTCCGGGCCAGAAGGGTTTGCAGGTGCGTTTTCGCGAAAACGTCCATTTCGGACCATTTTCATGGGCTATAGCACACGATTTTCAGCACTCGGGTCAATTTTTTTGCAACATCTCGGATGTGCGCACACTCCTAGTAGAAGATATTTGACAAGGTTTCCATCGATTTTTGGACCGTAGGGTACACATTTGGGCCTTTTTAGAGCCGTTTAGTTACCTTTCCAACCGAGAATTACTTGCCCAAACGGAAACCAGAATGATGTATTTCGTCACTCAGACGGTCCTTGCTCCACGTACCGACCATAGTTTTATGCATAACTCCACCAGGGGTAGGTCTCCGGGCCAGAAGGGTTTGCAGGTGCGTTTTCGCGAAAACGTCCATTTCGGGCCATTTTCATGGGCTATAGCACACGATTTTCAGCACTCGGGTCAATTTTTTTGCAACATCCCGGATGTGCGCACACTCCTAGTAGAACACATTTGACGAGGTTTCCCTTAATTTTTGGACCATGTGGTACACGTTTCGGGCCTTTTTCGGGCCGTTAAGTTACCTTTCCAACCGAGAATTTCTTGCCCAAACGGAAACCAGAATGATGCATTTCGTCACTCTGACGGTCCCTGCTCCACCTACCGACCTTAATTTAATGCATAACTCCACCAGGGGTAGGTCTCCGGGCCAGAAGGGTTTGCAGGTGCGTTTTCGCGAAAATGTCCATTTCGGGCCATTTTTGTGGGGTATAAGCACACGATTTTCAGCACTCGGGTCAATTTTTTTTGCAACATCCCGAATGTGCGCACACTCCTAGTAGAAGACATTTAACGAGGTTTCCATTGATTTTTGGACCGTAGGGTACACGTTTCGGGCCTTTTTCGGCCGTTTAGTTGCCTTTCCAACCGAGGATTAATTGCCCAAATGGAAGCTAGAATGGTGCATTTCGTCACTTTGACGGTCCCTGCTCCACGTACCGACCATAATTTAATGAATAACTCCACCAGGGGTAGGTCTCCGGACCAGAAGGGTTTGCAGTTGCGTTTTCGCGAAAATGTCCATTTCGGGCCACTTTCGTGGGCTATAGCACACGATTTTCAGCACTCGGGTCCATTTTTTTGCAACATCCCGGATGTGCGCACACTCCTAGTAGAAGACATTGAACGTGGTTTCCATTGATTTTTGGACTGTAGGGTACACGTTTCGGGCCTTTTTCGGCCGTTTAGTTGCCTTTCCAACCGAGAATTAATTGCCCAAATGGAAGCTAGAATGGTGCATTTCGTCACTCTGACGGTCCCTGCTCCACGTACCGACCATAATTTAATGAATAACTCCACCAGGGGTAGGTCTCCGGACCAGAAGGGTTTGCAGGAGCGTTTTCGCGAAAATGTCCATTTCGGGCCACTTTCGTGGGCTATAGCACACGATTTTCAGCACTCGGGTCCATTTTTTTGCAACATCCCGGATGTGCGCTCACTCCTAGAAGAAGATCTTTGATGAGGTTTTCATTGATTTTTGGACCGTAGGGTACACGTTTCGGGCCTTTTTCGGGCCGTTTAGTTGCCTTTCCAACCGAGAATTACTTGACCAAACGGAAGCCAGAATGATGCATTTCGTCATTCTGACGGTCCCTGCTCCACGTACCGACCACAATTTAATGCATAACTCTACCAGGGGTAGGTCTCCGAGCCAGAAGGGTTTGCAGGTGCGTTTTCGCGAAAATGTCCATTTCGGGCCATTTTCGTGGGCTATAGCACACGATTTTCAGCACTAGGTTCAATTTTTTTGCAACATCCCGGATGTGCACACACTCCTAGTAGAAGATATTTGACGAGGTTTTCATTGATTTTTGGACCGTAGGGTATACGTTTCGTGCGTTTTTCGGGACGTTTAGTTGCGTTTCCAACCGAGAATTACTTGACCAAACGGAAGCCAGATTGATGCATTTCGTCACTCTGACGGTCCCTTCTCCACGTACTGACCATAATTTAATGCATAACTCCACCAGGGGTAGGTCTCCGGGCCAGAAGGGTTTGCAGGTGCGTTTTCGCGAAAACGTCCATTTCGGACCATTTTCATGGGCTATAGCACACGATTTTCAGCACTCGGGTCAATTTTTTTGCAACATCTCGGATGTGCACACACTCCTAGTAGAAGATATTTGACAAGGTTTCCATCGATTTTTGGACCGTAGGGTACACATTTGGGCCTTTTTCGAGCCGTTTAGTTACCTTTCCAACCGAGAATTACTTGCCCAAACGGAAACCAGAATGATGTATTTCGTCACTCAGACGGTCCTTGCTCCACGTACCGACCATAGTTTTATGCATAACTCCACCAGGGGTAGGTCTCCGGGCCAGAAGGGTTTGCAGGTGCGTTTTCGCGAAAACGTCCATTTCGGGCCATTTTCATGGGCTATAGCACACGATTTTCAGCACTCGGGTCAATTTTTTTGCAACATCCCGGATGTGCGCACACTCCTAGTAGAACACATTTGACGAGGTTTCCCTTAATTTTTGGACCATGTGGTACACGTTTCGGGCCTTTTTCGGGCCGTTAAGTTACCTTTCCAACTGAGAATTTCTTGCCCAAACGGAAACCAGAATGATGCATTTCGTCACTCTGACGGTCCCTGCTCCACCTACCGACCTTAATTTAATGCATAACTCCACCAGGGGTAGGTCTCCGGGCCAGAAGGGTTTGCAGGTGCGTTTTCGCGAAAACGTCCATTTCGGGCCATTTTCGTGGGCTTATAGCACACGATTTTCAGCACTCGGGTCAATTTTTTTTGCAACATCCCGGATGTGCGGACACTCCTAGTAGAAGACATTTGATGAGGTTTCCATTGATTTTTGGACCGTAGGGTACACGTTTCGGGCCTTTTTCGGCTGTTTAGTTGCCTTTCCAACCGAGGATTAATTGCCCAAATGGAAGCTAGAATGGTGCATTTCGTCACTTTGACGGTCCCTGCTCCACGTACCGACCATAATTTAATGAATAACTCCACCAGGGGTAGGTCTCCGGACCAGAAGGGTTTGCAGTTGCGTTTTCGCGAAAATGTCCATTTCGGGCCACTTTCGTGGGCTATAGCACACGATTTTCAGCACTCGGGTCCATTTTTTTGCAACATCCCGGATGTGCGCACACTCCTAGTAGAAGACATTGAACGTGGTTTCCATTGATTTTTGGACTGTAGGGTACACGTTTCGGGCCTTTTTCGGCCGTTTAGTTGCCTTTCCAACCGAGAATTAATTGCCCAAATGGAAGCTAGAATGGTGCATTTCGTCACTCTGACGGTCCCTGCTCCACGTACCGACCATAATTTAATGAATAACTCCACCAGGGGTAGGTCTCCGGACCAGAAGGGTTTGCAGGAGCGTTTTCGCGAAAATGTCCATTTCGGGCCACTTTCGTGGGCTATAGCACACGATTTTCAGCACTCGGGTCCATTTTTTTGCAACATCCCGGATGTGCGCTCACTCCTAGAAGATCTTTGATGAGGTTTTCATTGATTTTTGGACCGTAGGGTACACGTTTCGGGCCTTTTTCGGGCCGTTTAGTTGCCTTTCCAACCGAGAATTACTTGACCAAACGGAAGCCAGAATGATGCATTTCGTCACTCTGACGGTCCCTGCTCCACGTACCGACCATAATTTAATGCATAACTCTACCAGGGGTAGGTCTCCGAGCCAGAAGGGTTTGCAGGTGCGTTTTCGCGAAAATGTCCATTTCGGGCCATTTTCGTGGGCTATAGCACACGATTTTCAGCACTAGGTTCAATTTTTTTGCAACATCCCGGATGTGCACACACTCCTAGTAGAAGATATTTGACGAGGTTTTCATTGATTTTTGGACCGTAGGGTGTACGTTTCGTGCGTTTTTCGGGACGTTTAGTTGCGTTTCCAACCGAGAATTACTTCACCAAACGGAAGCCAGATTGATGCATTTCGTCACTCTGACGGTCCCTTCTCCATGTACCGACCATAATTTAATGCATAACTCCACCAGGGGTAGGTCTCCGGGCCAGAAGGGTTTGCAGGTGCGTTTTCGCGAAAACGTCCATTTCGGACCATTTTCATGGGCTATAGCACACGATTTTCAGCACTCGGGTCAATTTTTTTGCAACATCTCGGATGTGCGCACACTCCTAGTAGAAGATATTTGACGAGGTTTCCATCGATTTTTGGACCGTAGGGTACACGTTTTGTGCCTTTTTCGAGCCATTTAGTTACCTTTCAAACCGAGAATTACTTGCCCAAACAGAAACCAGAATGATGCATTTCGTCACTCTGACGGTCCCTGCTCCACGTACCGACCATAGTTTTATGCATAACTCCACCAGGGGTAGGTCTCCGGGCCAGAAGGTTTTGCAGTTGTGTTTTCGCGAAAACGTCCATTTCGGGCCATTTTCATGGGCTATAGCACACGATTTTCAGCACTCGGGTCAATTTTTTTGCAACATCCCGGATGTGCGCAAACTCCTAGTAGAACACATTTGACGAGGTTTCCATTAATTTTTGGACAGCACGGTACACGTTTCGGGCCTTTTTCAGGCCGTTTAGTTACCTTTCCAACCGAGAATTTCTTGCCCAAACGGAAATCAGAATGATGCATTTCGTCACTCTGACGGTCCCTGCTCCACGTACCGACCATAATTTAATGTATAACTCCACCAGGGGTAGGTCTCCGGGCCAGAATGGTTTGCAGGTGCGTTTTCGCGAAAATGTCCATTTCGGGCCATTTTCGTGGGGTATAAGCACACGATTTTCAGCACTCGGGTCAATTTTTTTTGCAACATCCTGGATGTGCGCACACTCCTAGTAGAAGACATTGAACGTGGTTTCCATTGATTTTTGGACTATAGGGTACACGTTTCGGGCCTTTTTCGGCCGTTTAGTTGCCTTTCCAACCGAGAATTAATTGCCCAAATGGAAGCTAGAATGGTGCATTTCGTCACTCTGACGGTCCCTGCTCCACGTACCGACCATAATTTAATGAATAACTCCACCAGGGGTAGGTCTCCGGACCAGAAGGGTTTGCAGGAGCGTTTTCGCGAAAATGTCCATTTCGGGCCACTTTCGTGGGCTATAGCACACGATTTTCAGCACTCGGGTCCATTTTTTTGCAACATCCCGGATGTGCGCTCACTCCAAGAAGAAGATCTTTGATGAGGTTTTCATTGATTTTTGGACCGTAGGGTACACGTTTCGGGCCTTTTTCGGGCCGTTTAGTTGCCTTTCCAACCGAGAATTACTTGACCAAACGGAAGCCAGAATGATGTATTTCGTCACTCTGACGGTCCCTGCTCCACGTACCGACCATAATTTAATGCATAACTCCACCAGGGGTAGGTCTCCGAGCCAGAAGGGTTTGCAGGTACGTTTTCGCGAAAATGTCCATTTCGGGCCATTTTCGTGGGCTATAGCACACGATTTTCAGCACTAGGTTCAATTTTTTTGCAACATCCCGGATGTGCACACACTCCTAGTAGAAGATATTTGACGAGGTTTTCATTGATTTTTGGACCGTAGGGTATACGTTTCGTGCGTTTTTCGGGACGTTTAGTTGCGTTTCCAACCGAGAATTACTTGACCAAACGGAAGCCAGATTGATGCATTTCGTCACTCTCACGGTCCCTTCTCCACGTACCGACCATAATTTAATGCATAACTCCACCAGGGGTAGGTCTCCGGGCCAGAAGGGTTTGCAGGTGCGTTTTCGTGAAAACGTCCATTTCGGACCATTTTCATGGGCTATAGCACACGATTTTCAGCACTCGGGTCAATTTTTTTGCAACATCTCGGATGTGCGCACACTCCTAGTAGAAGATATTTGACAAGGTTTCCATCGATTTTTGGACCGTAGGGTACACATTTGGGCCTTTTTAGAGCCGTTTAGTTACCTTTCCAACCGAGAATTACTTGCCCAAACGGAAACCAGAATGATGTATTTCGTCACTCAGACGGTCCTTGCTCCACGTACCGACCATAGTTTTATGCATAACTCCACCAGGGGTAGGTCTCCGGGCCAGAAGGGTTTGCAGGTGCGTTTTCGCGAAAACGTCCATTTCGGGCCATTTTCATGGGCTATAGCACACGATTTTCAGCACTCGGGTCAATTTTTTTGCAACATCCCGGATGTGCGCACACTCCTAGTAGAACACATTTGACGAGGTTTCCCTTAATTTTTGGACCATGTGGTACACGTTTCGGGCCTTTTTCGGGCCGTTAAGTTACCTTTCCAACCGAGAATTTCTTGCCCAAACGGAAACCAGAATGATGCATTTCGTCACTCTGACGGTCCCTACTCCACCTACCGACCTTAATTTAATGCATAACTCCACCAGGGGTAGGTCTCCGGGCCAGAAGGGTTTGCAGGTGCGTTTTCGCGAAAATGTCCATTTCGGGCCATTTTCGTGGGGTATAAGCACACGATTTTCAGCACTCGGGTCAATTTTTTTTGCAACATCCCGAATGTGCGCACACTCCTAGTAGAAGACATTTAACGAGGTTTCCATTGATTTTTGGACTGTAGGGTACACGTTTCGGGCCTTTTTCGGCCGTTTAGTTGCCTTTCCAACCGAGGATTAATTGCCCAAATGGAAGCTAGAATGGTGCATTTCGTCACTTTGACGGTCCCTGCTCCACGTACCGACCATAATTTAATGAATAACTCCACCAGGGGTAGGTCTCCGGACCAGAAGGGTTTGCAGTTGCGTTTTCGCGAAAATGTCCATTTCGGGCCACTTTCGTGGGCTATAGCACACGATTTTCAGCACTCGGGTCCATTTTTTTGCAACATCCCGGATGTGCGCACACTCCTAGTAGAAGACATTGAACGTGGTTTCCATTGATTTTTGGACTGTAGGGTACACGTTTCGGGCCTTTTTCGGCCGTTTAGTTGCCTTTCCAACCGAGAATTAATTGCCCAAATGGAAGCTAGAATGGTGCATTTCGTCACTCTGACGGTCCCTGCTCCACGTACCGACCATAATTTAATGAATAACTCCACCAGGGGTAGGTCTCCGGACCAGAAGGGTTTGCAGGAGCGTTTTCGCGAAAATGTCCATTTCGGGCCACTTTCGTGGGCTATAGCACACGATTTTCAGCACTCGGGTCCATTTTTTTGCAACATCCCGGATGTGCGCTCACTCCTAGAAGATCTTTGATGAGGTTTTCATTGATTTTTGGACCGTAGGGTACACGTTTCGGGCCTTTTTCGGGCCGTTTAGTTGCCTTTCCAACCGAGAATTACTTGACCAAACGGAAGCCAGAATGATGCATTTCGTCACTCTGACGGTCCCTGCTCCACGTACCGACCATAATTTAATGCATAACTCTACCAGGGGTAGGTCTCCGAGCCAGAAGGGTTTGCAGGTGCGTTTTCGCGAAAATGTCCATTTCGGGCCATTTTCGTGGGCTATAGCACACGATTTTCAGCACTAGGTTCAATTTTTTTGCAACATCCCGGATGTGCACACACTCCTAGTAGAAGATATTTGACGAGGTTTTCATTGATTTTTGGACCGTAGGGTATACGTTTCGTGCGTTTTTCGGGACGTTTAGTTGCGTTTCCAACCGAGAATTACTTCACCAAACGGAAGCCAGATTGATGCATTTCGTCACTCTGACGGTCCCTTCTCCACGTACCGACAATAATTTAATGCATAACTCCACCAGGGGTAGGTCTCCGGGCCAGAAGGGTTTGCAGGTGCGTTTTCGCGAAAACGTCCATTTCGGACCATTTTCATGGGCTATAGCACACGATTTTCAGCACTCGGGTCAATTTTTTTGCAACATCTCGGATGTGCGCACACTCCTAGTAGAAGATATTTGACAAGGTTTCCATAGATTTTTGGACCGTAGGGTACACATTTGGGCCTTTTTCGAGCCGTTTAGTTACCTTTCCAACCGAGAATTACTTGCCCAAACGGAAACCAGAATGATGTATTTCGTCACTCAGACGGTCCTTGCTCCACGTACCGACCATAGTTTTATGCATAACTCCACCAGGGGTAGGTCTCCGGGCCAGAAGGGTTTGCAGGTGCGTTTTCGCGAAAACGTCCATTTCGGGCCATTTTCATGGGCTATAGCACACGATTTTCAGCACTCGGGTCAATTTTTTTGCAACATCCCGGATGTGCGCACACTCCTAGTAGAACACATTTGACGAGGTTTCCCTTAATTTTTGGACCATGTGGTACACGTTTCGGGCCTTTTTCGGGCCGTTAAGTTACCTTTCCAACCGAGAATTTCTTGCCCAAACGGAAACCAGAATGATGCATTTCGTCACTCTGACGGTCCCTGCTCCACCTACCGACCTTAATTTAATGCATAACTCCACCTGGGGTAGGTCTCCGGGCCAGAAGGGTTTGCAGGTGCGTTTTCGCGAAAATGTCCATTTCGGGCCATTTTCGTGGGGTATAAGCACACGATTTTCAGCACTCGGGTCAATTTTTTTTGCAACATCCCGAATGTGCGCACACTCCTAGTAGAAGACATTTAACGAGGTTTCCATTGATTTTTGGACCGTAGGGTACACGTTTCGGGCCTTTTTCGGCCGTTTAGTTGCCTTTCCAACCGAGGATTAATTGCCCAAATGGAAGCTAGAATGGTGCATTTCGTCACTTTGACGGTCCCTGCTCCACGTACCAACCATAATTTAATGAATAACTCCACCAGGGGTAGGTCTCCGGACCAGAAGGGTTTGCAGTTGCGTTTTCGCGAAAATGTCCATTTCGGGCCACTTTCGTGGGCTATAGCACACGATTTTCAGCACTCGGGTCCATTTTTTTGCAACATCCCGGATGTGCGCACACTCCTAGTAGAAGACATTGAACGTGGTTTCCATTGATTTTTGGACTGTAGGGTACACGTTTCGGGCCTTTTTCGGCCGTTTAGTTGCCTTTCCAACCGAGAATTAATTGCCCAAATGGAAGCTAGAATGGTGCATTTCGTCACTCTGACGGTCCCTGCTCCACGTACCGACCATAATTTAATGAATAACTCCACCAGGGGTAGGTCTCCGGACCAGAAGGGTTTGCAGGAGCGTTTTCGCGAAAATGTCCATTTCGGGCCACTTTCGTGGGCTATAGCACACGATTTTCAGCACTCGGGTCCATTTTTTTGCAACATCCCGGATGTGCGCTCACTCCTAGAAGAAGATCTTTGATGAGGTTTTCATTGATTTTTGGACCGTAGGGTACACGTTTCGGGCCTTTTTCGAGCCGTTTAGTTGCCTTTCCAACCGAGAATTACTTGACCAAACGGAAGCCAGAATGATGCATTTCGTCACTCTGACGGTCCCTGCTCCACGTACCGACCATAATTTAATGCATAACTCTACCAGGGGTAGGTCTCCGAGCCAGAAGGGTTTGCAGGTGCGTTTTCGCGAAAATGTCCATTTCGGGCCATTTTCGTGGGCTATAGCACACGATTTTCAGCACTAGGTTCAATTTTTTTGCAACATCCCGGATGTGCACACACTCCTAGTAGAAGATATTTGACGAGGTTTTCATTGATTTTTGGACCGTAGGGTATACGTTTCGTGCGTTTTTCGGGACGTTTAGTTGCGTTTCCAACCGAGAATTACTTCACCAAACGGAAGCCAGATTGATGCATTTCGTCACTCTGACGGTCCCTTCTCCATGTACTGACCATAATTTAATGCATAACTCCACCAGGGGTAGGTCTCCGGGCCAGAAGGGTTTGCAGGTGCGTTTTCGCGAAAACGTCCATTTCGGACCATTTTCATGGGCTATAGCACACGATTTTCAGCACTCGGGTCAATTTTTTTGCAACATCTCGGATGTGCGCACACTCCTAGTAGAAGATATTTGACGAGGTTTCCATCGATTTTTGGACCGTAGGGTACACGTTTTGTGCCTTTTTCGAGCCATTTAGTTACCTTTCAAACCGAGAATTACTTGCCCAAACAGAAACCAGAATGATGCATTTCGTCACTCTGACGGTCCCTGCTCCACGTACCGACCATAGTTTTATGCATAACTCCACCAGGGGTAGGTCTCCGGGCCAGAAGGTTTTGCAGGTGCGTTTTCGCGAAAACGTCCATTTCGGGCCATTTTCATGGGCTATAGCACACGATTTTCAGCACTCGGGTCAATTTTTTTGCAACATCCCGGATGTGCGCAAACTCCTAGTAGAACACATTTGACGAGGTTTCCATTAATTTTTGGACAGCACGGTACACGTTTCGGGCCTTTTTCAGGCCGTTTAGTTACCTTTCCAACCGAGAATTTCTTGCCCAAACGGAAATCAGAATGATGCATTTCGTCACTCTGACGGTCCCTGCTCCACGTACCGACCATAATTTAATGTATAACTCCACCAGGGGTAGGTCTCCGGGCCAGAAGGGTTTGCAGGTGCGTTTTCGCGAAAATGTCCATTTCGGGCCATTTTCGTGGGGTATAAGCACACGATTTTCAGCACTCGGGTCAATTTTTTTTGCAACATCCTGGATGTGCGCACACTCCTAGTAGAAGACATTGAACGTGGTTTCCATTGATTTTTGGACTGTAGGGTACACGTTTCGGGCCTTTTTCGGCCGTTTAGTTGCCTTTCCAACCGAGAATTAATTGCCCAAATGGAAGCTAGAATGGTACATTTCGTCACTCTGACGGTCCCTGCTCCACGTACCGACCATAATTTAATGAATAACTCCACCAGGGGTAGGTCTCCGGACCAGAAGGGTTTGCAGGAGCGTTTTCGCGAAAATGTCCATTTCGGGCCACTTTCGTGGGCTATAGCACACGATTTTCAGCACTCGGGTCCATTTTTTTGCAACATCCCGGATGTGCGCTCACTCCAAGAAGAAGATCTTTGATGAGGTTTTCATTGATTTTTGGACCGTAGGGTACACGTTTCGGGCCTTTTTCGGGCCGTTTAGTTGCCTTTCCAACCGAGAATTACTTGACCAAACGGAAGCCAGAATGATGTATTTCGTCACTCTGACGGTCCCTGCTCCACGTACCGACCATAATTTAATGCATAACTCTACCAGGGGTAGGTCTCCGAGCCAGAAGGGTTTGCAGGTGCGTTTTCGCGAAAATGTCCATTTCGGGCCATTTTCGTGGGCTATAGCACACGATTTTCAGCACTAGGTTCAATTTTTTTGCAACATCCCGGATGTGCACACACTCCTAGTAGAAGATATTTGACGAGGTTTTCATTGATTTTTGGACCGTAGGGTATACGTTTCGTGCGTTTTTCGGGACGTTTAGTTGCGTTTCCAACCGAGAATTACTTGACCAAACGGAAGCCAGATTGATGCATTTCGTCACTCTGACGGTCCCTTCTCCACGTACCGACCATAATTTAATGCATAACTCCACCAGGGGTAGGTCTCCGGGCCAGAAGGGTTTGCAGGTGCGTTTTCGCGAAAACGTCCATTTCGGACCATTTTCATGGGCTATAGCACACGATTTTCAGCACTCGGGTCAATTTTTTTGCAACATCTCGGATGTGCGCACACTCCTAGTAGAAGATATTTGACAAGGTTTCCATCGATTTTTGGACCGTAGGGTACACATTTGGGCCTTTTTAGAGCCGTTTAGTTACCTTTCCAACCGAGAATTACTTGCCCAAACGGAAACCAGAATGATGTATTTCGTCACTCAGACGGTCCTTGCTCCACGTACCGACCATAGTTTTATGCATAACTCCACCAGGGGTAGGTCTCCGGGCCAGAAGGGTTTGCAGGTGCGTTTTCGCGAAAACGTCCATTTCGGGCCATTTTCATGGGCTATAGCACACGATTTTCAGCACTCGGGTCAATTTTTTTGCAACATCCCGGATGTGCGCACACTCCTAGTAGAACACATTTGACGAGGTTTCCCTTAATTTTTGGACCATGTGGTACACGTTTCGGGCCTTTTTCGGGCCGTTAAGTTACCTTTCCAACCGAGAATTTCTTGCCCAAACGGAAACCAGAATGATGCATTTCGTCACTCTGACGGTCCCTGCTCCACCTACCGACCTTAATTTAATGCATAACTCCACCAGGGGTAGGTCTCCGGGCCAGAAGGGTTTGCAGGTGCGTTTTCGCGAAAATGTCCATTTCGGGCCATTTTCGTGGGGTATAAGCACACGATTTTCAGCACTCGGGTCAATTTTTTTTGCAACATCCCGAATGTGCGCACACTCCTAGTAGAAGACATTTAACGAGGTTTCCATTGATTTTTGGACCGTAGGGTACACGTTTCGGGCCTTTTTCGGCCGTTTAGTTGCCTTTCCAACCGAGGATTAATTGCCCAAATGGAAGCTAGAATGGTGCATTTCGTCACTTTGACGGTCCCTGCTCCACGTACCGACCATAATTTAATGAATAACTCCACCAGGGGTAGGTCTCCGGACCAGAAGGGTTTGCAGTTGCGTTTTCGCGAAAATGTCCATTTCGGGCCACTTTCGTGGGCTATAGCACACGATTTTCAGCACTCGGGTCCATTTTTTTGCAACATCCCGGATGTGCGCACACTCCTAGTAGAAGACATTGAACGTGGTTTCCATTGATTTTTGGACTGTAGGGTACACGTTTCGGGCCTTTTTCGGCCGTTTAGTTGCCTTTCCAACCGAGAATTAATTGCCCAAATGGAAGCTAGAATGGTGCATTTCGTCACTCTGACGGTCCCTGCTCCACGTACCGACCATAATTTAATGAATAACTCCACCAGGGGTAGGTCTCCGGACCAGAAGGGTTTGCAGGAGCGTTTTCGCGAAAATGTCCATTTCGGGCCACTTTCGTGGGCTATAGCACACGATTTTCAGCACTCGGGTCCATTTTTTTGCAACATCCCGGATGTGCGCTCACTCCTAGAAGATCTTTGATGAGGTTTTCATTGATTTTTGGACCATAGGGTACACGTTTCGGGCCTTTTTCGGGCCGTTTAGTTGCCTTTCCAACCGAGAATTACTTGACCAAACGGAAGCCAGAATGATGCATTTCGTCACTCTGACGGTCCCTGCTCCACGTACCGACCATAATTTAATGCATAACTCTACCAGGGGTAGGTCTCCGAGCCAGAAGGGTTTGCAGGTGCGTTTTCGCGAAAATGTCCATTTCGGGCCATTTTCGTGGGCTATAGCACACGATTTTCAGCACTAGGTTCAATTTTTTTGCAACATCCCGGATGTGCACACACTCCTAGTAGAAGATATTTGACGAGGTTTTCATTGATTTTTGGACCGTAGGGTATACGTTTCGTGCGTTTTTCGGGACGTTTAGTTGCGTTTCCAACCGAGAATTACTTGACCAAACGGAAGCCAGATTGATGCATTTCGTCACTCTGACGGTCCCTTCTCCACGTACCGACCATAATTTAATGCATAACTCCACCAGGGGTAGGTCTCCGGGCCAGAAGGGTTTGCAGGTGCGTTTTCGCGAAAACGTCCATTTCGGACCATTTTCATGGGCTATAGCACACGATTTTCAGCACTCGGGTCAATTTTTTTGCAACATCTCGGATGTGCGCACACTCCTAGTAGAAGATATTTGACAAGGTTTCCATCGATTTTTGGACCGTAAGGTACACATTTGGGCCTTTTTCGAGCCGTTTAGTTACCTTTCCAACCGAGAATTACTTGCCCAAACGGAAACCAGAATGATGTATTTCGTCACTCAGACGGTCCTTGCTCCACGTACCGACCATAGTTTTATGCATAACTCCACCAGGGGTAGGTCTCCGGGCCAGAAGGGTTTGCAGGTGCGTTTTCGCGAAAACGTCCATTTCGGGCCATTTTCATGGGCTATAGCACACGATTTTCAGCACTCGGGTCAATTTTTTTGCAACATCCCGGATGTGCGCACACTCCTAGTAGAACACATTTGACGAGGTTTCCCTTAATTTTTGGACCATGTGGTACACGTTTCGGGCCTTTTTCGGGCCGTTAAGTTACCTTTCCAACCGAGAATTTCTTGCCCAAACGGAAACCAGAATGATGCATTTCGTCACTCTGACGGTCCCTGCTCCACCTACCGACCTTAATTTAATGCATAACTCCACCAGGGGTAGGTCTCCGGGCCAGAAGGGTTTGCAGGTGCGTTTTCGCGAAAATGTCCATTTCGGGCCATTTTCGTGGGGTATAAGCACACGATTTTCAGCACTCGGGTCAATTTTTTTTGCAACATCCCGAATGTGCGCACACTCCTAGTAGAAGACATTTAACGAGGTTTCCATTGATTTTTGGACCGTAGGGTACACGTTTCGGGCCTTTTTCGGCCGTTTAGTTGCCTTTCCAACCGAGGATTAATTGCCCAAATGGAAGCTAGAATGGTGCATTTCGTCACTTTGACGGTCCCTGCTCCACGTACCGACCATAATTTAATGAATAACTCCACCAGGGGTAGGTCTCCGGACCAGAAGGGTTTGCAGTTGCGTTTTCGCGAAAATGTCCATTTCGGGCCACTTTCGTGGGCTATAGCACACGATTTTCAGCACTCGGGTCCATTTTTTTGCAACATCCCGGATGTGCGCACACTCCTAGTAGAAGACATTGAACGTGGTTTCCATTGATTTTTGGACTGTAGGGTACACGTTTCGGGCCTTTTTCGGCCGTTTAGTTGCCTTTCCAACCGAGAATTAATTGCCCAAATGGAAGCTAGAATGGTGCATTTCGTCACTCTGACGGTCCCTGCTCCACGTACCGACCATAATTTAATGAATAACTCCACCAGGGGTAGGTCTCCGGACCAGAAGGGTTTGCAGGAGCGTTTTCGCGAAAATGTCCATTTCGGGCCACTTTCGTGGGCTATAGCACACGATTTTCAGCACTCGGGTCCATTTTTTTGCAACATCCCGGATGTGCGCTCACTCCTAGAAGAAGATCTTTGATGAGGTTTTCATTGATTTTTGGACCGTAGGGTACACGTTTCGGGCCTTTTTCGGGCCGTTTAGTTGCCTTTCCAACCGAGAATTACTTGACCAAACGGAAGCCAGAATGATGCATTTCGTCACTCTGACGGTCCCTGCTCCACGTACCGACCATAATTTAATGCATAACTCTACCAGGGGTAGGTCTCCGAGCCAGAAGGGTTTGCAGGTGCGTTTTCGCGAAAATGTCCATTTCGGGCCATTTTCGTGGGCTATAGCACACGATTTTCAGCACTAGGTTCAATTTTTTTGCAACATCCCGGATGTGCACACACTCCTAGTAGAAGATATTTGACGAGGTTTTCATTGATTTTTGGACCGTAGGGTATACGTTTCGTGCGTTTTTCGGGACGTTTAGTTGCGTTTCCAACCGAGAATTACTTCACCAAACGGAAGCCAGATTGATGCATTTCGTCACTCTGACGGTCCCTTCTCCACGTACCGACCATAATTTAATGCATAACTCCACCAGGGGTAGGTCTCCGGGCCAGAAGGGTTTGCAGGTGCGTTTTCGTGAAAACGTCCATTTCGGACCATTTTCATGGGCTATAGCACACGATTTTCAGCACTCGGGTCAATTTTTTTGCAACATCTCGGATGTGCGCACACTCCTAGTAGAAGATATTTGACAAGGTTTCCATCGATTTTTGGACCGTAAGGTACACATTTGGGCCTTTTTCGAGCCGTTTAGTTACCTTTCCAGCCGAGAATTACTTGCCCAAACGGAAACCAGAATGATGTATTTCGTCACTCAGACGGTCCTTGCTCCACGTACCGACCATAGTTTTATGCATAACTCCACCAGGGGTAGGTCTCCGGGCCAGAAGGGTTTGCAGGTGCGTTTTCGCGAAAACGTCCATTTCGGGCCATTTTCATGGGCTATAGCACACGATTTTCAGCACTCGGGTCAATTTTTTTGCAACATCCCGGATGTGCGCACACTCCTAGTAGAACACATTTGACGAGGTTTCCCTTAATTTTTGGACCATGTGGTACACGTTTCGGGCCTTTTTCGGGCCGTTAAGTTACCTTTCCAACCGAGAATTTCTTGCCCAAACGGAAACCAGAATGATGCATTTCGTCACTCTGACGGTCCCTGCTCCACCTACCGACCTTAATTTAATGCATAACTCCACCAGGGGTAGGTCTCCGGGCCAGAAGGGTTTGCAGGTGCGTTTTCGCGAAAATGTCCATTTCGGGCCATTTTCGTGGGGTATAAGCACACGATTTTCAGCACTCGGGTCAATTTTTTTTGCAACATCCCGAATGTGCGCACACTCCTAGTAGAAGACATTTAACGAGGTTTCCATTGATTTTTGGACCGTAGGGTACACGTTTCGGGCCTTTTTCGGCCGTTTAGTTGCCTTTCCAACCGAGGATTAATTGCCCAAATGGAAGCTAGAATGGTGCATTTCGTCACTTTGACGGTCCCTGCTCCACGTACCGACCATAATTTAATGAATAACTCCACCAGGGGTAGGTCTCCGGACCAGAAGGGTTTGCAGTTGCGTTTTCGCGAAAATGTCCATTTCGGGCCACTTTCGTGGGCTATAGCACACGATTTTCAGCACTCGGGTCCATTTTTTTGCAACATCCCGGATGTGCGCACACTCCTAGTAGAAGACATTGAACGTGGTTTCCATTGATTTTTGGACTGTAGGGTACACGTTTCGGGCCTTTTTCGGCCGTTTAGTTGCCTTTCCAACCGAGAATTAATTGCCCAAATGGAAGCTAGAATGGTGCATTTCGTCACTCTGACGGTCCCTGCTCCACGTACCGACCATAATTTAATGAATAACTCCACCAGGGGTAGGTCTCCGGACCAGAAGGGTTTGCAGGTGCGTTTTCGCGAAAATGTCCATTTCGGGCCATTTTCGTGGGCTATAGCACACGATTTTCAGCACTCGGGTCAATTTTTTTGCAACATCCCGGATGTGCGCTCACTCCTAGTAGAAGATCTTTGACGAGGTTTTCATTGATTTTTGGACCGTAGGGTACACGTTTCGGGCCTTTTTCGGGCCGTTTAGTTGCCTTTCCAACCGAGAATTACTTGCCCAAACGGAAGCCAGAATGATGCATTTCGTCACTCTGACGGTCCCTGCTCCACGTACCGACCATAATTTAATGCATAACTCTACCAGGGGTAGGTCTCCGAGCCAGAAGGGTTTGCAGGTGCGTTTTCGCGAAAATGTCCATTTCGGGCCATTTTCGTGGGCTATAGCACACGATTTTCAGCACTAGGTTCAATTTTTTTGCAACATCCCGGATGTGCACACACTCCTAGTAGAAGATATTTGACGAGGTTTTCATTGATTTTTGGACCGTAGGGTATACGTTTCGTGCGTTTTTCGGGACGTTTAGTTGCGTTTCCAACCGAGAATTACTTCACCAAACGGAAGCCAGATTGATGCATTTCGTCACTCTGACGGTCCCTTCTCCACGTACCGACCATAATTTAATGCATAACTCCACCAGGGGTAGGTCTCCGGGCCAGAAGGGTTTGCAGGTGCGTTTTCGCGAAAACGTCCATTTCGGACCATTTTCATGGGCTATAGCACACGATTTTCAGCACTCGGGTCAATTTTTTTGCAACATCTCGGATGTGCGCACACTCCTAGTAGAAGATATTTGACAAGGTTTCCATCGATTTTTGGACCGTAAGGTACACATTTGGGCCTTTTTCGAGCCGTTTAGTTACCTTTCCAACCGAGAATTACTTGCCCAAACGGAAACCAGAATGATGTATTTCGTCACTCAGACGGTCCTTGCTCCACGTACCGACCATAGTTTTATGCATAACTCCACCAGGGGTAGGTCTCCGGGCCAGAAGGGTTTGCAGGTGCGTTTTCGCGAAAACGTCCATTTCGGGCCATTTTCATGGGCTATAGCACACGATTTTCAGCACTCGGGTCAATTTTTTTGCAACATCCCGGATGTGCGCACACTCCTAGTAGAACACATTTGACGAGGTTTCCCTTAATTTTTGGACCATGTGGTACACGTTTCGGGCCTTTTTCGGGCCGTTAAGTTACCTTTCCAACCGAGAATTTCTTGCCCAAACGGAAACCAGAATGATGCATTTCGTCACTCTGACGGTCCCTGCTCCACCTACCGACCTTAATTTAATGCATAACTCCACCAGGGGTAGGTCTCCGGGCCAGAAGGGTTTGCAGGTGCGTTTTCGCGAAAATGTCCATTTCGGGCCATTTTCGTGGGGTATAAGCACACGATTTTCAGCACTCGGGTCAATTTTTTTTGCAACATCCCGAATGTGCGCACACTCCTAGTAGAAGACATTTAACGAGGTTTCCATTGATTTTTGGACCGTAGGGTACACGTTTCGGGCCTTTTTCGGCCGTTTAGTTGCCTTTCCAACCGAGGATTAATTGCCCAAATGGAAGCTAGAATGGTGCATTTCGTCACTTTGACGGTCCCTGCTCCACGTACCGACCATAATTTAATGAATAACTCCACCAGGGGTAGGTCTCCGGACCAGAAGGGTTTGCAGTTGCGTTTTCGCGAAAATGTCCATTTCGGGCCACTTTCGTGGGCTATAGCACACGATTTTCAGCACTCGGGTCCATTTTTTTGCAACATCCCGGATGTGCGCACACTCCTAGTAGAAGACATTGAACGTGGTTTCCATTGATTTTTGGACTGTAGGGTACACGTTTCGGGCCTTTTTCGGCCGTTTAGTTGCCTTTCCAACCGAGAATTAATTGCCCAAATGGAAGCTAGAATGGTGCATTTCGTCACTCTGACGGTCCCTGCTCCACGTACCGACCATAATTTAATGAATAACTCCACCAGGGGTAGGTCTCCGGACCAGAAGGGTTTGCAGGAGCGTTTTCGCGAAAATGTCCATTTCGGGCCACTTTCGTGGGCTATAGCACACGATTTTCAGCACTCGGGTCCATTTTTCTGCAACATCCCGGATGTGCGCTCACTCCTAGAAGAAGATCTTTGATGAGGTTTTCATTGATTTTTGGACCGTAGGGTACACGTTTCGGGCCTTTTTCGGGCCGTTTAGTTGCCTTTCCAACCGAGAATTACTTGACCAAACGGAAGCCAGAATGATGCATTTCGTCACTCTGACGGTCCCTGCTCCACGTACCGACCATAATTTAATGCATAACTCTACCAGGGGTAGGTCTCCGAGCCAGAAGGGTTTGCAGGTGCGTTTTCGCGAAAATGTCCATTTCGGGCCATTTTCGTGGGCTATAGCACACGATTTTCAGCACTAGGTTCAATTTTTTTGCAACATCCCGGATGTGCACACACTCCTAGTAGAAGATATTTGACGAGGTTTTCATTGATTTTTGGACCGTAGGGTATACGTTTCGTGCGTTTTTCGGGACGTTTAGTTGCGTTTCCAACCGAGAATTACTTCACCAAACGGAAGCCAGATTGATGCATTTCGTCACTCTGACGGTCCCTTCTCCACGTACCGACCATAATTTAATGCATAACTCCACCAGGGGTAGGTCTCCGGGCCAGAAGGGTTTGCAGGTGCGTTTTCGCGAAAACGTCCATTTCGGACCATTTTCATGGGCTATAGCACACGATTTTCAGCACTCGGGTCAATTTTTTTGCAACATCTCGGATGTGCGCACACTCCTAGTAGAAGATATTTGACGAGGTTTCCATCGATTTTTGGACCGTAGGGTACACATTTGGGCCTTTTTCGAGCCGTTTAGTTACCTTTCCAACCGAGAATTACTTGCCCAAACGGAAACCAGAATGATGTATTTCGTCACTCAGACGGTCCTTGCTCCACGTACCGACCATAGTTTTATGCATAACTCCACCAGGGGTAGGTCTCCGGGCCAGAAGGGTTTGCAGGTGCGTTTTCGCGAAAACGTCCATTTCGGGCCATTTTCATGGGCTATAGCACACGATTTTCAGCACTCGGGTCAATTTTTTTGCAACATCCCGGATGTGCGCACACTCCTAGTAGAACACATTTGACGAGGTTTCCCTTAATTTTTGGACCATGTGGTACACGTTTCGGGCCTTTTTCGGGCCGTTAAGTTACCTTTCCAACCGAGAATTTCTTGCCCAAACGGAAACCAGAATGATGCATTTCGTCACTCTGACGGTCCCTGCTCCACCTACCGACCTTAATTTAATGCATAACTCCACCAGGGGTAGGTCTCCGGGCCAGAAGGGTTTGCAGGTGCGTTTTCGCGAAAATGTCCATTTCGAGCCATTTTCGTGGGGTATAAGCACACGATTTTCAGCACTCGGGTCAATTTTTTTTGCAACATCCCGAATGTGCGCACACTCCTAGTAGAAGACATTTAACGAGGTTTCCATTGATTTTTGGACCGTAGGGTACACGTTTCGGGCCTTTTTCGGCCGTTTAGTTGCCTTTCCAACCGAGGATTAATTGCCCAAATGGAAGCTAGAATGGTGCATTTCGTCACTTTGACGGTCCCTGCTCCACGTACCGACCATAATTTAATGAATAACTCCACCAGTGGTAGGTCTCCGGACCAGAAGGGTTTGCAGTTGCGTTTTCGCGAAAATGTCCATTTCGGGCCACTTTCGTGGGCTATAGCACACGATTTTCAGCACTCGGGTCAATTTTTTTGCAACATCCCGGATGTGCGCTCACTCCTAGAAGAAGATCTTTGACGAGGTTTTCATTGATTTTTGGACCGTAGGGTACATGTTTCGGGCCTTTTTCGGGCCGTTTAGTTGCCTTTCCAACCGAGAATTCCTTGACCAAACGGAAGCCAGAATGATGCATTTCGTCACTGTGACGGTCCCTGCTCCACGTACCGACCATAATTTAATGCATCACTCCACCAGGGGTAGGTCTCCGGGCCAGAAGGGTTTGCAGGTGCGTTTTCGCGAAAATGTCCATTTCGGGCCATTTTCGTGGGCTATAGCACACGATTTTCAGCACTAGGTTCAATTTTTTTGCAACATCCCGGATGTGCACACACTCCTAGTAGAAGATATTTGACGAGGTTTTCATTGATTTTTGGACCGTAGGGTATACGTTTCGGGCGTTTTTCGGGCCGTTTAGTTGCGTTTCCAACCGAGAATTACTTGACCAAACGGAAGCCAGATTGAAGCATTTCGTCACTCTGACGGTCCCTGCTCCACGTACCGACCATAATTTAACGCATAACTCCACCAGGGGTAGGTCTCCGGGCCAGAAGGGTTTGCAGGTGCGTTTTCGCGAAAACGTCCATTTCGGACCATTTTCATGGGCTATAGCACACGATTTTCAGCACTCGGGTCAATTTTTTTGCAACATCTCGGATGTGCGCACACTCCTAGTAGAAGATATTTGACGAGGTTTCCATCGATTTTTGGACCGTAGGGTACACGTTTCGGGCCTTTTTCGAGCCGTTTAGTTACCTTTCCAACCGAGAATTACTTGCCCAAACGGAAACCAGAATGATGCATTTCGTCACTCTGACGGTCCCTGCTCCACGTACCGACCATAGTTTTATGCATAACTCCACCAGGGGTAGGTCTCCGGGCCAGAAGGGTTTGCAGGTGCGTTTTCGCGAAAACGTCCATTTCGGGCCATTTTCATGGGCTCACACGATTTTCAGCGCTCGGGTCAATTTTTTTGCAACATCCCGGATGTGTGCACACTCCTAGTAGAACACATTTGACGAGGTTTCCCTTAATTTTTGGACCATATGGTACACGTTTCGGGCCTTTTTCGGGCGTTTAGTTACCTTTCCAACCGAGAATTTCTTGCCCAAACGGAAACCAGAATGATGCATTTCATCACTCTGACGGTACCTGCTCCACCTACCGACCATAATTTAATGCATAACTCCACCAGGGGTAGGTCTCCGGGCCAGAAGGGTTTGTAGGTGCGTTTTTGCGAAAATGTCCATTTCAGGCCATTTTCGTGGGCTATAGCACACGATTTTCAGCACTCGGGACAATTTTTTTGCAACATCTCGGATGTGCACACACTCCTAGTAGAAGATATTTTACGAGGTTTTCATTGATTTTTGGACCGTAGGGTATACGTTTCGGTCCTTTTTCTGGCCGTTTAGTTGCCTTTCCAACCGGGAATTACTTGACCAAACGGAAGCCAGAATGATGCATTTCGTCACTCTGACGGTCTCTGCTCCACGTACCGACCATAGTTTAATGCATAACACCACCAGGGGTATGTGTCCGAGCCAGAAGAGTTTGCAGGTGCGTTTTCGCGAAAATGTCCATTTCTGGCCATTTTCGTGGGCTACAACACACGATTTCAGCACTCAGGTCAATTTTTTTGCAACATCCCGGATGTGCGCACACTCCTAGTAGAAGATATTTGACGAGGTTTTCATTGATTTTTGGACCGTAGGGTATACGTTTCGGGCCTTTTTCGGGCCGTTTAGTTGCCTTTCCAACCGAGAATTACTTGACCAAACGGAAGCCAGAATGATGCATTTCGTCACTCTGACGGTCCCTGCTCCACGTACCGACCATAATTTAATGCATAACTCCACCAGGGGTAGGTCTCCGGGCCAGAAGGGTTTGCAGGTGCGTTTTCGCGAAAACGTCCATTTCGGGCCATTTTCGTTGCCTATAGCACAGGATTTTCAGCTCTCGGTTCAATTTTTTTGCAACATCCCGGATGTGCACACACTCCTAGTAGAAGATATTTGATGAGGTTTTCATTGATTTTTGGACCGTAGGGTATACGTTTCGGGCCTTTTTCTGGCCGTTTAGTTTCCTTTCCAACCGAGAATTACTTGACCAAACGGAAGCCAGAATGATGCATTTCGTCACTCTGACGGTCCCTGCTCCACGTACCAACCATAGTTTTATGCATAGCTCCACCAGGGGTAGGTCTCTGGGCCAGAAGGGTTTGCAGGTGCTTTTTCGCGAAAATATCCATTTCGGGCCATTTCCGTGGGCTATAGCACACGATTTTCAGCCCTCGGGTCATTTTTTTGCAACATCCGGGATGTGCGTACACTCCTAGTAGAAGATATTTGACGAGGTTTTTATTGATTGTTGGACCGTAGGGTACACGTTTCTGGCCTTTTTCGGGTCGTTTAGTTGCCTTTCCAACCGAGAATTACTTGCCCAAACGGAAGCCAGAATGATGCATTTCGTCACTCTGACGGTCCCTGCTCCACGTACCGACCTTAGTTTAATGCATAACTCCACCAGGGGTAGGTCTCTGGGCCAGAAGGGTTTGCAGGTGCGTTTTCGCGAAAACGTCCATTTCGGGCCATTTTTGTGGGCTATAGCACACAATTTTCAGCACTCGGGTCAATTTTTTTGCAACATCCCGGATATGCACAGACTCCTAGTACAAGACATTTGACGAGGTTTCTTTTGATTTTTGGACCGTAGGGTGCACCTTTCGGGCCTTTTTCGGGCCGTTTACTTGTCTTTCCAACCGAGAATTACTTGCCCAAACGGAAGCCAGAATGATGCATTCCGTCACTCCGACGGTCCCTCCTCCACGTACCGACCATAGTTTAATGCATAACACCACCAGGGGTATGTGTCCGGGCCAGAAGAGTTTGCAGGTGCGTTTTCGCGAAAACGTCCATTTCTGGCCATTTTCGTGGGCTACAGCACACGATTTCAGCACTCAGGTCAATTTTTTTGCAACATCCCGGATGTGCGCACACTCCTAGTAGAAGACATTTGACGAGGTTTTCATCAATTTTTGGACCGTAGGGTACACGTTTCGGGCCTTTTTCGGGCCGTTTAGTTGCCTTTCCAACCGAGAATTAATTGCACAAATGGAAGCTAGAATGATGCATTTCGTCACTATGACGGTCCATGCTCCACGTACCGACCATAATTTAATGTATAACTCCACCAGGGGTAGGTCTCCAGGCCAGAAGGGTTTGCAGGTGCGTTTTCGCGAAAATGTCCATTTCGGGCCATTTTCGTGGGCTATAGCACACGATTTTCAGCACTCGGGTCAATTTTTTTGCAACATCCCGGATGTGCACACACTCCTAGTAGAAGATATTTGACGAGGTTTTCATTGATTTTTGGACCGTAGGGTATACATTTCGGGCCTTTTTCGGCCGTTTAGTTGCCTTTCCAACCGAGAATTATTTGACCAAATGGAAGCCAGAATGATGCATTTCGTCACTCTGACGGTTCCTGCTCTACGTGCCGACCATAATTTAATGCATAACTCCACCAGGGGTAGGTCTCCAGGCCAGAAGGGTTTGCAGGTGCGTTTTCGTGAAAACGTCCATTTCGGGCCATTTTCGTGGGCTTATCGCACGATTTTCAGCACTCGGGTCAATTTTTTTGCAACATCCCGGATGTGCGCTCACTCCTAGTAGAAGATCTTTGACGAGGTTTTCATTGATTGTTGGACCGTAGGGCACACGTTTCGGGCCTTTTTCGGGTCGTTTAGTTGCCTTTCCAACCGAGAATTACTTGCTCAAACGGAAGCCAGAATGATGCATTTCGTCACTCTGACGGTCCCTGCTCCACGTACCGACCATAGTTTAATGCATAACTCCACCAGGGGTAGGTCTCCGGGCCAGAAGGGTTTGCAGGTGCGTTTTCGCGAAAACGTCCATTTCGGGCCATTTTCGTGGGCTATAGCACACGATTTTCAGCACTCGGGTCAATTTTTTTGCAACATCCCGGATGTGCGCACACTCCTAGTAGAACACATTTGACGAGGTTTCCCTTAATTTTTGGACCGTATGGTACACGTTTCGGGCCTTTTTCGGGCCGTTTAGTTACCTTTCCAACCGAGAATTTCTTGCCCAAACGGAAACCAGAATGATGCATTTCGTCACTCTGACGGTCCCTGCTCCACCTACCGACCATAATTTAATGCATAACTCCACCAGGGGTAGGTCTCCGGGCCAGAAGGGTTTGCAGGTGCGTTTTCGCGAAAATGTCCATTTCGGGCCATTTTCGTGGGCTATAGCACACGATTTTCAGCACTCGGGTCAATTTTTTTGCAACATCCCGGATGTGCACACACTCCTAGTAGAAGATATTTGACGAGGTTTTCATTGATTTTTGGACCGTAGGGTATACGTTTCGGGCCTTTTTCTGGCCGTTTAGTTGCCTTTCCAACTGGGAATTACTTGACCAAACGGAAGCCAGAATGATGCATTTCGTCACTCTGACGGTCCCTGCTCCACGTACCGACCATAGTTTAATGCATAACACCACCAGGGGTATGTGTCCGGGCCAGAAGAGTTTGCAGGTGCGTTTTCGCGAAAACGTCCATTTCTGGCCATTTTCGTGTGCTGTAGCCCACGAAAATAGCCTGAAATGGACGTTTTCGCGAAAATGCACCTGCAAACCCTTCTGGCCCGGAGACCTACCGCTGGTGGAGTTATGCATTAAACTATCATCGGTACATGGAGCAGGGACCGTCAGAGTGACGAAATGTATCATTCTGGCTTCCGTTTGGGCAAGTAAATCTCGGTGGAAAGGCAACTAAACGGCCCGAAAAGGCCCAAAATGTGTACCCTACGGTCCAAAAATCAATGGAAACCTCATCAAATGTCTTCTACTAGGAGTCTGTGCACATCCGGGTGTTGCAAAAAAATTGACCCGAGTGCTGAAAATCGTGTGCCGTAGCCCACGAAAATAGCCCGAAACGGACGTTTTCGCGAAAACGCACCTGCAAGGCTTTCTGGCCCGGACACATACCCCTGGTGGTGTTATGCATTAAACTATGGTCGGCACGTGGAGGAGGGTCCATCAGAGTGACGAAATGCATCATTCTGGTTTCCGTTTGGGCAAGTAATTCTCGGTTGGAAAGATAAGTAAACGGCCCGAAAAAGGCCCGAAATGTGCATCCTACGGTCCAAAGATCAATAAAAATCTCGTCAAATGTCTTGTACTAGGAGTCTGTGCGTATCCGGGATGTTGCAAGAAAATTGACCCAAGTGCTGAAAATTGTGTGTTATAGCCCACAAAAATGGCCCGAAATGGACGTTTTCGCGAAAACGAACCTGCAAACCCTTCTGGCCCAGAGACCTACCCCTGGTGGAGTTATGCATTAAATTATGGTCGGTACGTGGAGCAGGGACCGTCAGAGTGAGGAAATGCATCATTCTGGCTTCCGTTTGGGCAAGTAATTCTCGGTTGGAAAGGCAACTAAACGCCCCGAAAAAGGCTCGAAACGACCCGAAAAAGGCCCGAAACATGTACCCTACGGTCCAAAAATCAATGGAAACCTCGTCAAATGTCTTCTACTAGGAATGTGCGCACATCTGGGATGTCGCAAAAAATTGACCCGAGTGCTGAAAATCGTGTGCTGTAGCCCACGAAAATGGTCTGAAATAGACATTTTCGCGAAAACGCACCTGCAAACCCTTCTAGCCCGGAGACCTACCCCTAGTGGAGTTATGCATTAAATTATGGTCGGTACGAGGAGCCGGGACCGTCAGAGTGACGAAATGCATCATTCTGGCTTCCGTTTGGGCAAGTAATTCTCGGTTGGAAAGGCAACTAAACGGCCCAAAAAAGGCCCGAAACGTGTACCGTACGGTCCAAAAATCAATGAAAACCTCGTCAAATATCTTCTACTAGGTGTGTGCGCACATCCGGGATGTTGCAAAAAAATCCATGGGCCAAGTGTGAGCCATGCGGTGCAAGACTGGTGGGCTGAAGTCGTGAACATGGGCCAGTGCAAGGTAGCGGATGGAGCCTGAAGCTTGCACGCAGGGTTTGTTGGTTTGCCCACAAAACCATCGGTGGACGGTTTCTTGGTTTGGGCCTCAAAACCAAGCCCGGAGGCCCGAGGCAACAGAGATGGTGATCCGGGAGCTTCGGGAAGCTTTGAGGCGGAGGGCACGTGGCGTGATCGTGGGGTTTGTGTCAATGTGAAGCGAAGTCGCGGTGGAAGCGTGTCCGTCCGATGAAGACTTGACCAAAATGCCCCTGAGGGGTTGTATCTTAATTTCAAGTTGTAGGGGTAGCGTGGTCATTTACCTCCCTCCGATGGACTTCGTATAAATAGCGGAGAGGTAGATGGCATCTCTCTCTCTCTTGGACTCTAGGGCTTTCTCCCCCGGTAGATTTCTCTGAACTGCTTCTTTTCCCTCTGGATTCCTTAGGCTAGAGTCTTGTACAGACTCTGACCTCTAGATGTATGGAAGCTTTCGGCGTTGCGGTGATCTCCTAGTCCTCTGTGATTTTCGTGTCATTTTCGGGGCTATTTTTGGGGAGTTTCGTTCTTCACTCGATTCGGGGATTTGAGGGCGTTTTCCTTCGGATTTCTTTGAGGAGATGATGGGTGGATGCCTTGCGCATCTTTGTGTGTGATCTTGACTCCTCAAACGCCATGGAGAGCCTTCGATTCGTGAGTTTTTGGCCGGAGTTCAAGTTCTTGGTGGTTGCTTGTGTGATCCGCGATTCCCGGTGATTTAGGGAGTTAGAGGTCGAGATTTTTGGGGTATTGCATCCTTGTGTGACACTTTTCATCTCCCCAAAATCTTGTCTCAAGAGCTTCAACCGTTTGGGAGATCCGGTGATGAGTTCTTGGAGTTGACCCCCGCGGGTCGGGCGTTTTTGGTTCTGTTCGTGGCTCGCGGACAGTCCGCGCGGTGGCCACGGACGGTCCGCGCGCCTAGGGTTCGTCCTGTGTTCTTCGTGTTTTGCGCGTCTTCATTTCGATCCGTTTCGGCCCTAGGGTTTTGTTGCGCGAGGTTTGGTGGACAGTCCGCGAGTGCTTCACGGACGGTCCGCATGGCCAAGTTTTTGTCTGGGGTTGGGGTTATTTTGTCTGGGGTTTCCAGCGAGCTGGACGGACGGTCCAAGCTACCCCCACGGACAGTCCGCGACACTGGCGGACAGTCCGCGTGGCATAGCCGGACGGTCCGAATTTCGGGGTGTGCCACTGGTGGTTCGGTCTGTTGTTTCGGACGGTCCGCCCTGAGCTTGCGGACAGTCCGCCTGGGTCCCGTGGACAGTCCGCCTGGTGCTTGTGGACGGTCCGCCCTGGACTTCGCAGACTTGACGAAGTCTTTTGGTTCTTGCTTTGGTGCTTCCGCTCTTTGCTCCTAGGCTTGTATCTTGATCTTCCAGGCTTGTGTGTGCCTTGTTTGGAGCTTCCTTTGTGTGCGCGAGTGCTTGGAGTGGCAATCGGGGTATAGGCCAAGTTCGACCTTTTGGAAGAATTTTTATCGGCTCCCATTCACTCCCCCCCTCTCTGGTCACCCTATTCGGTCCTTCAATTGGTATCAGAGACGATTACGGATCTTCTTGATTCTAACCAGTCTAAGATCCAAAGATGGGCGATAACGGCAAGGGGTCGGGTCCTCCGCACTTTGATGGCGAGAATTACCCGATGTGGGAGAGGCGCATGGGCGCGTTTTTGCGTGGGAAGGGAACTCTGATCTGGGAGGTCACTCAGAATCCTCATTATGTCATCCCAGATAGTTTTCTGCTTCCAGGATCGCGGGACATGTTTGAGGCCAACAGTAAGGCTGTTGATTACTTGTTCCGTGCTCTTTGTGCCTCGGAGTTTGATCGAGTGTACGGAGAGGATGTGGCCGGAAAGATTTGGCTCAAGTTGAGAAATGCTCATGTTGGCAATGCCCAAGTGCAAGCCCGTATGTTTTCCACTTACCGGAGAGAGTACGAGAACTTCACTCATCTCCTCGGTGAGTCGACCGATGCTATGTTTCAGCGCTTCACTAGCATAGTCAACAACATGAGGGCCAATGTGACAGTGCTCCCATACACGGATCATGATCAAGCTATCAAGCTTTTGCATGCCCTGGATAGGTCCGTGTGGAGTGCTAAGGTCGAGGCCATTGAGGAGTCGAGTGCGTATGATACGCTTTCGCTTGATGAGCTGTTCTCCAAGCTCAGGTCTTCAGAGGTTGATCGTGGCTTGAGAGCCAAGAGCGAGAGCCCCACTGATCCTCATAGTTTGGCTCTTGTCTCAGGATCGAGGACTAACGCTAACTCTGTTGGCTTTTCTTTGTCTTGTCTTGTGTCCTCGCCAGATGAGGACTTTGAGGTGCTGAGCGAGGATGATCTCGCCTTATTGAGCAAGAGGTTTGGGTGGATGTACGAGAACCGCAAGAATGCAAGGCGGAGCTCGGGGATGTGCTATCAGTGCGGGAAGCACGGGCACTTCATCGTCGAATGCCCTGAAGCCATGGAGATCAAGAACGACTACAAGGGCAAGCCCAAGCACGACTACAATAAGCACCGCTCCCGGAATGACTACAAGTACAAGCACAAGGACAAGGGCGAGAGAAGGCACAAGAAGAGTAGCGGACACAAGAAGAAGACCGCTCGAGCGATGGTGGCCAGAGCGAGCGACATCGACTCGACATCAAGTGATGCTTCCTCCGACTCGAGCAGCGAGGAAGAGCAAGAGAAGCGCAAGGACAAGCGGCACATGGGCAAGAACTTCACCGGCCTCAGCTTCGTCGCACAAGGAGGCTTTTGCAGCATGGTGCACTCCAAGAAGGGTGGGAAGCACAGCTCGGATTCGAACTCCGACTCCGAGGAAGAGGTACGACAAGATCCCAACTTCTTGCTAGAGGAGAATGCTAGGCTCAATGAGTTTCTTGATAACCGTGATGATGTGCTTAGAAAGACCAACAAGGAGAACAGGGAATTCAGGTCTTTGTTGGGTGATGCTAAGGATAAGATAGCAGAGCTCGAATTCTTGCTTGTGGATGCTAAAAATGAAATAGGTGCTTTGAAATCTGCTCCTGTGGTGTCTGATGAAATTGACTGTGGTGATTGCTCAGTTTTTCTTGCTGATTTGACTGCTCTCAAGGAGAAGCATGCCTCTACTCTTGAGGAACTAGATGTGGTTAGGATTGAGTGTGATGAATTGAAGTCTAGGCCAGCTTTGTTAGGAGCTTGTACATCATGTCCTATTTTGCATGCTAGGCTAGATGAATCTCACACTAGGATTGTTTCTCTTGAGGCGGCATTGAAAGCTACTCTTCCTACATCATGTTCAACCTGTGAAATGCATGCTTTGAAAAACATGGAACTTGCACACTATGTTGATTTTCTGTAGGATGAAAATGATGAGCTTAGGAAATTGATGAGTTGGTTGTCTGGGCATGAGCCACAATTGAATTTGATGTTGGCTCAGTTCAAGAGGTTTGATGGTCAGGCGTTGGGGGCTGAGAAGAGTGGTGAGAAGAGAAAGTTGGAGAGATCTCTACTCAACCACACACCATACCCATTAACAAATATGCACCCAAGACAAACTACCTGAGAAACAAGCTCGAGAAGCCCACAGAAAAGCCACCGCCTAAGCCAGTGCCGATCCGCTTCCATTGTGAGTATTGTGGGAGGGATGGGCATAAGGATGAGTTCTGTTTCCGGAGGAAGAGGGATGAGAGGTTTGCTAGGGAGATGGAAAACAAGGACAGGTACCACCTTGCTCATGGTGTGCCTGAGCCTCGTAGAGGGCCTCTACCTAGGGGTGAGGTGTATGTGCGTACAGTTCCCACTCGTCGTGGTGGAGGTGGAGGTGTGTTCCCTCAGAGAGATAGGCGTGTTGGGTTTGGGCGTGGTGAGTTGGCTCGGCGTGCTCCTTCTCGTGACCGTTACAAGTTTGGGAGGCACGATCGGAGCTTTGGGTCTCAGATGGACTACGGGCCACGTTTTCCCCCTCGTGGTGCGCGTACTCCTCCAGTGAGACGTGACAGGTCCTTTGGTGGTAGGCAGGAGAGAGCTCCACCTAGAGGTTTTGGGAGGATGGATTTTGCTAACCCTTCTTTTGAGCAAATGGCTCAGCACTGGTTTGACTCTTTTGGTACTAACCCCAGTGTTGAGTCACTTGCTCATTCTCGTCCTCGTTTTTTATTGTAGGTGGGAGGCTTGGAGAACTTTTGGTTGATCGACTCCGGTTGCTCACGACACATGACTGGAGATCGTGGGTGGTTCTCCAGCCTCACCCCGGTGAGTACGAGGGAGTACATCACTTTCGGGGACAATTGGAGAGGACTAGTGCTTGCTGAAGGTATGGTGAAGGTGAGTAGCAAGGTGACCTTAAGAAGTGTGGCCCTGGTCAAGTCACTTGGTTTTAACCTGTTGTCAGTATCTCAATTACTTGACGAAGGTTTTGAGGTTCGTTTTAAGTTGGGTGCCTCTCGTGTGCTTGATTCTCGAGGCGATCTTGTCTGTACGATCGTCCCCGAGGGTCAAATCTTTCGTGCCGACTTTTCCCAGTTTGTTGGTCCTCCTCAATGCTTTGTTGCTGGTGTTTCAGCCGAGCTTTGGAAATGGCATAGGAGGTTGGGACACTTGAGCTTTGAGTTGCTTTCCCGCTTGAGTGGTCTTGATCTTGTCCGAGGATTGCCTAAGTTGAAATTCGAGAAGGATTTGGTTTGTGCTTCTTGTCGGCATGGAAAGATGGTTGCCGCTTCTCACACCCCTCTGACTTCTGTCATGACCGAGCAACCTTGTGAGCTGTTGCACATGGATTTGGTTGGGCCAGCTCGTGTTCGCTTTGCTGGTGGAAAGTGGTATGTTCTTGTGGTTGTTGATGACTTTTCGAGGTACTCTTGGGTTTTCTTTTTGGAGGATAAGATCGAGACATTTGGCTTTGTTCGAGACTTGATCTTGAGGTTGAAGAATGAGAGACATGGTGATGCCATTTGAGCTATACGCAGTGACAATGGCACGGAATTTAAGAACTCTCATTTTGATGCCTTTTGCAGTGATCTTGGTCTTGATCATCAGTACTCTTCTCCATACGTCGCTTGGCAGAATGGCGTAGTGGAGAGGAAGAACTGGACCCTTTGTGAGATGGCCAGGACGATACTTGATGAGCATAGGACTCCTAGGTGTTTTTGGGCCGAGGCGGTCAATACTGACAAAGACACTGGGTTTCAGCACCCCTCCAACACTGTCAATGTCATATTTGGTGGGTTTCCAACCAAGCGCATGTAGAAGCTCGCACTCAGGGAGATTATGTCCATCCAACCAGCAGCTCTCACTTTTCTAAAGTGGTCTGAAACCCCCATTACCTTCTCAAGGGCGGATCAATGGACTACTTTCTCTGAACCAGGACGATATCCTCTCGTTTTGGATCCAGTGGTGGCAGGTTCCAGACTCACTAAGGTTCTTATTGATGGTGGCAGCGGTCTCAATGTTCTGTTTGCCAAGACCTTGAAGAAGATGGGCCTGGATATCACCAATATGCTTACCAAGACCAACTCGCCGTTCTATGGTATCATCCCGGGCAACGCAGCTGTTCCTTTGGGTTCAGTTGTACTACCCGTAACCTTTGGGACTAAGGATCACTACCGCACCGAGTACATCAAGTTCGAGGTTGCTGACTTCGAGACTTCTTATCATGCCATCCTCGGCAGACCTGCCTTGGCCAAGTTCATGGCTATTCCACACTACGTGTACCTTGTACTCAAGATATCGAGCCCCAAAGGAGTTCTTTCATTGCAAGGGGATCTGAAGCGTTCATACGACTGCGACACTGAAGCCGTAGAACTTGCCTCGACTACTCAAGTACCCAATGCAATGATGGAAGTCTTCACTGCCGCTAAAAAGCTTGCTCCGAGTGAGCTAGAGGTTCCTGAGAAGACAGACAACAATAACAAGCCTGCACCGACTGGTGATGTCCTGCTCAAAGCCATCGACCTTGGTACTGGTGACAGCAGCAAGACAACCATGATCAGTGCACAGCTTGACCCTAAATAGGAAGACGCGCTTGTCAACTTCCTTCGGGCTAATCATGATATTTTTGCGTGGAAACCATCTGACATGTCAGGTGTGCCCAGAAGGTTGATTGAGCACTCACTCAACGTCGATCCTAATGCTACCCCAAGAGACAACACCTTCGTCGCTTTGCTGATGACCGCAGGGCTGCTATCAAGAAAGAGCTCGCTAAACTACTCGCGGCTGGCTTCATCGGAGAAGTTTTTCACCCGCAATGGCTCGCTAACCCTGTGCTCATCAGAAAGAAGAACTCTAACGACTAGAGGATGTGTGTCGACTACACTGATCTCAACAAGCATTGTCCCAAGGATCCTTTTGGATTGCCGCGGATTGATCAAGTCATTGACTCTACAGCGGGCTGTGCTCTACTCTGTTTCCTGGATTGCTATTCCGGATATCATCAAATTGCAATCAAGGAATCTGATCAAGAGAAGACTGCATTCATCACCCCGTTTGGCGCTTATTGTTACACAACAATGTCCTTCGGGTTGAAAAATATTGGTGCTACTTATCAAAGAGATATCCAAGCGTGCTTCAAGAGGCAGCTTCACAAGAACGTGGAAGCATACGTGGATGACGTTGTTGTCAAGACTAGGGATCCAGACATGCTTATCACGGATCTTGAGGAAACTTTTGCTTCGCTACGGGAGTACCAATGGAAGCTCAACCCAAACAAATGCGTCTTTGGCGTATCATCTGGAAAACCCCGAGAAGATTACTGACATCTCCAACATGCAAGCTCCGACTACTATCAAAGATGTCCAGAAGCTTACTGGTTGTATGGCGTCACTCAATCGCTTCATCTCGCGACTTGGAGAACGGGGTCTACCTTTCTTCAAGCTACTCAAACGGCAAGAGAAGTTTACATGGACACCTGAAGCTGATCAAGCTCTTTCTCAGCTCAAGGAGTTCTTATCCAAGCCTCCAGTCCTCACAGCTCCTCTGTCCAATGAAGAGCTCTTACTCTACATTGCTGCGACAACTAATGTCGTTAGTACTGCTATTGTCGTTGAACGGCAGGAAGAAGGCCATGGCTACCCTGTCCAGAGGCCTATCTATTTCGTCAGTGAAGTACTCTTAGAGTCCAAGGCTCGTTACCCTCCGGTACAGAAGCTATTCTATGCGGTTCAGATTACTTCACGGAAGCTCCGCCACTACTTCGACGAGTACAAGATTTTTGTGGTTACCAGTTACCCGCTTGGCGAGATATTGCACAATCAGGACTCCACAGGAAGAATTTCTAAATGGGCTGTAGAGCTTGGCGCTCTATCGCTCGAGTTCAAGCCTCGCACTGCTATCAAGTCTCAGGCCTTGGTTGATTTCATGGCGGAGTGGCGGGAAAATCAAGTCCCAACTCCAATTGAGCGTCCAGAACACTAGGTCATGTACTTTGATGGTTCCCTCAAATTGGAAGGCGCTAGTGCCGGGGTACTTCTGATTTCCCCCAAGGGCGAGCAACTCAAATATGTTTTGCAGATCTTCTGGAAGGTCTCAAACAACAAAGCTGAATATGAAGCTCTACTGCATGGTCTTCGCCTTGCAGTCTCTCTTGGCATTACACGACTACTTGTTTATGGTGATTCTTTGGTGGTCATCAATCAAGTCAATGATTCTTGGGATCGTAATGCTGCAAACATGGATGCGTACTGTCAGGAGGTACACAAACTTGAGAACAAATTTCATGGTCTCGAGTTCCATCATGTGGTCCGCGACAACAATGTTGCTGCGGATGTCTTGTCGAAGCTGGGATCTACACGACCTCAAGTGCCAGCTGGAATCTTCGTCCATGAACTCCACAAACCATCAATTCCGGAGCAATCATCTGCACCAGCGACTACTTCAGCTCAGCCTGATCGAGAAGTGCTTATGGTTGATGTGGACTGGAGAACCCCTTTCATCGACTACATTAAGCATCAGTTGATTCCTGAAGACAAGTCAGAAGCTGAGCGCATCTCACGTCGCGTCAAGGCTTATGCTCTAGTCGGAGATCAACTCTACAAGCGAGGCGCAAGTTCTGATGTACTCATGAAGTGCGTTTCTCGCGAAGAAGGCAAGGAAATCTTGGAGGAGACACACAAAGGAATCTGTGGCAATCACGCTTCTTCCCGCACCTTGGTGGGAAAAGTGTTCAGACGTGCTTTCTACTGGCCTACAAATCTTGCTGATGCAGAGGAACTAGTCAAGAAGTGCCAAGGATGCCAGTTCTTCGCCAAGCAACAACATGTTCATGCTTACAAGCTCATCACGATACCACCAACTTGGCCTTTCGCTTGTTGGGGGCTGGATATGATTGGTCCTCTCCCAAATGCGCCAGGGGGATTCAACAGAGTTCTGGTGGCTATCGACAAGTTTACCAAGTGGATTGAGGTCAAGCATGTCACCTGTCCCAAGGCTGATAGAGTCCTCGACTTCTTGGATGAAATCGTACATCGCTATGGGTTCCCCAATCGCATTATCACAGACCTGGGTTCGAATTTCAACAATCACCAGTTCTGGGAGTACTGTGAGAACAGTGGAATTGACGTCCGGTACGTCTCCGTTGCTCACCCACGTGCCAACGGCCAAGTGGAACGCGCCAATGGGATGATACTCGATGCTCTCAAAAAGCGACTGTATGATGCAGCAAATACCAAGGGCGGCAAATGGATCAAGGAACTACCCAATGCACTCTAGGGGCTGCGCACTCAGCCTACTACCCCCACAGGGTAGTCACCTTACTTCCTGGTCTATGGCTCTGAAGCTGTTTTGCCTGCTGATGTCATGTGGCGTTCTCCGACGGTTGATCAGTACGAAGAAGGCGTAGCTGAAGAAACAAGATAGATAGATGTCGACAGTCTCGAGGATGCTCGCTGCAATGCACTCGTTCCATCCGCTCGATATCTTGAGAAGATTCGCCGTTACCATGACCGCAACGTTAAGGAACGCTCCTTCAACGTTGGTGACTTAGTCCTTCGTCGCATCCAGAATACGACAGGGCTACACAAACTCAACTCGCCATGGGAAGGTCCTTTTTCTGTTGCAAAGGTTACTGGCCCAGGCTCATATCGTCTTCAAGCTCTTGAAGGCGAGGAAGTCGACAACTCTTGGAACATTGACCAGCTTTGTCACTTCTACCCGTAGAGGGGCTTCATCAACCCTCTCCAGGCAGCTTCGGTTGCAACCACTCAACAGACAGCTACGGTTGTCACCACTCGTAGGGGATCATGACAATCCTCTCCAGACAGTTTTGGCTGTATCTTCTCGTGGCTTTCAGCTGCGAGCACCTGTAGGGGGCCTCATTAACCCTCTCCAGGCAGTCTCATTCTGCGACCTTGTAGGGAGTCATGATAACTCTCTCCAGACGATCCTATATCGTATAGGGCAATAAGTGGCACATGCTGTCCATGTCTCTATTTTTGAATAAGAGGCTTCGGCCTAGAGTAACACCCTTCTGGTAGGGTCTCATTGGAACTCTCATACAAGTTGCTGCTACAGCAAGGATGAGTTCATCACACTGTCCCCTACGGTCTTACTCGTTCTTCGGAACATCCTTGCGAGTACTCTCTCACTAGGCTCATAGCCTCAGAGGTACTTAAGACATTGTAAACACTGTACAATGTATTCAGTAATAAAGTTGCTACTCTATACCGACTTGTTACTGTCTTTTACTTATTCATAACAAAGCCTTCTTTTACGCTGCTACAGCTAAGGTGTTCAACTCGTTATGAATAAGTTCTTTTCGAGTACTCTCTCACTAGGCTAATAAGCCTCAGAGGTACTTAAGACATTGTAAACTCTGTACAATGTGTTTAGTTCAAGTCGCTACACTACATCGACTTGTTACTATTCTTAGCTTCTTTCATGACAAAGCCTTCTTTTACGCTGCTACAGCTAAGGTGTTCAACTCGTCATGATCGAGCTAACGTTCTTCGGAACATATTTACACTTGAGTACTTCTACTCGTGTATCGTATCTCTTTTTGCAGCCACACACTCAATACCAACTCGAGTACTGGCCAACACACAAGCATACAAGGGATCGAGATAATTGACTTACTCAAGTTTTCAATTATATTACATAAACACTTTCTCGAGATTACACTTGTTTTTCCTTAGTGTTTCTACTCTACAGGTACATCTAACGGAGATCGATGAACTTGGAGACTGCTTCCGCGATTGGAGAAGTCTGTTGCATCAACTCGTTGAGTCTGTCATCGGAGCAATCTCCAGATCTACCGTTCATGATGACCGTGAGATCCGCCTCGGCGTAGAAAGACTTGATGAAGCTCAAGACTTGATTCGGGATTGTGCAAGCCAGCCTTTGAGCGTACTCCAGAATCTTCTTCGGCGTATCTTTCAACCTCTCCACAAGTGGACGAGACTGGACTCCAGCAACCCTGGGCTCGAAGAGATTGGCTACTGGCTTGGCTACTTCTATCAAGGCTTTCAACTCTGAGCGCAGGCCTTCGGCTTCTTCGATCTTGATCTTCAGCGACTGCATGCAAGTCAATAAGTCATTCCAGCCTGCTAGGCGAATCTCCATCTCACGTTCAAGTTCGAAGCACCGCACCTTATAATCCGCTTCAAGATCCATGCGAGCTGATTCTTTGCGGTTATAGGCCAGCTGCCAGTCTAGCGCCTTGTTCTTGAACTTATCAACCTCTTCAGTCAGCTCTGCAGGGGAACAAGGCTACTTATCAGATGCAGTATACATGGAAAAAGTACTCAACGATGAATTCAGAAAGGGAGATTACCTTTATTCTTCTGGCGCAGAGACTTGTTCTTACCAACAACGTTATCTTTCTGGGTCGTCAGCTTCTGGATCTCGTTGTGGTATTCGGCGGTGTTTCCATCAAGTCTTTCTTGCAGCTTCAGAGATAAGACTTTTTGCTCCTTCAGCTGTTCTCTAAGTTGCGTGACTTCCTCGATGTCCGCCGCATGTTGCTCAAGCAGCCGAGTCTTGCGTTTCGACTGCTTGACTACTTCCCGCAACATGCAAAGTAAAACAAGAGTCAGAGACAAGTTATCTTTGGCTAAAAAGTACTCTACAAGAGACTACACACTTACCACGAACAGCTTCTCGACACTACGGAACATCTCAGCATGCGCCTGCAAGTTATCTTCATCCAGGCACGAGTCGTCGTACGGCATCAAGTCTTCAGCCATGGATTGAGTACTTGTGCTTGCTGCAGAGTATTGCGCAGCGCTGCGCAGAGGAGCCGGGTCTTCAATGAGTGGCTCATGCGGCACTATGCGGCCCTCCGGGTTGTCTTCAAGCGCCAGTTGCGCATCTATTTGGCGCACGGGGGCTTCAGCAGCTGGAACTTCTTCGTGGCGCAGCATGGCTTCTGGATCAGCCTCCAGGCCTTCATTCACCACGGCTTCAATATCATCAGGATCTTCAGCCCTGGGCTTGGAAGCTGCCTCCACCGCTGCCTTGACCACGTCGCTCCAGAGGAAGCGCAGTCCCTGTGCAGCATCAGCTTCTGTGGGTACTTCTTGGCGCTCTGAAAGTACATCTTCTTGTTGCTCTTGAGGAGTCTGGTCTCCTCCAGCAGCACTACTTCCAGAGGCGCCCCACTTCACATCAGTGGATTTTCTACATCAACAAGTTGGTCAGCAAATTCAGAGTGAACAATATTAATAAGTACTCGAGTACTTGGGTACTTACAGAGCAGCTCGAGGCACCGAGACTTTCGGCCCCAGCATGTCGAAAAATGAAGGCGCTGCCGGCACCTCTGACACACTCTCCACCGGCGGCACACTTTCTGGTACCGCGGTTTCTTGTTGCTCATGCGCCACCGTCTCGACGGTTGACGCTGGAACCAGCTCAGGATCTGTTATTCTTGGGGGGCTACTTGAGGGTACATTGGTTGCACTCTCAATAACCTGTGCAAGTCAAATTTCAAGACATTACAGCAAACAACAAGTATTCAACTCGACATCGACTACTTAAAGGTTCTCCAACACTTACTGTAATGGAGGGGAGGCCTGTGATTTTCTTCACAGCCCGCTTCCCCACCGTGGTCCTCTTCTTCCGCGGCGGCAGCGTCACATCATCTGCAAGAGATGATGCTGGCCTCTTCGATGCTCCTGCGGTGAGGCCACTGGGGATTGGCGCCCCAGAGTACCCGTAGCGGCTTTTCACTTCAAAACGCTGTTGAAGTGTCTGGCCGTCATCGTCGCTTGAGGAGGCATCCTCCACCAAGACTTCTTCTTCTTCCCCTTGAGCAGATCAACTACTCTCGGGGGCTTGAGCCTCCATTCCTGTTGGCTCTCCCTCCGACGCTTGTAGTGGATCATCGGGACGAGGAGGAGGGTTGGACATGAACTTCAAGACATCCTCCTGCGAATCAGAGAAATTATTAGCTACACGACTACTTATAATAAGTACTCGGGGGCTAGTTTTCAGAAACTTACCATACGCGAAGGGTTGTCAGCACTATATTCCTAGACGGCTGCAGGAATTCCGTGAAGATTCTTGAAGATCTTCTGCAGCCTTTCCATCACAAGATCATCACTGATCTCTTCAGCAGATAGCCTTAAGCCATCATCCGCTCCAGTGTACTCGAACCCGAGATGCTCCCGTTGCATCAAGGGTTGTACCTGTCGCTTCATGAAGCTGAAGGCTACCCTTTCAATTGTCAAGCCTTGCGCCTTCTTCTGTGCAATCTTCGCCAGTAGCTCTGGGATCTGAATGCACTCCTGCATCGTTGGTTCATCCTTCCAGAGCCTGTCATACACAGGAGCAAACATGCTGGGCTTCGGCAGCTGAGGCGGGGCGTTCTCGATGTAGAACCACTTGTTCTTCTGGTCTTGATTTGAATCAATCAAGTCGTACTTAAAGTGCAACTCTTGTGCCTTCTGGTGCATCTGGACACCGGCTCCACCGACTACAACTGGGAAGTTGGCATTGGGCTGTGGCTTCAAGTGAAAGATCTTCCTGAACAGAGCCCAATGTGGGCGGATTCCAAGGAAAGCTTCGCGGAAGTGCACATACACTGCAATCTGGAAGATGCTGTTGGGGTTGAGGTGCACGTGCTCCAGCTTGAAGAAGTCGAGGAAGCCTCTGAAGAAGTCCGATGACGGCAGCGTCAACCCACGCTCGACGAAGTGCCTGAACATTGGGATTTCATCCGGGCTCTTTTCCATCGGCCACGCATCTCCGGCAGCAGAACTCCAATGGAAAAGAACTCCAATGGAAAAGAACTCCACCCCCTCGCAGCCCTCGAGTCGATGCGAAAGAAGACTCTCGTGACTAACAGGATGAAGCCAGCGCCGTCCAAGGGTCAGAAGAGGAAGTCCGTCCGCGGAAAAAATCAGTTGCCGGAGCCGAAGTACAAGACAGTGGTCATCACGAAGCCCTGAGCCAGGCCGCCTCTTGGAAGAAGTCCAAGATGAGGGAAGAAGATATCAAGGCCCTCGAAGCCGACGGGTTGCTGCGTGAGAAAGCGATTGCTGGACTGATAGCGACAAGATCGGCAAGAGCAGAGCAAAGGAGCAATCGGCGGAAGAGAATCAGCAGGGACCATGCATGAGGCAATCGGCTGGGCAAAACATGGTGTGTGTGACACAAGGAGTTGATGGCTGGAAAGAAAGACCAGCAGCGTATAATAAAGGAAAGAATATTAAAGAAAGGAAGAATACGCTATGATGGTTGGCCAACGTCACCAAGTTGGATTCTACTCAAGAAATAGCAGTAAAAGCATGGCAATCGGCCAGGAGAGAGGATCGGCCAAGCAGAGGCATAAATCGGCAGATAAACAAGCAGGCTATCACGTGCACGTGAAGATAATTAAATAGAGAAAGCAGAGCTATTGCCAAAGCATGCAGCCGATTTTGACTAGCATTGGTCGTCCGGGCCACAGGCTTGCGTTGGCTTGGGAAATAATTAAAGAAAGAATAAAGGAGAAGACCAGCATGTGCACGTACAATTAATGGAATTGAGCACAAGTTGACGTGTAGAACAATGGAAGGAAGGAGTCCAGATTAATTACGTGTGCTCAGATGGGCTGTTCGCCAGTGGAATGTGAGAAAACTTGCTGCTCAGATGGTCTGTTCACTGATGAAGCGCAAGAGAGTTTAATTAGCAAGGACTCTACAACAAGGAAAAATAGAGTTCATGTATTTTAATATTACCTTTAGTCTAGATATTGTGTATTAGGCAAGTCTTGTACGAGTTATAATCCTAGCTAGTTAGGAGTCTTTTAGCCCGGGATATAAATACATACCCCCGGCCATTGTAATAGATGTACACACCAATATCAAACAAACCACCTCTGGGCAAACCCTTTACCTTTACTGCATCTACTTTACAGCATCTACCTTTACAGCATCTACTTTTCGACGACTTCACCATTGCGATTTTCTCTTTTCTACAACGCCGTGCTTCGGGTTCGTCGGGCTGCATCAGCTGATCTCCGGCAAGCTTGTGAGTACCGTTTTACCGAATAACCCTAGGCTTTAACCTCCGGGCGCATCGCTGAGGTTTCGTCTAGTTCTTTATTCACCCCTTACCGATATTAGCTAGATCTACAAGTTTTCGTACCAAATTCTTGTAGTTTTAGCTATTATCATTATCATCCGCTCGATCTAGATCCTATCGGCTTTCAACATCACAGCTGATTCCGACCTACTCGAGCGCTGACGTCACGATCGGCCGATTCAGCCGATCGCACCCGCGCTTCGGTCGCTCTCGAGCCGGCCGATCCCGCTTTTCCCGTATCGGCCGATTGGCTGGTACACGTGTCGCTGCAAGGCCATCGGCTCTCTAGCCGATCCCTAATATTTTTCCATCGTCAATCAATAGGTCAGATTGGCTGGCACGCCTCGCTACAGACCGGGGAGTCACGTGTGTCGCGCGCAAGGGTGACGTCCTATTTTTGCGTCAACACACTTTTGGCACGCCCGGTGGGACTCGAAGATTAAATCCCTATTATCATATCGCCTGGTGAGCACGAAGACAATATCTACAACGAATCTAGAGTGGCTCAAGGAGTACATCGCCATGGACAATCAATCTGAAATATTGGTGGATATTATAAGCAATGCCATAAAGAGCGCATTCTCCGAGTTTGCTTGTCTACAAAGTTATGAGCAATCATATTATCAACAGCCGATGACATCGGCTAATACTGCGTTTTCTTACTGTCCAATTCAGCAGCAAAGTTACGAAGAACCATCATATATATATCCTGGGTCATCAAGCACAGGTACAGTCCCTAGATCGGCTTATGATGATTGTTTAATGTCCTCATTCTTGCATCAACACAATTCTTATCAGCCGATGGAGACTCCTCAGACTGTACCGGTTCTCTCTACATCTTTGCCACTGGTACAAGGGAATTTTTTCAGCGCTCTTGGATACACGCCACAGCCGTTGGCACAGGAGGACCTGTTCAGCGCGCTTGGATATACACCTGTGGACACTACTCAAATTCAAGAATCAACATGTGTTCAAGGTGCTGGCCAAGAATTGCAATTTATTCCCCACAGTTCACAGCAGATTGCTCCATGTCCTCAATTGTCTTGGCCCGAGGGGCTGCAATCTGTCCAACCATCGGTTCGATTACAACAAACGGAAGGTTATCAATTGCCAGCATCGGCTGTACAACCGATGGTATATCAGCCACAAGTATCGGTTCAGCAGCCGATAGCTTATCAACCGCAACCGAAGACTCAACAGTCTTGGCCTGGGGGGCTGCAATGTTCCCAGCTATCAGCTCAGCTACAACAATCGGAACAAAGGAACTGCCAACAAGAAACAGATGATATTCATTCGCAGTTCACCCATCAGGAATCACTGTCGACGACTCATCAGTCCGCTGAAGCACCATCACAGCTGATCTCGGTTGAGTTTCTGGATGCAAACAAATACGAAGAAGAGCACAACTCTAAGGAAAGAAATTCAATCTCATGTGCGTATGACAAAGAAAAAATTAAGGAACTTCAATTTAGCATTGAGGTTATCAAACAAGGGAAGGTAAAAGTTGAAAATCAGGGGAATTCAATAGAGATTAATGTACGACCTTCCCCAGTAAATATGATTAATATCAACGGCCAGAAGGAAACATCCAAAGCTACATTGATAAGTTCTAAGGAAGCTAAGGAATCAAAGGCTATTGATTACGAGGTTACAGAAGCAGGGCGACAAATTGTTTCTTGGAGTATTTCTTGCTCGCCGCTCAAAAACATTACCCCGAAGGATCGAGCGCCTGGCGTTTGTTTTCCATGGGATCCAGGTGGATGAAAGTAACATACTGTACACCAAGAGCCTACAAGACGTATCTTTCGGCTATTTATTCTAAATAGATCTTACGCCAAGTTAATGACTGAAGAAACCGGATACTCAGTAGAAAAATGCTCGGAAATATTTGTCATTGAGTATGCATCCAAGGGTCGGCTCACTCAAAAATTTGTCAGCCGACGAGTGAAGATGAATGCATTGAAGCAATTAGAAAAAATGAGAATTGACAACTATTTCCTTGTGAAGCTGTTGGATGGGGCCGAGAAAACAGATCTCAATGCATCATTAAGCCATAAGACTCCATATTTATTAAATATTATACTGCGGCAAGAAAAGATAGTCAGCTGGGTTAAGCTTGGACTACGGCATCCCGACAAATGGATCCTTTGCAGTCACTTAGAGAAGCCGATGAATTTTTTCGAGGCCGACGGCTAAGAGAACTTGGCAACAAACAGGAGCAAATAATTGACAGAGGCTAATGATCGGCAAATAAGTTTGTTGACGTCTGACACCGCAATCTTGGAGCCACTGTTTATTGGAAGTATGAAATCAAAGAGCGTCATTGAGATCAATTTACAGTTCGACAAAATGATCGGTTGCTGCGACAACTTGCATCGGCCAAATTGAGCAAGCGCTGCACAGAGAATGATTACAATGACAGGGTAACGCTACGAGAGGTTGCACGGCTGTTGTACAAAATTAAGAGGCCAATCCAAAGTGATCCCGTTCTATGTATAGGAGGACCAGCACCAAAATGATGATGAGGCCGTATGTCTGATGGAGCCGATAATATCGGCACCAAAACAACGAGTGGGAGCACATGGCCTACAAAGATGATACTTGCTAGACGAGTCGATGATGATGCTTGTTCACCTGGCAGAACCAAGCATTATGCAAGCAGGACCATTCTTCGTTGACCACACCGGTGGAGTCGTCATCAAGCTCGACACCAGCGATCTCGCCGACGACTACTTCAACGACTTCAACAACTGTTAGCGAATGGATCTGCACCGGCTCGTCATCAAGCAGGCATGTCTACGACAATGCCTAAACGCCCTACGCGGTATGTATCTACTGATAACTGCCCTACGCGGCAAGTGGAGTAGATCAATTGGCACCAAAACAAATGCAAGGTAACTGCACGCTGAGGACATAATCCCCTGGATTATTTTAAATTCTTGCTTGGGGCCAAGAGGGACATATCGCGTGGCGTGAATATAGAAAGGCCGATGAGAAATATATCGGCTACATGTTATTTAAATGGATTCGAAATGCCACCACAAAGACTACTAGCAAGCAGCAGGGGTCTACCTCATGGTTCATCTGCATAACTAAAAGACCAAAGTCGAGCACGTATGTAAATGGAAGGAACCATATGCGTTGAGAAGTCCAGAAGATTTTTGGTACAATCCATGAAAGTTCTAGAGAAAGAAAAAAGCAATCGGCCAAGTATCTTTTACGTCTTCTGGCTGATGGTAAGAGAGAGCCGATGAATGTGTGCGTTAATCGGCTACTCGCTATCTGGATTGGATACCAAAATTGAAACACAATAATAAGCTTGATCAAGGAAGCTGGCAATCCAATAGGCGATAAGGTAATCGGCTGACACAAAATTAATTAATACAGGGATAGCCGAAAATTCTTTGATTCGGTTACTATTGTTTTCGACGTGATAGACACATGATAGAAGAAATTAGAAAGAATACTTGACAGAGGAGTCCGACTCGCAACTGGACAAACTACAAAAGGGGCATTGATCGTTACTCAGATGGGGGATTCTAGCTTGTGATCAAAACAAAGATCGGATGAGATGAGAAGCCAATTAGATCCTTCATGCCCAATGGCAGTCAGACCAAGTATTCTATTCCCTTAGTGCATACATACAGCTTGCTTTTAAATATTCAGAACCGAGGAGAAGCCGATGAAACTCATTGCAGCCAGTAAAACAATTCACAACGAAGGAAAAGGAATACTTTTAGGAGAATATACACAAAAGATTTTCATTGCTGCAAAGGACTTCCAGTCGATGAAAAGAATGTGATTGAAATTCTCCATCGGCTATTTCTTTTCAGTGATAAAATAGACAGCCGATGAGAATTGTAAAGATGAGCTCATAATTAAGCTTGTTGTCTCTAGGTTATTCCTAAACAAGAAAGCAATACAACCGATGAGCGGCCAAGACGTGCGATGGATCAGCCCTGGTGTCAGCCGACAGAAACAATGTTGCAGCCAACAGAGAAACGACCAATAGAAGATCAGTCAGCTATACTTGTGCAATGTATCACGATGCTGCTGCATATTTTAGATCACCAGTCAATTGACTATTTAAGGAGCATTGGCTAATTCAGTGAAACTGTCTGTCAGCATCTAGGAGGAACAAGCAAGAATTAACCTTGATGAAATCCGTTCCTCTGATTAGGCAAAGTTAAACTCTTTCCCAATGATAAAACTCAAGGAGTATGGAATTGCTGATGACAAAGTTAAGAGGGGGATTGATTAACTCGGAAGATATCTTTATCCCACTATAAAGATTAGTAGCTGATAAAGTAAATATCGGCTGTTGAAGTTTCCGCTTTCCCAAGCAGATAGTCAGATGATGATACTATTACGAGGGCAGCTGATGGAGCTGCTAGACTGCCGTATTCATCGACAGAAGAAGGTCGGCAAGCAGAATCAAGCAACCTGCTAAATCATCACCCAGTGAGTCATATTTGGGAAAATCAATGGAAGTTGCCAGCGCATGATCTGCTGAATATGCGCTAAGAATATAGGAAGCCAAATTCTAGTACTGAAGAGTCGATGATCAGTAATTCAGATATGATGCGAACAACGCTGCTACCACTGTCGGTGCCGGCGCAAGGGTGCTGGAAAGAAACAATGCCAGTCCTAATCAGAATTCAAGAGAGGAAAGTTCCATGTCAGCACTTAGGAGCAGATTCTGGGATGGTGCATCAAGCAAGTCCATAAAAACAGTTTGGTGAGATGAGGTTTGATGGATAGTACATGGTCATTGACTGACATGTCAACATATGGGCGCCTTACTCCTGGGTTTCGCCGGCCAAGATGATACAGCAGCCGATAGAGTTATTTTGGGACGATGGAGAAATAGCAGAATGGAGAAATCACTCGGTGATCAAATCAGCCACAAAGGAACGCAAGATCCTTCATCAGTCATGGAAGCATGGCACCTACATCTAGTAGCAAGTTGCTGCGAAATGCTATATGCCAAGGGAGCACCACAAGATACTGCCACCAAGTTGATGCCGCCGCCATGACTATCGAGTGTAGTTTGGAACGAAGGGAGGCCACATAACTACCGATAGCCAGCAAGATGACGTTAATGGTCGATGATGAGATCAGCATGCTAAAGGCTGAATCTTGGAATGGAAGATGATGACAGTGATACGCCATTGATGCAGACAAATGAGATTCTACGACTAGTTCAAAGAAATCTAACTCGAAGCTGATAACAGTCCCACAAGTTCCAGGATCCTCAATAAAATTCCCTTATTATCAAATCGGCTTGGTGACGTTCTTGCTACCACAAGCATGAGAGCTGATGATGAGCGGATGGCAAAGGCCATGCATCTCAAGTTGAGGGACGTTGATCACCAAAGACTGTTCAGAAAGTCGGCAGCTATTAAGGAAAATTTTGCATACATCGGATCATTAGTTATCAGCTCTGGAAGGAATAATTCGCATGAAACCAGGAGCCAATTCAATGAATAGGGTGCTTGCTGATAGAGTCACCAAGGGAAAAATATAAATAGCCGACGGAACAAACTATTAAGTTCTTCAATCGGTTATCATTATGGGGGATAATCAAATAGCCGTATTTCTACCAACGGCTAAACCATGTGTGCATTGGTTGGTGTAACCATCGGTTGGTGTTCTATAATTGTATTAATCCAGATATATAGTTTAAAGATCAGTGGTCAGATACATACATGAAGGTTGGGAGATCAATTGATGATGGAAAACCAAGCTACAGAAATAGCTGATATTTTCTTGATCCAGTATAGCGGCTCAGACATATATCACCTCAAGATTATTTTCAGTGTTGGCTTGGGTATTCGATGGATCCCGAGATAATCAGAAGGTCAACTACGAACACTGCAAGGCTATCGGCGTCACAGAAATGTTGCAAAGCTAGGACAACATCGCGAGGTGACCGGACATCCAAGAAATAGCTCTAAAATGAAAAGCTGTGCAGAGTAGCTGATGGAGATATTTAATTTGAGCTACAAGGGTAACGTCATCCAAGGAAACTCCAAACATTTCCTAAATATTGGCAAAGGCTCTTCCACTGAAGTTATCACAGCCAGTGACCTTATTCATGGAACGGAAGGCGGCCAGGCAATAGATGCAGCCGATATGCAGCAAAGATTGAGGATCGCAAGATTATGCTACCACTACTATTGCACAGCTGCCGGTGTAGAGTTGCGAGGCTGAAACACCAATTGGTGCTGACTGATGATGATGAGACCACACGATCAGTTGGAATTGAATGGGGCACACGGCAAGGTGGTGCAACGATGGCAAGGAGCTACATGCAATCAAAGGAGAGAGCAACCCGATGAAGATTTGCATCTACATAAAGATGTGTCACCCACACAAGCTAGCAATCATATTGATCATGAAGATTCTTACGAAGTTTTCTGTGAACTGACAGTGACGTGCATTGATCAACTTGAGTTATATATTGGTTGTCAATGTCTGATAACAGACTAGCTTGCTTTTGGCCGATGATATTCGGATCAAGGATGACCAGGTTTATAGGGCCAACAAGAACAAGACGAGAATTAATTATGGGGAATTTATCTGTTCTTGATCAGCTTAGTCATCAACAAGCAATTGTTGCCGGAACAGTGGAACTGTGACAAGATTGACCAGAGCTCAGAAAAGTATGCTTGAGGGAAGATATCGATTACGAGGTGTCAAATATATGGAGCAGTTTGTATTGGTCAGAAGGAGATTCCAGATTTACAGAATTTCGAAGCATGAATCCTTCATACTCCGAAACTGGGGGGCTTGTGTTGACACCAAAATTTGGACAGAGGGAGTATGTTCCATTGAGATGCCAGACTGATAGCGACAAGATCGGCAAGAGCAGAGCAAAGGAGCAATCGGCGGAAGAGGATCAGCAGGGACCATACATGAGGCAATCGGCTGGGCAAAACATGGTGTGTGTGACGCAAGGAGTTGATGGCTGGAAAGAAAGACCAGCAGCGTATAATAAAGGAAAGAATATTAAAGAAAGGAAGAATACGCTATGATGGTTGGCCAACGTCACCAAGTTGGATTCTACTCAAGAAATAGCAGTAAAAGTAGGGCAATCGGCCAGGAGAGAGGATCGGCCAAGCAGAGGCATAAATCGGCAGATAAACAAGCAGGCTATCACGTGCACGTGAAGATAATTAAATAGAGAAAGCAGAGCTATTGCCAAAGCATGCAGCCGATTTTGACTAGCATTGGCCGTCCGGGCCACAGGCTTGCGTTGGCTTGGGAAATGATTAAAGAAAGAATAAAGGAGAAGACCAGCATGTGCATGTACAATTAATGGAATTGAGCACAAGTTGACGTGTAGAACAATGGAAGGAAGGAGTCCAGATTAATTACGTGTGCTCAGATGGGCTGTTCGCCGGTGGAATGTGAGAAAACTTGCTGCTCAGATGGTCTGTTCGCCGATGAAGCGCAAGAGAGTTTAATTAGCAAGGACTCTACAACAAGGAAAAATAGAGTTCATGTATTTTAATATTACCTTTAGTCTAGATATTGTGTATTAGGCAAGTCTTGTACGAGTTATAATCTTAGCTAGTTAGGAGTCTTTTAGCCCGGGATATAAATACATACCCCCGGCCATTGTAATAGATGTACACACCAATATCAAACAAACCGCCTCCGGGCAAACCCTTTACCTTTACTGCATCTACTTTACAGCATCTACTTTTCGGTGACTTCGCCATTGCGATTTTCTCTTTTCTACAACGCCGTGCTTCGGGTTCGTCGGGCTGCATCAGCTGATCTCCGGCAAGCTTGTGAGTACCATTTTACCGAATAACCCTAGGCTTTAACCTCCGGGCGCATCGCTGAGGTTTCGTCTAGTTCTTTATTCACCCCTTACCGATATTAGCTAGATCTACAAGTTTTCGTACCAAATTCTTGTAGTTTTAGCTATTATCATTATCATCCGCTCGATCTAGATCCTATCGGCTTTCAACATCACAGCCGATTCTGACCGACTCGAGCGCTGACGTCACGATCGGCCGATTCAGCCGATCGCACCCGCGCTTCGGTCGCTCTCGAGCCGGCCGATCCCGCTTTTCCTGTATCGGCCGATTGGTTGGTACACGTGTCACTGCAAGGCCATCGGCTCTCTAGCCGATCCCTAATATTTTTCCATCGTCAATCAACAGGTCAGATTGGCTGGCACGCCTCGTTACAGACCGGGGAGTCACGTGTGTCGCACGCAAGGGTGACGTCCTATTTTTGCGTCAACACAACCAAGATTTTGTACATAAGCTTCTTGTTAATCCCATTCAGCCACCCATTAAACATTTGAAAAATGTTCATAGGTGGTGTTATATTAAAAGAAACTTGTACAATCCTCCACATAATTGTAGCCAATTGACAATCAAAGGAAAGGTGTTGAATGGTCTCATCCAGATTACAGAAACAACATTATAAACTTCCCTTCCATCGTCGACGAGCTAAATTATCTTTGGTTAGAACTACCCCTTTTTGTAAATACCAGATAAAAATCTTTATTTTTAAGGGCATTTTTAACTTCCATATCATATTTTTCCGCGGTGCGGGCAACTGAGCAATAAGCGCATTATACATAGATCGAACAGTAAACTGACCATTTTGTTTTAGAGACCACATAAAAGTATCTCTCTGATCCGTTAATTGGACATTCACAATTTTAGCTACCAAATGGTGCCAGGCCTGTAAATTGTTGCCAACTAAGGATCTCCTGAAGGCCACATTCAAAGGATTCGATCTAAGAACTGTTGTCACAGTCGCACTCTTCTTCCGTACAATGTTATATAAGGATGGATATTGATTTTTGAAAGGGGTGTTATCCAGCCAAGCATCCTCCCAAAAACGTGTTTGTGACCCATCACCCACTATGAATTTGCCCATCCTCAATAAGTCATTTTTTATCTTCATAAGACCCGACCAAAAGTGAGAATCCCCCGGCATGTATTCAACCTGAGTGATGGTTTTATGTCTTAAATATTTATTTCTAAGGAGTCGTTGCCAAATACCATCCTCATTGATGAGTCTAAACACCCATTTACTAAGTAAGCATCTATTCTGTAAGTTTAGGTCTAAGATTCCTAACCCGCCTTGGTCCTTAGGTGTGCAGAGCACTCCCCATTTTGTCAACCTATACTTTTTCTTATGTCCATCGCTCTGCCAAAAAAATCTAGATCTGTAGTAATCTAGTCTTTCAAGGACACCACGAGGAACCTCGAAGAAAGAAAGCATAAACATTGACAAATTACTAAGGACAGAGTTAATAAGAACCAACCGACCACTGACAGAAAGCACCTTTCCTTTCCAACCACTTAATTTCTTTTGAAACCTTTCTTCAACTTCTTTCCAATCTGAGTTTCGGAGTTTTCTATGATGCATTGGTATACCAAGGTATCTAAAAGGAAGAGTACCCATATCACATCCAAAGATTTCTGAATACTCCCTCCCTAGCTCCCTGGCGCTACCATAGCAGAACATCTCACTTTTATGGAAATTAATCTTGAGGCCCGACAATTGCTCAAAAGCACATAGCAAGAGCTTCATATTCTTAGCCTCTTCTAGATCATTTTCCATAAAGAGAATTGTGTCATCCGCGTACTGCAAAATAGACAAACCATCGTCTACTAGGTTTGGGACTAGACCTCTGAACAGGCTGTTATCCTTCGCCCGTGCAATTAAGATAGCAAGGACATCTACCACAATATTGAAAAGAATAGGTGATAAAGGATCGCCTTGCCTAACACCTTTTTTCGTTTGAAAGTAATGCCCTATACTGTCATTGACCTTAATTCCTACGGATCCTTTCGACGTAACTTGCTGTATCCAAGAAGCCCACCTAGGTGAAAAGCCCTTCATGCCCAACACCTGTTGCAGAAAAGGCCACTTTACCTTGTCATAGGCTTTTTCAAAGTCCAGCTTAAGAATAACTCCATCTTTCTTTCTCTTATGCAACTCATGAATTGTTTCATGAAGAACAACAACTCCCTCCATAATGTATCTACCAGGTAAGAAGGTTGTTTGAGAGGGCCTAATTACCTTTTGAGAGGACCTAATTACCTTTTGAGCTACCAGATTAATTCTATTGGTAAGAACCTTTGTGAAAAATTTAAAACTTACATTCAACAAACAAATAGGCCTATATTGTTGAATCATGGTCGCTTCAGTTTTTTTGGGTAACAAAGTAATTATACCAAAATTGAGACAGTGCAGTGGTAAAGTTCCTTGATGAAACTCATTAAACAACGCCAATAGGTCCGGCTTTATTATGTCCCAAAAGTGCTGATAAAATTCAGCTGGGAAGCCATCAGGCCCAGGTGCCTTATTGTGTTCCATTTGAAGAATTGCCTCCTTAATCTCATTCTCACTAAAAGCGTCTGAAAGAATTTCATTTTCTAAATCAGAGACCTGCGGAATATCCTCAATGTGAGTCTCATCTAAAGTAAAATGATTACTTTCAGGAGATCCAAACAAACCTTTATAATAATTTGTAATGTAAGTTTTTAAGTTTTCCTCTCCCACTATGACACCTTCCTCCTGCTCTAGTTGGTAAATTCTCGTTTTGCGATATCTACCATTTGCAAGTAGCTGAAAATATGTTGTATTATCATCACCGTGCACTAACCTAGTGGCTTTAGATCTTTGGAGCCAGTATAACACTCCTCTTATCTAAGCAACTTGGTTAGGTGGGCATGAAGACAACTTTTATAATCAGCCTCTTTTATGATAACACATTGTTTTCTGCTTTTCTATCAAGAATATCTAATTGGGCTAGCAAGAAGGATTTCTTTCTTTTATTTTCTCCTACTAAATTCTTCGCCCAACCCCTCAACCACCTTCTAACAGCCCTAATCTTATCCTGCCACCGTTGCATGGGAGAATTTCCCCTAGATACTCTTTGCCACACCTTAGCTACCATATCATGGAAACCATCTCTAGTCAACCATCCCAATTCAAATTTAAATTGGTGAGTGTTGCCCCTGTGAGCCGCGTCTCCAGTGTTAAGCAATAGCGGTGTGTGATCTGAGAGCTCTCTAGTTAAAGCTTCAACCGTTGAAACGGGAAACTTTTGCTCCCAATCTGTACTGACTAAAATTCTATCAAGTTTCTCAAAAGTTGGTATCTCTACTGAACTTGCCCATGTGAATATTCTCCCAGAAAGTGCCAACTCTCTTAGATTCAAGGATTCAATGCAAGTATTAAACAACAAAGGCCACCTACTATCGAAACGATCATTATTCTTTTCATCTGGACTTCTGATAATATTAAAATCACCACCCACCATAAGTGGCAGCATCTGACTACTACAAGTATTAACAAATTCTGCAAGAAACCTATCTTTGTGTTCAGGTTGAGCTGCACCATATACAGCCATTAAAACCCAATGAAAGCCATCACATTTGTTTCTAATAGTGAAATTCACAAAAAAATCACCCACCTGAGTGTTCTCTACAACAAAAACAGATAAGTTAACCCCAAGCAAAATACCTCCTGATCTGCCTCTAGGTGGGACCCAATGCCAGAAAAACTCTCTACCCCCACAATAGTCTTCTAACATAGCATCGGTAAAATCTCTTTTGTGGGTTTCGAGTAAGGCAATGAAATCAAGGTCCTTTTCTACAGCTATGTCACGCAAAAAATTAATTTTAGCCAAGTCCCGAAGACCTCTGCTATTCCAAAAAACACCCTTCATCTAAGAACATTTTGTTTTTTAGTTGTCTGTCCTTTACGAAACGATTATAAATTTTTAATCTTCGTCTTTCGATCTACAACCTTTTTCTTAGTGCCTAAACACTTCTTAAAAGGTTTAGAAGAAAGATCCAAAAGCGGATTATTATCATCCATTAGCTCCTCAGTTAAGTCACCACAAAGGTGGCCAAGAGCCAAATGGTCAATTTCACAATCCAACACATCTAAGTCTAAATGGCTATCCTGACATGTTTGAACAGAAGAAGGAAGCTTAAATCTATCTTTTTCAACTTTCTTAATAAGCATAACAGATGATTGAACAATACTAGCATCTTTACCAATTGAGATACCTATGTTGTTTATTTTATCTGCAACATGCTCATTTGAAAACGAAAGGATAGAATTATTATAAGTCATACCTTCATCCACTTCTAAATTCCTCTTAGCGACCAGCCTAGATGCCCTCGCAGTGGAGTCCTCATCTGCAGTTGCTTCCCTTCTCTTGCTCCTTCTAAGTGGTGGACTTTGGACGGGTTCTGCCAGCACAGTCATAAGCGGGGTCACCTCTCCTTGGTTACCTGCTGGCAGCCCATCCTCCCCAGCACTAGTCATGTTGTCATTTGCCTCCTTAAGCCCCACGATAGCTCTCTCCAAAAGAGGTCCCAGGGCCAGCGAAGGAGGTTTTGACAAATTGTTTGCACTAGCTGCCACCATTTTCTCCACCTCCATTCCGGCCGCAGCAGTTGGTGCATGTGCTGGCACACCATCTTCACTCACCACTGCTACCATCTTGTCCAAAGGGAGGACGCCTAAGTCATCCACCTGCTGCACTTCTTTGTGAATCGCCAACACCTCCCCAACATCATCCAAAAGGTCATCATCATCAAAATCTTCCACAAAACCGTCAACATCATGTTGCTGGCCTACTGCTGAATTTTCTGGTTGCTTACTTTCTTTTGTTGCTGAGAAGTCTGACTATTTAGCCTTTTTGTTGGCATCTTCCATCTCTGTATCCCCATTATGTTTGCCACTACCATCTCCCTCCGTGCCTTTGTTGGGACCAAGCTCCACCGCTTCCCCGGATGGTACAAATGGTTCAACTTCAAACTGGAGTTCAAAGAACCGTGTCCCAATGACACAATCCATTCGAGTTGGCACAACAGTGGGATTTAATACAGCCACCTTAAATCTACCAAACTTGTTTTTCTTTGTCATTATCATGTCAACCTTCTGTGTAGCACCAAACATTGTTCCCACTGCCCAAAGCACTTCAAAAGTTCGGAGCACTTTTGGCAAGTTGAGAACCCTCATCCAAACCATAGGGAGTTCATGGCTAAAATACTCCTCCTCAAAGCATTCAAAATTCAGCTGCATGCCATTTTTGAGATTAGCTGATTAAAAATTGATAGCACGAGCAAACTCAACCTTCGATGGGAAAGGAGCCACCCACACATTGGACGCTTGTGCCTGTAAATCCCACTCAAAGTTAGAAGAGAACAATCTCTTCAAATGCCCTCTAAGCTCTTCCTCACTCAGAGATCCCCCTTCCACCTTGATTACCGCAGTGATGCTGTCCAATTTAGATGGTGTAATGGGACCATGAGGAATGTGATAGAAACCGAGATTATCCACAGCATAGCCTACAGCAAGTGCCACTGGCTTTGGCTTTTTCTTCAACGGGCATTTAGCTGCCACATGCTCCTCGCTCTCACAAATGTTGCAAAAAAGAGGTGTATTGCACTCAGCTGTAACATGTCCCTTTGAACAACACTTAAAACACCAAGCATCTTCCGGCTTACCTTTCCCTTTCTTATTCTTCCTTTTCTCTCCAACTAGCTGAACATCTTTAATTCCTTCTACTGAAACTTCTACTGCAGCCACCTTAGGTGTTTCAGCCTGTCCACTCAGTTTCACAACAGGTTCTACAGCTGAGTTCTTGCTGATTTGCACAGCATTGCCAGGTTGAACAGTGTTGGTCGTCGGCATCACAAAGTTACCACCCATCGTACTCCCTCCAGGCCCAAAAACCATAGTAGCAGGCGTCAGCTGAGTCTGTACTTCAGCAGCGCCTAGTGTAGTTTGACGACCATGATCGCGACCAGCAAAATTTCTGCCTCGGCCTCGGTCACGACCTCTACCTCGCTGCCTCGGCCACCCACGTCCAGTTCCATATCCCTGATTAAAAACCTGTGGAGGAATCTGTCCTACCTGCACAGCTGCATCTGGGAAGAACGGTTGAGGTTGCACTTGAAACTCATTCACAGAATCATGTCTCTGCCCAAAACCGTGTTGCATACCTTGGCTGAATTGATGAACGCCCGAGCCGGTCTCATTCCACTGTGCGTTGCCATGAAAGTTGCCCCCGGCCTGACTGGGCGGTCCAGTACCCCAGCTTTGCCCCTGCTGCGATGGTCCCTAGCCTCCCCTTTGAAAGGCACCATGAAAACCAGGAACACCGCCGCCTCCCTGAAAGTTTCCTCCATTGTTGAAGCCACCTTGTTGCTGCAGGTTGTTGTTGAAATTGCCCCTGTGCTGACCCGGACCATGGATGCCCTTGCCCTCCATCGCCACTGGTGTGCGCCTTACCACTTCGGCGAACGACGGCCGCCCCTGCCCTAGGTTTTTCCCGGTCGCGGTGTCAGAAAGAAGATGCAGCGGTAGTGCTCCCTTTCGCGACAAAAGACGGCCTACAGCCGAGCTAAGCGCCACATGGACCCAGGTTGGGCCGTCTTTCAACCAGGCCCCAGCAATCCTAGTCCGGCCTACCGACACATGTGGATCCCGATTCAAATTTTGAACCGTGTTGTCCCTGATCTCCGCGTCGTCCCTGACCTCCAGCCGCCGCCATGCATTGCCTGAGGGCGAACTAGAGACAACCTTGACGGTGCAGTCACCCAGAGTCAGTGGTGGTGAAATCCTTTTGTGCGGCACCGGACCGTGCCACACCCCGGCTGTCGAGCGCCCGACCTGCATCTTCTTTATGAGATTCCTTGCCAAGGCAGTAGGTCGATCCATGGATTCTGGTGTAGAGAAAGCGAGCACCTTACCCCAACCCTTCGGGCTGTCCACGATGGCTGCGGTAGCCACCATTTCCTCTTTAGTGAACCCTGCCTCCGCTGCCATCCGGACCAAGGATGCCGTCGAGAAGGACTCCGGCGTTGATGCACATGGTCTGGATGCCTTGCCGTTGCCCCAGAACCGAGAAGACGATCCATTAGGTCTAAGCCCGAGAAGAGGATCGCCATTACCCGGCAAAGGCTGTACCGGCGTCGCCCAGACCACATCTTCATCAGCCGCAGACTCCTCTCCGATGACGTCTTCATCCCCAGATGGAAAAGCTTGGAGATGCGCTTTCTTCTGTTCATCCAGTGCCAAGGCCGTTGCCCACTGGCGGCGAATCTCGCCGACGGGGGCGATCTTCAGGCTTCTATTTCCATTGCTTTTCTAGATAAAAGTGATCAGGATATATCCCGGTTTTCTTTAATCATGATATAAAATGGTTAACTCTTATTTCTAACTAGTTTTTGTTAAATAAAAGATGTTAGAGCTATACAACGAGTTTCTCAATAAAGTTAATATGCTTAATGATATTATAAATGGTTTTTCATATTAAATATGTTTAGTTGAACACAAAAGCTAAAGTTATTCGATTAGATGTGTATACATGTTTTGTTTTTTTAAAAGTAATTGTTAATTTGGCATAACTTGTACTTAAACATTGCAAATAAAACTTGATTAGACTTATCGTGTTTTCTATAATTAAATATAACTTGCTTAATTCTAACATAGAGTATTTCTTTTGAAATATTCTTGCCACACAATTTTCTGATTAAAATATATCCAACACCTAGTCTCTTGTTGTTGACAATCTCCTGATAGCTTTCGTCTTTTCGACCTTAGTTCTGTTTTTTGCATTTCCTTTGTTCATGCGTAACCATAGAATCGAGCCTATCCTTTAGTACATTCTTTTAAAGCTTTTCTTTTGCTTTGGTGCTTTGTTCTTAGTTTGCTTGTTTGTCTGCTTTGTATGCTTGTGCTCGATGATCGGTGCGAGTAGAGTGAACGTGGTTCGAGAGCGTTGAAGAGCAAGAAGTGAAGACACTCTGAGCAACAACATTACTTTGGTTAAAGGCAAGTGTGTTCTTGTTCTTTTGTCCAAATAACTGTGTTTAATCACATTGCATATGCTTGCATTTAATTTGATGGGTCCTATTAAGGTTTATCCTAGTCTTTATTATCATTCCTTGTCAACCTGGGTTTTTACCTTTATGTTGGGTAGCTATGCTTAGTTGCTCTACTTGGGATATGGTGGTTCTAATGAACAACAATGATGAACTTGCTTTACTTTTATGTTGTATCTCTGGTTAATACAAGATCATATGATTAATTGGAACATAGAGCGACCACCCAGGACAACAGTGCAACCACAAGGACTAAATGGCTCTGGTCTTGGCTGAGTAATTAGAGAAGTCTTGTGTGGCCATTACTAGCATAGTAGCTTGGGTACGGAGGAATGCTTTTAAGGCTCTTCTATTTCGGATAGGTATTGGAACGGAAGTACTCTATGGCTGACCGTCCGCGAATAGAAGTGTGGTACGAAAGATAGCCTCTATGGCATATGCTGCTATGGACTAATGCACATGGGAGGACTCTTTGTAAAGGCCTCGTAGCGTCCCTATGCAATCACACCTCGGTAGTGTGGTATGATGCTTGGCCGACATCGCGTGGTTGGGTTTAAAGTTCCTTTGAACTTTTACGCGACTTGTGGTGAAAGTGTACAACCTCTGCATAGTGTAAAACTAATCGATTAGCCGTGCTCACGGTCAAGAGCGGCCTGGACCCTCACATGATAATTGAACTTGAAGATGGACTTCAATCATTTTCTGGTTATGTTAGCCATATGCTTATGGCATATCTCTATATGTTAATTGTGGGTTGGTATACACTTATATCTTAGTAAACAAATGCTAATAAAATTTGACCAACTAAAAGTGCTTAATGCAGTCAACCTGTCAGCCTTTCCTTGTCAAAGCCTTTGCATTCATACTTTCCCCACACTTGCTGAGTACGACATGTGCTCACCCTTGCTATAAACAATGTTGCTCAAAAAAAGGAAGCTGCTATGAAGATGTTATGAAGATGTTGCTGGTGCTAGGCGTACGCAACCCCCAGTCGTTTGCTTGTGGAAGATTGGTGCCTTCGTTTCTAAGATTTAAGCGTAATACTCTGATAATATCTCTTTTCCTTACGTGATATTGTTTATGTTATTCACTTATGTCAACTATATGCATGAAACTTGATCCTGGCATGCATATAGATCTCCACTTGGTTTTCTTTGGAAAAACAGGTGTGACATAGGGTACACGTTTCGGGCCTTTTTCGGGCCGTTTACTTGCCTTTCCAACCGAGAATAACTTGCCCAAATGGAAGTCAGAATCATGCATTTCGTCACTCTGACGGTCCCTCCTCCACGTACCGACCATAGTTTAATGCATAACACCACCAGGGGTATGTGTCCGGGCCAGAAGGCTTTGCAGGTGCGTTTTCGCGAAAACGTCCGTTTCGGGCCATTTTCGTGGGCTACAGCACACAATTTTCAGCACTCGTGTCAATTTTTTTGCAACACTCGGATGTGCACAGATTCCTAGTAGAAGACATTTGATAAGGTTTCTATTGATTTTTGGACCGTAGGATACACATTTTGGGCCTTTTCGGGCCGTTTAGTTGCCTTTCTTACCGAGAAATACTTGCCCAAACGGAAGCCAGAATGATGTATTTCGTCACTCTAACAGTCCCTGCTCCATGTACCGATCGTAGTTTAATGCATAACTTCACAAGGGGTAGGTCTCCGGGCCAGAAGGGTTTGCAGATGCGTTTTCGTGAAAACGTCCGTTTCGGGCCATTTTTGTGGGCTATAGCACACGATTTTCAGCACTCGGGTCAATTTTTTTGCAACATCCCGGATATGCACAGACTCCTAGTACAAGACATTTGACGAGGTTTTCATTGATTTTTGGACCGTAGGGTACATGTTCCGGGCTTTTTTCGGGTCGTTTAGTTGCCTTTCCAACCGAGAATTACTTGCCCAAACGGAAGCCAGAATGATACTTTTCGTCACTCTGACGGTCCCTCCTCCACGTACCGACCATAGTTTAATGCATAACACCACCAGGGATAGGTCTCCGAGCTAGTAGGGTTTGCAGGTGCGTTTTCGCGAAAACGTCCATTTCGAGCCATTTTCGTGGGCTATAGCACACGATTTTCAGCACTCGGGTCAATTTTTTTTGCAACATCCCGGATGTGCACAGACTCCTAGTAGAAGACATTTGACGAGGTTTCCATTGATTTTTGGACCGTAGAGTACACGTTTCAGGCCTTTTTCGGATCGTTTACTTGCCTTTCCAACCGAGAATTACTTGCCCAAACGGAAGTCAGAATGATGCATTTCGTCAGTCTGACGGTCTCTCCTCCATGTACCGACCATAGTTTAATGCATAACACCACTAGGGGTAGGTCTCCGGGCCAATAGGGTTTGCAAGTGCGTTTTTGCAAAAACGTCCATTTCGGGCATTTTCGTGGGCTATAGCACACGATTTTCAGCACTCGGGTTAATTTTTTGCAACATCCCGGATGTGCACAGACTCCTAGTATAAGACATTTGACGAGGTTTCCATTGATTTTTGGACCGTAGGGTACACGTTTTGGGCCTTTTCGGGCCGTTTAGTTGCCTTTCCAACCGAGAATTACTTGCCCAAATGGAAGCCAGAATGTTGCATTTCGTCATTCCGACGGTCCCTGCTCCACGTACCGACCATAGTTTAATGCATAACTCCATCAGGGGTAGGTCTCCGGGCCAGAAGGGTTTGCAGGTCCGTTTTCGCGTAAACGTCCATTTCGGGGCATTTTCGTGGGCTATAGCAAACGATTTTCGGCACTCGGGTCAATTTTTTTGCAACATCCCGGATGTGCGCACACTCCTAGTAGAAGACATTTGATGAGGTTTCCATTGATTTTTTGGAACGTAGGGTACACGTTTCAGGCCTTTTTCGGGTCGTTTAGTTGCCTTTCCAACCGAGAATTACTTGCCCAAACGGAAGCCAGAATGATGCATTTCGTCAGTCTGACGTTCTCTCCTCCACGTACCGACCATAGTTTAATGCATAACACCACTAGGGGTAGGCCTCCGGTCCATTAGGGTTTGTAGGTGCGTTTTCGCAAAAACGTCCATTTCGGGCATTTTCGTGGGCTATAGCACACGATTTTCAGCACTCGGGTCAATTTTTTGCAACATCTCGAATGTGCACAGACTCCTAGTACAAGACAATTGATGACGTTTCCATTGATTTTTGGACCGTAGGGTACACGTTTTGGGCCTTTTCGGGTCGTTTAGTTGCCTTTCCAACCGAGAATTACTTGCCCAAACGGAAGCCAGAATGCTGCATTTCGTCATTCCGATGGTCCCTGCTCCACGTACCGGCCATAGTTTAATGCATAACTCCACCAGGGGTAGGTCTCCGGGCCAGAAGGGTTTGCAGGTCCGTTTTCGCGTAAACGTCCATTTCGGGGCATTTTCGTGGGCTATAGCAAACGATTTTCGTCACTCGGGTCAATTTTTTTGCAACATCCCGGATGTGCGCACACTCCTAGTAGAAGACATTTGACGAGGTTTCCGTTGATTTTTTTGGAACGTAGGGTACACGTTTCATGCCTTTTTAGGGCCGTTTACTTACCTTTCCAACCGAAAATTACTTACCCAAACGGAAGCCAGAATGATGCATTTCGTCACTCTGACGGTCCCTGCTCCACGTACCGACCATAGTTTAATGCACATCTCCACGAGGGGTAGGTCTCCGTGCCAGAAGGGTTTGCAGGTGTGTTTTCGCGAAAACATCCGTTTCGGGCCATTTTCGTGTGCTACAACACATGATTTTCAACACTCGGGTCAATTTTTTTGCAACATCCCGGATGTGCGCGGACTCCTAGTAGAAGTCATTTGATGAGGTTTCCATTGATTTTTGGACCGTAGGGTACACATTTTGGGCCTTTTCAGGCTGTTTAGTTGCCTTTCCAACCGAGAATTACTTGCCCAAATAGAAATCAGAATGATGCATTTCGTCACTCTGACGGTTCCTGCTCCACGTACCGACCATCATTTAATGCATAACTCCACCAGGGGTAGGTCTCCGGGCCAGAAGGGTTTGCAGGTGCGTTTTCGCGAAAACGTCCATTTCGGGCCATTTTCGTGGGATATAGCACACGATTTTCAGCACTCGGGTCAATTTTTTTGCAACATCCCGGATATGCACAGACTCCTAGTACAAGACATTTGACGAGGTTTCTATTAATTTTTGGACCGTAGGGTACACATTTCGGGCCTTTTTCGGGCCGTTTCCTTGGCTTTCCAACCGAAAATTACTTGCCCAAACGGAAACCAGAGTGATGCATTTCGTCACTCCGACGTCCCTCCTCCACGTACTGACCATAGTTTAATGCATAACATCACCAGGGGTATCTGTCCGGGCCAGAAGGCTTTGCATGTGCGTTTTCGCGAAAGCGTCTGTTTCGGGCCATTTTCGTAGGCTACAGCACACGATTTTCAGCACTCGGGTCAATTTTTTTGCAACATCCCGGATGTGCACAGACTCCTAGTGGAAGACAATTGATGAGGTTTCTATTGATTTTTAGACTGTAGGGTACACATTTGGGCCTTTTCGGGCCGTTTAATTGCATTTCTTACCGAGAAATACTTGCCCAAACGGAAGCCAGAATGATGTATTTCGTTACTCTGACGGTCCCTGCCTCACGTACCGACCATAGTTTAATGCATAACTCCACCAAGGGTAGGTCTCCGGGCCAAAAGGGTTTGCAGGTGCGTTTTCGCGAAAACGTTCGTTTTGGGTCATTTTTGTGGGCTATAGCACACGATTTTCAGCACTTTGGTCAATTTTTTTGCAACATCTCGGATCTGCACAGACTCCTAGTAGAAGACATTTGACAAGGTTTCCATTGATTTTTGGACCGTAAGGTACACATTTCAGTCCTTTTTCGGGTCGTTTAGTTGTCTTTCCAACCGAGAATTATTTTCTCAAACGGAAGTCAGAATGATGCATTTCGTCACTCGGACGATTTTCCTACCGGTCCATCTCATGACTGATGAATGATGATGACCCTAATCTACCCTTAATTAGCCCCTTCAAAACAACTTGTATAAAAGAAGACAAGTGGAATTAAATCCACGATCCTCAGATCATGTGGACCCAGATATATTGTTCGTTGATGCATGTACTCTGCGTCGGACGATCGAGACTCCAACAGGTGCAGGGTTTGACTTGCTCATAACCGCCATCAAAGGCCCCCCCATCTCTCTCCACGCGTCACGTCGCCGCGTTGCCGGCCGTCGCCGGCCGGGGCAGCCCAGTCAGTCTCCTCTCCCGCCATAATTTAAACACGGGAGAGCACAAAATACCCGTCCTACCCCTGTCCACAGTCTCCTCTCCAGAGTGGCCAGAAGCCTCCCGTGCCTGTTCCGGTCATTTCTCGCCTAGTCGCGTGACACCGCTTGCCAAGTGACCAAGTCCCACCTACCAAGATGCTCCAAACAAACCTGTCCAAGTCGCCGTGCCCTCGCAGCCGCAGCCAGCAGTGATCGCTCACCGCCCAGCACGATGGCCGGGCCGACGCCGACGTACGCTGCAATCATCGCGCACACCGCCGCCTTCCTCGCCGAGCTCGTCGCGGACCCGCTCCTCCGGCGCCACCTCCTCTCAGCGGCGGCGGCCTCGGACGGCGGCGCCGGCGGGCAGCAGCAGCATCGGCAGCACCCGGCAGCCACGCTCCAGGCGCTGTCGCTCGTATCTGACGCGCTCGACACCGCCGCCTCGGCCTCGCCGTCCCCGTCCCCGTCCTCGCTCCGCGCCGCCGAGCGCCTGCTGCAGTCCCTCCCGGCCGCCACGCCGCTCTCCTGCCTCCTCCTCGCGCTCGCGTCCGCCGCGCGCCGCCGCGGCGGGGCGGCGGCGCGCGCCGTGCTCGACCTCTTCGCGCTCGACCCGGCCCTGGCGCGCCACGAGCTCGCGCCCGCGGCCTTCGAGGCGCTCTTCGCGCCGCGGCTCCTCCCCGTCATGCGCCACTTCGCCGCGCGCCGGGCCTCGGCCGCCGCCGCCGCCGCGGCGGCGGCCGCGGGGGACTACGACGAGGACAACAGGTCGGACGAGGCCACGGCGCTGTCGGCGATGCGCGTCCTGTCGCTGATGAGCGGCGCTCAGGCGCAGGAGGTGAGGGCTCTGGAGCGGGAGTACGAAATGATGCTCGACGTCAACTGCAGAGCTTACGCGCTCTACCTCAAGAAGATCCTCGAGGCCGGCGACACGTCGTCGACGGTGGCGTCGTCTCCACAGCCTCCTCCTCCAGAGCTCGTGTTCGGCATCGGAGCAGACGAAGAGGAGCGCGGCGACGAAGACGACACCGCGACGGAGAACGACGATTCTGCGAGCACGCAGAGCGGCTTCCGGTACAATGTAATAACGCGACAGCGACACGCTCCATTCTTCTCACTGCGTGTAAACCACCTCTCCTCATTCCCGGTGAGGTTTGATTTGCAGCCGATGTGGGCGGAGACGGAGGAGCCCGGCGATCTTTACCCGCGGCGGCAGGGCGGCGGCGGCAGAGGCCGGAGGGACCTCATGAGGCCGCCGAGCCTGTACCCACAGCGCGTTCCGCCACATCTCATAGTGCAGCAGCGTCAGCAGTCGCCGCCGGTGGGCAGAGGAAGCCCGGCGTCAAGGATCCGAGCGGAGCAGTCGCAGTTGCAGTCACCGGCTGCGCCCTCAGACGACGGCGTGGAGGACTCTTCCTCCGAGCTCGGCGCCGGCAAAGAGGTGAGTGCTCTGTAACTTGGCGTGGAACAAGACATTAGTCATAGTGTCACTGTTCATTTTAACTGTCGTTTCACACAATTTGTCACGGTGGTACTTTGACCATTTACTACTCGCATAGCACAGATTCTAATATCATGAAGCTTTTGTTGAAGACAAATATAAATAAGTCATTTTTAAGTTAGACCGAAATAATCAACATGATCTATATGATACAAGATGAAATGTGTTGACTATGTACAACCCAAATGACAACCTTGTGGAGGCAGTGTATTTTCTCCTCACAACAAATCTACCGTACAAATATACCAAACAAACTACTTCTTCCATTCTAAATTATAGGTCTCGTTTGATTTATTTTAACCTCAAGTTTGACCACTCATCTTATAAATAAAAATTCTTTTAAAATAGCTTAAATTTGATGTTTGCGCAATTTTTTTGATAAGATGAGCAGTCAAACTTGAGATTAAAAAAGTCAAATGCAAGGAGAAACCTAATGTGACATGTAAAATGGTTCAACAGCAAGGACAAACCTAATGTGACTTGTAAAAAAATTACAGGGACATAGAAGATCTAGTCAAACATTCACACTCTTATCGACTAAAGATCGGACCATTCAATTTAAAACATAAAAATATGTACATTTGTCCAAAAATGATGTCACAAATTTAAAATTTTATTAATATTTTTTCACAAAAAGTATGTTTCTACTTGTGGGAGTATATCTCAACTGCTGCATAGGACAATTATGTGAGATTCTATTGTGATCTCCAATATCTACGGGTTGCATGTTTGTGCAGGTCGATGACAACACTAGCCAATTGTTTGATTTAGTCAGTTCCAAATTAGTGTTATATACTAGCATACTTCTAAAAGATTATTTGGATCATTAGAGGGGTAGGGAGGGGGCATGACCCTGCAAGCCCCCTTGGCTTTGCCACCCATAACCTAAATCCCACATCCCACATAGGTCCCGTCCTAAAGTAGTTGGCAAGCCAAATCTTGGGAAAATTTTCCACGGTCTTTGTTAGATTTAATTCCTGTAGAATCAACAAGACAATCGTGATTGTTAGGTATAATCCCATAGGATTATCTCATTTAATCTTATGAATGCCTAATTAGCCAGTGTAGAGATACACACGTTGTCAACTACAGGGTTGGATTTGCACGTTGTCCGAGGTGATCAAGTTACACAAATGAGCCATGGGACGTGTACTTCCATTAGCCAAGGGATAGGCTAATGTGTCAAGTACGTGGTGGGCAACATGTTCAACATGTTGATCATCGACAAATATGTATCAAAAAAAAAATGCTTGTGTTCCGAGTGTGGAAGGGAGGGGTACATGCCACCATCCCCGCCCAACAAACATACACAAGATCTATATTCATTTAATGAATTTGATTCTTTTTTCCAAAAGGCGTGTAATAATCTCTGTCGTAGTTAGTAAATAGATTTATGTAACACACAAAAATAGGCTAGGAATTGAATTGCCAATCACATACTCCACTACTCATCTGGTGCTAAAATATCTTATATTTTTTATAAATATTGGCAAGGGTTTTTATACTCAGATGTCTTTAATAAAAATTATAAAATTTAAAGAAATAAAAAATATTAACTCATGAAAAAAGCATAACGTATTGTTAACAATTCCTTGCCTTGTGCACGCTCCATCTCTCAGATTTGTTCAATGTTATTCCCTCCGTCCCAAATTATTTGTCATTTTGACTTTTCTACATTCATTCCTTTTGCTATGCATCTAGAAAAACCAAAATGACAAGTAATTTAGGACGAAGGAGTATAACATAACACACATACAGTTACATACTTACATTATCTTATATACTTTTGATAGACCTTAGTTAGCTATTACTCTATACAATCTTTCACACACATTCACAGTTCTTTTCACTTTGCATCACACTTTGATATGTGTTTGATTGAACCTTTAGTTTGAGCTATGCGTTTGACATGGAAATTAGTATTATCATTGCTTTCTATGCACATAGTATACATGCTGGCACACATCATATATGTGTATCTGAATTTAGTTTTTTTTTTGTATATTACTAACGGTAGAAATAGTGCCAGTATGCATATTTAGTGTCACTTCATGTTATTTCTTTATAATGCAAGATGTGGGTAATAGTTACTCCCTCCGTCCCATTTTATTTGCCCCCTGCCGTTCAAAAATTTTCCCAAATTAAGTGGCGTATAGGCAGTGTGACCTGACACCACACGAGGGCTCGAGTTTCAAATACTCCCTAAACTAATATTGTGGTGGGCCCTCTTTGTAAAAAAATACTTGCGGGAGTCCACACCATCCTGCTACAAAGCCCACAGGCACACGTGGCAAGCAACGGCATGCGCGGGCGCGGCAGCCAGGTCCATCTGGAACACTCTGGTGTCTTTCTGAGTCTAGCGCGGGATATCTGCTAGGGGTAAAAGTGTCTTTTACCATGAGTACTAAGTTTGCTATTTGAATCCTAGAAGGACACATAAATTGGGACGGAGGGAGTAGATACCAATGTAGGGTGCTATTTTTCTTATTTAATGACATAAGTGGGTGATTGAAAGAAGCGTAGAGGGTTACTTTATGTTATTTTCTTTTCACAATGAGCAATTCCAAGGGCTATCATTGTCGATGATGATTAGAGTCCACCGGGTTGGATTTGTTTATTTCTTTAATAATTTCTAAAAAAATATTTTCTTTTTTAAGCGCACCCCGTGAGGGTTTATTTTAAAAAAATTCAATTAGTAAAGAAGTTGCCATATGAATACTAGAGTACTGTATGACAATGTTTTCTTCTAGGAGTAGAAAACTTGGGAAATCTTGGAACATGTGCGGTTGAATTAGTCAATAGGAACATGCGCGTTCAGAATAGAAGGTTGGAAAAGGACGTTGTGTCCATTTCGTTTCTCCGGCTGATCAACCAATGCCGTTGCCTCCAGAGTCGTTTTGAGTTACCGATGCCGTTGCCTTGTCTCCTAGGAAAAGCGCCCGGCGTCGCCGCCGTCGTCATCGAAGCCACGCCGAGCTCCGCCACGCCCGCGCGCCGACGACGCCCGGCTGTCTCCGGACACCGCGAGGTAAGCCGCCGCCCATAAGCCTTGCAGATTGCACTGCCTTCCTCCCTCCCTCCCTGACATCACCTGCAACGGCGGTGCCCAATCGAATTTGACAATACAGGTCCTCGGTGCGCGGCGACGACGGCGACCCGCAGCCGCCGGAGACGCCGCAGCCGGCGGCGACGCCCAAGGACTTCGTGTGCCCCATCACCAGCCAGTTGTTCGAGGACCCCGTGACGTTGGAGACCGGGCAGACCTACGAGCGGCGCGCCATCCAGGAGTGGCTTGACCGCGGCAACGCCACCTGCCCCATCACCCGCCACCGCCTCCACGGCGCGCAGCTCCCCAGCACCAACTACGTCCTCAAGCGCCTCATCGCCGCCTGGCGCGACGACCAGAACCAGAAACTGCCGCAGCTCAAGACCGCCATGGACGACAGCCCCGCCCCGACGCCGCCGTTCAAGGCCAGAATTAGCTCGCCGTCCCCGGACACCAGCGCCAGCCACGCCAGCGCGCCTTCGCCCACCAGCGTTATCTCGCAGGCCACCCTCGAGACCGCCGCCGGCGAGCTCCGCGCCGCCGTGTCCTGCCTCTGCACGTCCGAGGACCTGGCCGAGTCCGAGGAGTCGGTGCTCAGGATCGAGCGCCTCTGGCGTGAGGCCGGCGCCGAGCACGCCGTGCTCGCCGCGCTCGCCAGGCCCGCCGTCGTCAACGGCTTCGTGGAGATCCTCTTCAACTCCGTCAGCGCGCGGGTGCTCCAGGCCGCCGTCTTCCTCCTCGCCGAGCTCGCCTCCCGGGACGACACCGTCGTGCAGACGCTCACCAGGGTCGACTCCGACGTCGACTGCCTCGTCGCGCTCTTCAAGAAAGGCCTGGTGGAGGCTGTGGCGCTCATCTGCCTCCTGTCGCCCACGCCGGAGCAGCTCCTCGAGATGGACATGGCGGAGGCCCTCGTCTCCACCATCCGGCGCGGCGACGACGAGGAGCCCCCGCTCAGGATGTGCATCAAGCCCAAGGCCGCGTCGGTGATCCTCCTCAGCCAGATCCTCGCCGAGGCCGGCGCCGACAGGGACAGCTCGACGTCGCCAGTGCCGAGGTCCGCGCTGCTGTCGGAGAGGTTCGTACGGAGCGTGGCAGTGAGCCTGGAAGCCGAGCAGGTGGAGGAGAGGCTGGCCGCCATGCGCATCCTGCTCCGCTGCATCTGGGAGGACGGCCACTGCCGGAGCACCATCGCCGATAAGGCCTCCCTCGGTGCCGTCCTCGACGCCTTCCACGCCGTCGGCGACGCGGACAAGTTCGACATCGTGCGCTTCCTCTACGAGCTACTCAAGCTCAAAAAGTGAACATTCCTTCTGTTCCCAAAATGCATGCAACTTGTTTTTTTCTTCTCAACTGACACTGAAGAACTGACAACTTGATGTCGGTTCCGCCGCTATTGTTCAGGCGGTCGGCGGCGGAGCGTGTTCTCCGGACGATCAAGGACGGCGGTTCCTTCAGCATGATGCACACGCTCCTCGTGCACCTGCAGTCGGCGCCGCCGGAGCACAGCCCTGTCGTTGCAGGGCTTCTTCTCCAGCTCGATCTCTTGGTCGAGCCGAGGAAGATAAGCATGTACAGAGAGGAAGCGGTGGACTGCCTGATCCAGTGCCTGAAGAACACGGACTTCCCCCGGAGCCAGCTCCTCGCCGCCGAGACCATCATGTGCCTCCCAGGGAAGTTCTCGTCGTCGGGGAGGCCGCTCGCCCGGTCCACGCTGCTCAAGCTGGCGAGGGTGAAGGAGAGGCACCGGCAGTCGCAGGACCTCAGCATCGTCCGCGCCGACGCCGGCGAAGACGAGATGGTAGGCACCGGCAGTCGCAGAACCTTATTCACCATGTCTGAAATCTGAAGGAGATTTGATCTGAATAATTTTGCAGGAGGAAGAGAAGGCCGCCTCGGAATGGGAGAGGAAGACGGCGTACGCGGTGGTGAGCCACGAGTTCGGGCTGGTGTTCGAGGCCCTGTCGGAGTGCCTGAGGAGCAAGAACGCCGAGCTGTTCACGGCGAGCCTCGTGTGCGCCACCTGGCTGGTGTACATGCTCTCCCTCCTGCCCGACACCGGCGTGCTCGGGGCGGCCAGGGTCTGCATGCTCCGCCAGTTCGTCATCGTCCTCCGCTCCGCCAAGCACGGCAGCGACAGGGTCCTCGCCATGGTGGCGCTCAGGAGCTGCATGAACGACCGGGGTTGGCTGATTCTTCACGCCCGTGCGCTTCTTTAATTTGCCCCCACCCTGCCTGTGATCTTCTTACAAAGGAAAATTTTCAGAGGGGATGCACGACATCACGACGTACATCAAGGACGTGCTCAAGACCCTGAGGGAGCTGAAGAAATCGTCCGGCCTCGCCTTCGAGATGCTCAAGCTGCTGTCAGACGGCCAGGAATCCAGCGTGGTAATGCTCGATCGGCTTCCCGTCAACTGCATTTTCACAAAAGTTTCAGATTTACTGAAAGATCATTCGTCCCACCACAGGACATGTGGAATCACAAGGAGATCAACCAGGCAGATTGCAGCTCGAATGGTGAAGTGACATCGATCGTTTACCTCAAGAACTACATCTTCTCTGGCCACTCTGATGGGACACTGAAGGTTGTTACTCCTTCACAAATCCTAAATTTTACAATCAGTACAACCTCTTGGCCTTTAAATTCTAAAATAATTACTACTAGTAGTACAATCTATTGGTATTTTCAGTTTCTGATGAATCGGTCAAATGCGACCCTTGCAGGTCTGGGAAGGAAGTGAAAACATCCTTCGGCTTGTCCACGAGGCCCAGGAACACACAAAGGCAATCACCAGTTTGTCAGTCCTGCAATCGGAGGAGAAGCTCTACAGTGGATCACTGGACAGGACAATAAGGGTGTGTTCCTGTTTCTATTTCTAACAAAGGTTTAGGATTTGATGGATTTCATTCAGAGTATGCATGACCTGTGGCCCTGTCCGAGCAGGTGTGGCAGTTCCAGGACGGCGTGCTCCAGTGCGTGGAGATCCATGACACGAGAGACCCCGTGCAGAACCTGGCCGTGGCCAATGCCATGGCCTGCTTCGTGCCGCAAGGCGCAGGCGTTAAGGTTACTGACAAGATCCTTCAGTAGCACTAGCACAACATGTTCAGAACCTTTCAGAATGCTGAACGCCCTTGGGCTTTGTTCTCTGCTGCCAGTTGCTAAGCTGGAACGGCAACTCCAAGCTGCTGAACGCCAACAAGTACGTGAGGTCCATGGCCCTGGTGCACGGCAAGCTCTTCTGCGGCTGCAACGACAGCAGCATCCAGGTAGTACCTGCTACCTGCTGAAATCTTCAGAAAATCAATGGGCACTTGACTGACTGCGATCGACGATGACAGGAGATCGACCTGGCGAGTGGCACGTTGGGCGTGATCCAGTCCGGCAACAAGAGGATCCTGGGCAAGGCGAATCCGATATACTCCCTGCAGGTTCATGACGGTCTGCTCTACACCGGAAGCACTCCTTCCATGGACGGCGCGTCAGTGAAGGTAATACGACTGAAACCAGCTGAACAGAGTGCATGAGCTCATCAGTCTCCAGGTTTTTGACCGGTGCTGCATGCATGCGGCGTACAGGTGTGGAACTGCGGCAACTACAATCTCCTAGGGTCGATGCCGTCGTCGATGGAGGCGCGGTCGCTGGTGGTCAGCACGGACCTCATCTATGTAGGGTCCAGGAACGGCGCCGTGGAGATCTGGTCCAGGGACAAGCTCACCAGGATCGGCACGCTGCAGGCCGGCGGCCCCAGCTGCCGCGTCCAGTGCATGGCCGTCGACGGCGACGGCGACGTGCTGGTCGTCGGGACATCGGACGGCAGGATCCAGGTCAGGCTCGGCTTCTCTGATTCGTGCTGCTGGCAGGATCACCCAACATCTGAAATGTTGAACTGCTTATTGCAGGCGTGGGGATTGACCTGAGAAGACGCAGATTGTTGGATGGGCACCGAACTGATGGATCAAAGGATGGCGAATAAGATGAGGAATTACGATGGGAACACTGACGAGAATTGTTCTGTTTTCCTTTCTCCTGCAAAGTGTACATATTGACTGAGTTCATAATACTGAACTGCCACGGTCTTCTGCTCACTGAGTCACTGTAATGCTTGCCGCTTGCCGGAGCTTGTGACGAAGAAGACTAGAGAGATTGCCTTGGTCGCCTCCATCCCACCGCAATCCGCGGCATCCACTGTCGCGGCATCGGGACAGACGAAGGCCGCGTAGCCTGGCCTGTTCCGGGAGGATACGCCGCCGCCGCGGCCGGGACCGACTGCCCGAGCTCAACCGCGCAGCTTCTCGCTCGGCTCGGATGCGCGCAGCGAGTCGCGCGTCATGCTGCCGGAGTGCTGCAGTGCAGGGGAGATGAGTGGCGATCTCGTGCTAGTGCTAGGGCGGGATCTGAGAAAAGGATGGGGGCAACACAACATGGGGAGGACGGCGACGAGCCCGCCGAACCAGGGACGTTTTAGAAAAATATCCAATTTAGGGGGGTTTATTAAAATTATTCAAATGGTAATTTACAAAAGGACCCCAATCTTTTTTTTGAACGGACGGTGAAAGCGATTGCTTCCCCGAATTTTTATTAGAAGAAGAGAGTTGACCCTGTTTATAAGGAAAACCGGGCCCGAAAACCATACAAAAGTGGTCGATCGACCGCACAACTAGGGGAGCAGAACCCCGAACGACTCCGGTCCGCAGACCATACAACTAAGCCCTCCGGTGGGTTGGATTGGGACCTCAACGCGCACCGCTCAACTCAACAACTCATCGGTCGGATTGGGACATCGACACGATCAACTCAAACAACTTCATAAGGATTGATCCGGTCGGATTGGGACATCGATCCGGGTTTCCACAACTCTGCTCTGCCGACGACCAAGAACCACACACTCAACCAAGAACCACAGCCTCTCTTCTCCCCCGTTCAAAGGAGAAACTACTACCTACCAAAACTGAACTTCTTTTTTTTTTCACAACGAAAGAAAAGGAGAGAAGAGCATCCTCACGGAGCGACCACCGCGAAGAACCAAGTCGACGACGTCGTCGGCCCTAGGCAGAGCCAGGGTAGGCAACCGGGATGCTCGATGTCGCCTCCAAGAAGGGAATGACGCCGCCGCGCCAACGACACCGTCCCCTGACCGAGTCAGGAGGAAAGGGTTTTCACCCGCATCTTCACCGCCGAGCAGTGCAAAAGGCTGGCTCCATCAAACCTCGCCGCCATGGCGCTGCCGAGGAGCCACCGCACGACCGCCGCCTAAAGCACCACCACGGTGCCGCAGGCGCAAGATCGCACGAGGACCGAGGCCGACCGTGCCACCGAGGCACCGCCGACACGCCACTGCTCAACACCCTGGCCAACCAATGCCGGAGAAGCATCCACCAGAGGACCCGCCCGCCGAGACCGCGAGAGGCCGGTCCGGCCACGCAGGCGCAGTCCCAAGCGGGCGCAGCCGGCCGGACCGTCCGCCCACCCCGTCGCGTCGTGCCCCCAGGGGAGCAGGACCGGCCACCGAGGGCGGACCGGACGGAGCCTAGGCGAGGACGCAGCCGCGGGCCGGGCCCCACCGCCGCCGCCGGGCGAACCGGCATGGGGGCAGACGGGCACCGGGCTCCCGCATCGCAGGCAGCCAGGCCAAGCGCCGGGCCCCACCGCCGTCGCCACCACCGGCGACCGCCAGTCAGCCGATGCCACAGGGGGCAGATCCGGCCCCCTAGGGTGTGGATCCGGCCACCCCAGGGGTGGATCTGGGCGCTCCCGGCCGGAAACGGCGACCGTCGCCATGGAAGAAGGAGGGGCCGCCATGCGAGATGCGAGGGGGGAAGGGGAGAGCTTGGGCGGGGCGGCGACGCGGGGGGGGGGCGGGGCCTCGCCGCCGCCTTCCTTGCGGCCGGCGACCACTCGGGCGGCGGCGAGGAGAGGTGGGGGCGTTGGATGGGGCGGCGGCAGCCGGGGTCGGGGTCCGCCCGTGTCGCCCCGAGCGGGACGGCGCGGGGGCAGGGGGGACTAGCTCTAAGGACCCCCAATCTTTTACATACGAAACTTGGCTAATATCGAGAACGAAGAGCGTGGCCACGTCGCCTCCTTTTACAGGCCGTCGGATCGGGCACACGGACGAACCAAATCGGGCTAACACCGACCCTTTTGCAAAAAAAACCCCCTCATCTTTCTCAAAATCGACCCGCAATCCAAAATAGGGCCCAACCCGCGTCGTGCCGGCCGCTGGCCGCATGGAGAGGGGGGTGGCTCCTCGGCTGCGCCGACCACCGGAAGAGGAACAGGGGCCGACCATCGTCGTGCCACCCGGAGCGGAAGAGTAACGAAATTGGCGAAATCAAGCCATATCAACACTACACAGCTCAAGAATTTCAAATCAACACAAAAATCGACAAATTTGAGCACCGGATCTTGGTGGGTAGTTGAGAAAGACAGGGGACACAACCGGTCCGCAACGAAGCTGATTCATATAACTTGATGGCGAGTAGTGGCCACGGACTCGCAAACCAAAGCAGGTAGAGGCGGACGCCTCCGTGTACTCGACGCAGGTGGTGGCCTCCAGGCCGGGCGCGGCACAACTCCAGTAGCCTTTGTGGCACCACCGCCGGATGATGAATACAGACTACAACAGGAGGAGTTGGCTGCTGGGCGCTGGCCTGTAGGTGCTGGATGTGCCGCCGGAGGAAGAGGATTGCGAATGTGGTAGAAAGAAATATCGAGCAGGGAGAGAAGGCTTGTGGCCAGGGAGGGAGCGTTGACCTGATGAGGAGCGAGACACAGAGAGGATATTGTGGTGTTCAGTTGGGATGGGGTGCATAGTGTTGGGCCTGGGTCGGAATATTTATTGGGTCTATTTGTATATATCGATCAGTTATTTACAGCTCAAAGAAAAATCTTAACCATTTTGGAGTATAGTCTTTAGTGGAGATAAAATTTACAGAGAGTTCAAAATCTACCATAACGTCTTCTCCCTAACAGAAACATACATATATGTTATTTAGTTATAAAATCCATCCATTCTTCGTATGTTCATATGATACTTCAATTTTCTTCTACCTCGAACTATCAATTAAGTGGACCAAAAATCAGTTCCATGATTACTCTCACAAGCATACCGTTCTCATTTCACAGGCCTAGAATATAATGTGTTCCAAGAACATAAGAATGGCTGAAATTTTCAGACTTGGCAATCCATAGACGTAACGGTATTTTCTTTAAGAAAGTTGACGTTATTTGCTTACCACTCAAAAAGCTTTTTAAACTAAAGCAAAAAAAAAAAACTGTCCAGTTGCCATGCTATGCTATCTACTACCTTATCTCTAAAACACATGACGTTTAAGAACTCAAACAGCATATACCATGGAACAATATTTACCAGCTTCCCTTGTTTTTCCCAACCATGTAATGCAATTGACCAATCAACATTAATGGTTTGACAAAATTATTTTTCTTATACTCCTAAAAAGAATGATGATTTTACTTACCAATAACATATAATGTTTTTTCAAGATACACTACAGCTGGACCACCGACGCTATGTTATAACTGTGGATAGACTATAGAGAAAGGGGTAATCAAGAAGATGAAGCCCAACACATCACTAGAAAAAAAAATGTACTACAACAAAAGCATATGGACCACACAACCCAGAACAGATACAACGATCATAGGATCAGTTGGGATCGTAATAATTTCATGGAAATTTAACAAAAAACAACATTAATGATTTGACAAAATTATTTTCCATATACTCCTAAAAAGAATGATGATTTTACTCAGTTGGGATCGTAATAATTTCATGGAAATTTAACAAAAAACAACATTAATGATTTGACAAAATTATTTTCCATATACTCCTAAAAAGAATGATGATTTTACTTGCCAATAACATACAATGTTTTTTCAAGATACACTACAGCTGGACCACCAACGCTATGTTATTACTTGATAGACTATAGAGAAAGGGGTAATCAAGAAGATGAAGCCCAACACATCACCAGAAAAAATAATGTACTACAACAGAAGCATATGGACCACACAACCCAGAACAGATACAACGATCATAGGCTCAGTTGGGATCGTAATAATTTCATAGATATTTAACAAAAATCAGCTAAATTTCACATCGATCTCTACAATATAAAATATATATAATTTTTCGTCTTACTGAATTAGTGCTAATCAAAGTTGACCTACCTTTGTATTTAGCACATTATTTTAGATATGAGCCCAAATTGATAACCACCATGCTCTTGGTTTAAATCCTTAAATACATCATCTCATCGATCATGCAAACACGCATATAACCCATTATTATCAAGTGGTATCAAAACAGAAACATCTTCAACCATAAACGCTACACGTAATGGGCAAGAGGCAAAGCGAAAACGTGTCATAGGCAAAGACACCATGAGCGGTCAAAAACATGAAAGATCTAAATATTGCAAACAAACTACAACGTAATTGTACTCATATGAAAAAAATGGCCCCACCCACCGGCCTTGCCGCGAGGCTTTCTAGTTTGGGTCGCGATCCAGACCAGGGGGCAATTTGTATACATTCGGGAGGCGGTGCCGGGGCTGCCATCAATTCCGGCATAATCCGTCGCCAGCCATCCATTCCGGCGAACCCCCTTCAAGGTCCGCCGCCTAGCCGATACCCCTATTCTCCAACCCAGTGCCTCTCCTGCTCCCAAATCCTCCGTAGATCCTGCCGCGGCTGCGCGACGGGTCGCCGTGGCCTGCCGACTGCCACCAGGTCGACGGACTGCCTCCACCGCCGCAGCCGTCAGCAAGCTGACGACGTGGCCAGCACCGGGGAAGCTGAGCTCATGGTCCCCGGTGGCGTCGTCGTCGTACTCGACGCGGTGTGTCCTCCAGACCTCAGCCTCAGCCACACCTTCGCGGCGTCATCGTCGCCCATGGCTGTCGATGCACTTTGTCGCTCGCTGCCAACGGCCACCCATCCATTTATGTCCTCCTTCTCACCTTTCAGAGCGTGAATACAGCGTGGGAATTGCAGCAGATTTATGTCGCTTCCTATCTTTTTTTGGTTCCAGCAAAACACAAAACTTGTCATTTTCAATTGATTTCACAGTAAAATCCAAACAATGATGCAAACATGGTCTGCCCCCAAGGCAGCAGAAACAACAGATCCAACTGAATTGCCAGATAAATCAAAGGCCGTGTTTGGTTGGCACCGGACAAAAAATTGTCCAAAGGAATCTTTAATGCATGGAACACTAAATGAAGTTTATTTGCAAAACCTTTTTACAGATGAGTACAACTTTTCGTGACGAATCTAATGAGCATAATTAATCGATGATTTGCTACAGTAATGCTACAGTAATCATCATCTAATCGTGCGGTCAAAGACCTCATTAGATTCGTCTCGTGATTTGATTAGAGGTTGTGAAGGTAATTTTGTAAATTGACTTTTTAAATACTCGTAATTAATGGTCAAAGTAGGTGAATATTTTTTGACACTTCCAACCAAACACAGCCAAAGAGCCCAGCTCACCTGCAGGCTGCAGCTACTTCAGAAACTCAACACCCATTGCAGCCTTGCAGGGATTCATCCTCTGGACCTGGACGCCGTCAGAAATGTAAAGGTGCAGGTGCTTGTTGCATTGGACTAGGCATACATTCAGAAAGAGAGATTTTGCACCTACGTGTATAACATGAAAAAAACGAGAACAAGATAAAGGCTTGCTGAGCCATGTACTGACAGAAAATGATTCTGGATGCTGAAATGCTTAGCTTGGGCCCTGCTAATAATAAGCAGAAAACGTTCAGTATGACGTGCTGCTGAAACTAGTAATGTTTCGGTCTTAATTTATGAATCTCCTCCCTTGCAGGGAAGTTGTGGAAACGAATCTCATACACTCTGCATTCTTTTCTAGCTCTGAAATATAGCCAAAACTTGAGTCGGCAGAGTGCTTAGATAACATTGGTTAACAACTGTCGAGAAAGGCCTTTTGCCGAACTGCCCCAATAAGAAATGCTCAAGAAAATGCAGCACCCAGACAGCAACGCACAAGAACAGAGAGAGCTTGCAAACTTGTTTTACCCCCGGCCAAGGCAGAGACAACAGATCCAACTGAATTGCCAGACAAATCAAGAGTCACCAAACTCATCTCCTGTGTTACAGCAACCAATCTGTATGCTGACTGTACCTCACCCGGCAATTACATTGAGCCGAGCTCACCTGCTACTAACACCCCGTTTCAGGGCAAAGAGAGACAGTCAGACAGGTGAAGCATCAGATCTTGCTCCGAGAACCTCTGGGCCTAGACGCCGTCATCCACTGCCTCCCGATCGCCACCAGCTCGCCAGACTCCTTTTTCCGGATCTCCACTGTCACCGCTGTCATCCTCCCTTTATGCTCCACCACCCTGCCGTCCATCTCAACTTCGTCCTGGATGACATTTCGACACGTTTTAGTTTTCAGAATATATGCAGCCATCTGGAAATCTGGCACAAATTAGAGGTCCTTGTCGTGTCTGACTAGGCATATATTAAGAAAAGAGACTTTGCACCTTACATGTATAGAATCTGAAAAGATGAGAACAAAATACAAGTTTGCTGAGTCATGTACTAACAGAAAATGATTCTGGATGCTGAAATGCTTAGTTCGGGGCCCTGCTGGGCCAGAGTATGCTCTCAAAGGAGAATGTGCTGCACTACAAATGTTTCGGCCTTAACTTTGATTGCTTGCAGGAATCTCTCTTGCAGGGAAACCTTTTGGTCTGGAGTAACACGGTTGCTTCTGGAAACAGACTTCGGAAAGAAGCATGTCTGCAGGTGATAGAATGGGCATCCACTTTGCTTTCTAGTGCTAAAAAATAGGCTACATTGGTCAAGAACCATCAGGAAAGATTTCTTGCCCAACTGCTGGGAGAAGAAGTGCTGAAGGAAATAAAAAAGGTGCCCAACAGTCCACCCTATCTTTCCAAAGCACATCACCAGGAAAGAAAATGGCATTGCTAACAAATAATCGGTGCTCAAGAAAATTGCTTTAGTTGAAAGCACAGGTTCGCCTAATCGGACACTATGGACCAAGTTTCTGTGCAAGGGCGTGAACAAAAAGTAAAGACAACCTAATAACCCACATCCAACAATGGTAACAAGCTTCAGAATATATTTTGTTTTTTATACTACCTCAACACAATAATACATGATGCGGTTTCATCTTGTTTTATCAGTCTGAAGTTGTTGATGGGAGGTACAAGTAGAAAAAATATAGTCCTTTCCTTTTACAGAAACCTAAATCGCTCAGAAAACATTACCGATTCGATTGCAGAAAAATACTGTTAGATGATGTTAGTACATAATGGGGCTGACAACGAGTACCAACTGAAAATCTGAAATGACAACATCGTGTAAATAAAAGTGGATTGATGATAGTGGAGTGGCTACACAAGAACACGTAGCAACAAAATTTGCTTTCTTTTATTTTTCTTCCCCCCTCTGGAGTCAGGTGGGGAGTAAAAAAAAAAACAAAGACGTTTTCTTTAGCCTGTCGAAGCTCGAGGAGGAGGGAAGAAGAAATTGCCAAATTGGAGCGATCAGATTCAGCAGGGTACGCACATGGAGCTTGGCCGGGGCGAAGTAGGAGATGTCGTAGTGGACGGAGACCTTGATGATGCCCTCGACGGACATGATGGCGGCGGCGCAGACGTCGTCCGCCGCGGCGGCGATGGCGCCCGTGTGCCAGTTCCCCTCCGCGTCCTGCGCCACCACGATTGATCCTGTCAGTCATGTTGTACACAAGGAAGCAAGAAGGGAGGGAGCCAGGAACTCACGGTGAGGTGCGCCGGCACGCGGAGCGAGCAGACCGCGCGGCCCCGCTCGGCGACGGACACGCGCACGCCGGCGAGTGGCAGCGCGTTGAAGGCCCGGTCCTGGCCCTCCTCCACCGTGGCGCCGGCGTCCTCCAGCCACCTGCGGGCGGCGGCGGCCATCCACGCCGGGGGCCCCTCCGTCGGGGCGCCCATGCATGCGGGATGGGGATCGGTGGCGGTCAGCGGTGTGCTGTGGGCTCTCCTCTGATGGAAGTGGAACGGAAGTTGTTGGTCTGTTTGATCGGACAGGGTGACGGCCTGACGGGGGGTTGTTGGCTTGTTGCTCCTGCTCGGCACCGTTGCTATGACCTTTTTCCACCTAAAATATAGCAGATGCCAGTGTGCCACCGCGGGCGATCAGCTTCAGGTTCTGAACTATCAGCAACTGAACTCTGCCACTCATCAGGTCACCAGACATCAGCCCAGAAGGATTCTCCACCTGCTACTGATCCATTCGGTTCACAACCGCAATGAACTGTCGGACGGCATCAGCTTCTGAGAACATTTGCATCTTTTGTCTCCTTTAAAAAAAACGTTTGCATCTTCAAACAAAAACGATGGGCGATATCAACAGGAGAAGCACAAGATGTTTTTTTAGAAAAAGGAGCACAAGATGTTATAAGGCTTTTACCATAGCAATATGACGCTTTACAACAGAAAGTGTCACAGCCATAACAAGTTCACCCACCTTAAATATCGCACAACCACAACAACACTCTAACGGTGTACAAGTACTACCCCACTGTGGCACTTACAGGCACAGACATGATGTGGCCACAACATTTCATTTTCATGTTGCACCGAAACAAAAACAAGTTTATTGGTGTTCCCCACAACATTCCGATATATCATCTCTTCGCCTACTTTCTTCACAAACATAAAACTGGAGCCTGCACCTAATAATGGTAACCGTTGGTTCTCCACCCAGTAAGTAGCACATCCATATCTGCACACACATAATTTCACTAAGGTAAGAAAATATACATTTTCAGGCTTTCAGCAGAGTAGTTTTCTGTTAATGGAAGAGAGGAAAGAGTGTCTTTCACCTTGTAAAAGATTCAGCGCTACCAATGATGATTTGCTTGACACTGCCATGGTCAAAGGTTTATCATATACTCATTCTCATCGCTAACCACAGTAAAATCAGCTGGGTTCCTGTTAGTGTGACACACATCTTTCCTCACGACCTCAGACCTTGGCAATGGAAGTTCTGGATTCACAACAGAGAAAGCACAACCTAGACTGTGCCCACAACTCTCAGACCAGTTTGCAATCTCTTGCTGCAGCAATGGACCAAACACTCCAACTCGGGGACGAGGACGCAAGGGTCTGTGCAGATTCTTCTCCACCTCATGCCGTCCCAAGTCTTGCAGTGTCAGTTGAACCTTTCCAGTTAGGTGACTTCCATGCAATGTGCTGGGTGATGCACTGTACTGATTATGCTGCACATACTGTGAACTGGGATCTTGATAGTCTGTGAGGCCTTGTGAGGTTGATGAATCCATCAGTCCCAGGAGATGTGTTGCAGGCATAGGCCCCATGGTTAATGTTGTGCATGGAACACCTGTCGGTTGAACCTGATTAACTTCTTCCTTTGTGTATTGGCCTTCTACAGGTGCAATTACTAGCTGGTGAGTTGCATAGTCATTAGAAGCTCCATAAGCAATGGTGACTTCTTCATCCCTGCAGATATCTGTCTGTTGTTCCTGGGTACACTCTAAAATGTCAGCGGAACCATCCTTGCCAGCAATTTCAATTGCATCTATCTTCGGTTGAGTAGAATTATTATCAGTCATGAGCTGTCTCTCATGCTGTTTTCTGGCAAGAAGTTCAACAATATCCATGGGGATGTCATCTATCACAGATTGTACCTCCAGCGTGCGCTTCTTCTTATTCTTGGGTGTATTCTCCTTATGAAGAGCAGACACATTCTGCTGAATCTTACCCTTACCCAGAGAAACCTGTAACAATGAATAAAACAATTATGAATATTTCATAATATCTGCAAATCCAGATTAGGGTATAAGAGGCAGAATATTCATAGAGACACAAATATTTATTCAAATAGCACACAAGCAAAGTGAAGAAGGCACAAATGTCACAAAACAAATCCAGTGGTGTACACACAAATAGTATGCATGCTAGCAAAGTGGTTTACACACAAATGCCACAAAAATGAAGGGGAAAATCGTATATTGGACAAAGTTTTCCTATTCAGATAAGCAAAACTAGGTAAACAAATGTGATAATCTATTTACGATTATGTAGGAATTCTGAACAATTTTTTCTTTCTTCTGATAAATTCATATTTACACACAAAGATATGCCTTAAAATTTGAGAATAGAGAATGAAGACAAAAATATATCTGAAAGTAAGAAATCATTACCTTTGTCACACATCTGCCTTCAGATTCCACTTGATCCAAATCATCTGCCCTGAGCATGCTTCTCTTTAAAGTATTGTTCTCACAGATATCACCAGTTGCTGCATGATCATCTTCAGTGTCAACTGCACAACTCTTTGTCTGAGGGTTCATGATTTCAGATAGTAGCCTTGTCTTTTTTGGCTTTCTCCGATAAAATTTAAGATCTGAAACATTCCCTTTAGGAGCTGCAGCTCTTCGTGGACCTTGGTTGCGAACTTGGTTGCTTTTTTGCCCAGAGCTGCTCTTAGATCCTTCATAACCAGATACTAGTTCATGAACACTGGGCTCATTGCAGTCAACATCCGGAACACAAATCTGAGGATTATTGGGGGAGCCTTGCAAATCTAAGGATATACCATCATATTAGCTTATTATTGTAAACAAAGAAAAATAAACAGTAGTTGAGATCACTAAGCCCATCCATACCTTTTGTGTCTGGAACACTTCTCTCAACGAATGTGTCTGGAACATTATTTTCAGTAGATATGGCTGGAACATTTACTGCAGTAATTGCTTTATTGTCAGAAGGAGAACTGCATTTCAAGTTACATTCCTGGACACTCTTTGAAACATTTGATTGATCCACATCATTCTCTTGAGATGATTGCTGAGTGCAAGAAAACAACCTTCTGGAACCAGCACTATAAGGTAAAGTCCGAATAATTGAAATGGAACAATCATCATTAGTTCCATCCTGTTGCATAGGAACAATTCCAGAGCTAGTACTGTGACCTGAATTTATCACTCTTCGCAAACAATTTGAGCAGTTCCACCGCTGATACTTTGCCACCAAAAGTGGAGACGAGTTGTTATTGTGCTCATCATATTGTTGCTCATTACCGAATATCCCTAAAGAGCATAATTTTGGATCCTTCTTCTGCTGCATAGCAACATACCCCCTGCCAAAAGTATATAAATCATTAATAAGACTTGCAATATAAATAATTCATATAAGGGAATATACAACTGCTTAAAAACCAAAAGCATTCTATAAACAAAAGTTGTGTGTGTGTGGTGGGGGGATGCATAGTTAAGACACATTATTATATTAGATATAGCAAATGAAGATAGACACAAGCAAGGAAAATCAAAACAAATAATGTGCATTCAAATCAATGGATCTGCACATGTTGTCACATCAAACCAAATGTACCTATGGATATTGATCAGTGTGTCACAATGTCTACTTGTGATGATGTGTGTGCTAGCTTGCACAAATAATAGATGCATGCTATACTTGTATGCTCGGCCAGATAACAGTGCTATATTGCTATAGATGCATGCTATAATCAATAAAATAAATGCATATATCTTGATATAGAAAAGATTACCTTATGGAGAAATGGTCGCACTCAAGCTTTGATGGTCTGCCATCAGATTCAACATCTGTGGATGGAAGCCTTGGTTCCTCCATTGCTGCAGTTCCAAGAGTCTGAGCAGCAGTACTTTCCATTGGTACAACTTTGCCACGTTAGTCCCTGTGATCTTGGAACAAAACCAAGCACCTCACAAATCCTGCACAAACACCAAGCAGTATTGCATGACCTGTCATACACATATCTTGGTTCATCGACACCGCAGAAAGATATAGCTGATACATGCATATATCAAGTACATGAAGAAAGGAAACATCACATCAAACTGTAAACAACCCAACATAACACATATGACTGCATATGTATATTAATTCCGATTCATGGAAATATAAAATATATATAGCACAACATAACAAACCATATATATTGTTCAAAAAAACAAACCATATAAAAAACAAATGAATACAACCTAGTTCTCAGATAAATGTGAATGATTAACATGCAAAATTAAAGCCAACAAGGCAGAGACAGATAAACATGAATGATTAACTTCCATGCATGGCTATAAAACAAAACTACCCTCACTGTATTAACTCTAACATGGCAGGAGCCCATTCCCATCTCCAAGAATCCACTGCATGCAAGGCCCGCATTTTTTGCAACATGAAATATAGGCAGTCACGGCTTCCATGCAGGCACAATAAGCTATGAGTCGATCAGGTCCCAAGAGGGGACCCACATACAGGCGCAGCTGGCCCTGGCAAAGCCGAAGCCCCACATGAGAAGCAAAGCAAGCGACTAACCGAGCGGGAACAGTAGACAAGCAACGACGTGTAGCCCAAAGCTTGGTAGGGAACACAACACTAATCGGATGACCTAATAACGAGTGCATCGTGAGATCCATGAAATTATGATGGCTACCGAAACCTGACGAAAGTTGCAGCGTTGCAGCCCTTTTCTCCGCCGGATTGGTGGACAGACGAAACAGGAGCAGATCTTCGTCGCAAGAACAATCACTGGACCACCCACCAAACCCCCATCTGTGCATAGGAAGAACAGATCTTTCTTTGCGACATCGATAACCCGGAACATACGAGCGTGACCAACCGGAGCATAGGTAAAACCCGAGTGAGAAATGGGGATTTTTTTCTCATCTGAGTAATAAATCTACCGCAACTAGTACTAGTACTTAGTAGACTACATCAGAAGAAGCCGATGCGATTTGGTACGAGAAAGGTCCATCAAGATTTGGGGACGAAACTACAGAAAAATCCGTCGAGAAAAAAACCAAATAGATTGAGGAAGCGGGAGCAGACATATCAAATCAATCCAAACCTAGAAGGGAATCGATCCAAACCTAGAAGGGGAAAACGAAAGCGAGCGAAGGAAAGGGCAACAATCACCGATGCGACATACCCGATGTTGCAAGACAGAAGGTGTTGCGACCGCCGGTGACCACCAGATCGCAGCGAGGACGGGGCAGACGAGGCGGCTCCCGATTGACGCGACGGCGGCGGCGGCTGGAATTTTAGGGGTGGAGAGAGAGGGGAAAGGCACGAGCTTTAGGGTTTTCTGGGGGTAAGGGGATGAGGCAAATAAAGAAATACAGGAGGTGGGAAGGTAATCAATGCAGAGGGCTGTTGTGGACATGGGTGGTAATCAACTGTGAAGGGCTATTGTGTGGACATGGGTGTTTCTGGTCTCGGGAGATGTGCGGCGGGCGCCCATGCCGCCATGTCAGCGGATGTCCATGCCGCAGGGTTCAGAGAAAATCACAGGTTATCTCTTGTGATCAAATGTGCCGAGAAGATTTTTTACATGTACATATGACACGCTGCGCATCGTGACCATTTATTTTTGAACTAATGGGTAGATGAATCAGGGTAGGTGTAGTGGGAGAATGGGGGTAGGTGGGAGAATCGGGGTGTGTGTGGAAGAATCAACAGTTAGATGAATATTAAATAAGGAAAATAAACGGCTCAGATACGTAACATGGTCAGAATAGAATGCCTAGTTGTCTTGCACAAATACAACTGGACCGTGTATTACATCTGGCTTGTTACTTTGAGAATAATATTTTTATATGGCAATGATCCTCCTTACTAGAATTATTCTAGCAGGCGAGTCTTTCTTCCCAACTCAGGTAAATATTTCAAATCATAAATGATATAGACTCCAATCTCGGTCGATGAAATTTTTTCAAGCAACTATGTACATTTTTTTCTATATCTCAATTTTTTGTTAAATCCAATAAGTTATGGTTTTAAATAATGTGTCAATTTATGCAAAATTTTATCGCAAATTTGAACTAGTTTGAGGCATACACCATATTATCACGTGATCATATGAGTTGGTGAAACAGAAGTGATATTTTTGAACTATAGGAAACTCATTGGTATGTATCATGCAATGTGGTGCTGCATACGGACCAAGTAATATCATGCAAGCTTTAATACCTTACAATCTTGACATGGTCATCAAACAACTATTTACTGTATTGACACAAGCGGCTTGTATCTGAACATGTGACAAACATTTTTTATACAACATTGATTGTATGGTTTCCATACAGATTCGTCAATTTAGTTGTTGTACCACATAGATGACAAACAATTGTTATACCACATCAACCACATGGTTTCTTATCTTTGCACTACTAGCAAACAATTTTTATATATACCACATCAATGATGTGCTTTATATCTAGACACAACTCACAAATGTTTATCATACCACATCAACCATGATTTCTTATCATATACATCGTTGGCAAACAACTATTATTCGACATAGACCATGCCATTCTTATCTTGGCATACCACATCGCCCGTGTGGTTTCTTATCTGGACACTGCTAGCAAACAACTGCTACACCACACCGGCAACATATTTCTTATCCAGACACAATTGGCAAACAACTGCCATACCACATTGAGCGCGCGGTTTCTTATGTGATCAATGTTGTCAAATAATTGTTATACCATATCAACCACGTGGTTTCTTGTCTGGACAGCTAGAAATCAGTTGTGATATACCCAACGACGAACTTGTGGTTTCCATGAAAATTGGATATCCATTTCTAAGAGCCAATACATGCCACTCGCTAATCATATGTAGGGTTGGATCTAGACCAAAATGTACACTAGAAAAGTCATATGGTTCGCCCACTTGACTATAACTAGCTAGCGGACTACACACTCATTTAGATAGGGGAGTTTTTCAACCATGTCTTGTCGTGTATTATTGTGTTAAATTTACATAGTTTGATCAGTTTTAGGCAATGTGTTAATCCATGCTATTTGCACCTTATATTTGAAATCATTGGTCTCTATTTTTTTTCTGAACCACGAGAAACTCTTAAAAGGATGTGTGATGCAACGAGTAATTGGTTCCAAACCAAGTGGCATTATGGAAGTTTTGTGGTTTATTACCATGTCACATGCAATCATTATACCACCAAAATTTATCATGTGATCATATAATGGTGAAACAATCACTATTTCAAAATTTATTTCCTCAGAAGGTGTGATTTATTTATCTTGGCTTCCTCAGAACGAAAGAATTATGATAAAACATGCATGTATGTGTTTTATAACAATAAACAATGCTAATTCGTACATCATTCATGAGGTTACATTTTTACTTCTTTCTGTCTGAAAATATGCTACCTGAAACATATATCAGAGAAAAATATAATATACAGTATCCTTCACAAGACTATTATATCGGAAAAAAAAACAGGTACGTACTGCACACCTCTTTATTGAATCATCATTTACCAGCGTTTCCTCTGGGCGTGATCAGTACGTGCACATGGACCAGTATAACGAATCCAATGAAATCAATAGGATCATCACAGCGTGGAAAAGAAAACCCCAAGAGCTTATACGTACATTCAAATAATGTTACAACTGTAAGATCAAACAACATGAAAAATCGCAAAAATAGGGGAGTCAATATACTATATTTAGACCCGCCGTGCTCCCGCTCATCATCTCATGAAGCTTTCTTCGTCTTGGCAATGCTAAGGAGGTCACCGAAAAGCTTGTCTTCAGGCTTCGTTGGCCGCATAGGTTGCCCCGTGGAGGGTGCAGGGGAGGGTGCCGTCTGGTAGGATGAGCTCATGCCCATGTACGAGTTGTCCTGCACTGAGAGGCCATACATCCTCTGGGACAGGTCGTTCGCACCAGGGTACCCATACATTGCCGGTGTCCCCTGGTTGTAGTAATGTGCAGCAGCCACAGCAGGATGCTGCATGTAACCCGCCAGCCGGCCACCGTACATGGGCTGCTGTTGAGGCATTGCTCCATACTGTGCCCCTGGCATCTGCTGCGGGTACATCATGGCTGCCTGCGATCCACCATACATTTGTGGAGTTTGCATGCCAGGGAATTGCATGCCTTGCATGGGTGCTGGCGGTAGCGAACCAAACTGCTGGTTTCCGAAGCCTGGCTGCATCTGTGCTACAGCAGCATGGCCAGGTTGCATCACTTGAGGCAGGGTGACTCCTGGTTGGTTGTACATTGGCTGGGTTTGTGGGACTCCCAAGTGGTTGGTCTGTGGTTGCAGTGGCTGCTGCATGCCGCCTGCTGGCAGAGTCGGGAGAGGCTGCATACCTCCTCCAAGATGACCATTTGGCAATTCATTGCTTGCTGCTGACTGAGCTTCCCAAGGAGGTGGTGGAAGGGATCCGCTTTGATCATCTACAAAATTAGGATGCGATACTCACATTTCCTTCGGACAGAACAGAAGATGAATAGAGTACGGGGAGGAACAGATGTCATAAAGAAAAAAAAAGACTAAAGGTTACATGACTTGCCATACCATAGTTCTGTGCTTGCTGTGGTGGGGGTGCCAGGGGACTGGCAACTTGACCATTCCAACCAGAACTCATGTTATTAAACTGGGATGCCTGATCATAAGACGTCCCAAGGTTCACAGTACCCCCATTTGGATAGAGCGTTGACGCCTGCTGAGGCTGTTGTGACTGTAAAGCATTCTGGGCTGGAGTACCATATGGCTGCGATCCTGGAATAGTGGAGCTTGAATTGAGACCAAAGGGGTCAGCTGGTTGAGCATTGCTGTTAGCAGTGTTGTTTTGTGAAAATGCATCAACAATCGCAAGCGCATTTTGATTTGATGGAGTAGAGTCAGCAAGAGGATCAGTGACTGGAACAAGTGCAAGCGGATTTTCTGCTGTAGTAGGGGTATCATCCCAGCTGAGAAGATCAATGCCAGGATCTGATTTTGGTGCAGAGGTTGCTGTGCCATTTGATACTGGTGGTGCTGGAAGCGCTAATTGCTCAAAAGGAGATTGGTCACTTGTACTGTCACAAGACAATGCAAAGAGAGGGCAGTAGTTAGAGCAGTAATATGAACACCTAATAAAAAAGCAAGAAAAAGAAACTATGGAATTTGGTTATACTAAATAGCATCATTAGGTTCAGAACATAGAATGCCTAGCTATGAAGGTCATTAAATAAAAAAAACAATCCAACACTACTGTGAACTTGTTTTCAGCATTTATGCACAAAATCACACGTGCATGAGTAACATCATTATAAACATTATGAAGGTTTAAGAATATGCAAAAGTGATAGGAGCGAACCTTTGATTTGGCTCGTTTTTGGAATCTTGGCTTGTGGGATCCTCAATATCTATGAGTCCCTTTTCTTTGTCTTTGTTAGCATCCTGGTTTGCAGAGTCCTCAGTATCAACAAGTGCTTGCAGAGACTTCGGTTTTTTCTCCACTCGGACTGCAATGCCTGCTGCTATTGCATCATGCTTAGCAAGAACACGCTGCAAATCATCATTCAGTGCAAGCCCTTGCGACATAAGTTCCTCGTCCCTGCAGAATTTGACAAACAACATTCTAGTATAAGCACAGCTGTTGTCTGGTGTATACACATTCTAATATCGCCAATATCTGCAGTGTAAAGCTATATACACATGATATTGCTCGTTGGGCCATGAAACCACTGACAGTTTTAGAGGTTTCATTCACTGCAACAAGATATACCGTAAATTCAGAGAAAAGTCCACTCACGTGGAAGTATTAACTAGCTGCACCACTCTCTGCTTGTAATTGCGACACTGATCCACAAGCTCCACAATTACCTCCTGCCTTAGTCCCTGTGCATAGCATGTGAAAATTACAATCAATAAACCTTAACAGGGGCATTATTGTTTGACTATGGCATTAAAATTGGAAGCAAACCAAATAATTGCATTTTAAACTAGAAATCACAGTTTTACTTCTACGGGGAATTTTTCATTCGTACCACCACTTGAGAGACACTTGAGAAACAGGTAAAACTGATTAGCTAAATTACAGGAGTGCCAAAGTTCTCCTAGTCATAAAACTGAAGGTAGGCATGTTAACAATTAGTTTGCATGCTTCAGTGCCAGCCCTTACCACATTAATATATACACCCTGTGCTTCAGTATTTCAAGTGAGATCCAATGCATAAAATTGCAAAAGTATGTTCCACAGGACAGCATGTTATAAATTACAACAAGGTCATTGACTCATTTCTAAAACTAAAATTGGTCAGCACATATTTCTCAAAACAAAACAAAACAAGATCGGAAATTCTTTTATATATGCCAATATGCCATCATCATATTAAGAGAAGCAATAAATTATAATGGCATGCTCCACTGTTGGTTGTAACTTTAGTACTTCACACAGAAAAGATGTCAATTTTCTATGTGGCAAGCTTCCATGAAAAAAAGAGGCATGCTAAGGGTACTTTGATACCTCTCTGTTTCCTGGGTCTAAAGCATTCAGCATCTCTGCTAGTACATCCATGATACCGCGAGCATTCTGAATCTCTGACATGCTGAAAATATAAGCATTAATTCAGTATAAATAAACATCATTCATGAAAAAGAACAGGATGCGTTATTCTTATGGAAATTTGTGTGCCATTGGAAATTTACTGCTTTGCTCGCGCTGTATCCCAAACTCACTAATTGTGTGTAGGACTCTGGAATATGTGCGCGCGCGCTAATTTCCGTCCAGCACCATTTATGTGTTACCCAGTGGCACACACACAAATAACGAGTTTGGCATACACACAAATATGCATGTTCTCAAGAAGTCAAGATGTCCACTAGACTATGAGGGAGGAAATAGTTATAATAACTTGCGATCAGATTATGCAAAGAAGATTATCTGGATATACTGAAATAGTACCTACCGGCGCAGGAAAAAAAAAAGAAATCAAGTCACAATCTCAATAGAAAAAAATTAGCAGAAGATGAATTGTATAACACATTCCAAATCTAGTATGAATTGTGGAACCTTTACTGTGGAGTAGTAGTGAAATGCTATGCAAAGCTCTTTCAGTCCAAAGCTGTTCGCAGAAAAATGAAAATGAAAAGTAAAAGATCATACCTCAAAGCAGGAAAGTCATTGGCAGCAGAAGATTCAGCTTCATCTTGTTGATCAGCACTACGCATATTCTTTGCTGCTTGAGACTGGCCATTAAACAAAGGCGCAGGTTTCTCAGATCTCTTGGGAAATTCAGCTCCAGCTCGCTGCAAGGCAGAAATATATGATCGTAATTGTGTTAAATCCACAGACCAATTGAGCTAAGTGAACATTTTTAACTGATAAATAGAATAGGCCTTCAAAAGCATACCACCAACTCATGGTATGCCGCATAGTATTGTGGATATCTTGCACGCGGTCCCCCCAAAGCTTCTTGCCATGTATCTATTAGCACCAATACCTTCTCTTTAACACGAGGATCAGACTGTAACATGAGAAGAAAATGTCATCAGAAGTCAAGTGGATCATTAGAATAATTATCATAGTTTTACAAGCTTGAAGCATCCTGAACCTTCTTCTTGACTATCTTCACCATCTCATGTAGTATATCTCTCTCTGCAACATGCATGTGGAGTATATCGCCACAGTTCTTGATAACAGTTTCCAACAGCTGAAAATACAGAAATATTATCAGAAAGATACTGGAAAAAAAAATTCTCAACACATCATGCAAAAGTAGTCCTGCACCAGCTACATTTTGAACCAAACAAAAAAATTTGGGTGATTTATTGGTGGATTGGACAAGGAAACAAACAATACAAGTTAGAACTGAAATTAAATTATCAGGTTTCGAAGGCTAGAATAAATAGTGCACCCACGTAGCAAGATGCTTAATTATGCTAACAGTGTTGCAGGATGCATGAGTATGATTACAAGAGAGTAACTCGATAGCCCATGAAAACATAGGACAAACAATGGAAGCATAAACTGGGTGAGGACCAGGGGTTTGGTTTTACAGGAGCAGCATATAAAGACAAAAAAAAAAAAATCCTAAAACGACAGTTACCAATGATAGCCCACAGCACTTTGGAGTAGATGACAAGGTGAAGACAGACTTACAGTCAGTGCAAGGAGTTGAACTTTTGGATTTTTGTGCCCAATTCGTTTTTTTAGCGCCTTGACAACATCTTTTGATTGCCTGTCATATGAAAGGGTATGAAGGATCATTAACTGATGGACCGCACAACAAGAGAAAACTGTATCCTTTTAGCGAGAATAAACTGTAGTACATGTATGCAAGCAACAATCCTACATGTCAGATTCTTTGTTAGAGCGAAATAGACTACTCGATATCGAGTCCCAGTCACTGACCGCGAATGAAATAAAACAATTTGCGGTCACAAGTTTAAACCGCTGGGCAGCAGGATCGTAGCCTCAAAAGAGACAGGTTACATTTTTTCATGCGTTCAAACAAACCATCTGACTAGCGAGCACCACTACCTGATTACTGAAATTTTCGCTTTTTAAAAATGACATTGTGGTTCATGTTTTTTCGCCAATACTCCAGATGACGAGGGATTAAAAAAAAATGAGGCAATGTCTATAACAGTGCTGCAGAATTAAAGCAACTACATATGATGCAAAGCATAATGATGAAGCATGAAGGACTGGGCGAATTGCCCAATTATCATCATCTCGATCATTGGTACATGATGAGGAAATTGGTGTAACTATCCCTGGGGGGAACCAAACCAACCAGAACGGTAGCTGAGGCAGCGTAGGAACCAGATTCGGCGGTCGCGAGCCACGATCCTGGCAGGCAGATGGCCCTATGGCATCCCGATAACCGCAGCAGCACTCATCATAAAAAAAGGACTCGTCATCCCCGCTCAAATTAAATTAGAATTCGCACCATTTCCGGAACCACGCTCGTTGGGCGTCATAAAATCACATTCCATGACGGATGGAGCTCGGCGAATCTGGCAGGGAAACAGCGAATCCTTGGGCGCAGCGCAGCAGGCGGAATCTGAGCGGGGATCGGACATCGGAGGGGAGGGAGAGAGAGAGAGAGAGAGGGAGGTGCCACCGTACCCGGGGTCGCGGTTGCAGATGTCGCAGATCTCCATGTTCTTAGCCCAGTCCGGGCCGATGAGCATGTCGCTGGTGGCCCGGTCCACCATGGAGCCCGCCATGGTGGCGGTGGCGGTGGTGGTGGCGGATCGGGGCCGGCGGCGGCGGGTAGCGGCTGCCTCCTGCCTAGGTGGAGGCTGCCGGGAACCACCACCACCACCACCAGCACCGCAGGTCCGCAGCAGCAGCAGTACCAGATTGGGCGCGTTCCTTTCGTGGTGATGGGCGCCCGCCCACCCGCCACCCTTTTTTTTTACCTTGCTCTGTATTTTTTTCCCCTCAGTTCCCTGCGCCGCGGAATTAGCTAGCTGTCCACCAGTTCGCGACGCTGCCGGAGGAGACGCCAGCGTTTATTGTTTGGATGGTTCGTTGGATCACTAGCTAGCTAGTGGATGAATGCGGCGGCTGTCCAGCTCAGTTTTAGGCTTGTTTGCTTTATTGTTCAGCTCTATGGAATCTTTGAATCTGTTCGGCAGATCTTCGGTTGATTTGTACAGCACATTGTCCTCGAAGAAAAAAATTATGTGTTGATATTCATAACTGATCTGTTTTGAAAGAAAAATATTACGTAAATAGTCAAAAGAAAAGAAATCAAACGAGGTCTTCGTCTCCTTGCAGCCCCAAGGCGTCAAGCTTTGCATCTTCAGCCTGCTTATGTTTGTCAGAGAATTTCCTGACCACGTTGGAGCGCTGTCAGCCCTCGGCCGTTCGCGCCAACGCCGTGCCGTCACACAGCACCGATCGACGACGTGCCTTCGCCGGCCTCGCCCGCGCCAACCGCCGCCCGCCCACGCAACGGCAACATCACGACGCGGGCCCAACACAAGAAAAATGGGCCCAAACGTCACCTCGGCCCACGACCGTGCGTGACCCGGCGGCAGCAGCCCGCAAAACCACATCACGAACAAAGGAAAACCCAACGCTCGCCTTCTCCTCCTCCCTCCCCGCGCCGCCGCCGCCGCGCACCCCCGAACCCTAACCCCTCCTCCCGTCCCCTCGCCCCCACACCATGGCGGCCCCCTACGACCGGGAGGACGGCCTCCCGCCGGCGGCGCCGCAGCACGCGCAGGACGCGTACGACCCAAACTACGTCCCGGACTCCGTCAAGACCTTCGTCGTCCACCTCTACCGCCACATCCGCGACAAGAACGTCTACGAGATCCACCAGATGTACGAGGGCGGGTTCCAGCGCCTCTCCGACCGCCTCTTCCGCGACGCGCCCTGGCCGTCCGCGGAGGCCGTGGCGCCCTACTGCGACGGCGACCACGTCTTCCTGCTCCTCTACAGGGAGCTCTGGTACCGCCACGCCCACGCCCGCCTCTCCCCGCTCACGGCGGCGCACCGCGCCGAGTCCTGGACCAACTACTGCGACCTCTTCAGCGTCGTCCTCCACGGCGTCGTCAACATGCAGCTGCCCAACCAGTGGCTCTGGGACATGGTCGATGAGTTTGTTTACCAGTTCCAGAGCTTCTGCCAGTACCGCGCCAAGCTCAAGAACAAGACGGAGGACGAGCTCAACCAGCTCAAGCAGTTCGACAAGGTCACTTGCTTCTTCTTCTTCTTCTTCTCTGCAATTCCATTCTGTTTGTTGTAGGTCTCTTTTCAGAGATTTTGATATTCCACACTCATATCAAATGGCGTGTGGAGGTCAACCTGAGTCATTGACGCGTGGTCAAGATGAATGCGTGCTTAATGATGCTGAAACGAAATGCGCAGGCGTGGAATGTGTACGGCGTCCTCAACTACCTCCAGGCGCTGGTCGAGAAGTCCATGATCACGCAGATCCTCGAGAGGGAGAAGGAGGGCCTGGAGCAGTTCACCGCCACCGACGGCTACGACTACGAGGGCGGCAGCAACGTGCTCAAGGTGCTCGGCTACTACAGCATGATTGGGCTGCTCAGGATACACTGCCTCCTCGGGGATTACCACACTGGCCTCAAGTGCCTCGCGCCCATCGACCTCAACCAGCAAGGGGTCTACACCATTGTCATTGGGAGCCACATCTCCACCATCTATCACTATGGCTTCGCAAACCTTATGATGCGCAGGTACATAAACTCTACTTGCCTAACCACTACCGATCCATAGGTACTTGTAGCATTGAACTAGGCATATTATTACTTGTTTGTTCATTTTGGTCTACACGAATATGTCTATACAAATTGTTAGGTGCACTGAGGATTGTCTGAGGGATGGTTAGATATCTATCTTGAACTTAGTTTTTTTGGTTTAAGCATTCATTTGTCCATCAGATGATCCTTGCCAAATTCATTTTTGTGTGTTGTTCTCAGTAACACCTGGGGTTTGCTTTTGCATATGATTGGGTTGCAAAACATTGAAATATCGTGCATGTTTTGTTGCATGCTGTTCTTAGGAATAATGTCATCGGCTAATTTTGTTCTTTGTGCCATACTAGCTAAGCAATGCTAAATTCCTTGCGGTCATCGGCTAATTTAACTGCATCCAAGATTTCAACACTCATTCTTGAAATTATCCAAGTTGTGAATTCTTTTAGCTGATATATAATGTTTCTTGATAAAATCTAGGTATGTTGATGCCACACGTGAATTCAACAAAATTCTGCTATATATCCTCAAGTACAAGCAGTACCACCAGAAGTCCCCTCAGTTTGATCAGATACTGAAGAAAAACGAGCAGATGTATGCATTGTTGGCAATTTGCCTGTCTTTGTGCCCACAGAACAAGCTTATAGATGAAAATGTTAGCACCCAGCTGAAAGAAAAGTATAATGACAAGATGACAAAGATGCAGAGGTATGATGATGAAGCATATGCTGCCTATGATGAACTATTCTCGTATGCTTGCCCCAAATTCATTACTCCATCACCACCAGTTCTGGACCAGCCACTTACAAACTATAACCAGGTACAGTTTCTGGTCAAAATGTCATTGCTGTTATTGTTACTACTTTAACACTATTACTATGGTTTGACCTGGCTTTGGTTAGATTTCATCTCTAGTCTACCTGATGGTACTGATAGGCTTTGCTGTTGCCTTTGACAGGATGCGTATCGTCTTCAGTTGAAGTTATTCCTCTATGAAGTAAAGCAGCAGCAGTTGCTTTCTGGGATCCGGAGTTATCTGAAGCTATATTCAACAATAACCATTGGCAAACTTGCCCAATACATGGAAGTGGATGAGCCAACACTAAGGTCTGTAGGATCAGTAATTTACACTTCTGTTTACTGATTCTTTTTGGTGTGTTCTGTCTTATGCATTGTCTCAAATGCTTGGACAGGTCAATCCTGATGACATACAAGCACAAAATGCATGCAGTTGACAGTGATGGAAAGATAGTATCCAGTGCAGACTTTGATTTCTACATTGTTGAGGTTAATGCTTTATAATGTTTGCTAAGTCTGTGTCACTTGTTTATGAACTTGCTGTACATCTGTTAATGTGGATATTTTCTCTTCAGAAGTCTAACCTTGTAGTACAAATCAGTTTTTTTTCTTTGGTGATTAAATTAAATCTGCACAATTGACTAATTAGTTGAGCTGCTACATTGAGCTGCTAGGACCTTTTGTGCTGTTGTTTTGTGCACAATCTTAGAACCTCATTTGTTTGCGCCAAATAAAACTGCAAACCTCTTGTTGGCACATGTACTGCACATAATACTATACTAGTATTTGTGACTAATTACTTGTGCACTGTTTTGAATGGTGCAGGATGTTATTCATATTGTGGAGTCCAAACCTACAAAGAGTCATGGTGATTACTTTTTGAGACAAATTTTGAAGGTATTGGCCCTTCCCAGTTTGTCAAATTAATCATGTAGCAGACCCACCCCTCTGTTTCCTCCTGTATCTTTTATTTTTTGCTGACATCTAATCTTATTTCTACATCCACAGTTCGAGGAAATGATGGGTGAATTGGAGAAAGTACAGCTTGACTGAGCCTGGTAGTTATCATGGAGCGAAATGTCATGTCACTGCTTCCTTTTTGCTAATATAGGAAGAGGCATTTATCGTGGCTGGTATTAGTGAGTTATGTTTGAGCCTTCTGTACTCCATGTGACTTTGTTGAGACCCAATCATTTTGTAATTTTCTTTTTTGCCGAAATCTACTTTGCAGCTCTTTCAGGCTCTATTAGTTGAATTGTGATACTTGTATGGTCTGCTATTTGCCTGGATGGGCATATCAACATGCAAGAATGTTCTCGTTGTTGATTACCTTGTTATCGAGAAGCTATAAATCTTCTCCTAGCTTGGACTAACCTAAGTTCAATGTTTGTTTGGTGTGCATATGTTTGCATAATAGACTCCGTGCTGATCTCAACTTTGGTCCCGTTATATGCCAAAAAATACTTGCGGCCAAATTTGCATATGAAACAAACGCTGGTGTTCTTCATGGTCGATCTGCTGAAACTGGTAGGCCAAATTTGCATATGAAACAAAGGCTGGTGTTCTTCATGGTCGATCTGCTGAAACTGGTAGGCTTTTTTCTATAAATTTGGTCAAAACTAGAGAAAGTTGACTTCCACAAATTGTGAGGCTGTTCGGCTTATCTTAGCTTGGCTTATCTCGGTTTGTTTCGGCTTATCTTCTCTTACAATTCAATCTACCAGCCGAACAGCTTCTGTAATTTTAAACGGAGGGAATACAAAAAAAATCTTCTGAAACATACAAGAATGCTCTTGAATATAGGTCACATTATGGTTTTCAGAATTTACAGCTCAGTATGATACGAAGTTACATGGAAATATATGTGACCTCCCGGTAATACAAAACAAAAGTAAATGACTGAATACACATACCAATTCGCAAAAAAACACACGCACACAAAGTATACCGGGCTGGTTTATCATTTGCCTGGAAACAGACCGATTTAGCCTTGGCCTGGAAACTGGACGCTGGAGCCTGCATGCGTGATGTGCAGAAGAAAGCAAGAAAATACTCCGATGTAAACTAGCAAACTACTACTATAAACCAATAGTAAATTACAATTGAATGACACAGAAGTTTTAACAGTCCGCTGATACTGCCGCCTTTTGGTGGCTAGTTTCTGGGCTGACCGCTGTACGCTTAAATAACGGGGCAGTACACAGTAACGAATGAGAACAATGAGCTCTAGGAACATGCATGTACATATAGCTAATGTATTATTGAAACATATCTGGTGTATCTCTCAAGTCTACGTCTACCTATCGAAAACTTCTCAGGTTGGGGGAGGAAAGAATGGGTGAGCTAACAGATCTTCCGAGACAGCTGCTTAGTCTCTTATCTGCTGTTCTTGCAGGTGTGGAATATTCGTCGAAATCTAGGACTCGACCCTCGGCCTGCAATATTGAGTGGAAATAGTGAGCTATTCACATTAATTTAAGGCTAATGGAATCACTAAAATAAATGACAAACAGTTAGCTACAGTTTCCAAGAGAGATCATTTCATGATAACTCAAATTACTAAATTAAGCGGTTGATGATTGCGCACCATGATTTTGGTCTGTGATTTTCTAGTCCCTGGCTCCTTGTCATCAGTATTTTCCTTGTTTTCCTTATCAGAGGGTCTGCTGCCGCTGGCTAGTACCTCACAGGCCTCCACCGCAGCAACAGCACTGTGCTTACTTATCTGCTTCACTAACCCTAGCGCATCATAAGTTCTGTCTGCCGGGCTAACAAAACCCTGTGAGGAGCATATGAGCACAAACAAAGATGTTAACCAAAACATACAAACAGAAGAAGCAGTATTCATCAGTTGCAAGTGCTGACAGCGTGAGCAATTCACAAAAGATACTTCTCTTGCACAATCAAATCCCCCTACCCAATCAAGCGCTCAGAATCAGTAAAAATAACATGGTCCGCTAGATTATATGTTGACTGCAACAAGTTTATCTATTTATGACATAAAATGACTGCAAAAATAAAAGTAAAGAAATTAATAATGAATTTACCTGAAAGTACATGTGCATATCTATATACCAAGGAGACTTCCATGCTGAAGGAGATTCCAGTCCTCTTTTGACTCCTGGGGTATCAGCCAATCTAGCAAAAGCAGTGGTTCAGAATAAAAATTGACAATAAGAACAAATCGCCAAAATGCAGTGTTCTTCAGACTTCCAACAGTTGTGCATCTTTATATCTGCACTGTCTAAAATGAAGTTTTAGATAGAATAAATCATCAAAAGGCAGTGTTCTTAAGTGTTTGAAATAATTCCATTACATGGATCAGGAGCTAAATGATTCATGATAACTTTTGACAGCAAATGCTTCTTGGTTTCAGATGAAATCACACCAGTGATTGATCTTATTAGCAAATAATGAAGTTCTCCATCCATGGACAAAACTAAACATAATTATTTTGTTAATATTTTTTCATAGCACATTTCTTAGTTAAAGGGGACTTCACAAATCACAACTCTACAAAGTATGCAACGTAAAAGTTCATCAGAATCAGATTGACGCTTTCTAGCAACTAAAGGAGGGAATCTTCATTCACTAATTGCCAATTGCTGTGAAGCCTATGAAAGTTATTTTTCATATACTCTGACACGTGAACTGGTTAGCTAATAAAAGAAAAGATAATTAAAACCCAAGGAACACAAGTGAGACCAGTGCAGTATCTTACAAGTTCACATATTCATAATCCGCGTTGATGCATGGTGATGATTTCTCAACAACTAGATTCGCAGGCTTTGATTTTGAATTAACTGCTTCCTTACAGAATGACAAACATCCAGGCTTTGCACCATAACCAGTGGCAATGAGGTCATTTGAGTTATGCTGAAGCTCAGCCAGAATACCTACAGGTTGCTGCATTAAACAATATTGGTAAGAACAAATCAAGTGAAAAAGTTATTTAGCTAGTTGCAACACCATCAAGGTACATTTATGAAGGCCCCATTGCAGAAGGAATTCACAAATTATATTGATGCTGTATTTTTCTTCTAAGGAGTATATGGTACTAACAACTGGCTAGGTACCATCAAGGAATTTGTTCAAATGTACTTACTGAATTGTCTGGCAGATCGGTGTTAGGATCGGCGGCATTTGGTGAGGAACATTGTTGCCCTCCTTCATCCACAAGTTGTTTGTTTCCTGCATTCTGTGCATCTCTGGCCTGTTCAGGTGCTCCATTGAAATTTTCCTTGTTACCATCAGAGAACTCAAGTTTCTTATCTAGATGTTTAAAAAAAGATTGCTCAGCACACACAAGCGATTCAGCAACTGTTGCTTCATCTTTGGTTGCATTCACGGAACATGTGGCTGTAATCATATAGGAGATGTCTGTCATTTCCTTTGCAATCCCGGATTTCTTCTCAATTCTTTTATCTGGAGTAGGAGATAATAGACCTCTGTGTCTTTTCTTCATTATTGATGGTGTACATGGGAAGCTTTCAGCAGCCATCTTTAGTACATCTGGGCTGTCATCATGTGTTGGGGATCCCCATAATCTTAAAGGAGTGGGGACATTCATGGTTGACCGCATCCACTGCCGAATCCCAAGGGGGCTAAATTCTTGCAGATCAGCAGAAGTTACAAGATCACAACTGATAAATGGGACATCTAAACCTGGGAACCGAGGAGGTTCGTAGAATAGAGCTCCCTCACCCTTCTTTCCATCTGGTACAATCTCAATGTCTTTTGGTAACTGTTCTATTGATGTACTGGCCACAGCTTCTTCGGCATCTGTGGACTGTTTGCTCCTGCAGTTTGTAGTGTTCTCAATCATTGTTAAATCCCCAGGTCTGTCATCACTGCTGCCTGGTTTAGCTGATTGCTCAGCATCACAAAAAGAATTGTTTGAGCATGTGATCATCTCTGCTTCAGAATCCAGCATTTCCATTGGCTCAGATCTATTTCCGGGTGCTCCAGGTAAACTATCTAAGCATGGAAAAGAGGGAGACACTGTCACCAACGTACTCTGTTCATAAGCAGTTTCCATCACACTAGATGGAATTGATGTATGTAATGGGTACGGCTGTGCCAAGAAGTTGGTGTCTGTTTTAGAAGTATCTGGCAGTTGATTTAGTCCTGAAGAAGAATCAGCATCGACTGTATCTCCTGAAATTAGAGTTTGCAAGGACACGTCTTTCCAAAGTTCAGATTTCAGACTGTCAGCATCAGAGATTAAATGCAATTTCTGCTCAGCGTCAGAAACACTTGATAGCACAGAGACAGGCATTTCCTGTGCAACACCAAATGGGACCATAGAGTTTTCTTGATTTGATGTGCTACAAAGCGTTTGTTCATCCAGAAACATAGAATTACCTGACCCTTCATGTACATCCATCTGCAGGTCCAATCTTTGAGAAAAAGACGAAGAAAGATGGTGATGCCCATCAGGCAAAGTGGATCCTACAGCCTCTGTGGAAGTATAGCATGCCCCCTGACACATGGAAGAGTGAGAGTCTTGTGCTTCACTCTTGTTGGCATCCATGTTTTGTTGTAAATCACAGCTCAAGGCCAAATTAGTGTTCTGAGCATTGCAACCACTATCTCCATTATTTTGTAGGTTCATTGTAGATAAAGAGTTGCATTGTGAAGGGCATTCGATCAGAGGGAGGCACGGGACTTGAGAAAGCAAGCCAGAAGATATGTATGAATCAACTTTTTTCTTTACCGAACTGTTCCAGTGATTTTTAATTGCATTATCCGTCCTGTAGGGGAAACAGAATTTACCTATTCAATAACCTTGGTAGTATAAATAGTTCCTTGCCTAACAATGATAGTTTTTTTGAACTAGTAACATGTAGCTAAATTATATTTGGTTGTAAACAGTGAGGGGACACCTTTGTTTCATCAAAATGGTAGTAAAGCATAAATAAATCATATGTGTCCTCTTTGCATAATGTAAAAGTTCACCATTTTTACTTGCTACAAAAGAGCATATCTATGACATTTATCAGAGAATTTTTTTTCTCAAACACGCAGGAGAGCTGCGTATCTTTGTATTAAGGAGAGAAAAGACATATATATCAGAGATAAAAAGCTCCTTGGCTGATATTAAGAAGAATACATAGTTACCTTCCAGGTAGAAATTTTGTCAGTTCAGCCCATTTGTTTCCATACATCCGATGAGCATGAATGAGAGTAATCTCCTCTTCTTGAGTCCATGCCTCCTTGTTTATGGCTGGGTTAAGATGATTGTGCCATCTGAATCAGATAAGGTAGTACATTGTTAAAGCAACTATATCAGCATCAATTAATGTATGCAGATACATGTTTGTAATACCCAAATCAAGTGAGTTTACAATATCAAAAGCTGAGATAGCTAATTAAGACTTCATTTTTACAGACTTTAAAAGGTTAATGTTTAGTAATGCTACTACTGTGGTGCTGCTGTTACTGTCTTTGCAAAGTTGATAGATAAAACAGATTCTACCAATAATATTGTGCAAAAGCATCACAGGTCTAAGCACTACTCCATGAGCTAACTTTTGCAGTTCATTTATCCAACATGAAGTTTTATAGACCACAGTGATGCAACCTTAATGAAACTTAAAGTAAACAAGAAACTTCCTATGACATACCGTTCCCGGCATTGCTTTCCTATGCGTCCAGGCAAAGCTTGAGCAATGGTCGACCATTTCTTTGGCCCATATTTGTTTACCATCTGAACTATGATTTCATCTTCCTATAAACAGACAGACAACAAATTTATGTAAATATATCACACTGAATCGGTGATCATGAGATACCTAATCAATAACAACAACAAAGCCTTTTTTTGTCCCGAGAAAATTGGGTCAGCTAATGCTTCAATGATAGTAATTACAAATAAAGCCATTGAAAATAAAATAAAATAAAATAGGGTTCTTACTTCTTTTGACCATGGCCCCTTGACCAATTCAGGATTTAGAACCTTTTGCCACCTGTGCAAACACTGTACATCGGTTCTGTCTGGAAAACATTCCGCTGGAAAAATAAAAGATGTTTTGTCAAGGCTAAGACTTACAGCAAGGGGTTCTTGTTGACACAAGCAGAAAGAACAAATGGTAGAAAACATAAGTTAATAAAGCAAGGCAATGCTCTCTTTTGCATGAACATATATAAGTGAGTTTTGAAAAATGCACGGCTTGGTATATGTCACCCCATTGCTCTAGATAATCGTAGGATAAACATCGCAACATATCCCAGTGTTGAGAATCATTGTGAAAACAGTCAGTTTGAAGTGTATAACATCTACTGAATAACTACAATGCAACTGCCAAGCGGTTCCTGTGGACAAGATTTATTGACAATGCTCCCTATAACTATAAAGCACTGTAACCATATATCTAATAAGAAGAACAGGAAATTTAAAGGAAATTAGCATCATGCTTTGTCTCACTCTTTCGTAGGCATTGGTGTGTTTCTTTATGGTTTCCTCTTAAGAAAAGCTAATGATAATATCATGCATGAATATATATGGTCATTTCTGTTTACACATATGAAATCCCAACACAGAACAGAACTTTGATATAAGTGCAAATGAAGAAATAAAAATACATGACAGAGTTGCAATGAAAATGAGTTGAGCAAATATACTACTTTGTCTTGAGTATATAGCACAGATCCATAGAACATACCTATCTTTTTCCAGTTTTTCCCTTGGTATGTCTGAACCGCGCGGGACAATATAGCATCCTACATTTTAATAGCAAACACACACAATATTAAACATTCAGTAAATAAACCAGGGCAAAAAAGAAAAAAGTAAACACAGCAATGAGGCTTGTACATCATACCTCTTCAGGTGTCCAATTTCCTTTGGTAGAACGCCGTGTTGGACCAGTGGTCCTCCTAAAGATAACAGGGCAGATAGCCACAAGTAAATTTAGTACAACAGACTGTTCATGCTCATATGAAAAAGTTTCCGAGTCTTTTTACCCATTCAGTGACCGTTGCCTCTGTGGCTCATGGCTGGTTTCACCTTCACGAGAAGCTGACGGAAGTCCAGGATCCTCTCCACCCTTCTTTGCGACTTTTGCTTGGTCACTTGCCATGATTACTGAAAGAGCATTGCATTTAAAATGAAACAATTTTTCATCATATTGTGGATTATCACTAACATGGCAGCAGCAATCAAATAATCTCCTCTAGAGAAGAAAGAATGAATCCAAAAGAAAAAACCACCTCTAGCACCATGACCTTATCCGTCATCTCAACGACAAGCGCACTGACAAACCCTCTGCCCACCCCAATAGCTTTGCAACCGCTATCTCGGTGCAACCGTGGTCAAAGATGATGAATTGATGATGACCACAAGCTGATGAATCCTCTTGGGGAGAGGATCTTGATGATGGCCAAGGATGCACGCCATGAAAATCCAAAGGCACATCGGCTCAAGAAACAAGATCCTTTTCTCCCATTTCAATAACATGCTGCCCGCCCATCCCCTCCCTTGAAGCATACTGCCTTCACCCTTCACGCCGGTCACTCGCTGATACATCGTAGAGGACTGATAACTCCAAGCCAGCAGTGAGCCACTAAGCCGAAAACGAGTGCTTGATTCGGATTCCGCCCAAATCTCAACCAAACGCGACAACCTGCGAGTTCGCTGAGCTCTAAAAGCCGCGAGAACCCAATCCACCTCAACCACCCACATCTCACACGCCAAACATTAAAAAAAAAGCTCACTTGACAAGTTCCCATCACCGGATTCCCCAAGAATGTCCAACAAAACAAGCTGAGATCCCACGACTCCACAATCATCAAAGGACGAATTCGCGATTGCCCCCGAGCAGAGAAATCCCTAGTTTCCTCACAAATCATCCACCGATTGACCCTACGAGTAAAACCGAAAACGCTGGGAGATCTCATCACCCCGTACCTCCGTGACCGACGCGAGCAGCGACGAGCACCTCCGGCGACCGAGCCGCGCCGCATCCAAGAGGAGGTCCCACGCCGTCGCGCGCGCGTCCTCGGCCGCTCCAACCCCGCCCGCGAGAACCCAACGGAGTCGGGGGGAGGCGCTGCCCGCTCGACCGTCGCCTTCGTCGTCTCGCGTCGCGTCCGCCTCGGAGGTTTCAAATTTGGGGAGGAGAAGGGAAGAGGATGCTTCGAATCCACCCTACTGCCTGCCTGCCGCTTCACGTCTCTAGAGAGTGTGAGATGACGGGGAAGGGGGTGGGAGATGGACGGTGTGGGGATGGTTACCGGCGGGAGCGGTCGCATCTGGGCCGTCCGTGGCGCTGACTCGCCTGCCGCGTCGGCAACATTTGAATGCCAACGGGTGGGATACCGGCTGGGACGGGTGGGTGGGCGCGTGGCGAGCGTGAATGCCAACGGGCGTTACCGGTTCTCCTGGTGGTTTTGGAATTTGGAAAATTGGGCCAAGATGGTAATTGTGCCACGGTAAAATGAATTAAACGAGAATTTATAGCATTTCATTGGGGGATGGTGGTTTAATCTTGTTATTAAAATTGCTGTTGATTAATTCATGTTTAGCAAAGGATCACTGTTGGTGGCTTTCTATCTTTTTTTTTTCCTTTGCAAGTAAGAGGGATGTGCGGTACTTTAGAATAAGCAAAATGCATTTTTAAAAAAACTATGCTTGTTTTTATCGATGAAGGAAATGTATTGGGTTGTAGATTGGCACAAAAATGTAGATGTAGGATTGGGTACAAGTCCCTTTGCTTTTCTCATGGATAATGAGTTCGATAGTCATAGAGATTACAACAATTTGCACAATATAATTTGCATTGTCGTACTGACCAAATTGCACTGCACCATGTATTGCATCAGCTCAGCGTCGCTCCGTCATGCCGGAAAGGTCCGCGCAACGTCATGTTGTCTTCATGAAAGACGACCACGCTCCTCCTTTTTCCATAGAATAAATTCTCCGTATGCCATTGAAAATTTAACAATGTATAGAACTTAGTTATGCCTAATTACTTTGACAATGTATATGGAAACAGAAAGAAGTACCGTGTACAGTACATTCGTCGCCTTCACCTACTAGCATTTGCGTTGGTGTAGTAGGAATTTTTGGCTTGCTATGCGTAAGGGTAATGGAGGACAGGCATCTTCCAAGGGGTGATGTATAGAACTTAGTTCCAATCAGGATCCCCAATTTTTGGCTTACTATAAGCGAAATTCATGAAATTCCGACTGAAATTCGGGTTGAAAAGTTGGTTCTTTCAGTGAGCAGTTGGATATTTCGATGGTGACGGCAAAACGCCGAAATTTCGGATGAAATTTTTATGCCTTGGTTCGAATCGGTTTTTGGAGTGGTGAGAATTGGTTGGGACGAGCTCGAGGCCAAGTAATTGCTTTTGAGATGTTGGTGACGATCGTCCTGGTGACCATATTATATGCACGATGGAGCACGATCTTAGTAGGGACACAAATGGAGCAAATAGGAGGACCATTATTTATGCATGGCAGCATGGGAGGCTCGTGATCTGATCGGGATTCAATTCATGGGTTCAATTCATGGCTACAGGCCTGGATGAAGGATCGGAGATCGGCCGTACCTGAATCGCGCGCAATACGTACGACGTTGAGACAGAGAGAGATGTCTGCCGGCGGCGACCTGCATCGTCGGCGGCGGCCATCCCTAGGGCGTGTTTGGTTGGTGGAGGTAAACTTCCGGTCCAAATTAACAAGTTTGACCACTAATTAGAGGTATTAAATAAAGTTATTTTACAAAATTACCTCCGCAACCTCTGGGCTAAATCGTGAGACGAGTCTAATGAGGTCTTTGACCGCATGATTAGAAGATAATTACTGTAGCATCACTGTAGCAAATCATGGATTAATTGGACACATTAGATTCGTCACGCAAAGTTCCACTCATCTGTGAAAAGATTTTGTAAATAAACTTCATTTAGTGCTCATACACACAAGATTCCTTGGGACTAAAATTTAGTTTGTAACAAACAAACACGGCCCTAGCTGGCTGCCGGCAAAGTCAGCGCGTGCAGCAGAGTGTGAGTGACTGCTTGTGTGGGCTGACCTGCCAGTGATATGTAACATGGGCCGGAGTGGGCTACTGGGCTCTTCGTTCTTGCGCATTTTTCTTTAGCAGACTTTTCTTTTTTTGGAAAAAGTCAATATTAAACTAGAAAACCGGATTTTTGTGCTCCTCAAACTATTGAAACCGGTCGATGTACCTCCCTTTTCAAAACGGTTTTGCTGACATGCCACGTCAGCCCATAAGAAAGGTAAATTGAACTTTCATGATAGTTCAGATAGGTCCATTAGACTTTATAAAAGAATATAGATTTTTTTTCAAAAAATCCAAATATTTTTTCTAGAATAAATGTATTTTTAAAATAGTAAAATGATATTTAATGTTATAAAAATCATAGAAGTTTGTTTAAGTTAAAAATATCACACTGCGTTCGGATATATTCAACTTCAGAATTAGGAATCGGCATTGGAAGCTCTGAATACCGACTGTTTGGATGTTCTGGAATTGGGAATTGGAATTCATCTCCAATACCAACCGGCATTCTTCAGGTGCTCACCCTGTTATTGTCAATACGGAGCTCCACCCCTCCGTATTGAGTGGAATCGCGGCATCGTGCTCACCCGTCCATCGCGCCTCTCTCGCATCCCTTCGTCGTCGAGCACCGTTGTTCTCCCGCTTCCCTCAGCGGCGTGCTGCGTCGCTCTCCACTGGCGAGCCGCCCCCACCCCTACATTCCTCATCAGAGAGCCATGCCCTCCCTGCATCCCTCGTCCGAGAGTCGCACCCTCCCCTACATTCCTCGTCGGAGAGCCGCACCCTCTCTGCATCCCTCGTCGGAAGGCCGCACCGTCCCTCCACCGACGAGCAGCGCCGCTCCTCCCTACCCCCGCGACAGAGGCCCGCGCCCCGCCGCCGCTTTGCCTCCTCACCTGAGGGCCGCCCCTCTCTACCACCCTCGTCGGAGGGGCCGCTGCGCTGCCGGCCCCTTTGCCTTCCTCACCGGCGAGAAATAAGAGGGCGTGGGCCTGGGACAAGTCGAAGACGGAGAGGATGTTGCGTGGTCGGAGACTTCGACTAGGCCGCCGGAGCCCGTGTCATACCTGATTTCCGAAGAGAAACCAAATGCATCTCATATGTGCGCCGGGATCACGTTTACACACATATGATAGACATCATAAGTGAATTAACCATAAACTGTATTCAAAATGTACAAAAGGTTTAACTTTATTACAATATATTTATTACACTCATACGATAGACTTGAAGGTCTTTTAACTCGATCATATGATAATTAGACGAAGCAACTCTGTATTCAGCTTCCACAAGCACTTGATTGGGGAATCACAAGCTTCAGAACTCATCGTAGTCACTGTAGTACCTCCCCATTGTTCTCCTCTGAACAGCGGTAAGCAAGGGTGAGTACACTTGTGATTGGTACTCAACTAGTGGGGGAAGATGGACAGCTATCAAGGATAGGCTAAGGTTTTGCATCGGTTAATATTTTGATGTTGGTCAAATTTTATTAGCAAGCACCTATTTACTAGATGTAAGCTCATACCAACCCACTTAAGCATTTAGAAAAAAACATCTCATCTCAAAACCATAAGAAAACCACGATTTAATTCCATCGTTTTGATTATCATGTGAGGGTTCAAGCCGCTCTTAATCGTGAGCACGACTGATCGATCAGTTTTCACTCTGGAGAGGTTGTACACTTTACTCACAACTCGTGTTCCCCATGTTGCCCGGGTTTGCAAGGCCCTTAAACACTTCCGAGAAGCCTTTACAAAGGTATGCAGAAGACCAACAACCCGCAAGAGTTACAGTAGCAGAACAGACTATAACCCTTCCTAATGGTCAACATCTTAGCAAAGGCTGCTACCTCAAGAGGACCGGGCTATACCTCTTCAACTCCGACCCCCTCTACTCCTTTCGGATAAGGCTATTAGACAAACCACACACCTAATTAATTGGCTAAGGTCAGAGCCATGTGACAATGTGGTTGCACTGTTTGCTTGAGTGGTTCTCCATATTCTGATTAAAACCACGATCTTGTTTACCAAAACTCATCAAAATTAAGCATAAGTTTTGTTGACATAAAGATTCATTTAAACCATCTCAAGATATAGTAACTAAGCATTATCTACCCAAAATACTTATTCAAAACAGGTTGTTCAAGGGGAAAGGGATAAAATCTAGTCATGTTCTTAAAAAGATTTTCCCGACAACTTTATGCAATACGACATAAAAGTAAAGTGAATTTAACATGCATATTATTAGGACAAAATAGAACATGCAGGGGGAAGATCACTTGCCTTGCTTGCCTAAAAACGGAGCTTCCTCTTTCTCAAACAATTTCTCTTGATCAACTTCGATTGGTAGCTCAACCGAAACAGACACGATATCTACGAGCACACAAGAAAGCATACAATAAATAAAAAATAGTACAACAAACATTACTAAAAGACTAAAACAAATTGCTGAAACTAACAAGTACGGAAAGACGATCACAAGGACACCAAAAACGCTTAAAACGGATAAAAAGCATGGGGAGGGCGGCGGGTTGGGGGAGCGGAGTGCGGACGTGAGGGTTGGGCGAGCGGTGCGGCGGACGCGAAGGAAAATAAACTCCATTGAATCAAAAATTCGGGTCCGGGATTCTTATTAGTAGCGGGCCATATTTGACTGTTACTTATGAGTTTAATTGGTAACGGGCCAAAAACAATGTACGTTACATATGTGATCTTATTGGATTTTTAGAGTTGAAAGATCCGATAAGGTGTTATAGGTACGTTTGTTTGGCGCCCGTTACTGATCTAAAACTTGTAACGGACATTATATGCTCGTTGACCTATTTGAAGTTTTTACGTAGTGTATATCAGTACATATACGATACAAGTTTAAAGGCGTATAATGATACAATACAACAAGTGCTACACAATTTTTCTATACTGGAGAATTGCGTCATCGTAGATGCTACTTCATGTGCTGGTTCAGTTCATGGAATTGTTATGCATCCTGCCAAGCTGCGGCTGGCATGCGCCAGGCACCACTGTCTCAGTGCCGCGGTGCAATCTTTGGGCGAGTGACTTGCTGAAACCGTGCGTTAGTTGCAGAATGTATCAACTGATACTCAAATCTGAAAAAAAAAATGTATCAAGTGATACTCAAATTTGAGAAAAAGTATCAAGAGATGCACTCAAATAAATCTGAGATGAATGTATCAAGTGATACTCAAATCTGGGAAGAATGTATCAGCAAATGATACTTAAATATGAGAAGAATATATCAAGAGATACTCAAATAAATCTGAGAAGAATGTATCAAGTGATACCCAACAAAAAGTGTGTTAGATCTTGTGTGAGATGGATTAAAAAAGAACCCCAATTTAGCCGCCATGTTTGATGGTAAATTGCATGCATATTGGAACAAAGAGGATCGCGAGTTGAAAAAAGAGAATTGGTGCTATAAAGAATCATACAGTAGTACCCGTTAGCGCTGAGAGATAGAATTGCTAGTGCATGATGCCAATACTAAAGAAATTCTCGGAAAAAAAGAAGCTAATACTAAAGAATGAGATAGAAGCTAATACGCGTAGATTTGATTTTCCATATATATATATATATATGATAATTGATTTTCTCTCTCGCGCGATCGGCTCTCGTCGGTCATTCAGAGCTCGACGACGATCTTGCTGAAGACCCTGTGATTCTCCGACCTCCAGAGTATCTGTCCTTGTGCATAGTGAAGGTCATTCCCTTGGTATTCTGCTGATACATTGAAGGTCAGCTTCTGTCCTGGCTGCGAGAAGTGCAGCACGGCCGGCGAAATGTGCAACGTCACCGTCTTGTCTTGGAAGAAAGAAGTGGCATAGTACACCTCCTCATCCTCCTGATCTTTCGCCACGTTGGTGAGCGTCCGCTGCACCGTCATGCCCTGCGGAACCATTATGGTCGGGTAGTTGAGATCGTACTCAGGCACTCTGGGCAGGCCAGCGCAGTTGACTTGGTAGTCGTTGAAGCCCAAATCTAGGAGGACGTCGTCTAGCAGGTCGACGCCGGCGCCGGCGCCGCCGTCCTTGTTGAAATGGTAGCAGAGAAACCCGGCGTAGTCCCTGGCATCCATGTCGTAGACGAGCCCTATGTCGAGGAGGGAGGCCGCGGTGGCGGTCACGAGCCCCGCGCCGACCGCCAAGTAGCCGGCCCGCGCGTGCTGCTCGTCCTTGATGTCTTCGAAGTCGTTGGCAATGTTTTCGGCCGTGGCTGTAATGGCGGACCTGATGGCCGCCGGGGACAACTCCGGGTAGACGCTCTTGAGAAGAGCGGCAAAGCCGCTGACGTGCGGCGCCGCCATGGACGTCCCTGAATCGACGGCGAAAGCCGGAGTTGTGTCCTTGCCGGTGGCGGCGAGGATGTTGAGCCCCGGAACCAAGACGTCGGGCTTCATGACGTAGGGGTTGTTCCGGCTGGGCCCTCGGCCGGAGAAGGCGGCGACGATGGGCGCTGGCATGGCTCCGAGCTCCGTGGCCCGGAACAACACCTGCGCCGCCGAGTCCAGGTACGTCTGAGAGTAGCCCTTGAGCTTCCGGCCGACGACCGCGGGCAGCTGCACCACGGGGGCCCCGAAGTCGTTGAGCACCAACGCGAAGCCTGCCGTCCCCCGGCCGACCAGCACCACATGTGCCGCGCCATAGTCGTAGAGGTTCTTGAGTGTCCGGAGCTGGACTTGGGCGGCAGCGATGTCGGTGGCCTTGTCGCATATAACGATCTGGCCCTTCACGGGGCTTTCAGCCGTCAGGTCGTTGCACGTGTTCCCCTCGCCGGGGTAGTACAAGGGGAGGTGACCGTCGGAGTTGTTCCCCGGCACCAGCGCTTCTCCGTGGAGGATGTCGCCGTTCTCGAGCACCAGGTCGGCGGGGAGCCTCCGGTCCACCGACCCGGCCCCCACCGTGAGGATCCACGGCGCGTCGTTCCCCACGGTCCCCGGTAGGGGGCCCTGGTTGCCGGCAGCAGCCACCACGATGACGCCCTTGGCCACCGCGCGGAACGCAGCGATGGCCACAGCGTCCTTGTCGAGCGATCGCCGGTCGTTGGGGCCATAGCCCAAGGAGAAGGAGAGGACGTCGACCCCGTCTTGCACCGCCACGTCGATCGCGTTGATGATGGCCGAATCGGAGCATCCACTGCGACTGCTGCACACTTTATACATGGCGACGTGGGCGCGAGGAGCAATCCCGGAGGCCGTCCCGGCGGCGCCGAGGGACGACGACGAGGCATTGGCAACAAAGTTGCCTGCCGCCGTCGACGACACGTGCGTGCCGTGGCCTTCATCATCATCCCAAGCAGCGAAACCACCGTCTACGAACGACTTGACGCCAATCAGTTTGTTGTTGCACCGGACGCCCCAGAACGGGCACCCGCCTTTCCACCGGGCCGGTGGCGGCGACATGCCGTCGTCGTCGAAGGAGGGTGGTCCCAGTTGATTCCGGAGTCGAGCATCCGGATCACGACCCCCTTGCCGTAGCTGGATTTCGGCCACAACCCGTCGTCCTTCTGCAGGGCGAGGAAGGCCGGCGTCCGCGTCGTCGCCGGGTACCGCGTGCCGTCGGGAAACCAGCGGCCGAATCCGGGCAAGCTGGACATGGCGTCCAGCTCCTCCGGGGTCAGCAGCGCCGCGAAACCATGGAACACGGTTTTGTACGAGCGTACGAGACGCGGATCGCCGCTGGACGTGAACTCGGCGGGGAGGAAGGATCGGTGCCACTCCAGCCGCGCGCCGTCGTCCATGAGATGGACGTCGGCTCGAGGCTTGAGGAGCACGATGTACGTCTTGTACTCCGGGCTGCTGGGGAGTGCCGCGGCGTGCGGTGGTGTGGAGATGAGCAGGATCGTACAGAGCACAGCAAGTGCAACTGATGCAGGCGCCATGGCCATTGGTCAGGCCTGGTGAGGTGAGCGGGACGGGAAGGGGAACGATCGAGGACGAGGAGGACGAAGGGGGGACGGACGAAGGTTTTTTGGTTTATTAATATCCCACATTTTCGACCCGTCCTGAATCTCGCGTATTACCCTTCCTTTTTCTTTTCCAATCGCACCATTCGTTTCCTATTTCCATTTTTGTTTCATCGTCGGGTTAGCCCAAAGATTTGTTTTGGCTGACTACCTTCCTTTTATTTGAGAGGCCTCTAGTTACTCTTTCTTTTTTCCTTCCTCCTCCTGCTGATTACATTCCTTATGGGTCTCTACTCTCTAGCCGTAAACCTTCCTTTTGTTTTTCCTCCCCAGATCCCCTCCCTTGGTTTTTTTAGATTTTTTACACAATACAACACAGACGCTCACAACACGCACGCACACTCACGGACTTTGAAAGTTTGAACATTGGAGGATAGGTGTTCAAAACCATGGATAGGGAAGAAGGCTAGATGTTGATTTTTGCATACAATTCATACAAGATTAAGTCAATTTTCTAACTTCAGTGTCCAATTCTCTCGAAACAGATGATGAGTGGACGACACCACTTGTGCTCGGAAAAAATGGGCCGAGAGGCAACAGGGTAATGTACTGGGCTCGGATTTTTGTTGGGCCGAAGAGGCAAAAGTTCTTTTTGGTTCATCCTTGTGTCGATTTTTTTTATATTTTTTCGTGATTTCTCAAAAATAAATATCCGATTTCGAAATTACCAAAACTAGTCTAGAGCCGCTGTTTGAAATGACTGTTGGAACCAACCGCCGCTCTCAAAGACGGTTGGCCCCAGCCGCCATTTCAAAGGGCGGCTGGTGCACAGACCTGCCGGCTGGAGACTTGGGCCGGCGGTAGGCAGGCCGTGCCCAACTGCCATTTGAAAAGGCGGCAAAAGGCCAACTGCCTTTCCAAACAACGTTTGACTCTTTTTCTCTTTTCTTTTGTTTTTTGGATTTTTCTTGTTTTGGCACAACTGGTTTTTGGATTTGAGAAAAAACGAGAATACGAAAAATTATTGATTTATAGAAAAAATAAAATTTATAGTTTACACACCAACAAACTAGTGTGCAACAAACAAAACTAAATACGGCCGTGCTTCGTAGGTCGTGGCGGGCCCTTTGGCCCCCTCGCCCTCCTGGCTGCAAGCTGTGCTGCCCTCGTGTGGTGGGTGGAGCACGTGAGGGGGTCGCGTGGGACGACGCGGTGTTGTGCGGCGTCTGGATCGTGAGGTGGTGTCACTAAGCCTGCTGCCGACGTCGATCCAGAAGCCCCCTCCTCCTCTCCGTTCGATCGCGCCGCCGCCGTCGCCAACTCCGCCAACCCCACCGTCCCCACCGCCGCCAACCCTACCGATGCCGCCGCTCCTGCCTTGAACAAGGCTGCCATCTGGTCCGCCTGCGTCATCTGGGTCCCGACCGGCGGGGGCCCTCCCAACTGGGTAGGTCCGAGCACCTCCGGGTCCTCTGGGATGTCGTCGTCCAGGAAGAATTCGTCCATGGAGCATGATAGGTTGGGATCTATAACCCCCTGAGATGGTGTCCCGCCGGATACGTAAGCTGCAATAAATAGAATTTAGCGAACATGTTCGTTTGAACAGAGTATGTGTTTGGAGAGGGTTTAGGAGACACCACCAAAGCAGAGCTGCTGAACAGGCGGTCGAGCCGCGGCGTGCTGAACAGATTGTCGTGTCGGCGGAGTGTGCGTCAGTCACTAGCCTGCCCAAGACGGTGCAGAGAGATCTGTGCAGTATGTATCCTTTTCTAGCTGGCTGCCGGCGAAGTGAGCGCGTGCAGCAGAGTGTGACTGCTTACGTGGGCTGTAACATGGGCCGGAGTGGGCTACTGGGCTCTTTTCGTTCTTGCGCATTTTTCTGTATGTAGCAGGCATTTTTTCCCCCGTGGTCTAAAATTTGTGGCAGAGATAAACACTGCAGATGGATTGCCCGAGACCGAAAACGTTGTAGTGTCGGCGTTGGTGAAGGAGCAGACGAAGATGGCGACGACTTGAAGCGGCGGGAGCGACGTGTGAGGGATTTCTCTTCCTTTTGCAATGGTTTGTCGCGTACTGTATCAAATGCGTAGATATCGAATGAATCATCATCATCATCGATGGGTACGGTGGGCCTCTCATATATGTCACGGAATGGCACTCCCTCTGTCCCAAAATATAAGCATTCGTTAACTTTTTCAGTTCACATTTGACCGTTCGTCTTATTCAAAAAAATTATGAAAATATGATTTATTTTGTTATAATATGTTTTATCATCATATATATTCTAAGTATATCATAATTATTTTTATATTTTGACAAATTTTTTGAATAAGACGAATGGTCAAACGTAGGGATGAAAACGGTAACCATTTTGATTGTTACCGTTTTTTACCGTATTATATCCCTTATTATTTTTAAATATTTTTTCATCACACTATTCCGTTTTGATTTATTCATTTGATAAGACAAATAAATTTGTCAAATTTGTGATACATTTGTCTAATTTGCAAAATTTGTGATACCGTTTACCGACAGTTTCCGATAGTTTTCATCCCTCAAACATGATGCGCACAAATCGAAAAACGGAGAGAGTATGTGCGAGTCATCCATCCATCCATTAACAATCTCCCACAACACGATACAAAATAGGATACCCATTAGACAGTTTAGCTCACGCACAGTAAAAAAAGCTACGCACCCAAAACATGTGTCTCCAACAGCTAGCCCAGAAGCAGGCAGGCGAGCGTGAGCGCGTGACCCGCCGGCCACGGAGGAGCCCGTCCATGGCGGAGCTCGGCATTGGCCCGGCCATGAGGTGCTCCGCCGGCCACGGGAGTCTCGCCGCGTGCGACCTCCGCCGGCCGCGGGAGCCCTGCCGCGCGCGAGCTCTGCCGGCCGGCCGTCAAGGGAGTAGCACTGTGCTGGAGGCATTTTGGGTTTGGGTCACCGTATGAGTCTGCTGTTGGAGTTAGGGCCCGTTGTTTTGAGTGAAAAGAAATAGTGAAGTTACAAATAAATAGTGTTGAAATAGTATTTCTTGTGAGAGAAGATGTGATAGATGTGATATGTAAATAATTCTTTTCGAGAAAAGAACATGACCTTATTCGCAGCCCAGTCGCAGTCGTCGGTAGGTACTGTAGCATGTAATGTCCCGGTGGATCCGAAATTCGTGCGGCAGCACATGCGGTCAGTGTTGACTGGCCATACGTTGCATCAGTCTCCCCCCGTGTTGGACCAGCAGCAGCTAGGCAACGTGCAGCATCAAGGGATCGGTTTTTTTTTAGTAACCATACCTGTATATTAAGCAAGGAAAATAAGGTACAAATACGGGTACAGCTCAAAAGGATATGGAAGGAACCACCGTTCCGGTACAAATATGAACAGGACCACAGAAAAAAGATCCGAACTAGTAAACTCGATGAAGTCCATGTTCGGTCCATCGTCATCCTCTTCGATCCACAACCGAGGCAAACGCCAGCCGGATCTTCCCTGGTTCCGAGGAAACACCATCGCAGACCAGCTGCTTTGTAAGCCGAATGAGCATCCCATCGAAGACAGGATCTTCTTCTCTGTGGCATGTCGGCCGGGAATCATTCCCGTGCTCCTCGGGCCTTGAATCCGCCATCTCCGTCCAAAACTGGAGAAGACGCACAGATCCAACCTCCTCTTACCACCAACCCTGTACCGGACACAGGGTCCCATCCTCGCGGCCGCCGCAGCCATCAACAAAGGCCACGGCCACAGACGACCGCAAGCTCCTGAACAAACCACCCTCACAGGCCCGTCCCCAGCATCGGAGTTCACACCGGCGACGAAGAGAGAAGCCTGGAGAACCTTGTTCCACATAGGTGACGCCAGCTCCCCCAACCAAGCGCCGCCGGGAAAAATTCCATAGCTGGCGACATAGGCCCCAGCCAGGAAAGAGAGGCTCGTGGGGGAGCACAAAAGATCCTTCCCCAATGCAAAGAGAAGGACCAGACCAAACCTCATACGGATCTTACCGAAGACGATGTCACGGACACCACCGCCGCCGGAAGATCGAAGAGGAAACTTTATTCTCCATGGGCCGCCGCCGGCACAGACGCCACCGTCTGCTTCATGTACACCCGATCCGGCGCTGGCACAGAGGAACAAAAGAAGCCGCCATGAAGCCAACCGCGTTGCCGTCGCCGCTGTCGCAGACGAGCAGAACCGACGGCGGTGAACTCCACCGGCAGACCCTAGCCTACTAGAGAATCTAACCTAATACTAGTAGCTAACTACGCCGGACGCCGATCCAGCCGATTCCCCACTTGCTCCGCCACCGGAGAGGTAGCCGGAGGAGGGGAATCGGACGGATCGACGCCGGAAGCGGCGACGCCTGTTTCGCCTGTCTCGCGAGCTGTGGAAGGAGCAAGAAGGATTTTTTTTTATCTCATCATCAATGGATCGGTTGTGCTACTTGTAGATAAACAAAACGTGCGTGGCAAGTGGTGGTGCACATATATATACTCTATCCACGTTTTTGAATATATGACGTAAAGCCCTGTTTAGTTCGTCAAAACTTTTCAAAATTTTCGCATCACAGACCGTGCTACTTCTCACAAAACACGTTTTTCAATGCAAAAATTTTACCAACTAAACACTACCTTAGTTTATTTTTTAGCTAACTTATTCTAAACCTCACATATTTAAAGACGGTGGTAGTATTATGCAATTTAAGGCCCGCGCGAGTGTGTGTACACGATCCATCTGTATGTCGTCTGTTCGGCTGCAAACGCGTTGATGATGGAGTATGTACTACAAGGAGATAATAATTCACCGGCACCACTGACACTCACTAATTTCGAGCTAGCTATACACTGCTTTGCATGCACGCTTGGCTTGTTGTAGGCCTGAATTCCGAGTGATGATGAGTATCCACGTCTTCCTTTGATTGCGTTCCGGTCCCCTACTGGCCTGGTCCCGTCCGCACTGCCTGCCGTACGTATACTCCTTGTAGCCTTGGGATATTCTCGCCACCAGATCGAGTATTTTGTATGTATGACAGCACGGCCCCACACACCGTCATCATCCCCTTCCCTCAGTCGGCGGCCTGGTCAAAGTAACCCACACCACTGCGGCTTTGGCTGACCGACCTTCCTGCCCCTGCCGGCCCCCTCCCGTCTTCCGGTGTTCCTTCTCTCCCAGTCTCCCCTCCTCCTCTCCCGAGGAACCACCCCATCAAAAGGCGGGCATACATATATAGGTTGAGCTTTCGCGGCCGCTACCACTGCTGCTTGCCACTGGCGCCAGCACCACGACCAAGAGCCAAAGGGGGAGTCCTGCTCTCCTGTATGGTACCCTATGCGCGTCGCTGTAGGAAGTAGTTGCAGTTGCAGTAGGCTACTTCTACTGCCTTGCCTCATTCGCCTCCCCCTGCCGCTTTGCTTTGCTCCTCCCCTCCCCACTGCGCAGATCTTGGCCACCACCTTCTTCAGAGCTTCAGGCCAGGCACCAACCTTCCCCCCAGGGACGCAGCACTTCCAAGTGGCAAAATTAAAGGTGCCATTTTCCCCCCTCTTCGGCTCTCTATTTCACTTCAGTTTCTTGCGACGGCTTTGGTCAGTTGGTGATTCCTCTTGTTTAGCCACTGTACCTTGTTTTGGGAATTCTCCACCCCGGCACCCCGGTATGGTATGTCAGCAAAAATGCGCGAGGGGATTCTGTTTATCCAGGAGAAGCCAAGAACAGTGCCGCACTAGTTTCATTGCGATTAATTTTAGGTTGTCGTCTCTCCTAGTGCCCAACTAGTTGTCGGAACTTGCTACCAAATGCAGTAGGAAAGCTTGGTGATGCAATCCCCGTCTAGTCTTTGGGGGGCAATGGAGACCACCTGTGTGTGCTAGGTTTAGGATCCGTCCAATCTGACTGATACCAAGCAGAGGTTTTTGTTTTTCTTTGCCCCCACATCTTAGCGTTCTGCATCTTGGTTCACTCCCGTTCCCTTCTCGCCTTTCCGTGACACAAAACAAAAGGTAGACACCATGTGAAATCCGACCACCGATGGATCATCCATCGGTAGTATCAAGACCAAGAGCAGCCCAGGTGGCTGGCCAGTGAAAGCACAGATGTTCCGTGGAGAAATAAAGAAAAGAAAAGTACACGTTGCTTTCCTGGAGCCAATTCCCTTCCCCCCAACTGCTTCCTCCTATCCCTCTGCGTATTTAAGTATTTCACAAGTCGCTGTTTCGTGCAATACAAAGGGATTTGGAGGATATGATGGTCAATCACGCGTATGTACATACGGAATCCTTATGTCTGCTTCTTGCTCTGAAACCTTTTCTTTTTTTTATAATAAAAAAAATGTGTACCTTATCTTCGTTCGTTCCCTCCTCTGAAAGACTGAAACTAAGAAATAGATACCTTGTTACTTGCAGTTTCCTCTTGACTGTGTGTCCTCATTGAGGCTTCAGAGCTGAGGCAGACACCTTTTCCTCAAGCAAACAAGCTTCTAATAAGTTGGCATCTCCTTTCCCTTGCACAAAGTTGTATTGTCTCAGCATAATGTAAGTTTGTACAACCTTGTTTGACCAATGTATCATTGCTTTAATTTTATTTTCCATTTCCTCAAGAGACAAAATTATGTTTGCTCGCATACAAGTAGAACATTTAGTATGTGTTCATAAATAACTTGGTCATCTCATTTTGTCTGTTCCTCTACCCTCTGTTTAATCCAGACAAAAAAAGTACAATATGCATCAAGACAGTTTCAGATCAGTGGTTTGCAGATCCCTTTCAAAGAACCTTCCCCCCAGAAGCAAAGATGGAAGCCATCCTGAAACAGTCCAATGTGCTGTCCCTTGTGTTGTTACACTGCAACCTTCGGTTTGCCGAAACTGCCGAGGCCGGGAACGCAGCACGTCGCAAAGCTACCGGGAGGAAAGATCCATGTCGTTCCATGGGGACTATCTTGTGGCGCCCTCGCTGTCCAAGCATTTTGCCGAGGACCTCCTAAGGGGCGCCATGGATCTCCGGGAGTCACTTGCGATGCTTGAGAAATTCCAAACTGCATCACAGAGCATGAGATTATACAACATGAAGAGAAGACCAGAAACTGGTGAAAATTCTCCAGAAATAGACACCATAATCCGTGAAGTCCTCCTGAGACCGTCAAATGCCAAGCAGGCGCTACCAAGAACTGTTACCAATGGATTGCACGGGCAGCTAAGCAATTCTACTGGTGAGTTGAAGAATGCCGTCAAAGATAGTTTCTACAGGAAGAACCTACTGTCTGTGTCCTCCAATAATGAGCAGGCCTCTTTGAGCCAGTCAGCACGGTACTTGCCAAATAATAATTTGATTTCCAAGACTTCTCAGCAGAAGAAAGTGGCGCCGAGATCATTTCCATCTTGTGCAGCAGTGCAACCTGACAAGTCTAAAGCCCCAAGTTTGGTAGCCAAGCTCATGGGCCTTGATGGATTGCCCTCACAAAAAGAGAACTCTAAGATGAAAGACGAGAAGATTAAGACAGTCAGTTCACCAAGAGCACGATTTGATATTGAGATGCCCAAATCACCAAGGCTACAGAAGCAAGTATTTGGAGAGGAGTCTGGTTTTGATGCAGAGATGTCGAGGTCAGAAAAGCTAGCACCAGAACGTTACAATGTTCGGACAGATTATACTAGTTCACAGAAGGGCATCAATCCTCCACATAGTACTGCAGCGACTAATGTGGTCAGACCGATGAAATCAAGTCGCAGAGAGAGAAACATTGAGCAGGCTCGACCAAAATCTCCAAAAGAAATAAAGATTGCTTCTCCTACAAGCAGAAAGCAGCAGATCAAGGAGACCACTGGGATCAATAGGAGAACCAGGGAGAAGCAAAATTCTAATTTAACTTCACGAAACAGAGGGAGGGAGGATGCAAAGATTAAAGCAGTATCAGCATCTTGTACTGCTAAAGTGGTAAAAAATCCTGATAGAAAATCAGCATCAAGTAGCAGTCACTCTTGTGAATCAGTGAAGCCCGTCTTACAGAAAACACATAATAATTCCAGACAGAAGAAAGTATCCAGGAGAAATGTCAAGAATTCAACTATTGATGAGTTAGTGGTATGCATCCTTGTTCATAGGCTTACAGCATGGCATTGAATTTTCCATTTCAACATTGCATATTATACCACTTTAACGAATTACCAGCCACAAACTGACAAATTCTTATCAGAACTGAGGTCATTGCTTGCACCCTTAGATTCAGAAACTCAAGTAATTGACCTTACTCTTAAATTTAGAAGCTTTAGCTAGCTCATCTAGACATTAATTGGCCTAGTAAATCAATTCTGTGTGCATATATGTTTGTAGTTTACGCCTCATTCATTTTTTTTTTGCTCCATATGTAGGCGTATGAGATACAAAGGGAAATCTTTCATGCACTAGATCAAATTGATGGCCCATCCACTGAACATAGTGCAACACCTAGCTATGAAAGCTATCTGAATGCCGATTGGGAGACAGAATCTTCTGTAGATGGTAAGGGACTGCGGATTTCCAGTCTTTTAACAATTTTTCATCATTGTTCTTTTCGTTTCATTACTCGCGTTCATATCTTTGAAACTCATATGATTTCGCACTGAACAATCCCTTTGTGTTACAGATATTCAGAAAGACTTTTGCGAATTCAATGAAGCTTTACTATCTACCAGCCATCCTGAAAGAATCAGTTCAACTGACGGAGATGCTACTCACCCATCGTCAACAGACATAATAACATCTATAAAGGAAGCTGAGATAAAAGATGAGATCATTTTGCTTCTCCTAAGTGATAAATCATTCCTTAGCAAAGCAGCCAAACTCATAGGCATCGACGTGTATGAGCATCCAAGCAACCAATATGATGTAATTTCCAAGGTTGAAATGAAGGAGCACAAGATCTATTTGGACACCGCAGCGGAGCAACTGGAACGGAAACATCACCAGCAAAATAGTCTTTGCTACACTGGATTTCAAAGCCAGAAATGCAGAGAAAGAGCACATTTCTCACTGGAGGAATTGCTAAGAGATATCAGTAATGGGATCAGAAAACTGAATGGCTACTCCGACAGAGCCGACGCGGGTGCCACGAAGGATAGCCTAGACATGAAGCTGGAGAGGGATCTCAGGTGCTCAGGCGCATCCATCAATGGTGTGTGGGACATGGGCTGGCAGGATCTGATTTGCACGGAAGAAACAGAATGCTTCATCAAAGATGCTGGGGAGGACATCCTGTCGTTGCTGATTGAGGAAGCTGCTCTGGACATGTGTATTGCACTGACCTGAAAACATCCAGCACCAAGGTGGCTCTTGCAGCCATGAAGATCTGACCTGTAACTTTAGTCTGAACTAGCTGTTTGTTTGTAATGTAGTAATGAGTTAAGAACCGATTAAATAGGATGTAACTCGTTCCCATTTGCTGAAGACTACAGTTGTTAAACCTAGAACAGTATAAGCGACAGTTCAGTTGTCTCAAAAGAGTTATATAGTTGTAATCTGAAAAGGACAGGGTCATTTCAGAATTTCCAGGTGAATTTTAATTACCAGACTGACATTGATGTTTAATGAGAGGTGGAGCATGCTCTTTGACTCGACATCAATTCAGTTTCGAAATGAACGATCATCATTATAAATTATGCTACCTCTGTTTTAAAATGTATGTCGTTTTGGTTTTACATAAATTTTATTATGTATTTAGACATAACTTTATATTTACTATGCATCTGAAAAATCTAAAACAATTCGTATTTTGGAACGGGTGGAGTGGTTGGATGACGATTTTTTTTTGAAAAAAAAAACAAAAACAAACTGCCCGGCCGGCAGCGGCCGGCAGCTCAACACACCAAAACCACAAGAATCTCTCCTCGTGTTAGGCTAGGCTAGTAGTGGTTTGGCGCCGCTGCCGCGTCACCAACAACTCCCCCCACCCACACGGCCGCGGCGGCGATGGAGTCCCTGGGCGTGCTCCTCCTCCACCCCATGAACGCGTACCTGGAGAAGGAGCTGGACCGCCGCTTCCGCCTGCACCGCTTCTGGGAGGCACCCCCGGGCCCGCCCCGCGACGAGTTCCTCCGCGCGCACGCCGGCTCCATCCGCGCCGTCGTCGGCAACGCCGCCTACGGCGCCGACGCAGCGCTCATCGACGCGCTCCCGGCGCTCGAGATCGTCGCCTCCTTCTCCGTCGGCATCGACCGCGTCGACCTCGCCAAGTGCCGCGACCGCGGGATCCGGGTCACCAACACCCCCGACGTCCTCACCGACGACGTCGCCGACCTCGCCGTCGGCCTCGCCATCGCCGTGCTCCGCAGGATCCCGCAGTCCGACCGATACGTCCGCGCCGGCCTCTGGAAGGCCAAGGGCGACTACGCACTCACCACGCGGGTGCGTCGGTTTGCTTCCTCTTCATCATTTCTTAATAATAATAAGCCCAATTTATGTATTTCTTACTTCCTGCACATAGCTCGATGTTGCTTGCTGACCCTTTTGTTGCTGAATATGATATGATTAGTTGGTACTTTGCACTGTTCCATTGTTTGTGTTCCATTTAGCCACCAATTTAGTTTGGTTTAGTTCAAGTGAGGATAGTACACCTTAATGGTGAGGTTTATTTGACAGCACAAGGGGGGGGGGGGGGGGGTAGTCCAGGGAATACGACTGAATGAAAAGAGGAACTGCAAATAGGGGTCATGGATGATCTGGGGTGCGTTTTTTTAAAAGAGAAACAAATTTTGGTTGATTCGCTTGCACTTTTTTATTTACCATGTGAATAGCTTAGATAGACGCGGAAGGTGCTTCCAGCAGATTAAACACTCGCATTTTCAGAACTAGCCTGGCCCTGGGGTATTTGTTTTGGCTGTAGAATCTGGATTCTATTTGACCGAAACTCAGACTTTGTTGGGTAGCTCTTGACCTTCTTAATAGCCAGGAATGTTGCTTCCTGAAATTACTCGCTCGCTGGTGGAAAGCTGAGATAGTGGCCACATGTTTTAAATGTAGTATAACCAGAGGTTTTTCTGGGGATCTAGAGATTGTTGTTCATCCGCACATGAAAATGATGGACACTATGGTTCAATATTGTCCACCTCTTAGGCTCTTAATTACTAGCAGAATCTTTTCTGTAGATTTTTTTTGGCATTGCCCATGAAGCTTAGTGTTCTGCCAAACATAAGCTAAGTTTGTGAGCTTGCTTGTTGCAGTTTAGATCGGTTTTGCTTCCTTACATTAACTCTGCTAATGCTGAGGTAATAATCAGATTGGGACTAATTTGGCCCATCATATGAATGACATTTGTAGACCATTAATATATTTTCACCAATCGGTCATGAGTTGCTTGCCGTGTTAGGATGCTGTTACTCTCTTCAGTAGCTACAGACTTAAGCAAGGTTTGTTAGGACAGAAATCAGAAAGTGAAAATGGTATATGCAGAATGAAGTAAGGTTTGTCAGACGAGAAAAAGGGAATGACTCTGCTTATCTTCCTGCAGTTCAGTGGCAAGAGAGTCGCTATTCTGGGGCTTGGCAGGATAGGCTTAGCTGTAGCGAAAAGAACTGAGGCATTTGGTTGCTCGATCAGCTATCACTCAAGATCTGAGAAGCCATTTCCAAACTACAAATTCTATGCGAATGTTGTTGATCTGGCAGCCAACTGCGATGTGCTTGTCGTGGCATGCTCGCTCAACGCGGAGACCTATCACATTGTTAATCGGGAGGTCATCGACGCGCTAGGACCAGAAGGCGTGCTCATAAACATTGGCCGCGGAGCACATGTGGATGAACCTGAGCTCGTGTCTGCACTTGTTGAGAGACGTCTGGGAGGAGCAGGCCTTGATGTGTATGAGAACGAGCCCTTTGCTCCAGAGGAGCTTTTCAATTTAGATAATGTTGTGTTGGTTCCTCATGTGGGCAGTGACACAGAAGAAACATGCAGGGCGATGGCTGATCTAGTGCTAGGAAATTTAGAGGCGCATGCGTCAGATAAGCCGTTGCTCACTCCAGTAGTCTGATTGTTGTTTGCTGGTGGTTTGAGATTAGAACAGGAATAACAGACTATGTGCTTTGTAATCCAACTTTGCATTTTGCTATTTTTAGTTTGCCAATCAACCATCTCTAGGGACATGCTGTTGTCACCCTTTTTTGTTTTTGTTTGCGAGACATGGTTTTGTGGCTGTTGCTCAACCAGCCATGTTTAAATAAGATGGAGATATCCACATTTTGTTTTGTTGGTCAGAGCATGCACCCTTCACTGTTTTCCTGTCATGCTAGATCTGCTGATGACGTCAATGGAACAGATAATTTTATTTCTGACAGAATTCTGTTGCTGTTTTGCAGTTCAGCGGTAAAAGAGTTGGCATCATCGGTCTGGGCAGGATCGGGCTGGCCATCGCGAAGCGAGTGGAGGCCTTCGACTGCCCGGTGAACTACTACCAGCGGACGAAGCAGGACTACCCCAACTACACCTACTACCCGTCGGTGGTGGAGCTCGCCGGCAGCAGCGACATCCTGGTGGTTGCGTGCCCGCTGAACGCGCAGACGCAGCACATCGTGAACCGGGAGGTGATGGACGCGCTGGGCCCGAAAGGCGTGCTGATCAACATCGGGCGCGGCCCCCACGTGGACGAGCCGGAGCTGGTGGTGGCGCTGGCGGAGGGCCGGCTGGGCGGCGCCGGGCTGGACGTGTTCGAGGACGAGCCCAACGTGCCCGAGGCGCTGTTCGCCATGGACAACGTGGTGGTGGTGCCGCACGTCGGGAGCGGCACGCACGAGACGCGCACGGGCATGGCGGACCTGGTGCTCGGCAACCTGGAGGCGCACGTCCTCGGCAAGCCGCTGCTGACTCCCGTGGTCTGACTTGTGAGTTGTGAGTGTGCCGGCCGGTGTGGCTGGCTATTTGTTTCTGCTTCAGACAGACAGACACATGGACACTTGCTGGTGTGTGTTGTAGTCAGGACCAGGAGATGGTTTTCTGTTTCAGGACTTGGACTCGTTGTGAATAACAGCATGAGCCTTGAGGGGCGCTGGATGTGATTCTTGCTTCTTCGAGGGCGTTGCAGAGCAAAGTTTGATGAATTCTCAGCGGAACTGGCTAGTTTGAATTTGAAGCCATCGTTAGATCCCGTTCGGCATATTTTGTTTAAAGAAATTGCAGAAGCACTGCTATATCATGTAAGAAGAAGAAGAATACGGGTTCTTACAGAGTTGTGATTTCGAGTTGTGATTTCAAAATAAGATGAAAAACACTAGACTCAATGGGGGCAATATATTTGTATGACTGATTTGTACGCCGATCGCTAGCTACTGGAGTACCCACGTGGCAGCCAGTGTTAAACACGCTGACCGACGCAGGCGGGAGATGAAGCCGGCCGGCCGGGCGTGGTCAAGCGGCGAGGGCCCGGGAAAGCCGGGTCCGTCCCGTTCCATGCAGCTGCCAGCAACCTGCCTGTGCCTGCCTGACTGACCTCACTCCCTCTGTTTTCCCATCTCCTCTTCCGTGTGTCACTCGCTGCCGCCCCCTGCTTCTTCGAGTTCTTCTGCGTCCTCCCCCTCCTTCTCCTCTTCCTCTTCTTCCGGGGATCGACCAAGATGATCAAGAGGCCGTGAGCGAGGGCTTGTCAGGTAAGCGCGTCGCGACCCTCCATCCATCGAAACGCATGCATCTTCTTCCTTCCTGTGATGACTGATGAGATCGCCGGCCGGGTTTTGATGAGAGTTTCCCGGTTTTTGTATTTCTATGTGCTCGCTCTTGTACTTTTTTCCCCAAAAAACAAACCCAGGCACACTCATGCACAGCAGCACTGCCTTCATTCGTTGCAACAAACCCAAATGCAGCTGCTCGCATATGTAGCGTGGCATGGCGTTTTGTCTGAGATCACAGAAAGATGTGGCCAAGGCGTGTGGGTTTTGCGCTTGCCTTATTTTCTCTAGCACATTTTCTTGGATGAACTTGCCATGTCTACTGCTTGTAGGCGAACATTTGGACAAAAGAGGCTGAAAAGCATTGATAACTTCCCCCAAATAACATGCATCTTGTGCCACTGTTGCTGCAAAAGTAGTTGTCTTCCTTTCCTCACCAAACTTGTAATCAATCTTCAGAGCTCAGATTCTCTTGCTCTGTCATAACCCTGCAAAAAATTTCATTTCAGTTTCAGGCTTTCAGCAAAGAAGGCCTTTCGGGCAGGAACGATGAAGCACGCGACGTCGGAGTCGGACGTGACGAGCACGGCGACGACGTCCTCGCCGCCGCGTACCCCCAAGACCCCGAAGCGGCCGGCGTACTACGTGCAGAGCCCGTCCCACGACGACGGCGACAAGTCGTCGACGACGCACACGACGCCCGTGTACAACAACAGCCCGCTCGAGTCCCCCTCCCACCCCTCCTCCTCCGTCGGCCACCACTCCAGGATCTCCTCCGCCACCCGCTTCTCCGGCACGCTACTACGCTCCTCGTCGCCCGCCAGCAGCTGCAGGGGCGGCGCCGGCGGACGCCGCAAGCGCCTCGCCGCCAAGGGCTGGCGCGAGGTCGCCGCCGCCATCGACGAGGAAGGCGCCTACGACGAGATCGACGAGGAGCCGGCGGAGCTCCTCCCGCGGTGCTGCGTCGCTGCCTTCTGGGTCTCGGTTCTCGTCCTCGCGTTCACCGTCATCTGCCTCATCGTCTGGGGCGCCGCTCGACACTACAAGCCTAGCATCGTTGTCAAGGTACATTGTTTCTTCATGCGAATCGAGCACAGATTCACAGCAGTTTCTATATATGATCTCTGAACTTCTGAAGCTGAGGCGTATGTTCTGTATCTGCAGAGTTTGACAGTGCACAATTTCTACGCCGGCCAAGGCACAGACCGCACCGGAGTGCCGACGAAGCTGGTCACGCTCAACTGCTCACTGAAGATAAACGTCCACAACCCTTCCACAATGTTCGGCATCCATGTCTCCTCAAGCTCGATTCGGCTCATGTACTCCGAGATCGCCATCGCCAACGGTCAGGTAAACATCTCCTTCTTTCACTTACAAACATCAGAATTCCCTTTCTGCACGCAGCTTCTCCACCACATTCTCATCTAGTATTATATTACTGTGCAGTTGGAGAAATTTTACCAGCCGCGGACGAGCCATCGCGTGGCCTCCGCGATCCTGCACGGCGAGAAGACCCCTCTGTACGGTGCCGGCGCGACGCTTGCTCCGACCAACGGCGGAGGTAGCAGGGTGCCACTGACGCTGCAGCTGGCCGTCAGAACCAGAGGGTGTGTGATGGGCAAGCTGGTGAGGGTGACGCACGCGAGGCGTGTGAGATGCCCTGTCGCCATCGATCCCGGCAGCTCCAAGCCTGTTAGGATCCGTCAGAGCGCTTGCAGTCACACCTGAGAAGAGATAGCAGCTCGAGGTGGTCGGTCAGCTTTCAGAGGGAATTCGATCGGCTTCTTCTTGCTGTTCTTCTTCGTCCTTGCTGGCTTAATAATATGGTTGTGATCATGTAGAATTGTAGATAGTTACTAGTCTGTTCATGACCTGATCATGGGGATCAACCTAAGAAATTCAATGTGCAGTTTTCTGGTGTTCCGTAACACTGTTTTTATGGTATCTTCTTGTGCTGATATGATGCTCTGTCATTTGTAGCACCTACTTGTTTCAGGTGTGCCACAGGCGGCCGAGGTGGTGGTAGAGATGGCAATGGGTGCCCGAAACCCGATGGGTTTTTCTCCACTAGGGCACGGGCGTGGGTCGACTTTTATACCCGTGGGTCTACTAATTGGTAAAAAATGAGACCCAACGGGTTTGTGGGCATGGGTTTGGAAATATAAAACCCGAACCCGTGAACTCATGGGTTTATTAGACCCGACTATATATCACCAAATAATCCAATATTCTTAACCTATACCTCAATTTTAATGGCCAAACTCCAACTCTTATATGCATACACTATTTCTTATCATGAGTTTAATTATTAAATGATCTATACTATACTTTATGTCACTCATAGGAAGTGCTTTTGTTAACATGTGGTGTTATGATTGGATAGTTAATACTATACTTTCGTTAATTTACATCAATGTTGAATGCATATGTTTTAAATTGTGAAGATATACATGTATATTATTTTTTTCTTGTAGAATTGTGAACATATATATACATACACATATATGCCTTTTTTGTTTGATTTGGTACCCACGGGCTACCCGTGGGTACCCGTTTACCCGATGAGCATGGGTTTGGGCACAAAATTAAACCCGCCACGGGTCATGGGTTTTTTAATGGGCAGGTTCAGTATTCGCGGGCATAGGTTTGGGATGGCAAAACCCAACGGGTTTGTGCCCGTTGCCATCTCTAGGTGGTGGGAGCCCGATTGATCACGTAATCGGCAAAGTCCGTCAGCAGGCCGTAACGTGAAGAAGGCCGCCCACACGAGCGGAATCGTTCTTGGGCCCAGTGTGCTATTGGGCCGACGCTCCGCAACTTGGTCAGCCCGTCGCGCCCCCTCCCTCCGCGATCGATTCCGCGCGTCCGATCGCGGCCCACCTCCCTCCTCCGTGGACTCCGCATAGATCGCGCCGACATTGCTGGTATATTTGCCAGAATGTTTTTGCGACAGCTAATTACTCTCGAGCTGAGCATCATGGTGTTCAAGCCAATCTCTACTATTAAAAAGAATGAAATTAAAATAAAACTTTGTCCTACTTTTTTCCGCTCCCGCGGGTCAGCCTTCCGCGGGTCAGCCCCTCGTGCCCCCTCCCTCCGCGATCGATTCCGCGCGTCCGATCGGGGCCCACCTCCCTCCTCCGTGGACTCCGCATAGATCGCGCCGCGCTCTCTCCGCCCGCAGTCGTCCTCCCTCGGTCTACTACCCACGGCTCACGCCGCCAGCCGCACCCCGCGCCGTTCTCCTCCCTCCGACCTCCTTGCCCTCGACGCCGCCCGCCCAGCCGCACGCCTCCCGCATCTGTCGGTGCCGCCCCTTCCCCCTGCCCGAAGGCCGGCGTGTGCCTCCTGCGCTGCCATGGCCACCGCCCCCACTCTTTTTTCAAAATATATGTGGGGTTAGAAGTGACATTGCTGGTATATTTGCCAGAATGTTTTTGCAACAGCTAATTACCCTCCAGCTGAGCATCATGGTGTTCAAGCCAATCTTTATCTTTACTACTAAAAAGAATGAAATTAAGACTAAAACTTCGCCTTACTTTTTTCCGCTCCCGCGGGTCAGCCTTCCGCGGGTCAGCCCCTCGCGCCCCTCCCTCCGCGATCGATTCCGCGCGTCCGATCGCGGCCCACCTCCCTCCTCCGTGGACTCCTCATAGATCGCGCCGCGATCTCTCCGCCCGTAGTCGTCCCCCCTCGGTCCCCTACCCACGGCTCACGCCGCCAGCCGCACCCCGTGCCGTTCTCCTCCCTCCGACCTCCTTGCCCTCGACGCCGCCCGCCCAGCTGCGCGCCTCCCGCATCTGTCGGTGCCGCCCCTTTCCCCTGCCCGAAGGCCGGCGTGTGCCTCCTGCGCCGCCATGGCCACCGCCCCCACTCTTTTTTCAAAATATATGTGGGGTTAGAAGTGACATTGCTGGTATATTTGCCAGAATGTTTTTGCGACAGCTAATTACCCTCGAGCTGAGCATCATGGTGTTCAAGCCAATCTATACTACTAAAAAGAATGAAATTAAGACTAAAACTTCGTCCTACTTTTTTCCGCTCCCGCGGGTCAGCCCCTCGCGCCCCCTCCCTCCGCGATCGATTCCGCGCGTCCGATCGCGGCCCACCTCCCTCATCCGTGGACTCCGCATAGATCGCGCCGCGCTCTCTCCGCCCGCAGTCGTCCTCCCTCGGTCCCCTACCCACGGCTGACGCCGCCAGCCGCACCCCGCGCCGTTCTCCTCCCTCCGACCTCCTTGCCCTCGACGCCGCCCGCCCAGCCGCGCGCCTCCCGCATCTGTCGGTGCCGCCCCTTCCCCCTGCCCGAAGGCCGGCGTGTGCCTCCTGCGCCGCCATGGCCACCGCCGTCCGCCCGCCCGCGCTTCTACGTGGGGGCAGCGTTGCGTCTCAACCTGGCCGGCCTTCCTTCCGACTCCCACCCCCACTCTTTTTTCAAAATATATGTGGGGTTAGAAGTGACATTGCTGGTATATTTGCCAGAATGTTTTTGCGACAGCTAATTACCCTCGAGCTGAGTATCATGGTGTTCAAGCCAATCTCTACTACTAAAAAGAATGAAATTAAGACTAAAACTTCGTCCTACTTTTTTCCGCTCCCGCGGGTCAGCCCCTCGCGCCCCCTCCCTCCGCGATCAATTCCGCGCGTCCGATCGCGGCCCACCTCCCTCCTCCGTGGACTCCGCATAGATCGCGCCGCGCTCTCTCCGCCCGCAGTCGTCCTCCCTCGGTCCCCTACCCACGGTTCACGCCGCCAGCCGCACCCCGCGCCGTTCTCCTCCCTCCGACCACCTTGCCCTCGACGCCGCCCGCCCAGCCGCGCGCCTCCCGCATCTGTCGGTGCCGCCCCTTCCCCCTGGCCGAAGGCCGTCGTGTACCTCCTGCGCCACCATGGCCACCGCCGTCCGCTCGCCCCGGCTCGTGGACGCCGCCCCCACCTCCAACCTTTCTCATGCCCATGGACGGCAGATCCCGCTGCCGAGGACGCCTCCGTCCACTCGCACCACCGCCGTCCCCCGCCCTCCTCCTACGCCGCCGTCGTCCAGTCCCCCGCGTCGCTGTCGCCGCGCCGCCGGCAGATCAGCAGGTGACCGATTCATTGCGTTCGTCAGCCGTCGGAGGAAACTGGTACCTCGGGAAGGAACACGACGCGCAGCAACTAATCAGAGCATCCCTGTTCCCTGTTATGTTGTCTGTTTCAGGTAGTGTAGCTGCTATGCTTAAAGCTGTCATGTCCTCTGTTCCGGTGGACAAGATTGCTGTTCATTTCCACGATACATACGGCCAGACCCTTGCCAACATCCTAGATTACTTAGGTGTAAAAAGAGAAGCAGTAGCTGCTAATTTTCTTCATTACACTGTTGTTATGAGTTTGCATATACTTGTCAAGTAAACCTTCGTGAATTTCCTTAGATTACAGAAACCGAAAAATGCTTAGCCACTATAGTGATAGATATGCATTTGCTGATATAATAGCATTTGGCATTTGTAATTTGTCACACTATAAAATTCCATCACTTTAAAAATGCTAGAAACATGAATAGATTTTTTCTAAGGGTTTATTAATTTTGACTAGTTAAATTTGCTCTTAAAGTATTAAATAATACTTAATTAATTTAGAAATATCCAAGTGTTTGATGCATTCATGCCTTGCATTTGTTTGTTGTGTGTGGTTTAAAAAGTTTTTTAAAAATAATAATTTTGAAAACTTGAAAAGGTTTTAAGTGTTTAAGGTTTGAAAAGTTTTGAAATAAAAGGTTTGAAAAAAAAGAAAGAAAAAAAAACAAACAACACCCCAACCCCTTCCTTCTTTTCAGCCCAGCGGCCCACCTCCCTCCCCCTTTTTCTTTTTTTTCCCACGGGCCCGTCCTCCCCGCGGCCCAGCCATCTCTTTCGGCCCATCTCCTTCCGCCGGCCCATCTCCACCTCTCCCCTCTCTCACTCGCCGACAGGTAGGGCCCACCTGTCGGGCTTCCCCTACCTCCCGCCGCGCCCATGGCCGCCGGCCACACCGGCCTCCCCGGCACCATCCCTCGCCCCGCGTCCCTCCCTCTCCCCTCCACCGAGCCGCCTTGATTGCGCAGTGGCGCACTCGCGCCGCCCCGCCGTCTCCCCTCCTAAAACCGCCCCCATCTGAGCTTCCACCATGGCCATTAATGGCGGCCCACCGGAGCACCGACGCCCACCGCCTCCACGCCCCTTCCCCTGCTCCTCTTCGAGCTATAAAAGGGCGGCACCATCCCCTCTCCAACCCGCACCAGTCCTCCTTCCCTCCTAGCCTTCACCGCGCCGCCGCACCGAAGGAGCTACCGGAGCTCCGCCCCTCGCCGTCGATCTCCTCCGCCGGCGCCTCTCCCTCCTCTACAAGCCTCTCTGTGAGTTACTCGTGTCCTCCTCTTTCTTTTGGTCCTCGTCCCGTGAAGTTTCGTGCACGGGAGGCCCTGTTTCGCTGTCGCCGGCGAGCTCTCCGGCGAGCTCGCGCCGAGCGCCGCCGTCCGCCGCCGGCCAGCCGCTTGCAGGCCACCAGGACTGCCCAATCCGAGATCAACGACCCAGATCGCATCCCGCCCTGAGTCAAACAAAAACATACCGGTCAACCCCAGCCTTCCGCGGTCACTTTACAAAAAAAACCCTATGCTTTTGAATATCACAGATGAACCCTTCCACCTCCAAAGATTCTTACAGGTAAGTCCAAGTTTTTCCGTTTTAGCCCCTAAGTTTCTTAGGTTTTCACACCCGCGGTCGAAGCCCGTCCTTTTACGCTATAAACCTTGAGTTTATACGCGTAATTGTGTTTAGGTCCCTGGTTTCTTGCAGAAAAGCCCCTGGAGCTCAAGTTTTCTCACAATCTAGCCCTGAACCTTGTTTTAGTCATATCTTTTCCGTCTTTTATCCGTTTTAAGCGTTCTTGGTGTTCATGCGACCGTCTCTTTAAGCCCGTCAGTTTTAGAACCTTGTTTTGGTCTTTTGTAATGTTTGATGTATTATTTTTATTTATTATATAATTTTTGCTGTGCGCGTAGATATCGTGCCAGTGGGTGCTGAGCTACCGATCGAAGCTCAAAAACAAGTTTTTGAAGAAGAAGAATCACAGTGTTTAAGCAAGGAAGGCAAGTGGATTTCCTCCCCAGCATACTCTATTTTGTCCCACACAACTTGCATGATAACTAAGTTTACATTTAAATGTTGCTATGCATAAATTGATGGGAGAATTACCTTTTTAAGGACATGACTAGATTTTTATCCCCTTTACCTTGAACAACCCTTTTAAATAAATGTTTTGGGTAGAAATGCTTAGTTGCTATACCTTGGGATGGTTCAAATGGAATTTTACAAAATGATGAATGGTGATCATGATAACTTTGGTGGATATGTGGATAATAACAAGATCATATGTTTTAATTGGAACATGGAGAACCACCCAGGAAAACAGTGCAACCACAGTCCATATGGCTCTGGCTTAGCCAATTAATTAGGTGTGAAATTATCTGACAACCTTATCCGAAAGGAGCACAGGGGGCCGGAGTTGAAGGGGTATAGCCCGGTTCTTTTGGGGAAGCAGCCTTTGCTAAGGTGCTGACCACTAAGGAGGGTTATGGTCCGCTCCGCTACTGTAACTGTCGCGGGTTGTTAGTCTTCTGCATATCTTTGTAAAGGCTTCGTAGTGGACCCCTAGCCACTCACCTCGGAAGTGTTTAAGGGTCTGATCAACCCGGGCAACATGGGGAACACGAGCTGTGGGTAAAGTGTACGATCTCTGCAGAGTGAAAACTGATCGATCAGCCGTGCTCACGGTTATGAGCGGCTTGGACCCCCACATGATTAATGAACTTGAAGATGAAATTAAATCATGGCTTTATATGCTTTTGGGATAATGTTTCAAATGCTTAATCTTTTGGGATGGTATAAATTTACACCTAGTAAATAGGTGCTTGCTAATAAAATTTGACCAACTTAAAAATGCTAACCGCTGCAAAACTCTTAGCCTATCCTTGATAGCCTTGCATACTTTCACCCCACTTGCTGGGCTCCAACCATAAGTGTGCTCACCCTTGCTTACCGCTATTCAGAGGAGAACACTGGAGAAGAGTACTTCAGCGACTATGATGAGTTCTGAGGATGTGTTTCCCCCAGTCAGATGTCTGTGGAGTTGAAGACGGTGCTGGATCGTCTTAGCTATCGATGTTCGTGTAAAGACCTTCGTGTCTATCCATGAGTGTAATAAATGTTAATAAACCTCTTCTTGTACGTTTTTGAGCATTATTTCTGTTATTACACTCATTATGTCTATCGTGTGTGTGAAATTGAGATCCTGTCACACATATGAGATGCATTCGGTTTTCTTCGGAAAATCGGGTGTGACATAATCTGAACAGCAAAGGGCCTTTTCAGGTACAAAGATTTTTTTGAGAAAAGTAAGAGTCAGCCAGTCAAAAAGAGAGATGGATCTACAAAGCAAGTTCAATTCAAGGATGATTCACATGAAATGGAACTTGATGGCAGTGAGAATGATGATGGAAATGTTGGTCCCACTCTAGACCTACTCATTTTAGTTGATCCATGCACATATATGAGTTTGACAATGTTCTCCTAATTTTCTACAGGAAGAGCAGGGTCTCTCAACCCATGAAAAGGAGCGGCTGAAGATGCGTGCTAAAATAGAGCAAATGGAGAGCTAATCTTGAACCTGGTACATGGACCATGCGGGGAGAGGTAATGGACAGAGTGTATTTGATCTACTTTTAACCATACATATTTATGACATATAAAATTCCATTGACGATAATTTATTATCATTTTACTTTTAAATAAACTAAATAGTTATTTGTAGGTTACTGCTTCCAGCAGGCCCAAAAACAGCACCCTGGAAGTGGACCTTGATTTTGAGCACAATGTAAGACCTGCCCCTGTAATCACCGAGGAAGTCACAGCTTCTCTTGAAGAGATGATAAAGAAAAGAATTGCAGAGGTACATATCATATTTTTTTCCTTTTGGTCCTGTCCATGGTCTTATACTTCAGCATGGTAGTGTAATAGCGTTAGTTGCACTGGTAAATTCTGAGGACTACTTCGAGATCATTTTCTATGTTCTTACTAATATTTAGATTTGGTTTCTTACAGGGTCATTTTGATGATGTTGAGAAGCCTTCTCTCTTGCCATCTAAAGCCCCCAGGGAGCATAAGGAACTGGTATGATAACTACAGTTCTTACACGGTAGCCAACTAGCCTTAAGATATTTGTGCTATTGATATCTTACCATTGTCGATATTGTCTCGACAGGATGAAAGTAAGAGCAAGAAGGGTCTTGCTGAACTCTATGAGGTTCGCACTGTCATAATATATATTTTTATATCCAAAGAGATTCTAATTGAGATAAGCATTAAATTAGTTTATTCTTGATTTTTTTTGTTATGCCAGGATGATCATGCCCAAAAAGCTGGCATTGCACCTGCCCCTCTATCGATTTCAGACGAACTAAAGAAGGAGGTGAGTAATTATTCACTCCTTACAAGAATAAAAGGGGAGTTAGCTTTATCTGTTGTGAAAATAATGTAAGCCTACCCTTAATCTGAATTGTTATGAATAATTTAGTACTTAATTTATATTAATTTGAAAGCAAATGTCTTTGAAATAACAATCTTTCAGTGTGTTTGCTTGTCTGTTAATCATGGCAGATCTTTTGCATTAACCGTTATTTGCGGTGGAGTTATTACATTAGTCAACTTGATCTCATGTTTACATATGTTCAATCACTCTGCGATGCTATTTGTATTTTATCCAGTGTGATCATTGCTTGCCAACATAATATTTAATGTTATATAAGCTAAGTGATATGCACTGTTAATGACTTTGTATCCACCCAGGCAAATACTTTATTTAAGAGGATATGCTTGAAGTTGGATGCACTATCACATTTCCACTTTGCTCCAAAGCCAGTAAGGATATCTTCAAAATTCGTGTTTGTAATCTTTTTTGCTGAAGATTTGTCGCCTTATGGAGTGAAATATGGCCTTTTCAGGTCATTGAAGATATGTCTGTACAAGCTAATGTGCCAGCCTTAGCAATGGAGGAGGTACAGAAACCTTTAATTTTACTGTGATGTTGCTCTATGCCTCAGTCATAGCATTCAGTTAATGTCATGAGCTCCGTCTTGCAGGTTGCACCTGTAGCCGTTTCCGATGCTGCAATGCTTGCTCCTGAAAAAATCTTTGAGGGAAAAGGTGATGTTAAGGAAGAGGGGGAACTTACACAGGCTGAGCGCAAAAGAAGAAGAGCCAACAAGAAAAGGAAATATTCAGGTAATTTTTGCTAGGCCTTTCAGAGAAACACTTTTCCACTCACATGCACTCTACGGCTTTTGTTAATATAACCTCCCACTCCCAGTACAGAAAAATGTTTTTTTACTTCCTCAGTTATCTGTTCAAGTTTGAGGACAGAAATAATTTTTTGTTTCCCCCTTCTCTTTGGAAATGCAGGATCACACAAGGAGAGGCCAGTCAAGTTGCAGAAAGATTAGACTCGATGTTTGCGAATCAAGGACTGCATGCATGCCATGCCAGCTTCCAAGATCTCTGAATATTGAGAGTTGGAAAGGGTCCGCCGTCGTCCAGTCCCCCGCGTCGCTGCCGCCGCGCCGCCGGCAGATCATCAGGTGACCGATTCATTGCGTTCGTCAGCCGTCGGAGGAAACTGGTACCTCGGGAAGGAACACGACGTCGAGCCGCACCGGTTCCACTAGGGCCGGAGATCCACCTGAGTGCCGCCGTGTCGCGGAACACATGCCGACCAACACCACCGCCCGCCTCCAGGGCCGGAGCACCGCGTCCTTGCCGCCGGTAAGCCCATCTGCGCCTCCTTCCCAACCTCACCGTCCTGCGCCACCTCCACCTCCTACATCCGCCACCGCAGCTGCCCACCTTCGGGCGTGCAGCACCCCGGTCGGCCGACGGCACCGGCGCCGCCACCGCGCACCGTCTCCTCTGCAGCTACACACCATCATTCCCCCAATCCGTGCTGCTCCTCCAAGGCGCTCGCTGTTCCTCTCACTGCCCGGTCTGCAACTCTTCCTCCTCACCGATTTGTTGTTCCTCCTTCTCATCCACAGATAAGTGCTCTGGTTCAGAACGACAACCACAGAAGAACCGCATCCCCTCGAGGTGCGCCTTTACAGTTGCCTTAACACATCAGTTCCTTGGTTGTGGCAAAGATGGATTGTTTAGTATAGTAACTAACTAGATAAATTGTTTGGTTTGTTACCCTTGATATTGTTGCTTGTCTGATAAGAATTCATGGATTTGTTCAGCAGCACAAAGAATTCAGTGACTTGTTGCTCATCATCTCTATATTCTGACATTTCCTAGAACTGTACTGATTTATCATCCTTTTGCTTGCTGTTCGTTATATGTGGAGCATTGTGGTTCAAGTATTTAGCAATCGACTGATTTTGCATTTCATTTTGCACTCCGCAGGTGCAGATGACTCTGACGGCTGTTACCTTTGTAATTGATGGCTTAAAGAAGACTATACCTTGAAAAAATGAAGCCTTTGGAAGTTGCATACAGATTCACCGATTTTACTTCCCCTTTATATGCTCTTCAGTTTTGTTGACAGACATATGCTCTGTCCTATTCGCATTCAACCATTTGCATCCTGATGATATATAATTGCTTCTCTAAATGGCAGCTCCAAAGGTGTTTTTGTCAAGATCATAGCATTGCAAGTTCGAAGTACTGTTTGTCCTTGTAGCTGCCACCGATCAGAGGAAACAAACAGAGCAGGCAAATGTACACAGCTTGGTTAATACTACTTACATTGGGAATCTGCATTGCCTTCGACAACAAAGCATGGAATCCTTTCTAATGGGATTATCAAAAACCAAATTGTACCACTACTGAGTACTGGGCTTTTTAACAGTGGTGTACTGGTATTAGTGGATGGGGTTGCTACTGCAATTTTCTCTACTCTCTGGAGCTGCGACATGTCTAAAGATTGGAAATGGCTTGTAGATCTCTCTAGCTAGATGTAGAGCTACAGGCTTCCATAGTAGTTATAGTGATGAAACCCAGGAATTTCTTGGGTATTGAGGCATAGTGTTTTCTGGAAGTTTCCATCATATGGTATTTCCTTTCAGCTACTAATACTGCGTGTATTTCCGAGGGGTTTGCCATCAACATGTGATAAGGTACTCTCTACTGTGTAGTCCAGGTCATGAGGGCCAGCTCAAATTAGTCTGTGACAACATCTGCTCCCTTGTATGTGTAATCCTGTCTCATGAATTTCCACCTTATGCTATCCTTGGTTATTTATTTTCTGAGACAAACAGCACACTTTCCCATATGAGCTAATAATTCATGAATTTCCACCTTAGGCTATCCTTATTTTCTTTTTTGAGAAAACAACACACTGTCCCCGATGAGCTAATAATCCTTGCACACTTCAGCTTCTTTGTATTCTTTGTATAGGAAATAAGGGTGTACTACTCTTTTGAGTGATATATGTAATCCATATTTTTTAATAATTGTTTTCATATTGTTATTATCTTGTTGAATCCAATATATATTGCAATGTAAACATTTTGGTTGCCCGTAGCAACGCACGGGCATTTTGCTAGTCTCCTTATCAAGGTTCAAGAAGGCGGTGTTCCGTGACCGCCCGGGCGCCCCTAATCGCGAGGCGAATCATACAAATGGGCTTGCCTCCGAAAAAGGCTTCGTGCTGTGGAGACCCGCCCGCGCTTCTACGTGGGGGCAGCGTTGCGTCTCAACCTGGTCGGCCTTCCTTCTGACTCCCACCCCCACTCTTTTTTCAAAATATATGTGGGGTTAGAAGTGACATTGTATATTTGCCAGAATGTTTTTGCGACAGCTAATTACCCTCGAGCTGAGCATCATGGTGTTCAAGCCAATCTCCTTATCAAGGTTCAAGAAGGCGGTATTCCGCGACCACCTGGGCGCCCCTAATCGTGAGGCGAATCATACAAATGGGCTTGCCTCCGAAAAAGACTTCGTGCCGTGGAGACCCGCCCGCGCTTCTACGTGGGGGCTTGCCTCCGAAAAAGGCTTCGTGCCGTGAAGACCCGCCCGCGCTTCTACGTGAGGGCAGCGTTGCGTCTCAACCTAGTTGGCCTTCCTTCCGACTCCCACCCCCACTCTTTTTTCAAAATATATGTTTGGTTAGAAGTGACATTGCTGGTATATTTGCCAGAATGTTTTTGCGACAGCTAATTACCCTCGAGCTGAGCATCATGGTGTTCAAGCCAATCTCCTTATCAAGGTTCAAGAAGGCGGTATTCCGCGACCGCCTGGGCGCCCCTAATCGCGAGGCGAATCATATAAATGGGCTTGCCTCCGGAAAAGACTTCGTGCCGTGGAGACCCGCCCGCGCTTCTACGTGGGGGACAGCGTTGCGTCTCAACCTAGTAGATCACTTGCGCTGATCCAAATATTTTTTTTTGAGGCAAAACATTCTCCTCTTTATTGATTACTCATCACGGGTACAATCTTCCTGTACTATACGTATCAGGAATGGAGGTGTAACATCTACCCACAAAGACTGAGGAATACTAGATGAGGCCTCCTTGGCGCAATAGTGAGCAGCCAAGTTCGCCTCCCTGTTTACAAAAGCTAAAGAGAAAGAGGAGAAAGCTAAGCTAAGAGCTTCCAGGTCGCTTAGAATCACTGAGATCTCTGATCTATTGGTCGCCCTTGATTGCCAAAGATCAACAAAAACTTTGCAATCCGTTTCCATCACTACATCGTGTAGGCCTGCAGCTTGCGCCATCTGGAGGCCATGTCGGCATGCCTCCGCTTCAGCCGAAAGAGCAGAAGAGGTGGATTGCAGCCATCTCGCACCAGCTGCACGGACGGCTCCCAATTCATCACGTATCACAACTCCTATGTTGCCTGAATGCATGTCCGAATTAAAGCCAGCATCAACATTGATCTTGAACGCCCCGGCCAACGGTGGCTCCCAGTGAGTTCGTCTTCGAGGACTCTTTTCCGATATTGTTCTCATTAACAGTAGTTGTTGCACTGTATCTAGGGCCCAAGTAATTGCTTTATGAGCTGCAATCGATCGTTTCCCGTGTGTTCTGTCATTGCGAGCACGCCATAGTGACCACATACCACACAGTATTATGCATGCAACCTCAGGCCTGCAGTGGTTTGGATCGATAAGGTCTGCTGTCCAGGTAGAAGGATGTAGCGCCGGTATACTGATATGGCACATATCCTTGAACTGACGCCAGAAAGCAAGTGCTGGTTCACATTTCAGCAATGCATGGTACATCGATTCTTCTTCATTCCCACATGTTGTACAAGCACCCATTCTCTTGATATGTCTCCTATGTAGAGTAGCATTGGTTGGCAGGTATCCATGTATAACGCGCCACCAGAAGACCCTCACTTTGGGAGGGGCATTCAATTTCCACAACCTCTTCCATAATGAGTTATTATTGCTATTTGAGCAAGCAGCTCGATTTTCACGATTGTGTCTTTCCTGGGAGGCTTTCGACTCTAACAATTTGTAGGCTGATCGGACAGTATATGAACCATGCTTTTCAGCAGACCAAGCCCACACATCCTCTGAACTTCTTCCGAGAGGAATTCTAGTAACCAGTGCAGCATCTGACTGGTCTAGATTTTCTAAAAGCGTCTGATGGTTCCAACAGATGTTGTCATGATCAATGAGATCACTGACTTTGTTTGCCACAGCCCCAACTGGTTTATAGAGGGGTTTACCTACCACTCCATCTGGTATCCAAGGGTCATGCCATATGTCAGTGAGGGAACCATCTCCAATTCTTCTGATAAGTCCCAATTTTAGCACATCTCGACCATGTAGAATTGCTCTCCACGTATGAGAAGAATTCTTTTTTTTGCTTGCCTGCAGGAAGTTGCAATTGGGATAGTATTTTCCTTTGATTACTCGGGCACACAAGGAGTCTGGATTTGCCATTAATCTCCACCCTTGTTTGCCTAGCATTGCTTGGTTAAAGAGCCTCAGATCTCGAAATCCAATTCCTCCACAGTTTTTGGGCCTTGTCAGTTCCGGCCAACTTCGCCAGTGCAAGCCTCTTTTGTCCAATTTACTTGACCACCAATAATTTGAGATAGCGGAAACAATCTTCTTACAAATCGCTGGTGACAGAATAAAGCAACTCATAGAGTAAGTTGGGATTGCCATGGCGACAGCTTTGATCAAAGTTTCCTTCCCTGCACAGCTAAGCAGTTTTTCACCCCATCCATTCAAAAGGCCACGAATCTTTCCGTAGATATGCTCAAAATTTTCCTCAGTGCTTCTACCCACGGCAGTTGGGAGGCCAAGATATTTCTCACCAAGAGCCACCGTGGTTATCCCAGTTATATTCGTGACAGCTTCCTTCATGGATTCAACACAATTCTCACTAAAGAAAACAGCCGATTTTGCAATGTTCACCATCTGGCCACTCCCCCTTTGATATTTGTCCAAAATTTCCATTAGCCTACTTGCTCCACGATCTGATGCTTGAGTGAAAAGGATACAGTCATCAGCAAACATTAGATGTGAGACCCATGGGGCATGTAGTCCAACCCGGATGCCCCGAGATAAGAATTGAGGTCCAGTATTTTTTAGGAGGGCTGATAAACCTTCTGCACAAATGAGAAATAGATACGGGGATAAAGGGTCCCCCTGCCTGATGCCCCGTGTTGGAACAAATTTCTCACTGTATTGGCCGTTAACACGGACTGAAAAGGATACAGATTGGACACATTTCATCGTTAAATCTATCCATTGCGCATGAAAGCCAAGCTTTGCCATCATGTCACGTAGATAAACCCATTCCACTCTATCGTAGGCCTTTGCCATATCCAACTTGATGGCACATGCACCTGACTTCCCTTTCTTATTCTTCAGGTAGTGAATCGATTCATACGTCACTAGAACATTATCAGTTATAAGCCTTCCTGGGACGAAGGCACTTTGCTCAATTGAGATGATATCATCCAAGATCAGGCGTAGGCGATTCGCTACAACCTTAGAGCACAACTTATATAACACATTACAGAGCGAGATAGGACGAAAGTGTGTCATCTCTTGAGGATTCTTGATCTTTGGAATAATAACCAGAATTGTATCATTTATGCACGATGGAAGCTCACCTCCATTCAGAAACTGCAGCACTGCATGTGTAACATCCTCTTTTAACAGATCCTAATGTCTTTGATAGAACCCTGCAGTAAATCCATCAGGGCCTGATGATTTATTTGGCCCCATCATGAATAAAGCCTTTTCCACCTCCTCTGGCGTAAATGGTGCCATTAACAAATCATTCATTTCTCCTGTTACAACGGCTGGTACAGAGTCTGTAATGAGGGTAGGATTTGTTGTCTCTTGAGCCGTGAACAAGGTTTTGTAGAAATCACATGCTACAGCTTCCAGTTCTTCCTGCTCAGTCACAGTAGAACCATCCCCTTTTTTGAGGGCAACAATTTTGTTTGTCCTTGCTCTTGCTTTCATTTTAGACTGGAAGAACCCTGTATTACGGTCACCCTCTCTTAGCCAGTCAACTCGGGAGTGTTGTTTCTCCATCATCTCTTCTCTAGCTAGCAACTCTCCAATCCGCCTAGTGATATTCTTCTCTTCTTTTGTTGGGCCAGACCAGATTGCATTGCCTCTGATACGAGCGCTGATCCAAATATTAAGATGGACTAGAAAGAAGCGACTGTGAGCTCGCTACTGGGTGGGCTGCCAACGCTGCTGGGCTGTGGCTTATATGCACCAACGGGCCTTAACTGGGCTTCGCTTCTGCCCATTTTTGTGTGCGGCGGCGGCGTCAGCCTCACCCACTCTCTCACTCTCATAGCAGAGCAGAGACAGCAGAGCTTCACCGCGCCCTTCCCTCGTCTGAGCAGAGCAGAGCATAGCAGAGCAAGGATGGGGTGGGCAAGGGATGAAGGGGGTGGGGTGGGGGAGCAAGCCGCCGGCGACGAACCAGATCGGACGGCGGCGACCACTGGTGAGATGCCATTTCGTCCCCTAAACCCACCTTGTCTTCCCCCCATTTCTCAACACCGGTCAGGCGGTCACCTCACCTCACCTCACCTGCCCCTCCCTCAGGAGAATGCGTGGTGAATGTCGAGTGGGGCAAGGCGGCTTGCAGCGACGAATCCATCCGCAGGTGGACAGCGCCCGACGTCTTCCGTCCGGGCGAGCTGCTCGAATGGCGAGCCCCCGCCAGAGACTCCACCCCGTCGCCGCCGTCCACCCTCGAGTCGGAACAACAGCAGTTCGTCATCCTGTCTCTGAACCACATCATGTGCGGCCTTCGGACGGACGCGAGCGATTTCCTGCTCGGCGTGCTCGACCACTACCGCATCGAGTGGTGTCACCTCACCCCCAACTCCGTCACCGCGCTGAGCATCTTCGCCCACCTGTGCGAGGCCTACCTGGGCGTGCCGCCGACGGTGGAGGTGTTCGCGCACTTCTACGGCCTCTACACCAACAACAGCCGGGAGACAGTCACGCTCAGGGGTGCCTACTTCCGCCTGAAGGACAACAAGAAGCGGCGCTACCCGAGGTACTACTTGAACGCGGTGCAGTCGGGGTGGATTTCCCTGTGGTTCTATGCGAAGCTGCCGCCGAGTTGCAGGTTGACCTTCGAGGGTCAAGCACTCAAGGGGAGGAACAATTGGAAGGATGGGTTGCCTCTTTCCCCTCAGCAGGAGGAGCAGGTTCGCCAGATCGAGGACCTCAGCAACCAAGGCTTGGCTGGTGTAGACATTATCCGCGACTACCTCCAGCACCGGATTAGCCCCTTGCGTCGAAGAGTGCATTTGGCATGCAACTACACTGGTCCAACAGATCCCACCAGGGATTCAGATGAAGGTGCGTATAGGCCATCCTCAGTTTAGCTGTATTTCCATTTTTCTGATTAAGCTTCTCATCTAGTGATAAGCATGAGAGGGAGCCCTTAGCGGACTCACCAGTTATTAGTGATCAGAAAGGTTATCAAAGGTTAATATCATTTTAGTAGTTTTCAAGCAAGCACCAAGAAATGACATTGTGGCTGGAAGGAACATACTGAGATTTCTTTGATGCATCACACCTCCAAGACAGTCAGCCACAATTAAAATTCTGTATTTGTTTAATACACATTATTAAAATGTACTTTTCCTTGGAGGCTCCCTTCTTGTTTTCTCATTTCTTAAGTTTATATCTGGATCTAAAGGAGGTTGCATCGCAATAGATGTTCTATGTTTTAGTTGTTATTTTTATTCTGCAGTATTTACATCATTGGTTGAGTTCATTTTTTTTTACTGAATTATAATTACTTGAGTATGAATACCATAACTTTTTAGTCCAACATCTGAATTGCTAACAAGGCATAATTCCAGATCCAACTGACCACACTGTTTTCTAATATAGTTATGACTTGTGGATGTTTTTATGCACGTGCTTTTACACTGGGATATAGAGTTTTTTCCCCCTTTATAGATTAACGTAAGAATTCCTAGTTTCTCCCGCAAGGACTAGTGAGGAAAGTCCAATTAGCGTTAATAAAGATTTCATATCTGGTGAAGTTTTTTTATGTCTTTCTTCTTCTTCTTATGTAGACCTTTCTGAGGAAGACATTGAGGGCAGGCTAAGCTACCTTCTAGATCTTAAGAGGACAAGGCAGAAGGAGCTCCCAAGGAAACCTAATGTTCCAACCAGCCTGATTAGAGCATCAGTTGATCGAGCCAATAAACCTGTTGTAAGTACTGCAGCAATTATGTGAAGGCAATTTGCTAATGCTTTCCTTATGGTTGGACATGGGCCAATTTACAGGACTTGCTGCATTCTCTGGCGATTCTCAGAGCTAAGAATAAGACAGTTGACCAGTTGACAGCTCCAAGAAGTTCCAGGAAATCTCCAGATAATCATGTTGTCCCCGCGTCCTCACGAAGATACACAAGGCAATCTGCTGGTCCTGGGAAGGTAGTAGCTTCAGCTCCGGAAATTGACTCTTCCCCAGATCGAGACCATTCAGATCTAGAAGATGATGTGATTCTAGAAGCCAGAACAACTATAACAACTGCAGCTTCTCGAAACCGGGGCGTGGAGCAGAAATCTATAGAGAACCCCGCTGGGATTGAAGAGGGGAAGCCTATTTCCTCAACCAGTGATGGCAAAAGAAAGTTCTTCGGCCCCCCTTCTGGTTCTCAGAAAAAAACAAAGTACTCATTTATTTCCACTATAACAAAGACCAGGTAGATCTTGAAACATATTTATGTACAAAAACCATTGTCTTTATATTCTGACTGAATCTATCACGCAGAATGTCGTCTTTGGACGCTTGTTGTATAAAAGGGAATCCACAGTCACCACGCTCAACTCGATCCTCACCTGCCTCTTCAATGGAAAAGGGACAGAACAGTGCGAAGTTCATACTAGCTAATTTGTCCGGCCAGAAAAAGGTGGCTGAGGACTCTGTGTCGAATGCACTCCTTGACCAGCATGTTAGGGATGCTCGTCCCAATGAAGCTGATCCTGCGCAATCTATTGCTGAGAGAGTTCCGCAGCAGGAAGCCATTAAGGAATCAGTTCCCATTGTGGTGCCTAATCCAGAGGAAATAAACAGTGATGCAATATGGGAGATAATGCAGAAAATTTACAGTAAAGTAAGTGCAAACTCACTAGACCTTCACGGCCCCTTTTATCAAGAGCATGCAAAAAGTCTTGTCCTGGAAGTTCTGCCCATATAAGAGTTTTTCTTAAACACCCATTACAAAACAGGTGCAATGCAATCTTGATAAATTATTACAATTTGCAAAGGACTACCTGCAACATTCAATCAATAAATAGCTGAAAGGGACAAGCTAATAAAATAATGTATCAGCCACGACTGCCACAGATTGCTTTCCTCCTTGATGACTGCTCCCAGCTACAGCAGCCGCATTGCTGAAAACCCTATGTTTCTATTTTCCTAGACTCCAAAAGACTTAAGACGATTATATAATGGACACCATGCCTTATTACTTGCAATTTTAATTTTGTAGCATTATAAGCTATGCAATTTCATGACCCTCTTACTATGCTTTAACAAATCATTGTTGTCTTAAATTTTATTTTAGTGGCAAGTTTAATTTTGTACATAGCTGATGTGCCAAGAAATTTGTAAGATTATTTTGCGAGACACTTGATATTATGGTTAAACATAACCATCGCTCGTAAGTTACCTTCTCTGTAGTATGCCACTCAGCGTGAGACGACGTTTTCTGAGATTTTAGAAGAAGCAAAGAAGCTGGTCATGGAGAACCAGCGCCTCAAAGACGAGAACATAAAGCTGCGACAACAAGGGAAAGGTAAGGCCACAATTTTTACAATTCTCTATGCATGATGGGTTATCATAATCCATTGTCACCTTTTTTTAATTCCTTTTTGTCTTTTTCGTTAGACATCAAAGAGCACGGAAGGCTCTTAACAGACAGGATAGTGAAAGCCACGCAGGAGGCATTAAAAGGAATTGAAGAAAATAGAAAGCTGAAAGATGAGATTAAAGGTAAGAAAATCTTCTGTGGTTCTTGAGTTCAATTTTTTATTAGACCAGTATTAATATGTGATTTCACGCGCAGACCAGAAGAAGTCGATCGAAGAGCTGTGTAAGCAAATCAAGTCAACCCAAGGGTCCTTTGATGAAAAATGCGCAGAGGTGAGCCGCCTCAAAGAAGAGGTTGCAGGGCTCATGAAAGACAAGGCAGAGCTGCAATCACGTGTCTCACGTGCCAATGAACTTCTCCAGCTCATGATGAGTGCTTTGCGCCAAGGAAAGGGTGGAGATAACTGGGCTTCCTGACTTTCCGTAGCATCTGTGTCTTGACTACTGCAAACGATACTATTGACGCCTAAAACTTCAGAAATGTTAACGTTCCTGATCCAGCGACTACGGCATCGTCATCCATTCACCATCCATCAGTTGAGATCAAGCTTTAGTTCCATTAGCGTGCTTAGTGCCATTGCTGGATATTAAATAGTGTTTACTTTAGCTAAGTTATTACTCAAGGTAATGATGGAGCCATCTGTATTTAGGCTCAGGTCAGCATCTGAACTTGTACCGAGCAATAGTATCCCTAGGTCAATAGCTGTAGTACTCGCCGTTCTTCATGGATGGCGGCCAAGATTGGAAATTAATCTCTCTACTTTTGTTACAAATTCGGTTCTGAACTTATCAGCTATAAACTATCTGAAATTTGTTGCTGCTCGATTTTAGTTCTTGTCTTTGGATTTGGTGCTGTTTCCATTCGATTGTCGTGTTCCACTTGTAAATGTCGACTGTACTGGTAGTATGTTGCTAATTTGCAGCTCGATTGACTGAGGGAACCTGAGGCCATTTGATATGCTGGAAGACCTCTGAATTTGATGCTTTGCCCAACGGCCAAGCTGCTGCTGCTGCAAGCAGGCAGAACGGTTGGAGGAAAAAAAGGGAGATAGAGGTACGGGCTTGGTGGGCTAAACAGCCCAGTACAGCTTGCTTGATTGCTCGCGCTACTGTAATTATTTTTTCACTAGTAATAGTATCAGTGTGTTGCTCAAAATTTTGTGTGTGACTTGATTAATAGAAATTGGTCCCCTAAATCCGGTGATCCTTATCCTGCCAGTGGAGGTCTCAGTGTCAACTGTGCTCCATTATTCTCTGCAGACTTTATTGTGACAATTATATTAGTGGCTGGGAATCAATCATGTTCAACAATTTGAGAGAGAGAGAGAGAGAGAGAGAGAGAGAGAGAGAGAGAGAGAGAGAGAGAGAGAGAGAGAGAGATGCAGAAGGAGAAAAAACGTGAACTATATGCTTATTTGTTCATGAACCATTTTCCAAAAAAAAGAGATTTCAACAGGACAAATAAAATCGGTCAAGCAGCAAGCAGTTGACTGCACCTGGGCCAAAAAATAATTAAGCTTGAACTTATCTGAAACTACAAGACAACAACTGGGGATGCCCGTTTCTAAGTGAGATATGACATTTTATAATCTTCAAAATGCCGGCAAACCATATAATTGCATTATTTGGTTGCGGGTTACAACGCTGACGGAGTAGCTACTGACACCGGCAGCGTTGGCGTGCACACAAAATCAACGAATCAAGCAAAAAAAAAAAAGAGCTCGTCAGGCCAAAGCAAACATTCTACACGGCCCCACCATTCGAAAAGATAGAGAAACATCAGAAACAAGAATCCTATCGTTCGAATCAAGAATCCACTGTCTAGGCCAATGTGGAAATGAGAGCTGCAATGAGTGGCATTTGTTTTTCTTTTCTTTTCCTCCAGAGATGCTACCATGACACATGACACTTTGGGCCTCATTGGTTGGGCACCAAACTGTGCCAAACCGAATCGGGGCAAGTTCAATAATCTTGACAATTGTGTTCCGGTGTCAAATCAATTGGGGTTTAAAAGTTTGGCTGCCACATTTAGCACTCAAACAAATACCGTTCTAAAACTTTTGCTCAAAAAACTAAGCTGGTGGGGTAAGATTGCTCTCACGGTTTTCATTAAGAGAAGAAAGTCTCCTACCGACTTAGAAAACTTCCGAACTGCAGCTTCACCGGCAGGAGATTTTTTTTTCGAAGTTAGGAAAACCTACGCTGAGTGAGTCTAGAACCCAGGGTGTGGACATCCAGCTGCTCCACCAACTATGCTAGTGCCCGTCCTCAAAATTTGGCTGAACGTTTTTGCATGATCATGTTTGGCATTCCTCAATTCTGACAGGACACAATTTGGCTCCCAACCGATCACGCTCTTTATCTACAACGAGGGTGGAAACTGAGCTGAAATATCATAATTTATTTTTCACACTCTCAATCTAAATTAGTTGCTTGTTAATTCCATTTGAAACCGAATCTTGTTTGGAATTACATACATAATTACATATTTTCGTTATTATCCATAAATTTCTCACAAATTGTCACCAACCAGTCATCACACTGTAGAAGGTTGACCGTTTTAAATTTGAACCGGCAATCGCTTTTTCTTTGAATATTCCCCCATCTGAATGGGCTTTGACGCACGCACACCAACACTCCACCACCACCTAACCCTAAGTCCCTAACTCGTATAATCGACGGAAAATAAATAAAATAAAAATAGAAAGAAATAAGAAGAGAGGGAGGAAGGCGCACACACACTTCCGTCCCCTCCCCTCTGGGGTTTTTACATTTTTGCAATTATAACGAATGACAAGCACTCGAAAGCCATTCTTACGATTGCTCCTACAGATTTGCCACTCTTATTTCAACACTCATTCACAATTACCCTTTTCACTGATGTGGCACGCCACGACCACTTGCCACGCAGGCACCCGCACGCCACGCAGACACCTCCACGAGAAATTCCGGTTGTGCCCATGCCTACATTCTCCACTCCACCACTGACATGTGGGACCCACATGGCAGGATCGTCTTCAACCTCGAGAACCTCCATGCCCAAGCTTGCAGGTCCGGGCGCCGCCATCTCCTGGGGCCGGCGCACGTCGGGGACTGGCCGACGCGCGCCAGCGGCTGGTCGCCGCCCTTTCTGCGTGGCCTCGCCGTTGCTCGCCGTGGGAGGGACGTTGTGCCCCTTGGCCGGCGCATGCCGTGGGTGGGCGCCGCCGCCCCCAAGCAGGCCGCCTGGCAGCTGGTCGCGGACGCGGCCTCATCCCGTGGCTGGCGCACGCCCCACCCCAAGGACGGCCGCCGCCCCTTCTCGTGTCCGGCGCTTTGCCGCACTGGGGAAGCTCGATCCCGCCGGCCTCCGCGCGCGCCAAGGGAGCTCGCCCTGAGGCCTCCGTGTCCGCCTTGCGCCGAGGGAGCTCGACCTCCGGCACCTCGCGCCGCCAGGGGAGCTCAACCCCGCCGGCCTCCGGCACCGCCGCGCCGCCAGGGGAGCTCGACCCTGCCGGCCTCCAGTTTCGTCGCGCCGCCCCGGCTGCAGGGTACCGAGGTAGGCCGACCGCCGTCGCTCCCGTGGCCAGTGAGTGCCATGGGAGGCCGCCATCGCCCCCCTGGACGGAGGCTGGACGGCCGGCGTGGCTCCCGGGACCGACGAGTGCCATGGGCGGGCCGCCGGCATGCCGTGGGCGGGCTGCCGTTGCCTCCCGTGGCCGGCACCACCATGGACGGAGGAAAAATGGAGAGGAGGAAGAAGATAACAGGGGTGTTTTGGTCATTCGAGTTGCAATCCACGCTGGCACTACTGCTTTGGGTGCCATGTCAGAAAAAAATGACACCTGAGCGTGCCACGTCATCAAAAGGGTAATTGTGAATGAAGTGTCAAATAAGAGTGGTAAATTTGTAGGAGCCATTCTAAAAATGGCTTTCGAGTGCTTGCCATTCGTTAGGCTGACTCCAACAAAAGGGAGGCAAACCGAGACCTATTTCACTCATCTGGGTCGCGCACAGGGAGTGAGCATCGCATCCAAAACAGCTGTACTCCAACAACAAACCCAAACCGGGAGACCCATTCCTCTCGAGCGCCGGACACCTCCTCCATGCCGAGTGCCGGCCGCCACCATGGAGCCGCCGCACCGCGCCCCGTTGCGGACAAGCCAGGCAACGCCGGCTGCGTCGCGCCGGCCGTTCGGCGTCGCAGGCCGCGGGCTCGCCTCGCCGTCGTCGTCCGCGGACCTCCCTCGGCGTCAATCGAATGCCCGCCCTGCACCTCCCCGCCGCTGACGGAGCACAACGTCACCGTCCTGCGCCTCCCCGCCGTCGACACGTCTCCACGGGACGGTCGGCGAGCACCGGGCTCCTGCGCCGGCAGCCCCACATCCGGCCGATTCGGCCTCCCAGACTCCACCCGGATTGAGGCGGGCTCAGGACAGGCGCGCGCCTGCTGGGCGGAGCTTCCATGGCGGCGGCGGCTGGAGGTGAGGAGGACGCTTGAGCTCCGGGCGGCGCTTGAGCTCGAGCCTCTGGCAGTGGCGGACGGAAGGGGCAGCTCTGGCTCGTCCCCACGCCGGCAGCTCCTCGCCCTACCTCCCCACCCCGCCTCGCCTCGCCTCGCCGGCGGGCTCCGGTGGTCCCCTTCCAGTGGGCCCGACGCCTGGGACCTGGGTGGAGACGCAGAAGGACGGACGGAGGACGCAGTTTTGCATCGCGCGTCGGCTCGGACCCAAAATGGATCGCTCGTCTGCGTCGCCTGTTGGAGGGTGTTTTGCCACCCAAAAACACTGTGCCGCACCCATTTTTAGGTTTGCATCTCCTTGTTGGAGATAGTCTTAGGCTGAGTCCAACAAGGGATGGCAAAATCGGAGAGGCATTCACCCTTTTGCCTTGCACACAGTGGATGCCCCTCCAATGCAAAATTCGTCATCTCCAACAGCAGAGCTGCAGAGGCAAAATCGCCCGCAGCCCGCTCCTCTCGCGCGCCGCCTGTGAAGTGAAGGGAGGGAGGGGAGAAATAGCCGGAGGAGGAGCATCGCAGTCGGGCCGCCTTGCCGGCTCTCCATGCCTGCTCGAGGACGAAGAGGACGAAGGGCGCTGAGGAGGAAGGTCGCTGAGGAGGAAGGTCGTGGTCGCCGGATCCCACCTCGAGGCCGTCGCGCCCGGGCTCGATTCCGCCACCGCGACCTCGATTCCGCCAAGAATCGAGCACCAGCCCGCCGGAAGAGAGGGATGCCCGCCGTCGGAGGAGGAGGGGGGCACAGCGCCGCGACATCAGGGAGGAACAGCGCGGCCGGATCTCGCCGCCGTCGGGTCTCCTCACGCGCGGACTGGCGGATCGGGACGGACGGTGCACAAGGAGCGGCGGAGCGGGTGGCCCCGTCCTCCTCCAGCGTGGCGGCGCAGCATGGGTGGCCCCGTCCTCCTCCGCGCCGGCCTCAGCGGCAAGAAGCGGCGTCGGCCAGCCCCGCGCTAGGACTCTCCTGCTCTGGCTGCGAGGAAGACGACGAGGAAGGGGAGAGGGAGCAGGTCCGCGCCGGAGAGGAGGAAGACCCGGCCTCCTCGCTCGCCGTCGCTCGGGAGGCGGTCCCCGCGCCAAGCCGCCAGGCCTCCCCTGCCCGCCACCGGCGCTCCTCTGCCGCGCCGGCACTCCTCTGCCGCGCCGCTCGCTAAATGCATTTGAGGAGAGAGGAGATGTATTTTTACCTCTCCTCTCTCCTCAGAGGCAAAATGCCTTGCGCTTTTGCATTGCCTGTTGGAGAGGGAATTTGCGAGGCACAGTGCTGAAGGAAGATGCAAAAATGCATTTGCATTACCTGTTGGACTCAGCCTTATAATGGCAAAAATGTAAAAGCCCCCTCCCCTCTCCCCTCTTCTTCTTCCCCGTGGAATTCTCTCTCTCTTGGCTTCCCCGGCGCGGCGGGGATGCGGCGGCTATGGCGATGGTACCAGCAGTGCCTGGCCTCGCACCCGGTGCGCACCCAGGTCGTCAGCTCCGGCATCCTCTGGGGCCTCGGCGACATCGGCGCACAGGCCGTCACCCACCACTACTCCGCCCGCCGCGGCCGCGCCAACAACCCCCCCGAGGTAGCAGCCCCAGTCAGCCGTCTCCTACAGCTTCCCGCCTTTCCTTGGTACATGCTCGTGGGATATCGATTCCCCCGCCGCTAGTTCCCGGCCGGGGTCGCGCCGGGGATTCCTAGCTATTCCTGTTCTTGACCTCGACTTGGGGCTGGTTCCTTGCGAGTTGGAACTTGTGTGTGGTGTGTGATGTGGTATGACTCAATGGCTTATAGCTAGCTCCGTAATGCGTAGGCGATGCTTTATCGGTTCGGGCGAGGTGCGGATTCGATCGGTAACCTGAAACAGTAGCTCAAATGAGTAAGTTGTCAACTCCTAAGTGCGGGCAATGGCTGGATTTGTGCCTCTTTTCTTCGGCTTGTGTGAGGTTACCTGCAAGAAAATAGAAGGCTTGGGGAGTCTTGTCAAATCCATTCTTGTGGGTGTCTCTTTTTACCTTTGGAGAAATGCGGTACTGACAACTGAGAGGAACTGATACTCCTCTTTTGGCAAGACATTGGGCATAAGAGCACCCTGTTCTTCTGGCTTCTCATCAACCAGCCAGCGGTACTTTTCTCAGAACAAATCAGCCATCAGCTACCAGCCAGCGGTACTTTTCTCTCAAAACAAATCAGCACCAGCCACCAGTTGTCAGCCAGACGAACAGGGTGGAGGTCTGTTGCTAAAAAACGAGCTAGGAGCTCTGATTGGTCAGTGATGTCTGATGTCACTTGAGTTCTCATGGTCATTCACTCCATTTGGGGTAACCATGGATTGTTGGGTAGTATCGGACCTTACCTTTTGCTACCAGAAGCATGACTTAGTGGAGTAAATGACCCCCTTCTCCTTGATGGAGGTTTGCTTTGGTGAATAGCTTAACCAATTGGATTAGTTTTCTGACCATGTGGTTTACTGTCGAACTATCGTCGGTTGATGTGACCTTTACAGGGTTGTTGTTTACTGTGCAGTTTGATGGGTATAGTTCGGATGGGGTTCCTACTATATTCTTTAATAAGTACTCACGAATTCCATTTTATTTCTTTGATAGCAATGGTTTTCCATTTTTATGATTTTTAAGCTTAAGATCAAGTAAATCAATCTATTACTTAACAAGACAAATCTTGAAGATGTGCGTGTTTGTTTTTCAGTTCTGAGCATAGGTAGCGTCAGGAGCTTGATTTGATTATTGTAAATATGTAATTTACTTAACTTAGTTGCCTTCTCTCTAACCAGCAAAACAGTCTTTCAGTTTCTTGGATCTAGAGTTAATTGTGCTTAGTTTTTTCTATAAATAAAGCCAATGCAATGCAGCTGTAGCTATGTACTGTCCAGTTAGTTGAAACAAGATATTTATTGCTGTTCATGGTGCCTTTGTTCAGATACGAGATTGGAAATTCAAGGAATCCTGACTGGTCATTTCATTTGGTCCAGGGGGACCTATATAAACTATCTCTGCTCCCTTGCATATTACTACTTATTCTTTGTTTGGATGGCTACTCCTAATTCTTCATTCTTCAATTCAATTGTTATCTATTCAACAAAACTTTGTTACGTTTTACAGGATAAAGATAAAGATAAAGAGTTCAAAGTTGATTGGAGGAGGGTGGGCATCACAAGTTCCTTTGGATTTGCTTTCGTTGGACCAGTCGGACATTACTGGTTAGTTCCCTGTATTTTAGAGTGACATTATATTTACCCTTTTATGGTTTTATTTCTTCATAACCATAGGTCGATGTTTTTACATTAACAAATGAACAATTTGTGACCATACTCCTTCCCTCTTAGTCTCACAGTCTCCACCTCAGAAACACGGATACTTCAGTTTGGTAGCGTACTGCGTATCGGATACGTATCCGTATCGGATACTCCGCGGATACGCCTAGGATACGTATCCTGGACGTATCCGCGAGCTGGGCCGTATTGGGCCTAGAAACCTTAGATTCGATACGTATTTGGTAGGATACGGCCCAGCTTACAGCCCACCTAAAGGAGCTCCTGCTGCCCTACCCCAACTCCACCACGCGCATCTGCTCGTCCCACTCCTCCACGCGCGACTCGTGCCGCTACTCGTCGCCGCTGCCTGCCGGAGCAGCCTCCACCCTCGCCGGCGACGACAAGCCACGGCGGCAAGGACCCCAGGACCAGGAGCTCCTCACGCGGCAGGGACCAGAGAACCTCCGCCCGGCTGAAGGTGCAAAGGAGCTCCTCCCCTGTTCTTGTTCTCTCCCTTCCCTCCCTTCCCCTGTTCTTGTTCCCTACCTATCTTCCTGATTAGAGCTTTCAATTTCAGCAGTATGTCATCTCCAAATCTGAGTGCTAACAGTGCTAATGCTAGTGCTGCTGCTCCGGCTAGTTGTAGTGTTGGATCTGAGGCTAGACAAATAACTGATTACTGATATCAGCTCCATTGTGGGATCATGTCACCATTCTAGAGAAGCCTAAACCTGCATGTAATAGACCATTGATGTCTCTACGTTGAACTAGAATATCTATTTCGTAATCTACTATGCACTATTATTATTTATTAAAAATAGTTAAAACGTATCCGCGTATCGGATTGTTTGGGAAATTGCCGTATCCGCGTATCCGTATCCTTCCGATACTGATACACGTATCCGTATCCGTGCCGCTTAGGTCTCCACACATCACAGATATGAGACCAATACAGTAAGATAAAATGACCAAAGTATAAGTCATTAAAAAGATAAAAGGGAAATGTGGGTATGTAATCCCAGATCTGTACTGAATTTATCCATTTTAGGTACTCATATGAAGGTAAAAATTTGAGTGGCACTTTATGGTGCCATACTATTAACGGTTGCTTAACTAGTTCTTGAAAATTGAATGATTTGCTTCAATATGTTGCAGTACTTTCTAGATTTCACAGGATTATGAGATTTGGACTTTTACTACTATGGTTATTGGTTACTTGTGTAATTGGTGGAGCCACTGGATGCAAGCATTCGCACAAATGCATGTGTTTCTTATGACAATATTTATTACCAACAGTACATGAGTGCATGAGTGGTTATTGTCTCACTGAATCTTGCCTCTTTGTTTAGCTTTAATAGTAGAAGTATCTTGGGCTGTACTTTGCAGTAGTACATCCTTTTTTATTCATTTGTGTGCTAATTAGTCCACTTCAATACTGATTTCATTTCCACCATGTCACATAATCGGTTTCATGCTCATGCTTAGTGGCTTTAGGTGTGTAGTAACCGATGCTATGTTTTAGAGAGTACTTAATAGGTGAACACTCTGTATTTTACAATATAACGCTCGACTATATTCTACAATATGAAAATGCAGGTGAATAATATGATCATACAATTTATGTTTTTTGGTCAGAGAAAAAAAATCGATAATAATAATTAATAACTGCTTTGAATAGACTTCTACAATCTATTCATTCTCACCTTGACGTATTCATTTGTAAGAAATGGTGATTCCATTATCTCCTCACTTATCTGCTACATTTTAATCATTTGCAAAAGCTGGTTAAGATATTGTGGTATGGTTGCTTTATGGATTTAGTAATTTGCAGATGAAAGCAGCTCTCTTCTGATTTTTGGAGTATGAAATTTCAACTACTGTCAATTGGAGTATCATATGACATATAGCTCACACCTATTTCTGTCACTGAGGCCTTGGTATTGTTGTAGGTATGAGTACCTGGACCGCATCATCCGGCGGAGATTTCAGCCTGATACGTTCAAATTTGTTGCGTCTAAAGTCGCTGCGGATGGTTTCCTCTTTGGACCATTAGATCTTCTCCTGTTCTTCTCATACATGGGTCTCGGCCAAGGAAGGAGTGTAGAGCAGGTTAAGGAAGACGTGAAAAGGGATTTCATTCCTGCTCTGGTAGTGGGTGGAACCATCTGGCCAGCCGTGCAGATCGCGAACTTCCGCTTCATCCCCGTGCGGTACCAGCTCCTGTATGTGAACGTGTTCTGCCTCTTCGACAGCTGTTGCCTGTCATGGATCGAGCAGCAGGGAGACGCTGCCTGGAAGAGGTGGTTCACGTCGTTCCACAAAATCGAAGACCAGAAGAGTAAAGTTTGATTATTTTTTTACTAGTTATTATGAGTCATGTGTTGTTCATCTGGATCAACATCTGTAAACTCTTGTTGATCCAAAGCTGAAAAAATTTCGGAACGAGGACGCTTGCTGGCACCATCTGTTTAAGCTTATTGCAATGCCAGAAAAAACTGAGCTTCGATGTCATTGCGGAGAACTCTTTAATGGGATGGGAAAAATTGCTGCATTGCACTGTTAGCTTTAAGTTCAGTGAGCTGGTTGCTCTGCTGGTGCGTGCGATTGAGTGTCATCAGATGTTGGCAAGCTGTAGATGCGTGCTTATACCCTACTGTCTGAGGCATTGTTAACTTTGTAACAGGAGATGAGTTGTACTACATCTTTGCGCGAATGGACTTGTAGTCTAATGGTAGGATGGTCCAGTGGGACGCTACCCATCAGGGTTTAAATCCTGGTGCTCGCACTTTTTCCTGGATTTATTCCGGGAATTTCCGGTGTTATGCATTAAGTGGTAAGCGACGTTCCCGTCGACGACGAGGCGCCAGTAGTGACTTCGAGAATCTCTAGATCTGCCGGTACTCAGTTCTTCGAAGGTGCTCATAGGGGTAGGATTTGCGTACGTGTGTTCATAGGGGTGAGTGTGTGTGCGTGTGTGTGCGTGTTGTGAGAGTCTGCGTTGTACTGTGTAATCTCAAAAAAATAAAAATTTCAGTCCAGCAACAAGTTGTACGACGTCTCTTTTGTAAAAAAAAAAGCCAATTCGACTTGGCAAACTGCCGGAGATGCTCTGATGCACAATTATTCAATTTAGGTATCAATATTTTGGCCCAAACAATGTTTGCTTTCAAACTTCTTTTCCTCATATTTTTGTTCTGATCCGTATCTGTTCATAATTTTTTATAGAGTTTTTTCCATACCAAGTTCTCGTTAACTTTTGTCTACAAATCTATGCTTGTTTGGGCTCTCTGCATTCTTATCGGGCCGCTTAGACAACGTGAAGTGAATTAAGTCGCAAGCTACGTAATTATTATCCTGCCGATTCGAGTACGGCGAGCCCCTGCTGGCAATGCACGCTCACCATCTTACCTTCCGGATCCTCGCAGCAAACCCTAGGCTCCTCTCTCTCCTCCTGCCTCCCGCCGCTCTCTTCCCCAACGCGCCGCCGTGCGCGCCGCTCCCCCGGAGCCCCGTGCGAGCCGGGTGCTCCCCGTGCGCCGCCGTGCTCGCCCCGGGCAGGGTCTAGAGCTCCGCCGCCGCCGCCGCTTGGGGGCCGAACCGGAGCCGGATCTCCCCGCGTGCCGCCGCGCGCCGGGGGCCTGGAGCTCCGCCGCCGCCGCCTGGGGGCCGGGCCGGAGCCGGAGCTCCCCGCGCGCCATGGTCGCGGCCTGGCCGCGCGCGCACGGTCGCCGGGGGCGCCGCCCATGGCCGTCGGTCGCAAGGAAGAAGAAAGCAAAAATGTTGAAAGAAAAAAATATTAGGAACATTTTGTAAAATGTTGTCAACATTTTTAAAAAATGTTGAAACAATTTGGAAAATGTTGACGAAAAATAACTAAAAATGTTGAAAAACAAAATGTTACAACATTGTTGAAAAATGTTTCAACATTTTTGAAAAAAGTTTTAACATTTTCCAATCAACAGTGTTGAGATGGGCTGGATGAGACAAATTTTAAATGGGCCTAAGTAGGTCTTATAGAGCCTGCTTGGTTTGATACCAATTTTTGCCTAACCAAAATGCGAGCATGTCAAAATGAGAGCTTGCCAAAATCAAGGCATGCCAAAACCAGGGCACAAAATTTAGGTATCACTTGGTTTGTTGCTAAAATGTGACAACATATACTTTTCCCCTATGAAGTTTCTAGTAACTTGCCATGTATTTGGCTAAAAAAATTGGCATACCAAATTCTTGGTGATGAACCAATTGATATCCAAAATTTTTAGGCATGCCTTCAATTTGGTTGGGCAAAGATTGGAACCCAACCAATCAGGCCTATAGTTTCAATGCTTAACTATCTTGTGGAAGCCAGATAGGAGCCCCCCACGACAGCAGCCTCCACCCGCCGCTTTTTTTTTCTTTTTAGAAAGTTTATATTCCCGTAACTTTCTATTTTTAAAATATCATAACTTATGCGCATAACTTTGATGCATACCACCGAGTTATAAAATTGTATCATATATTTCTAAAGTACAACTTTGACACTAGCACCCGTGCAGAACTTATGTATACAACTTGTATACACAATTTTTCAATAAATAGTACATGTGTAACTTTTTTCAAACACCAGTTTTATCTTTTCATTTTTGAAACTTATACACACAACTTCGACATATAAGTTTTAAGCATAAGTTTGATGGCATGCAGAACTTATGCGTACAACTTGTATGCACAATTGTTTGAAGAATAACTTATTCATATAATTTTTTCTAACGATGAGTTGTGTGTATAACTTTTTCTATAAACGACGAGTTGCGCGCATAATTTTTTCCTGTAACAACGAATTATGCATATATCTTATGCATACAAAATTGTTGAATAAAGAAAAAAGAAAAAAACCATGCTGGGTCCGCCCCACCTGGGAGCGCGTGGACCCCGCGGTCAAACCACGCGCTCCGAGCGAGCGACCGTTGGATTGGTTTTGCGGAGCCATATGTCAGTAGAAGATCCAATTTTTTTAAAGGAATTTTCATTCCTCTAAACCAAAGACTCGGTGATATCACTGGTCACAAGGTCCTCGAAGCCCGGAGGCGTTCCGTCCCATCGAAGGACAGAGTTTTGAGGACACTTACACCTACACCCAGTACACTCAATAACTATTGCAAAAAGATCGAATTTAGTAGGTAAAATTATGATCAGATCTGAATACAAATACCATATGTTAGGGATTTGGGTGTTCGATTTCGCGGAGGGAAATAGAAAGGCATACCTCTGTCGGATGTTCGTCACCGACGAAGCGCCCGTCTGCTCGACGAAGGGTTTCAAAGGCGTCGCCTAGGCTTCCAGGCGCTCCAATAATCCTGAGCGCCCCGGTCGCCTAGCTAAAAAGCAGCAAGAGGGAGTGAGGGAGGGGAAGAATGAAGAGGAAATAGACCCCACCACGCCGCCGCCGCGGTGGCCCTACTCGGCACTCGCCGCTCTTCTACCTCCACTCGCCCCTGCCGCCGCACTCCTCCCTGCTCTACCACCCGCACCCCCACGTCCTCCTTCAGATCGAGCGCAGGGCTCCCGACACCACCATTGTCATGTTGTCAACGCGCACAAAGAGGAGGAAAGGGAGACTGAGGCAGAGAGACGAGCGGTGCCGACAATGCTGCTTGAGGGTAGACCTGATCATGGGCCGCCCGACCTGATAAACCCGACTCGACCCGCCCAAAAAAAACCCGACTGACCCGACCCGATCGTGTGACGGGTCGGGCACGGGCCAACATTTTCACCCGAACCTAGAAAAACCCGACCTGAAAATTATAACTAAAAAACCCGAACCTGATCCAACCCGACCCAACTATGAGACGGGTCGGGCACGTGCCAAAATTTTTGATCCGGCAACCTGACACGACCCGGGCCACTTGAGGAAGGGAGAGAGAAGAGCTAGGGTAGGGGGTATGTATGGTGGGCTGACTAGTGAGCTAGGCCAGACGGGTCCTTTCTTTTCTTCTTTCTTCTTTTCTTTTTATTTCCTCCACTTCCCGTTGCTATGGCTTGCTTCCTTGCTGCTAAGGCGTCGCCTCGCCTAGGCGTGTGGAAAGGATCGGCTCACCCTACTTCACCTTCTCGTTTTTAATGAACAACAGACAACGCAGCTCGTCGCTTTAAAAATAAAAAGAAGTCATGGTAAAGGCTCGAGGTACAGCTAGACAAGGGAGTGTGGAGGGTGGTCTATGGGCTGACTGTGTAGAGAGCGACATGCGTTGAGGTCGCAGAGAGGAAGAAGGTGGTGGGTTGCAGGAGGAAAAGAGGAAGACCATAGGAGACAGAAGATGGATCGTATGCTCGTCAAGTTGAGGATGAGAAGGGCAGCTGGGGTGTACAAAGGATCTTGTTGGGCGGATTATATCAAAGAAATCGACCTGATACGTCATGTATCAACATTTATTTTTATTTCAATTTGAATACTTTAGGATATATATTGAGTACTTATCGAAGCGTGAGAACGACGGGAAAGGACTCCATATTTTAAAACCGATCCATTATATTAGTCTAAGAATCTAAAATTAATTAATATTCTAATCCAACAAATTTCATAACTTTAAAAGTCATAGTAACATTCGAAAATAACATAATCAACATCTCTATTAGTAGCACACTCAATATTTTCTTTAAACTACATATGAATATAACAAATTCGATAATTTTCAAAACAATCAGTAGCATTTTTAAAATGTTAGTTTTATATTTCTTCTTCTTTCTTAAAGTTAGCAGCCGAAGGGTATTGTGGTAAGCATGAGTAGCACGCTATAGAGATAGATGATATCAATAAGCCACAGTCGTGAACAAGGTAAGAATGTGCGCTCGCAATGAGCACGGGCAGCCGCGACGAGCGATGTGCACAAGGCACTGCAACAAGCACATGCGGTAGATGGCAGAGATGGTGCCAATGAATGGAAACAAGAGCAGAGCGTGCAACATGCACAAGAAGTCTGAATGTGATATGAATATTTAGTATTATTTTTTCTAAAATATTACCTTAACATAGTATGTAACTTTACCTCAAAACTTTTTTTACTTTGTGAAGAATATTTTTAAAATATCATTGAAATCAAATAGATATATACATCTTTCAAAATAATACAAAATAATGTAAATATTTTTTATTTTTAATGATAGTTCTAGATAAAAGATTTTTTAACAAAAATATCATTGTTGCATAAAAAAGAAAGTGAACATTTTGCAATAAGGTATTATGAAAGCACTGGTTATGTACTTATGTTTCTTATTTGGCTAGTGTAACTACTTTGTGATTTACTAAATTTTCGGCAAAAATAATCAACCAACAATTTTCTTATCACTAAAGCTTGGGAGTTACCATGACATCACTCAAACTATATGGTGATCCATGTAACGTTTATCTTAGTTAAAAGGTTAAAATATATTTAAAAACACAACTTCAAAAATATACAAAAAATTTCTTCATATATCTATATAAATATTTATTTAAGATAAAAATCATGTAATAGGAGATTATATATTTAGGAATGAAATTAAGAATGTATATGCACACCCTCCTTCTTTATTGTACTACTGTTGTATATCGACGTACTGACATGCTGAAGAATATCGACGTACTGACATGTTGAAGAATATCAACATCTTTGATGTTGAGAGGGTAGAGCAGACAATTTCAAACTATCTTGCGGCTCGAGCTGCTACAAAAGGAGGCGCTGCAAAAGAGACCTGTAGGGAATCGGATGCCCGTTAGCCTAAGAGGGGGAGGGGGTGAATTAGGCAACTTAAAACCTTAACCTATGGCTTCACTATTTTTGCGCAAAGGTAAACTAGAACATACTATCTATATGTGCAACTACGGTTGTTCTAGTGTGAAACTCCCATCCCAAACAAAGGTTTGCAACCTATAGCCATTCCTAGCAAGATACTACTCTAGGAAAGTAAAGGCAAGCAAAGATTGCAATAGAGTAAATGCGGAAACGTAAAGGGGATGAGAGGAAGCAAACTCTTGACACGCGATTTATCCCGTGGTATCGGTAGGCAGTAAGCCACCCCTAGTCCACGTTGTTGAAGCACTCACACAAGAGTATTGCTTCTCGGTCACCAAGTCTCTCCCAAGAGCACCAACTTGACTTGCCACAAAGGCTAGCCACTTAGGCACTTGTCAAGCTCCCTTGGTCACCTTGATGCCACCTCCACTAAGGAGCTTCTCCACCAAGGAACGGGGTCTCCACGTCCCCCGCACAAAGTGTCCTCGCCGCTCCACACCAAGCCGGAGGGTCGATGACGATTGCCGGTGAGCCACTTAGGCCCCAAGGCTTCCGGCGAACCTTGTACAACTGGATTCACTCAAGAATCACCTCACAAGGTTGGCACAACCTTGCACTCACTCAGCTCTAAGCTAAGCCTAGCACTAAGCACATACACTAAGCATATGCAAGTCTATGGATGAGCAATTAAGCACTTGGATGGATTGGATATGATCTTCTAGGTGTCTTGAACTCTCCTGCACTTCCACACAATCCAGCCTCCTCAAATGGGTGAGTGGAGGGGGTATAAATAGCCCAAGGCATCAAACTAGCCGTTGGCTAACGGCCACTGAAAAAGGTACCGTCGGATGATCCGACGCTATATTTTCCAGGGCGTCGGTTCATCCGGTGCCCCTCCCACGTCACTTAGCCGTTGAGGTTCTCTGACACAACTGCTCCGACGCTATGCACTGACGGTGCGTCGGATCATCCGGTGCTGAAGACTCCGCGCTCAAGTCGCCTCTGTTAGCTTCCAATCGACCGTCGGATAGACCGACGCTTCTCCTTGTCCAAGGCGTCGGATCATCCGGTGCTGAAGGCTTCGTCTTGGCGCGTCTCTGTATGAATTCAAACTGAGCGTCGGATAGACCGACGGGGTCCCCACTCAGACCGTCGGATCATCCGGTGCTACTGTCTTCCTTGCTCTTCCTCTGCAACTCGTCCGACGCTACTAAATAATGGACCGTCGGTTCATCCGACGGTACCTAGGGTTTGACCCTGTGTACCAACTCGTCCGACGATTGCACCGACGCTTGTATTTGAGGGACCGTCGGTTCATCCGACGGTTTCTTTTCTTTTCCTTTTCTTGCTCGGTTTTGACCCTTGAAAAATACACTATCTTCTCAATTTGGCATATGGTTTTCTTGCATCCTTGAGACCTAGAAGTGTCTACAAAGACATGCTAAAACAATAGGGTTAGTCCCAATGATCATGTTGTCATGAATCACCAAAATCAAACTCGAACTAATGGCATATGAGGCCATGTTCGCTACAATCTCCCCCTTTTTGGTGATTTATGACAACACAACCAAAGCAAGCATAAATTTGCAAGAATTGACAGAATTAGAACCACTTACACTTGCTTGGATGCTTACCATCATCCAAACTCCCCCTAGATCAAACTTCCCCCTTTTTGATCTTCATGTTCACATTCTCCCCCTTTGGTCTCATATCCTTGAAACCACTTGTAAGCATCCTTGAGCCCACTTGTAAGCTTAAGCCACACTCTTGCTTTGGTCTCACATTCTCCCCCTTTGGAATAAAATCTCCAAAAAGTCCAAAGCAAACAGGTCCAAGGAAACTAGCAAGATCTAACAACCATAGCTCAAAGGAGAGATGTTAAATGCAAGGGAGAAAGCCGCATGAACCATGATCCATAAGTATGATATCAATGAAGATACCACATGTGTGAATAACTAAGGTGGATCACATGCTCATGAGACTAGCATGATACAAACTAAGCTCCCCCTAAGTGTGTGCACAAAAGGATACCACTTGTAAGACAAGGGTAGTGAGAAACAAGTGCACAACTACAAACTTGAATGTCAAGGAAGCTTAGAGCATATCATGCAAGGAGGTAGCTTAAAGGACAAGAGACAAGACAAATGGGTTCTTGTTACATTACCACTTGTAGATATCACTTGTAGTCTTTTGATCATTGCATACCTCCGGGGGATGATCCTCTCTACCTTGTTGGCACCACATTGAGATGAGCCACTTGGAAATGATATCACTAGGTGACACCACTTGAAAGAAGCTTGCATGGAAGACACTTGGGGTACCACAAGGATTAGGAATGTATGAGTACATTGCCTTTGAACTTATATAGAGACATAAGCTCGCAAGGACATGACTCAATAGAATGAAGCTCATATTGCTATATTCACTCTTTTAGAGATGTTAGATCACATTGAGAGTGAAACAACATTCTCTTAGAATGAAACACCGCACCGGAACGCGTCGCTAAGGGACTACATAAGATAAGCTTGAAACAAAGTTAGTCCCATAACCAAACCATGGGATGAGCTCCCCCTAAATGTGTGCATTTAGTGTTTGAATCACCAACCAAATGTATGCACATTGTTTATGACAACAACGGGAAGCTTACCCTATAGCTTGCTCATGATGCAAAGAGATATATATGAAAACATGCACCATGAAAGAACAAGTGTAGTTTTCCTACACACTAATCAAACCATGTAGATTGCTCATGGGTTAGCACATGACACAAGCAACCTACCATATGTAAATATTGCAACAAATGCAACCTAAACAAGGCAATGGAGCTACAATGATACAAGAGATAGGTACTAATTTCCATTACCTCAACCGGGGAACTTGGGCAACACATTGTCCAATTTGCAAGCTTGGCTTATAGGCTTGAACCTTCTCATCTTGATTGTACCAAGCCTCCCAAGTCCCCACACTCAAGGCCTTCAAGTGGCCTTTGGAACCCAAACCATTTGAGGCCCCTTCATGTTGGTGATGACTTCCTTGGGCACCCAAATGGGTTGGTTCCAACCCCGCTCCTCCTTCATCTTCCCAACCTTGTGTGCAACCACCTTGCCATTAGCCTTCTTCTTGATGACGTAGGTGTTGCTATTTGTCTTGTTCTTGCGGTTGGGCTTGGTGTAGATGAGGGAGCTCTTGATTGTGGGCTTCAATTTCTTCTTTGCGCCCTTGTCCATCTTCTTGACAAATTTGGGGCATTTGTAGAACTTGTGCCCTTCTCCATGACACTTGTAGCAAGTCACGGTTGCACCCTTCTCAAGCTTCTTCACCATGGGATCACGGTTATCTTGAGAAGGTTGGACTTTACTCTTCATGTCTTGAGAGATGTCCACTTGTTCTTCATCATTCTTGCCCTTGCCCATCAAGTTTGCCAACCTCTCTCGGAGCCATTTCACTTCTTGCTTGAGCTCATCATTTTCCTTGCCTATGAGATAATCACATGTTTCTACAACAACATTCTCATGGCAAGATGGTGAGCAAGATTCATCGATTAAATCAATGCAAGAAGTTGAAGCATCTACCTTGGAGATAGGAATTGCGCAAGGAATAGATGTTTCATCAAGCTCAAAGGAATTACTTGTTTTAGTCTCATTGCTCTCAAGCTTAGATTTTAGCTCATCACACTCCTTGCTAAGCAATTTGAATTTGCACAACAAATGTTCATAATTTGTAGCAAGGGTGTCACTAAGATCATTGAGAGCATTGAGTTCTTTAATTTCATTAGCTTGTTTTTCAAGCATTCCTTTTTGCTCATGGACTAGCTCAACAAGATCATTGAGAGAGGTGGTGTCGGATTCGTCATCACTTACATTGCTTTCCATACCTTTGGCCATAAGGCACATGTGTGATGATGAAGGACCTTGCATGAAGCGGGTGGTGAAGTTCTTTCTTGATTCATCACTTGAGCTAGAAGAACTTGATTCTCCACCACTTGTCCACTCACGGACGGCGATAGTTACTTCTTGCTTTGGCCTCCTCTCCTTGACCACCTTCTTCTTGGGCTTGTGCTCGATCTTGGTGAACTTGATGTGTTGATGATAACGCCCTTCTCTCAAGTGGACGTTGTAGCCGTACATGTTGACTTTCTTCACATACTTGAAGATCTTCTCCACGTACTCGGCCACCATGGATTCAACCTCTTCATCACTTGAGGAATCTTCATCGTCACCATCATCACCATCATCTTCACTTGAGCTTCCATGAGTAGCCATCCTACTCAACACCTTCTCTTGTTGGCTTGAGAGGGCAAGGCTTGTGCTTGGAGAAGATGGTTCTTGAGATTTTTCTTGGGACGCCTTCTTGGACTCGGGCATGATTTGAAGCTCATGTGCCATGATCTTGCTCAAGATTTGAGATGGCTTCAATTCTTCGAGCTTTCTCTCATAGATGATAGCCTTCACCAAGTCATAGTCGGGCTTCCGGAGACTTTGAAGGATCTTGCGGTTGATGTTCAAGTCCGTGATGTTCTTCACACCTAAAGCATTGATTCTATTGACAAGCACATTTAGGCGTGAGTACATAGAATCGGCATTTTCATTAGCAAGTTGCTTGAAGCTATTGAATTCCTCAAGGAGACAACCATAGCGTTCATTAGCAACTTCTTTTGAACCCTCATTTTGCTCCTTGATGGTTTTCCATAGCTCATGAGCATTTTCACAAGTAAAAACTCTATTGAAAACGCCTACATCTAGTGAGGACAAAATGATACTCTTAGCAATCACATCAAATTGCTTTTCTTTTCTAGTACCATTTTTCATGCCCTCATCGGTGACTCTCCAAACATCAAGGTCCCTTGCTTGGAGATAGGCCTCCATGAGAACCTTCCACCGAGGATAGCCCGTGCCATCGAAATGTGGAGCCAAACCTAAGGTATCCACCCCTTTCATTCCTCTAAAGAGCAACTCACTAGGCGGTGAAGCCTAACCGTTCCAATGAGCCGGTTTTCACAATTTACCAATCGAATTGGTGTTTCCTTGTGAAGGAAGTGAGTCCCGGCTCTGATACCACTTGTAGGGAATCGGATGCCCGTTAGCCTAAGAGGGGGAGGGGGTGAATTAGGCAACTTAAAACCTTAACCTATGGCTTCACTATTTTTGCGCAAAGGTAAACTAGAACATACTATCTATATGTGCAACTACGGTTGTTCTAGTGTGAAACTCCCATCCCAAACAAAGGTTTGCAACCTATAGCCATTCCTAGCAAGATACTACTCTAGGAAAGTAAAGGCAAGCAAAGATTGCAATAGAGTAAATGCGGAAACGTAAAGGGGATGAGAGGAAGCAAACTCTTGACACGCGATTTATCCCGTGGTATCGGTAGGCAGTAAGCCACCCCTAGTCCACGTTGTTGAAGCACTCACACAAGAGTATTGCTTCTCGGTCACCAAGTCTCTCCCAAGAGCACCAACTTGACTTGCCACAAAGGCTAGCCACTTAGGCACTTGTCAAGCTCCCTTGGTCACCTTGATGCCACCTCCACTAAGGAGCTTCTCCACCAAGGAACGGGGTCTCCACGTCCCCCGCACAAAGTGTCCTCGCCGCTCCACACCAAGCCGGAGGGTCGATGACGATTGCCGGTGAGCCACTTAGGCCCCAAGGCTTCCGGCGAACCTTGTACAACTGGATTCACTCAAGAATCACCTCACAAGGTTGGCACAACCTTGCACTCACTCAGCTCTAAGCTAAGCCTAGCACTAAGCACATACACTAAGCATATGCAAGTCTATGGATGAGCAATTAAGCACTTGGATGGATTGGATATGATCTTCTAGGTGTCTTGAACTCTCCTGCACTTCCACACAATCCAGCCTCCTCAAATGGGTGAGTGGAGGGGGTATAAATAGCCCAAGGCATCAAACTAGCCGTTGGCTAACGGCCACTGAAAAAGGTACCGTCGGATGATCCGACGCTATATTTTCCAGGGCGTCGGTTCATCCGGTGCCCCTCCCACGTCACTTAGCCGTTGAGGTTCTCTGACACAACTGCTCCGACGCTATGCACTGACGGTGCGTCGGATCATCCGGTGCTGAAGACTCCGCGCTCAAGTCGCCTCTGTTAGCTTCCAATCGACCGTCGGATAGACCGACGCTTCTCCTTGTCCAAGGCGTCGGATCATCCGGTGCTGAAGGCTTCGTCTTGGCGCGTCTCTGTATGAATTCAAACTGAGCGTCGGATAGACCGACGAGGTCCCCACTCAGACCGTCGGATCATCCGGTGCTACTGTCTTCCTTGCTCTTCCTCTGCAACTCGTCCGACGCTACTAAATAATGGACCGTCGGTTCATCCGACGGTACCTAGGGTTTGACCCTGTGTACCAACTCGTCCGACGATTGCACCGACGCTTGTATTTGAGGGACCGTCGGTTCATCCGACGGTTTCTTTTCTTTTCCTTTTCTTGCTCGGTTTTGACCCTTGAAAAATACACTATCTTCTCAATTTGGCATATGGTTTTCTTGCATCCTTGAGACCTAGAAGTGTCTACAAAGACATGCTAAAACAATAGGGTTAGTCCCAATGATCATGTTGTCATGAATCACCAAAATCAAACTCGAACTAATGGCATATGAGGCCATGTTCGCTACAATCTCCCCCTTTTTGGTGATTTATGACAACACAACCAAAGCAAGCATAAATTTGCAAGAATTGACAGAATTAGAACCACTTACACTTGCTTGGATGCTTACCATCATCCAAACTCCCCCTAGATCAAACTTCCCCCTTTTTGATCTTCATGTTCACATTCTCCCCCTTTGGTCTCATATCCTTGAAACCACTTGTAAGCATCCTTGAGCCCACTTGTAAGCTTAAGCCACACTCTTGCTTTGGTCTCACATTCTCCCCCTTTGGAATAAAATCTCCAAAAAGTCCAAAGCAAACAGGTCCAAGGAAACTAGCAAGATCTAGCAACCATAGCTCAAAGGAGAGATGTTAAATGCAAGGGAGAAAGCCGCATGAACCATGATCCATAAGTATGATATCAATGAAGATACCACATGTGTGAATAACTAAGGTGGATCACATGCTCATGAGACTAGCATAATACAAACTAAGCTCCCCCTAAGTGTGTGCACAAAAGGATACCACTTGTAAGACAAGAGTAGTGAGAAACAAGTGCACAACTACAAACTTGAATGACAAGGAAGCTTAGAGCATATCATGCAAGGAGGTAGCTTAAAGGACAAGAGACAAGACAAATGGGTTCTTGTTACATTACCACTTGTAGATATCACTTGTAGTCTTTTGATCATTGCATACCTCCGGGGGATGATCCTCTCTACCTTGTTGGCACCACATTGAGATGAGCCACTTGGAAATGATATCACTAGGTGACACCACTTGAAAGAAGCTTGCATGGAAGACACTTGGGGTACCACAAGGATTAGGAATGTATGAGTACATTGCCTTTGAACTTATATAGAGACATAAGCTCGCAAGGACATGACTCAATAGAATGAAGCTCATATTGCTATATTCACTCTTTTAGAGATGTTAGATCACATTGAGAGTGAAACAGCATTCTCTTAGAATGAAACACCGCACCGGAACGCGTCGCTAAGGGACTACATAAGATAAGCTTGAAACAAAGTTAGTCCCATAACCAAACCATGGGATGAGCTCCCCCTAAATGTGTGCATTTAGTGTTTGAATCACCAACCAAATGTATGCACATTGTTTATGACAACAACGGGAAGCTTACCCTATAGCTTGCTCATGATGCAAAGAGATATATATGAAAACATGCACCATGAAAGAACAAGTGTAGTTTTCCTACACACTAATCAAACCATGTAGATTGCTCATGGGTTAGCACATGACACAAGCAACCTACCATATGTAAATATTGCAACAAATGCAACCTAAACAAGGCAATGGAGCTACAATGATACAAGAGATAGGTACTAATTTCCATTACCTCAACCGGGGAACTTGGGCAACACATTGTCCAATTTGCAAGCTTGGCTTATAGGCTTGAACCTTCTCATCTTGATTGTACCAAGCCTCCCAAGTCCCCACACTCAAGGCCTTCAAGTGGCCTTTGGAACCCAAACCATTTGAGGCCCCTTCATGTTGGTGATGACTTCCTTGGGCACCCAAATGGGTTGGTTCCAACCCCGCTCCTCCTTCATCTTCCCAACCTTGTGTGCAACCACCTTGCCATTAGCCTTCTTCTTGATGACGTAGGTGTTGCTATTTGTCTTGTTCTTGCGGTTGGGCTTGGTGTAGATGAGGGAGCTCTTGATTGTGGGCTTCAATTTCTTCTTTGCGCCCTTGTCCATCTTCTTGACAAATTTGGGGCATTTGTAGAACTTGTGCCCTTCTCCATGACACTTGTAGCAAGTCACGGTTGCACCCTTCTCAAGCTTCTTCACCATGGGATCACGGTTATCTTGAGAAGGTTGGACTTTACTCTTCATGTCTTGAGAGATGTCCACTTGTTCTTCATCATTCTTGCCCTTGCCCATCAAGTTTGCCAACCTCTCTCGGAGCCATTTCACTTCTTGCTTGAGCTCATCATTTTCCTTGCCTATGAGATAATCACATGTTTCTACAACAACATTCTCATGGCAAGATGGTGAGCAAGATTCATCGATTAAATCAATGCAAGAAGTTGAAGCATCTACCTTGGAGATAGGAATTGCGCAAGGAATAGATGTTTCATCAAGCTCAAAGGAATTACTTGTTTTAGTCTCATTGCTCTCAAGCTTAGATTTTAGCTCATCACACTCCTTGCTAAGCAATTTGAATTTGCACAACAAATGTTCATAATTTGTAGCAAGGGTGTCACTAAGATCATTGAGAGCATTGAGTTCTTTAATTTCATTAGCTTGTTTTTCAAGCATTCCTTTTTGCTCATGGACTAGCTCAACAAGATCATTGAGAGAGGTGGTGTCGGATTCGTCATCACTTACATTGCTTTCCATACCTTTGGCCATAAGGCACATGTGTGATGATGAAGGACCTTGCATGAAGCGGGTGGTGAAGTTCTTTCTTGATTCATCACTTGAGCTAGAAGAACTTGATTCTCCACCACTTGTCCACTCACGGACGGCGATAGTTACTTCTTGCTTTGGCCTCCTCTCCTTGACCACCTTCTTCTTGGGCTTGTGCTCGATCTTGGTGAACTTGATGTGTTGATGATAACGCCCTTCTCTCAAGTGGACGTTGTAGCCGTACATGTTGACTTTCTTCACATACTTGAAGATCTTCTCCACGTACTCGGCCACCATGGATTCAACCTCTTCATCACTTGAGGAATCTTCATCGTCACCATCATCACCATCATCTTCACTTGAGCTTCCATGAGTAGCCATCCTACTCAACACCTTCTCTTGTTGGCTTGAGAGGGCAAGGCTTGTGCTTGGAGAAGATGGTTCTTGAGATTTTTCTTGGGACGCCTTCTTGGACTCGGGCATGATTTGAAGCTCATGTGCCATGATCTTGCTCAAGATTTGAGATGGCTTCAATTCTTCGAGCTTTCTCTCATAGATGATAGCCTTCACCAAGTCATAGTCGGGCTTCCGGAGACTTTGAAGGATCTTGCGGTTGATGTTCAAGTCCGTGATGTTCTTCACACCTAAAGCATTGATTCTATTGACAAGCACATTTAGGCGTGAGTACATAGAATCGGCATTTTCATTAGCAAGTTGCTTGAAGCTATTGAATTCCTCAAGGAGACAACCATAGCGTTCATTAGCAACTTCTTTTGAACCCTCATTTTGCTCCTTGATGGTTTTCCATAGCTCATGAGCATTTTCACAAGTAAAAACTCTATTGAAAACGCCTACATCTAGTGAGGACAAAATGATACTCTTAGCAATCACATCAAATTGCTTTTCTTTTCTAGTACCATTTTTCATGCCCTCATCGGTGACTCTCCAAACATCAAGGTCCCTTGCTTGGAGATAGGCCTCCATGAGAACCTTCCACCGAGGATAGCCCGTGCCATCGAAATGTGGAGCCAAACCTAAGGTATCCACCCCTTTCATTCCTCTAAAGAGCAACTCACTAGGCGGTGAAGCCTAACCGTTCCAATGAGCCGGTTTTCACAATTTACCAATCGAATTGGTGTTTCCTTGTGAAGGAAGTGAGTCCCGGCTCTGATACCACTTGTAGGGAATCGGATGCCCGTTAGCCTAAGAGGGGGAGGGGGTGAATTAGGCAACTTAAAACCTTAACCTATGGCTTCACTATTTTTGCGCAAAGGTAAACTAGAACATACTATCTATATGTGCAACTACGGTTGTTCTAGTGTGAAACTCCCATCCCAAACAAAGGTTTGCAACCTATAGCCATTCCTAGCAAGATACTACTCTAGGAAAGTAAAGGCAAGCAAAGATTGCAATAGAGTAAATGCGGAAACGTAAAGGGGATGAGAGGAAGCAAACTCTTGACACGCGATTTATCCCGTGGTATCGGTAGGCAGTAAGCCACCCCTAGTCCACGTTGTTGAAGCACTCACACAAGAGTATTGCTTCTCGGTCACCAAGTCTCTCCCAAGAGCACCAACTTGACTTGCCACAAAGGCTAGCCACTTAGGCACTTGTCAAGCTCCCTTGGTCACCTTGATGCCACCTCCACTAAGGAGCTTCTCCACCAAGGAAGGGGGTCTCCACGTCCCCCGCACAAAGTGTCCTCGCCGCTCCACACCAAGCCGGAGGGTCGATGACGATTGCCGGTGAGCCACTTAGGCCCCAAGGCTTCCGGCGAACCTTGTACAACTGGATTCACTCAAGAATCACCTCACAAGGTTGGCACAACCTTGCACTCACTCAGCTCTAAGCTAAGCCTAGCACTAAGCACATACACTAAGCATATGCAAGTCTATGGATGAGCAATTAAGCACTTGGATGGATTTGATATGATCTTCTAGGTGTCTTGAACTCTCCTGCACTTCCACACAATCCAGCCTCCTCAAATGGGTGAGTGGAGGGGGTATAAATAGCCCAAGGCATCAAACTAGCCGTTGGCTAACGGCCACTGAAAAAGGTACCGTCGGATGATCCGACGCTATATTTTCCAGGGCGTCGGTTCATCCGGTGCCCCTCCCACGTCACTTAGCCGTTGAGGTTCTCTGACACAACTGCTCCGACGCTATGCACTGACGGTGCGTCGGATCATCCGGTGCTGAAGACTCCGCGCTCAAGTCGCCTCTGTTAGCTTCCAATCGACCGTCGGATAGACCGACGCTTCTCCTTGTCCAAGGCGTCGGATCATCCGGTGCTGAAGGCTTCGTCTTGGCGCGTCTCTGTATGAATTCAAACTGAGCGTCGGATAGACCGACGGGGTCCCCACTCAGACCGTCGGATCATCCGGTGCTACTGTCTTCCTTGCTCTTCCTCTGCAACTCGTCCGACGCTACTAAATAATGGACCGTCGGTTCATCCGACGGTACCTAGGGTTTGACCCTGTGTACCAACTCGTCCGACGATTGCACCGACGCTTGTATTTGAGGGACCGTCGGTTCATCCGACGGTTTCTTTTCTTTTCCTTTTCTTACTCGGTTTTGACCCTTGAAAAATACACTATCTTCTCAATTTGGCATATGGTTTTCTTGCATCCTTAGGACCTAGAAGTGTCTACAAAGACATGCTAAAACAATAGGGTTAGTCCCAATGATCATGTTGTCATGAATCACCAAAATCAAACTCGAACTAATGGCATATGAGGCCATGTTCGCTACAAGACCATCCAAGGAGGCAAAAGAGATCATCCAACGAGTTGGTGAAGCAGCAACTACGGCGAAATTAACACTCGAGACCTTTGTACTCAGTCCAGACTGAAGCGCAAGATAACCATAGAAGCAGACCAAGTACTTGAACTACACAGAGAGAAAGCTACACACGATGTGCTGAAACGAAAACCATCCGCATGCTGAGACCAGAAGTGGTCTCCAGGAACCACCCTATCTTCGATTCACAGGTTGAGCTTTGGATCCGCCAGTGCCTTCCCATCTCTGCATGCAAAACAGTAGCAAACAATTCAGGTGCTAATAATTTCATTATTCGTCGTGGGAAGCAGAACATGATCTGAGTTGCGAATCCAGTGCGCGTGCGCGATTAGCATTTCTGCAGAGATGAATGAAGAATGAATGTGGCCGGGGGTGGCGTACCATTAGAGGGATGATGATGGGAGCCGCGGATCATCAGAGAAGAAGCGCCCATGCCACGCCGACCGCGACGCCAACCACGACGATGGCAATGATCGCGGTCTGGGCGGAGGTCGAGGCAGGTGGACGAGGAGGAGGAGGCGGCGAAGCGGATGTCGAGGTCGAGGCCCGAGCGGAAGCGGAGGTCGAGGTGGGTGGATGCCATGGTGCGTGCGCGGCGGGAGGAGGAGGAGGAGGCGGGAGGAGCAGTGGGACCTGCGGTGGTGGTGGCGGCGCCACCGCGGCGAGCTCCAGATGCTTGTCGTCGTCGGAGTCGGTCACGCTGGCGAGCGCGTGGTAGCGGTTGCTGCTGGCGTTGAACGTCGGCAGGGTGGCGACGAAAGTCGCCTTCCACTCGATCTCACCGTTGGGGGCCACGGCGGTGGCGGAGCAGCTCCCTTCTCGCCGGAGCACACGTGAGGAGGAGGGTGGTGGTCTGGTGGAGGAGGGGAGGCGTGAGAATGGAAAGCTTCACACGCAACAAGCAGGCGGCAGTGTGACTATATATACAGGCGGAGGCGGCGACGGCGTGGGTGGGGGAGGCCGGAATGGAGGTGGTTGCTCGGGGCTCGGCAGGCAGCAGCTGTACGTCATCGAGCTCAGAATTCGAAATATCCACACCCAAATCGATTCGAGTCCGACCACCCCTCTGATGTGAATCCCAGTAGGATTAACCCTGCAGCTTTAATTTTCGCTTTTACGCAAGCAAAACCGCCGTGCGCTATTACGCTGCACGAGTTGCGTCGTGCCGATACACGGAGCCTCTCCGGTTAGTTTTCGTGAACTAATCCCCTCTCTCTCTCTTTTTTTACTGCAAGAACTCCTCATCTATCTATATACTATAAGAAGCGAAAACAATTGAAAACATTTCTCACCCGGATCGGGCCCGTCTTACCCCTCACGCCGGACCCACCTGTCATCTAATAGTTAGACCGAAAAGTGGAACAACCATAAAAATCACAATTTCGAGAGCGTTTCTGCCAAAAAGCTAATTCTTTTGTCACCAACATCTTTTCTACCCACCTCTTGTACCCACCGTCCGTACATGTGTCCCATCCGTGTCAATCACACATCCGTCGCACGGGCCACGCCCGTGTTCTGTTCGCGCGGATCGGCTTCCCGTCCTCGGCGCTGGCACTCAGGATCTAATCCAAGCGGTGGACTGCCAAAGCTGCTGCCCGTGCGGCGCGTCGCTCGGGCGTGAGCTTGTCTTCCGTGTGAGTGCCGTCGCCGGTGCCGGCTTGACCTCCAGTCTCCCGTTCGACCGTACTTTCTCCTTCGTGCATGTGCGTTGCTGCCTAGAGTTGCAAGGACGCCACAGCACCCAGCAGCCTAGAGTTGCCATGAGCAGCATGCTGTCCAAGAACTTGGGCGGGCACTTCGCCGGAGATTGTAAGATTTCGATGTAATATTCAGTATGTTTGATTGATTGATTTGCAGCGGTGATCATCATGTTTCCTGAGTAAGATTATTCTTCTGTCCAGCGCGCAGGTCCCATTTAAAATCAAACATCTGTGTGATTGCAAAATTAAAAGTTGTTTGTTCCCTTCTGCCTCTATTTATCAAGCAATGCATTGCTCTTCGGTATTCATGGGTGACAAAAACAAAACTCGTGAGTGTAAAAACTAAAACACGTAAATATGCCATGTATCAAACAGCAAGAACGTATAGAATCGTCGTTTTTTATGTGTTAGTCCATTAAGGTGCTGCCACTTGAGATGATATACATTGCTCCCACCCCAGCTCCAGCCTTGTCGAGCTTTGACAATCCTCACCTTGCCGAGCTCCGACTGTGCCCACCTCACCTCGCACAGGGTGGGGAGGAGAGCCGCCGTCGTGCCCCCAAGGCCACCGAAAAAGAAAAAGGGCGAGGTTGATCGTCGTGAGTAGCAGGGGCGAAGCTAGGCTGAGTGTGTGCCGGGTGCGGCCACACCCACGAAAAAATAGTAATCCTTTATCACTTCTAAATTTTCACCATGTTAAATTGAATTCTCACAGATGCTATGAAGGTGTCGCACCTCCTTTCATTCTTCTCTAGCTCCGCCCCTGGCGAGCAGGGGATAGGGCGGAGAGAGCAGGGGCGCCGGCACCCCTCGATTCCCTAGCTTTCGCGCCGGCCACGGGCCACCCCTCGATTCCCTGCCTTCCATGCCGGCTACTGCTCGACTCGTCGCCGCGGCCGGTGCACACGAGCAGGGGAAGGGCCTCACGGCTCATTGGCAAAAGGACGGATATAGAGTTAATTTTATTAGAGGTCAGGTGTGGGAGTTGCCTAGGCAAGGAGCAGAGTTTCATTGCTATTTTTGTGATTTGAGCATTATCATGCTTTAGTATTGTCTCTGAATATTAAAATGTTAAAACATAAAAAGATTTATTTGTCTAGGGGAGTTCTAGATTTGCTATGTGTATATAAATTTTCGATTTACAATAATTTTATTAGACACGTGTGTGTCGCACGTGCATTTATGTTAGTAAATCACAAATCAGCATTGCTTTGGGTTGCCTTCCGGTCCTAAAACAGCGTTGCTGGGTTAAGTCATCACGTCCAAAATTTAACCGTCCGCATTTTAGTGTTCTGACTGAACTCATCTTGGGTAGAATTCTTCATGATAATTACTCCTGTCGATCCAAATTATTTGACCACTAGTCTTATTAAAAAAGTTGTGCAAAATGATATGTTTTTTAGTTGCGGTTTGCTTTATTAATAAAATTTCTTGAAGAATGACTTTAATTTGATTATGTTTGGATAAATTATTTGAATAGACGAATGGTCAAACTCTGGGTTAAAAAAAATCAAACGATCTATAATTTGGAACAGTGAGATAGTTTCTAAGTATACTGCTATTTTCCGATATATATTCTAATTGTATTTCACACTTCTTCACCACTACAAAAAATAGTTATCACCATCATACATAAACTATGTTGGACCTTTAGTCTTATATCTTGGTTGGCTCATGAACCGCTCGTCAAAAAAAAAAACAAGCAAGAATAGTTGTTTGGCTAATTAATTAAAAGTTCCACCGAGGTGAGCCGAGCTAGCTCGCGAGTTTTTGGCTGGAGACAATTACAAAACTGCCCTCATTTTGATCTCTAACTGCACGTTTACCCTCGTTTTTTTAACTTTACATGTTTACCCCTATTTTCTAAAGTCAGGTTGTCCGTCTGCCCTTGTTTCTCAACACCGTGAGCTAAAAAGAGATAGGCTCCAGCCCCCCTACCACCCTGGAAGGAGTGTAGAGCAGGTGAAGGTTACATGGAAAAAGAAAATGCCATGGGCAATTACATTTGTAGTACCCTTGCCTAACATGTCCTAGCACCTTATCCAGAACATCTGTCTCACCTCTCATCCCGTGTGAGGCGTCAGGACGCCCAGTATGACATGCATAACTCGTGGTGGTGGTGACTCGTGGGGCAAGTTTGCGCATGCCTCTGAGCAGGCGACGCCAGCCAGCGGTGGGAGCGCGAGGAGCAAGTGAGCGAGCGGCGCTTCAGGGAAGAAGCTAGCACGGGGCCGCAGCTTCTGACGTGGGCGGCGCGTAGCCCCAAGCGAAGCGCCGATGCAGGCCCTGGTCGTCGGGGTTGGCAGATAGCTATGGGATTTCGCGCCGACATTTTCCTCCGTCTCTGCCTTTGACGTACGGTCGCCAAGCAAGCAAGGAAAGACCAGCTCCTTCTCCCGTCGCGCCCGACCTTTCATGTGCAGCTCTGACGTGCCGGCGCTCGGCGCCGATGAGCTGCTCCGCCTGGGGCAAATTTAATTTGTCAACCCAGTGGGGATGCTCGGCCACCCACTCTCGAGTGGCGGAAGGCGAGTAGCTCCGGTGGCCGTGGCTCGCGGCGCACGGGCGGCGAGCGGCGCTGTGCGAGCGGCAGGAGGTGAGTAACACCGACGGTGGCTCTGGATGTGAGCGTGGTGGTGACCGCTGGTGTGCTACCCACCTGCAATGGAGGATGCTGTTTTTTTGAGCGACGGTCGGCGGCGGCGGCCGGCGAGGAGGAAGACAGATTTTTTTTTAGTTGTGCCGTGATGCGTTGTATTGATTTCTCTATACTGTACTGTACACCCATGACCCAAGGGTACATCTATACTGTACTGTACACCCATGACCCAAGGGTACAATAGCCTTTTCAATCATGACTTCACACCGTGAACTGCATTTGACAGAGCAGGGGTAACCTTAGCTTTCAGATGCAAAAAACGAGGGCAACTATGCAAAGATGAAAAAACGAGGGCAAACATGCAGTTAGAGATCAAAATGAGGGCAGTTTTGCAATTGTCCCTTTTGGCTGACCCTAGTTACAGTAGTGCACTACAAAAATAATCATCACCGTCATATGTAATTAGGCAACATATCAGGTGTAAACCAACATCTCTTGCAAACTTCTAATCTGAGTCGCATGATGTTGATCCGTGTGATTAAGTAGTTTACACTTAACCACCTGTCTCTAATCACACTTTTGCAAATCCCTCCTCCCACCTCTCCCATGTGCCCTCTTAAATTAGATCACCATCATGTGGGCAAGATTAAAAGTTTCAAGGTTGCATTGGTTTACACTAGATACGCTAGTCTTCTATCTTAGTTGGCTGGTAACAAAATGAGCAAAATTATTTACCCGGCTAGTTAAAAGTTCCACCGAGGTGAGCTGAGCTAGATGGCGAGTTTTGGGCTGAACCTAGTTACAATAGTGCACTAACCAATGACTAATGTAGGATTGTTATATTTTTTTTCTTTGCAAAACACAGTACAAACACCTTTAGTGACCTTGCAACCTTAATTTTTGATATATCTGAGCAGGAGTACGTAGAATTATCATTAATGGATAAACACGAGACGCAAGACTATGAGCGAGCAACCCGAACAAGGATCCTGCGCATGATGAGGCGCGCGTGGCCGTACAGGAGATACGCGGTGCAGATCCTGACGGGACGGCTGCGCATAAGGTGCAGGTTGCTGGTGAGGAACTACGACGGCGTGTGGTCGGTGCCGGAGGGCAAGTACATCAAGCGGACGCGGTCGCAACGCCACCGCGTCCTCACCAACAAGGCGCGCGCCCTGCGCGAGGCCTACATGTACCTCCTGGACGAGCTCGCCATGGCGGCGTGGCCCGAGTTCACACAGCGAGACAGGGACGAGGTGTGGGCGCTCATCCTCAAGATCGCCGACGCGGACTGGACGACCATGCCCAGGTCGCACAAGGAGTACGTCGCGCGGTACCACCGCGAGCAGCGGCGGCTCATCAGAGCTGCGCCGGCGGCGAAGGCCCCGCGTCATCTTATTGTGGCGTCGTCGTCGTCGTTCTTCTCTGTGGTTGTAGGGGGTTTGATGTGTTTGTCACTGCTGATGTTTGTAATGCTGCATTTGTTTTTCTTCTGATGAACATGCATGCATGCATCTCATCAGAGAAAACTTTAATTTGCATGACTTGCTAGATTGTTAGTTGTTCTGCCACTGCAATAATCTAGAGAGACATATAGATCGAATCAATTGGGGGAACATGATGCATCTTTCTTAATATATAAATATCAAGGGGTTACATGACGATGGACAAGAAAAAGAAAAGGGCAGCATCATATCAATCATACGTGCATGTAGGCAGGTTGATCTATCGGGCCGAACAAATATAACAAATGAAATTAAAATGGTGGCAGTACTATACTACTATACTCAGCATGCATATGCATCTTCTCCGGCGCCGGCTGACCGGACAGGGTAGTAACTACTACAGTGGTGATGAAGAACTCTGAATCTACGAGGGAGCATCGCGAGCGCCATGATATTCCATTGCCACCGATATGATCGAGCAGCTAGCATCGATGATGATTCATGGCGTCTCGGTGGCGTCCTTGAGGTCGTACTGGCTGAGGATCTTGCCGCACTCGGGGAGCGGGTCCTTGCGGAAGAAGGCGATGGGGTTGGCGTAGCGGACGCCCTGCTGCTTGATGCCGTTGTTGCTGGTGAGCGGCACGCGGGCGCGGTCGCGGAACTCCTCCACCTCCGCGCAGCTCGGGTCGGGGCTCTTGGCCAGCACCGCCTCGCAGATCTCCTCCTGGTGGTCCTGGTCGATCTCCAGCTTGTACCACCCGTTCTCGTCCGTCGTCGCCTCCGCCTTGAGCGTCTCCGCGCTCGCGCCGAACCGCCGGCAAACGACCTCCACCGTAGCGCCTGCATGCACCGCCATTGTTATCGTCGCAAAGCATATATAGCATCTGGGCATTGCATAAAGCCACAGTACGCACCAGGCACGCTCTTGGAGACGTTGGTCTCGAACCCCGCGCGGCAGGGGTCGCAGTACACGCGGCCGGTGACGACGAAGCCGCCGCCGTCCTCGGCGGACGCGACGCCGGCGAGGGCCAGCACCAGGGCGGCGGCCATGATCGTCATCACCTTGGGCTGCGCCATCATTTTGTGTCGGGATCAGAGGGGAGCGGGGCAAGCACAGAACGCGGTGCAGTGGGAGGATCGGAGCTGTGCGCTGGGCGAGGGGGCGCCTTTTATGGCCGCGCCGCTGCGTGGATCGGAGGAGACGGCAGGCGGGCGGCGGAGCTCGTTTCCAGGCCCCGCCAACACCTCCGCGTCTCCCATCTCCACCTAGCTCCCTTGCTTTGACTTTGACCCACACACACCAGCATGCCGCTCGCTTTATTTGGGTGCGTTGACCGCCACGTCGGATTGCTTGCTGCGCGCGTTTAAATCTAGACAATCAAGACTAACAATTATTACTGATGAATTTAGCGTAATAGCAGACCTACGATGTGACAAAAATCCGGCAGAGTTTTGCTACTTGCACCACCTCCTCACCTTCTCTTTCTCTTTTTCTAAACTTTTATGACATTTCCAGCCATTTTTCGAGCTTATATAGGGTCGACATCATGCCGCCGTACGCTACGGCTGCAATCCCCGAGCGGTAGGCTGCAACCACTGTCCTGTTTGGCGACGGGCCCAACCGTTGTATGCTACGACATTTGGACATGCAACTGCCGTAGCGTACGACATCTATAATATATTTTTGAAAATTTTTGAAACGCTCGTATACTTTTGAAAAAAATAATAAAAAAATTCGCGGATGGGGTCCTAGGTCTGACTTAGACGATAGATAAATGAAGAACGTCAAAAAAACTTTTTCCTTCCCGGATAGATTGCCATTCCACCACCGGCCCAGATTAGCGTAGCTAGCCAGGCCCAACCCAGGGGGAATGGCCTGAAACACGCACGGTTTGCCATCTTCTTGCTTCTGTTGCCTTTCCCCCTCAGAAAATTGGCTGGAGGACATCCCTCAAACGTGACTTTTGCCACAAACTATCAAAATTTTGTGTCTTTGCCACATGACACTGTTCAAGTGTATCCATTTGTTGCAGGACACCCAACTCTATATTCTACTCAGATTTAATGAAAAGCAACGAGAATTGACAAAACTACCCCCAAGTCATACACATCAACCCCTTCACTACATCGATCCTATCCGATCCAGAGCCATTTTTCCACAACTCCCACCATCCAAGCATAGGTGGCGGCCCACCCCGCCAGCCTCTCCTCGTCCTCCACAGGAACCACCACGCCACGCCGCCCTCGTCCTCCTCCGACACGGTCGCACCGCCCCCCCTCTTCCTCCTCCGGCGTGGCCGCACCGGTCGCCGCGCGCCCCTCGTCCTTCTCCGGCGTGGCCGCACCGGCCGCCGCGTGCGCCCCTCGTCCTCCTCCGATGCGGCCGCCGGAACCGAACACCACCTTGCTGTTTCCCGGCTTGTTGTCCCTGTGGTCCTGGAGGCTGGAGCACGTCGACGAGGCTGACGCCGGCCGACTTCGGTGCGGTGGCAGGCGCGTCCGCTGCCTGCCTGAGGCTCCGCTCCGCAGAGCCATCACCATGAATGGCCTCGGGGGAACGGCAGCGCCCCTCCCAATAGACAGGGAGACAAGAGAGGTTGAAGAAGACCAAGACGTGGGACCCACATGTCAGTGGTGGAGGAGGAGAGAAGGGCAGGGGCAAAACGGTCTGTTCAGTTGAGCTGGAGAGGGAAAAGGAGAGCGAAAATCCCGAAATGTCAAAAAATGTTGAAAAACCCCCGAATCGAAGAGTTTGCGTGCCTCGGGGTTAAATTTTGAAAGGTTTGCGAACTTAGGGTCATCTCGCGTGAGGCGCGTGAAGATAGGGTTCAATTTCGAAATTTCTCCCGCCGGATGCCCTCCTTGGCGCCACGCCCTCCGTGCCGAAAGCCTCTCCGACCAACAGACCTCCTCGGCGCTGCGCCCTCCCCATCGGCAGCCCTCCATGGTGCCGCACCCTCCCCGTCATCCGCGCTCTTCCGGTCGGCGGCCCTGCCAGACGCCGTGTCCTCCCCGTCGTCTGCGCTCTCCGGCCATCAGCCATCCCCCGCGCGGCCCTGCCGGTTCGCCAGCCCGGCATCCCCACCCTCCCCCGCCAGTGGCCCTTCCCGACGCCGCACCCTCCCGCCGGCTGCCCTCCCGTTGACGGCGAGTTCTTCAGCTGGTGCTAAGGGTAAATTTGTCGGAGCGTCCCGATTCGATGCTCCCCATGGAGATCCGATCATCAGATGAGCCGCTCTCCTCGATTATCCCTAGTTGGGGAGAGCCGGCGGCCCTGCCAGACGTTGCGTCCTCTCCGTCGTCTGCGCTCTCCGGCCATCAGCCCTCCCCCGCGCGGCCCTGCCGGCTCGCTAGCCCAGCATCCCCACCCTCCCCCCGCTGGTGGCCCTTCCCGACTCTGCACCCTCCCGCCGTCTGCCCTCCCTTTGACGGTGAGTTCTTCAGCTGGTGCTAAGGGTAAATTTGTCGGAGCGTCCCGATTCGGTGCTCCCCATGGAGATCCGATCATCAGATGAGCCGCTCTCCTCGATTATCCCTAGTTGGGTGGTCGTGGAACAGGCGATTTGCCGCAAGAAGCTCACCTCGTTCAGAGACGACAATCCGACCTCCGCCAAGATCCGCGCCAGCAACGGCGAGCTCATGCGCGTCTCTTTCACCCTGCACGCACTGTCGGGTGCCTCCCGACTCTGTGTTCACTGCCCGGAGGGTCGGGAGCTGTCCTACATGGACACCATCTTGGCGGCGCACGGGAACGCCGTCCTCTTCTGCCTCGGGATTGACTACAAGGGGCTCCCCGCAGCCGACTACGCAGCTGAGTACTTTATCTACGCACTTGGTGCGTGTTGTAAAAAAATCTCCTCGTCTGTTCCACGTCAAAGCACAGGTCTAAGGCCAGCTTCATCTCACATGTGCTGCGGTGCCGCTGTGTATGAGTGGGGTAGAGGTTCGGTGATTTTTTCGACCTGTGTGAGAAGATCTTCTTCTTAATACAATACCGTGGGGTGGTCTTACTCCCCGCAGGTCGAGTTTTTTCTATTGGGCTAGCCCTAACAGCCCCAGGCTCTCACTGCTCCCACGCCGCTACTCGACGGTGGAGGTGATAGAGGCAGCTGAGGTTGGCTCGTGGAGGAAAAACCCGCTCTTTACTCCAGCTCCAGGCCGTAGAGGCATGGGCTTGCTCACTGATGATGAAGGGGATTTTGTTGTGGCAGAGCTCCGTCTTCAACTGGCTAGGCTCGACAACCGTGACCTGGATGCGCCTCTGGAAGCTTAGCTCTTTAGGCTCCGCCGCTCAGCTGGCGCTGGCGAGTGGGAGTTGAAGCACGCGAGGGCCCGTAGTGGCAAGGCTAAGTTCCGTGACTTGCTGTCTTGCTCTGCTGGTGGGACCCTGATGCCGTTGGTGTCCCTTACGACAGTTACCTATGCTGGGTGGATTACTCAAGGGGTGTCATCTTCTGCGACGTCAACCACAGTAGCTCTGACCTCCAGTATCTTCCCTTGCCGGTGGATGACATGGCGTCAACATTGCTCGCAGCGATGGTGTGCTATCTGGTGTGAGCAAGCCTGGTTCTGATTTCACCATCACCGTCTCGACGCTCAAGCACCTCGGCTATGATGAAATGGCGTGGGAGAAGGATGCCACAATTGGAGCTGCTCAACTCTGGGATATGGAGGGCTACGGTGATCAGCTTCCGCACATTGCGCCTGTAACGCCCGCGTTTTTAACCCCTAATAAATCACCTGCTAAAACACACGTGTTTTTCAAAAACCTTTCCGCTGAGCTCGATCGTTTCCCCGAAAACTCCGATCATCAATTCCTTTTCCCTCTCCTCGGCGCGCACGCCGCGAATCCCGCCGGCACCGCCAATCCCGCATGCCACCACTCGCGTCACCGCCGCTCATCGCGTCATGTCGCACAACATGCCACAGTACCGCAGTCGGCCATCGCGCCGGGAATCCCGGGCCAGCCACAGTCCCGCCTGCCGACCCGCTTCGACAGCTTCACCGCCAACACCGCGTCAGCCCCGCGAGTGCTCGAACCCGGGAAAAATCCCACCAAAAAAATCCCTTTCCTCTCTCCTAATTTTCTTAGGATTTTCCTAAATTTTCTAATCCCTTTTCTCCTTTCTTTCCTCCTTTTTCCCTTTTCCTTTTTTCCTTTTTCTCATTTTCCTTTTCCTCTTCTTATTTTTCCCTTCTCCTTTTCTTTTTCCTTTCCTTCTTTTCCTCCTCCTTTCTTCCTTCTCCGGCCCGCGCCTCTGCTTCTGGCCCCGCCGACCTGCCCCTCTCGCTGAGCGCCGTACGCTCGGCCCCCTCCTGCCCGGCGCAGCACGCGGCCCCTCCTCCGCTGCACGCCGCGCTGGCCCCTGCCGCTCGACGCCGCGGCCATTAACTCACCTGCGTGACCCGTCACCTCCACGCCACCATCACTGCCGCTCGACGCCGCCCGCCTCGCGCCGCCTCACGCCGGCCAGCTCTCCAGCCACCACGCCCCTGCTCGACGGGTCATGTCCACAGCGCCGCCATTAACTCACCGCGTGAATCACGGCCGCAACCTCGCCTGCCCGAGCCGTCGCCTCCAAACACCACCACGGCCGCAAGCCGCCGCCCGCATCACGCCGACGCTCGCCGCTGCATGCTCGCACGCCAGAGCAACACCCCTGCTCGACGGGTCACCTCCCACAGCACCGCATTCACTCCGCCGCGAATCCCGCTAGGACGAAGTCACCTCGCCGGCCGAGCCGCCTTCACCACCATTGTCGGCCGCACATGGACCGCGTGCTCGGCTTCCGGCCGAGATACCGCCTTTGCGCGGCTATAAAAGAGACGGTGACGCTCCCTACCCCGCCTCGCACCTCCACCACCACCTCCCTCTCCCTCCTGAGCTTCCCAACGCCGCCGCCCATAGCCGACACCGCCCCTCTCCGCCCGCCACCGCCGATCCACCTCTGCGTGCCACCACAACCCAAGGTGGGTAGGGGGATAGATCCCCATCGACCTCCTCTTTGTGTTGCCCTGTTCCCAGGTCGCCGCCATGCCTCAGGCCGCCGGCAATCGCCGCCGCCGGCCGGAACGGCCGCCCGGTCAACAACCCTCCTCTGTTCTGTTCGAAAGGAAGAGGATGACCGTTTAACCAAAAGCCCCCCTGCCTTTTCCCTTATCACCTGCAGCCTCCCCCTTCTCTATTCTCTCTCTCTATTCTTCTTTCAAAATAAACCCTATCCAATAAACCGATTTATGAACCAGCCCCTGCTATTCCAAAGTCCATAACCAATAGGTCCTTAGGCCATTTTATTTAAACCTCACCTTATTTATATATTGCAATTGAGTCCCTTTTCTATTAAACTTATTTACAACTAAGTCCTTAACCTTTCCTGATCAATCCTAATGACGCTTTTAGCGCGTCATTTCATGTTCATATTCTCGCCCGGTCAATCCCAGCTCTTGCCCCGGCCTTTCATCTATTTTTCCGCCGAGCCATCTATCCATAAATAATATTTATTCCCTCATTTTCTATTTATTTCCCCTCGAGCTCAGTCGGTAAATTTTGTGTGCTTGTATTGATTGTGTGCTGGTTTGTGTGCGCAATAGCCAACGGAGTGAACGAGGAGGAGTACCGCGAGCCGGAGCTTGGAGCCGAGTACTGCGAGCAGGAGCCCGAGGACCGGAACCGCGAGCAGGAACTCCCCGAGGACTTCGAAGACGGCAAGTTCAATCTCATCCTTTGATGCATGCTTTGGTCCCAGTTTTATAAACACAACCCTATGACCCGTTTTATAAATTGCATATTGTTTTACTGCAAAAACCTGGTAGGATAGCCACCCTTGATTGCTATGATTGACCTTTGTTTGGCCTAAATGATTGCTTTAAAAATGTGTGAGTGCTTTAAAAATGGGAATGGGATATTTTGGAAAATGAGTAAAGAACTGGGTAGACGGGATGGACGTGTGTGTCAGGAGTATGGGTGAGCTCGTACCTTTGTGGTTGAGCGTGTTGGGAGATGTCCATCTTGTCGCTAAGGACCGGGTTGCGTGACATCTCACCTGGCCCAATTATCGTACAACCACTCGACCGTTGTATGTGGCAACGGCTTAGCATAAATCCCACGAGTTAATCTACTTGCCATCAGGAGTGCGGGTGAGCAGCGGGAGATCAAGGAGTAGGGGTACGATCTGTGTGAGGTACGCCCTGGTTATGTGAGATAACCCCTTGGTTGCTTCCGTGGTGGCTCGTAGGGTTAGCTAAGGTGGGTAATGGCTTTGATTGGATCCGCGCCGACACTAAGGTGTTCGTGTGGCGGTACCCTACTTGTGGGTAAAGATGTACAACCTCTGCAGAGTGTAAAATCTATTCGAATAGCCGTGTCCACGGTATTGGACGAGTCACGGTGTGGTCACAAAACTAGTGTTTGGGTTTGGAATGTTTTCATGGTGTGAGTTGATTTCTGGAAAAGTGTGTGGCTGTGTGCTTGGGCTACTGCGGACGGGGAGTCCAGTAGTCCTCAACTGGTTTTCTCAAAACAACTGAGTTACTTGGGTTATAAAAACTGTCTGCGAAAACCTTTTCGAAAACAAACCCTTGCATGAGTAAATGTGTTTGCAAAATAAACCTTATCCTGATCCTTGATATATCCTGTGCATGATCTGCTTTTTAGCCCCTCCGTGGGTGGGGTTGAACTTGTTGAGTACGTATGTACTCACCCTTTCTTGATTAACTGTTTTTCAGAGGAGGATCCCGACTTTGTCCCCGAAGACGTCGAGTAGGTTGCTGTCCTGCACCCAACCCGTGCCTGTGGATTCAGGGTCTCCACAGGAAGCTTCCATGGGGCAAGACTCTGAAGATATCTTAGATGCCTTTGCTATTGTAGTTTGGTCTGTAGTTCTTATGTTACTTCTCGTGGCAGTGGCGCTCCCATGCCCACAGCCTCGACGTGTTGTACGGTAATGAACCATCTGATGTAATAAATGTGGTACCAGCCTCCTGGGACTGGTATTTGTATCACATTTAGTCACCTCTGATGAGGGGACGCTTCAGGTGGTATCAGAGCCGCAGGTTGGCCGTAGGACGCGACCCCTAGGACCCGAGACCTTTTCCAAGCCTTTCTCTGAATCTTTTCCCTGCTTAGCTCACCTTTCCACAAAACCTCTTACCTTGGCCCTTATCTGGTTCCAGATGGCTGACTTGGAATGGAGTGGAGGCGTCTGCCCCGCAGAGCCTGGCCTCCCTAAGTTACTGCTACTCAGCCTAGAACGTGTCGGAGTGAGGGACCCACCGGAGTACACCTATCGGGAGTACGAACGCAGAGGCACCCTTCGGTGTGATGTGATGATCTTCGTGGGAAGGAGCACACTCTACCTCGACATAGATCCTTGGTTCATCTCCACCACTGGGTTTCGCTTCACCGACACATACCCGAAAGCTGCCCGAAAAGCCCTGCGACGCCTACGAGTGGTCTATAGGCAACACCTTCGACGGACTCCAATGGGATTTTTCCCACCCTCTGGAGGAAGAGGACGCTCATGGATCGCCCGGATGAGAGGACTTGGAAGAGAAGAAGAAGACCTAGAAGATACGGTTTCTCACCTATCCATTTACCTCAATGGCTTAGACCACATTTACCATGAACAGGCCGAGTAGCTGAAGCACCAGATCAGCAGGGCAGAAAAGGCAGAACAAAGGATAGAATTAAAAAGGATAAACACAAGACTAGCAGAAACTTCCCTAGCTAATCTGCAGCGAGATTACGCCAGGGAAAGGGAACGCTCCGAAGTATTCAACAAAACCCTATGGGATGAGTTTCTCAAGGAACGCAAGAGAAGAGAAGAAGCTGGGTTACTAGATGGAGAACCCGAAGAGACCCATTGGGATAAAGGCACTCAGACCGAAGATGAGATACTGGAGCAATGTCTTCCACCGAAGAAGTGTCATATCCAGTGTGAGGAAGAGTCCCCATGAGGGGGGTAGAGTACCTAAGTGAGAGCTATGGTATAATAAGAATAAAGTGTACCCCTGAGGAGTGTACCCAACCTTGTGGTATAATAAAACTATCTATCTTTGGTACCCTACCCTTTGCACAACTTGTTCAACTCTACCCTTGTTTTCAGATGGCTGAAGATGGATGGACCCAAGGCGTGTGCCAAGAGGAGCCTAGTTTTGCCCGCCTTCTCATCAACTCCCTGGAGCGCCTCGGTATCACTGAGCGCCCAAGGTACTACATTAGAGAGTACGAGCAACTCGGCACTCTTCGCTGTAGGGTGGTCCTCTCCATCGCCAGAAGCACCCGCTACCCCAACATCGAGCCGTGGCGCGTGACCGCCACAGGTTTTCGACATCAGGATACCTATCCCTTGGCCCTCCGGAAAACTCTCCGCTACCTGTGCTGGATCTACGAGGAGCACCTCGTCTCCACACCGATGAGGCTTTTTCCTCCCGCCATCCGGACTCCAGTCTGGCAGGCCCGCATGAGAAACCTGGAAAGGCGCCGTCACCAAGAAGATCTTTTGTACCATGTAGTTGCCTACCTCGTCTCCCTGGATAAACTCTTTGATGATCAGGCCAAGTTCCTGAGAGAGCAAATTGGTCGGGCTGAGCAAGCGGAAGTCACAGTAAGGATGCACCAAGTTCGAGTAGCCCAAGCTGAAACAAGGACCGCGGCCGCCATAAGTAGTGAAGCTGTTGCCCATGAGAGCCTCAGGCGGATCCAGGATCAGCGCATACAGGAATGGACCAACAGTGGAATGCCTGTTCCGGCTGTGGGAGAAGCACAAGTCCTAGTTGGGACACCCCTCATAGGATGGGGAGGAGTTCCTGAGACCCCAACACCGTCTGTAGCCGCCGAGCAACCAACCTCAACCGCCGAAGAAGGAACTTCCGCCCAGCCCCAAGAGAACGAGAACCCCCAGGACGATGACGGTGATGAGCTGCTCATTCCACTGGAAGCACACTCCGCCCCGGAAGATGGCTCGCCCCGCGAGTAGCATGCCCCAGAAGCCCTTGCCAAGGATTGATGCTGTGTTGGTCCGAGCTTAGAGTAACGCCCCCTAGCTTTTGTCATAGTGCCAAGTCGTGTAGTGTACCAGCATTGTACCAGTCGAGTAGTTCGGGATGTATCCTCCTCTCATGGTTGAAATAAAGTTGTTTGTGCTTGTTTGTCATGTGTGCTTGTTGTGTGCTTGACGGCAGGAATCAGATCATGTCTTTTCAAAAATCCGTCTTAATCAACTTAAACATCACATAAAATCTAAATCTCATAGAAACTCGCTCCCCTACAGATGGTTTCAAGGTGTCCCGCCAGGACCTTCCAAGGCTCCGGTCGTATGGACCAAAACGCGGAAGGATCGCATGCTGAACGAAGGGAGCGCCTTAACGACCAGGAAGTGAATCAGGGCGAAGATGGAGGAGAAAACCTGGTCCCGCCACCGCCACCACCTGCCGTAGACCTGGCGCAAGTGTTGGCCAACCAGACACTGTTGCTGGAAGCTATAGCCAATGCCATCAACCGCCCAGGGCCCCATGTTCTGGGCATGAATTTGAAGCTGATAGAGTTCCTCCGGACGAAGCCACCCACTTTTGGCGGATCCGTAAATCCCTTGGATGCAGATGACTGGCTGAGGGCCATTCTAAGGGAACTGGAGCCATTCAACTGTGAAGATCGGGACAAGGTTCTCTTGGCCATTCACCAGCTCACTGGGACCGCCTTGGCTTGGTGGGAGAATTACTGTGCAGCAGCCAAGGATCCCTCTGCCATCACCTGGGATGAGTTTGTGGAGGAATTTCGTCGCTACCATATCCCAGAAGCCACACTGAAGTGCAAGGCGAACGAGTTTCGTGAACTTCGTCAGGGCAACAAGTCAGCGGAGGAGTACACCTACCAGTTCATAGAGTTAGCCCGCTATGCCCCTGAAGAAGTGGACAAAGACTCGAAGAAACAGGACATGTTCAAGAAGGGCTTGACTCTGGAACTGAGGACTCTGCTTACCCCTCAGATCTACCCGGATTTCAATACACTTATGAACATGGCTATCCTCACGGAGAGAGCCAGGGCAGAAGAAAAGAAGGACAACAAGCGTAAGTTCATGGAGCACAAGGCTCAATAGCAAGAGCGTTCCCAGAGGCAGAGAAGCTTCGGCCACCCCATGCCTAGGTCCCAAGCCCCCATGCAGTACAGAACCCAGTCACAAGCCACGGGCTCTCAGGGCCCTAAAACCCAGTTCAAACAATACAACAACCAGAACACCATGAAACCTCCACAGAGCAATGCTAGCCAGGTCACTACCAACAACAACAACACCAGAGTATGTTTCAACTGCCGTGAGACCGGACACTTCATTGCCAACTGCCCATACGCCAAAAAGCCAGCAACTTCAGCCTTCTCCAACTCAGTGAACGGGCTGAGACCGGCTGTATCTGGAGCCAACCGCGTGCTGGTTCGCAGCAACAACAACTTCGGCAACAACAACAACCAGCAGATGAGGCAGCCCCAGCAGTCTTATGGACGAGCCCGCGTCAACCACATCAACGCACAAGAGGCTCAAGAAGCACAAGGCGTAGTGCTCGGTGAGTTCCTGGTCAGCTTAGTCTTGGCAACCATATTATTTGATTCAGGAGCATCACATTCGTTCATATCTTCAAGTTTTGTGGAAAAGCATAATATACCTACAGTACTACTAAAAACACCCCTGGTAACCCGAACGCCCGGAGGTGACATTAAGTGTCAACTGGGTTGCTCTCGGGTAAGGATCATTTTAAGTGGGGTAGAGTTTCTAGCGGACCTAGTAGTACTGAAGTCCAAAGGGATAGATGTGATTCTTGGGATGGACTGGTTAAGCCTTCACCACGGCCTTATAAGTTGTGCCGATAAGGTAGTACACCTAACCAACCCAAACGGAGTGCAAGTAACCTGCCGTACCCGAGGAAGCAGACCAGACATAATGGTTTTTAGCATGGAGGCCAAGTCCCTAGAAGAAATCCTAGTAGTACGGGAATATCCAGATGTGCTCCTTGAAGAACTCCCCAGAATGCCAGATACAGAGTTGTCTTTGACCTTATCCTCGGAACCTCTGTCATAGCCAAGAGGCCCCATAGGATGGCAGCTCCCGAGTTGGCAGAATAGAAGAAGCCACTTGGGAATGAGGGGACGCGATGAAGAAAGAGTTTACCCACTTGTTCAGGAACCAGTCGAATCTCGAGGACGAGATTCATTTTAAGTGGGGTAGGTTTGTAACGCCCGCGTTTTTAACCCCTAATAAATCACCTGCTAAAACACACGTGTTTTTCAAAAACCTTTCCGCTGAGCTCGATCGTTTCCCCAAAAACCCCGATCATCAATTTCTTTTCCCTCTCCTCGGCGCGCACACCGCGAAACCCGCCGGCACCGCCAATCCCGCACGCCACCACTCGCGTCACTGCCGCTCATCGCGTCGTGTCGCATAGCATTGCCACAGTACCGCGGTCGGCCACCGCACCGGGAATCCCGGGCCAGCCACGGTCCCGCCTGCCGACCCGCTTCGACAGCTTCACCGCCAACACCGCGTCAGCCCCGCGAGTGCTCGAACCCAGGAAAAATCCCACCAAAAAAATCCCTTTCCTCTCTCCTATTTTCTTAGGATTTTCCTAAATTTTCTAATCCTTTTTCTCTTTTCTTTCCTCCTTTTCCCTTTTCCTTTTTTCCTTTTTCTCATTTTCCTTTTCCTCTTCTTATTTTTCCCTTCTCCTTTTCTTTTTCCTTTCCTTCTTTTCCTCCTCCTTTCTTCCTTCTCCGGCCCGCACCTCTACTTCTGGCCCCGCCGGCCTGCCCCTCTCGCTGAGCACCATACGCTCGGCCCCCTCCTGCCTGGCGCAGCCCGCGGCCCCTCCTCCGCTGCACGCCGCGCTGGCCCCTGCCGCTCGACGCCGCGGCCATTAACTCACCTGCGTGACCCGTCACCTCCGCGCCACCATCACTGCCGCTCGACGCCGCCCGCCTCGCGCCGCCTCACGCTGGCCAGCTCGCCCGCCACCACGCCCCTGCTCGACGGGTCATGTCCACAGCGCCGCCATTAACTCACCGCGTGAATCACGGCCGCAACCTCGCCTGCCCGAGCCGTCGTCTCCAAACACTACCACGGCCGCAAGCCGCCGCCCGCATCACGCCGACGCTCGCCGCTGCAGCTGCCTGCTCGCATGCCAGAGCAACGCCCCTGCTCGACGGGTCACCTCCCACAGCACCGTATTCACTCCGCCGCGAATCCCGCCAGGACGAAGTCACCTCACTGGCCGAGCCGCCTTCACCACCATTGCCGGCCGCACGTGGACCGCGTGCTCGGCTTCCGGCCGAGATATCGCCTTTGCGCGGCTATAAAAGGGACGACGACACTCCCTACCCCGCCTCGCACCTCCACCACCACCTCCCTCTCCCTCCTGAGCTTCCCAGCGCCGCCGCCCATAGCCGACACCGCCCCTCTCCGCCCGCCACCGCCGATCCACCTCTGCGCACCACCACAGCCCAAGGTGGGTAGGAGGATAGATCCCCATCGACCTCCTCTTCGTGTTGCCCTGTTCCCCGGTCGCCGTCGTGCCTCAGGCCGCCGGCAATCGCCGCCGCCGCCGGCCAGAACGGCCGCCCGGTCAACTCCCCTCCTCTGTTCTGTTCGAAAGGAAGAGGATGACCGTTTAACCAAAAGCCCCCTGCCTTTTCCCTTATCACCCGCAGCCTCCCCCTTCTCTATTCTCTCTCTCTTCTTCTTTCAAAATAAACCCTATCCAATAAACCGATTTACGAACCAGCCCCTGCTATTCCAAAGTCCATAACCAATAGGTCCTTAGGCCATTTTATTTAAACCTCACCTTATTTATATATTGCAATTGAGTCCCTTTTCTATTAAACCTATTTACAACTAAGTCCTTAACCTTTCCTGATCAATCCTAATGACGCTTTTAGAGCATCATTTCATGTTCATATTCTCGCCCGGTCAATCCCAGCTCTTGCCCCAGCCTTTCATCTATTTTTCCGCCGAGCCATCTATCCATAAATAATATTTATTCCCTCATTTTCTATTTATTTCCCCTCGAGCTCAGCCGGTAAATTTTGTGTGCTTGTATTGATTGTGTGCTGGTTTGTGTGCGCAATAGCCAACGGAGTGAACGAGGAGGAGTACCGCGAGCCGGAGCTTGGAGCCGAGTACTGCGAGCAGGAGCCCGAGGACCGGAACCGCGAGCAGGAACTCCCCGAGGACTTCGAAGACGGCAAGTTCAATCTCATCCTTTGATGCATGCTTTGGTCCCAGTTTTATAAACACAACCCTATGACCCGTTTTATAAATTGCATATTGTTTTACTGCAAAAACCTGGTAGGATAGCCACCCTTGATTGCTATGATTGACCTTTGTTTGGCCTAAATGATTGCTTTAAAAATGTGTGAGTGCTTTAAAAATGGGAATGGGATATTTTGGAAAATGAGTAAAGAACTGAGTAGACGGGATGGACGTGTGTGTCAGGAGTATGGGTGAGCTCGTACCTTTGTGGTTGAGCGTGTTGGGAGATGTCCATCTTGTCGCTAAGGACCGGGTTGCGTGACATCTCACCTGGCCCAATTATCGTACAACCACTCGACCGTTGTATGTGGCAACGGCTTAGCATAAATCCCACGAGTTAATCTACTTGCCATCAGGAGTGCGGGTGAGCAGCGGGAGATCAAGGAGTAGGGGTACGATCTGTGTGAGGTACGCCCTGGTTATGTGAGATAACCCCTTGGTTGCTTCCGTGGTGGCTCGTAGGGTTAGCTAAGGTGGGTAATGGCTTTGATAGGATCCGCGCCGACACTAAGGTGTTCGTGTGGCGGTACCCTACTTGTGGGTAAAGATGTACAACCTCTGCAGAGTGTAAAATCTATTCGAATAGCCGTGTCCACGGTATTGGACGAGTCACGGTGTGGTCACAAAACTAGTGTTTGGGTTTGGAATGTTTTCATGGTGTGAGTTGATTTCTGGAAAAGTGTGTGGCTGTGTGCTTGGGCTACTGCGGACGGGGAGTCCAGTAGTCCTCAACTGGTTTTCTCAAAACAACTGAGTTACTTGGGTTATAAAAACTGTCTGCGAAAATCTTTTCGAAAACAAACCCTTGCATGAGTAAATGTGTTTGCAAAATAAACCTTATCCTGATCCTTGATATATCCTGTGCATGATCTGCTTTTTAGCCCCTCCGTGGGTGGGGTTGAACTTGTTGAGTACGTATGTACTCACCCTTTCTTGATTAACTATTTTTCAGAGGAGGATCCTGACTTTGTCCCCGAAGACGTCGAGTAGGTTGCTGTCCTGCACCCAACCCGTACCTGTGGATTCAGGGTCTCCACAGGAAGCTTCCATGGCGCAAGACTCTGAAGATATCTTAGATGCCTTTGCTATTGTAGTTTAGTCTGTAGTTCTTATGTTACTTCTCGTGGCAGTGGCGCTCCCATGCCCACAACCTCGACGTGTTGTACGGTAATGAACCATCTGATGTAATAAATGTGGTACCAGCCTCCTGGTACTGGTATTTGTATCACATTTAGTCACCTCTGATGAGGGGACGCTTCAGCGCCTCAGATCCCTCTGCTGAATATGGATGTCACACGTTTGGTGCTGGTGCAAAGGCATGGGTAGTCTCCCTTGACATGGGCAGCAGCAGGGTTTTATGGTATAAACTTATCAAAGCCACCCCTTCTGATGAGGATGCTGAAATGTCCCCTCGCAACATCTTCTGCAACTTGTCTTTCTTTCCTACTGAGTTCTCCAGATGAGGATGTTGAAATGTCCCCTCACAACATCTTCTGCAACTTGTCTTTCTTTCCTACTGAGTTCTCCAGGCATCTGAGGAAAGCTGTCCCCAGGTAATTTGATTATCACTGTTTACGCATTCATACTCCCTACGTTTTTTTGATATATGATGAATACAAAAGGTACTAGTTATTTATATGCCTTCCACTCTGTTACATACATAAGACGAAATAGTTAGTCTTGGGTACCCTTCTCTGTATCTGCTTTTCTATTTCTAACCGTACAAGATGTAAAGAGACTAAATAGGTTCGTAGATACTTAGTACTAACAATAATAATTATAACTCATTTATGGCCTATACCTGGACTTGATGGTTCGCTATCCAAATAGTAATACATAGGAACATAGAAATCTGTATGAACTTGATAGAAATCTCACATCTTGCCAGCTACTTCAGTGTCTTGGTTTGTCTGCTCACAACTAGAAATTCCCGTATTAGTCAATTTTACGATGTTTCTTAGCTATTAGCATTGTCATGTCGAAAAAGAAATAATAAATTTATTGTACACATAGGCTCTTTCTCCATAGTTTGATGGTGATGCTTATGGCATTTGTTAACTTAATTTAGTGATTGCATTTATTCTGCTTTCTATGGTAAATCTTTATTACACTTGTTCTATACCAGTTGACTGAATAAGCCTTGGTTGGTCTCATCTTTGATGTCATGTCCTTTAAGTGATAGGGAAATGGGATATGGATTGTGATAGATGCTTCATTATTTCCTTTGAAAAGCTTAGATTTATCCAGATTTAGCACAACATCCCCCACTCCAAACAACCACTTATGATGGGTCTATTGCATCTATTTTGTACATTAGTTCAAAAAGTTCAAAAATGCAAAATGCTTCCTTTTCATTTTGCAAAATATTGTTGATAATTCTAGTTTGGATGTTATCTAACTTGTGTAACAGTGAACGAGTTTTCAAAAAACAAAGATCTTTTACAAATGAGCACTATAGAAATTCAGCACATACATTCTGTTTCTAATTTACTTCTGTATTGGTCATCAAACAAACTCTAGAACCCTGCAATTGCATGTTTGTGTCAATTTTGCAATTTTAAGATCCAATTCCTAGTACCGTGGCTTTATAAAAGCTTGCTTGAGGAGTATACAGGAGCACATGTTTAATCTAATTTTGGTTGCATTCGTTTATCCTAAGTTTTGCCTAGAAACCTGGTTAATGGCCATATAAGCAAAATGGTGTATTCCTTGTCATCATCTTCATTTATGTTGAATACATGTTTCGAATAAGATCTATCCATCTGCCTTGCGAACTAGATTCCCTAATTCAGGTTTGTTTTATTCTGACACCTTTTGGAAGTTCAACACTAAATGATTGAATTATTTCTAGGTGTTCAAGACTGGGTTCAAGAATAAAATACCCAGAATTTTGCTAATTTTATGTTGATGTCTTTAGCTGGTAAATTATTTGTTCTCTAGTGATGCATGATCATTCCAAAACTATTAGACTATAATGTTGATATATAATCACTATTACCTTCTTAATCTGGTATGTCTTCAAATAGATAGAGGTAAAAAGTTTATTGCTGATGCTGGAAGAAATCAGTACTGCATAAATGTTGTGAAAGCAAAATGTGTGGGCCAACATGTAGATGTTGTATGATAATTAGGAAATGTACTATATCCCAATGGAGAATAGTGTGGTGTTTGAGGATGTTCATATTGTTTTCCCTACATTTATTTGGACCAAAAAGAAAATAGTCTCTCCGACCTCATCAGTTTTGTTCACAAATGTAAGTCCTTTTTTTCCTTCTCTCCCCTCTCTTTTTTTGATTATTTTTTTCTCACGACAGCCTCCCAAGGGGTGAAGTGGGTTTTACAAGATTTTGCTTGCCCTTCAAGTCATTTTTTGGGCTTTTTTCTGGTGGGCTTGTGTTTCAGTTCTATCTGGTGCTTATATTAAGACACAACTCCTTCTTCTGGGCTTTTTAAAGTTTGACTTCTTTTCTGGGCCTTCTAAAGTTTTCAACGTGGGCTTTTTCTTTTTTTCTATTTTTTCCTCTGTCTCTTCACATTCCCAACCACCTATTTATTTTTCTTTTTTTATTAAATCGAGGAGTTATCTGGGAGGGTGGGGGCGATAATAACTGCACATCAGTTATGTTCTCTCCCATTTATCACCACAAGTCACGCCCTCCCCCTTTTTTCTCTCACCCGACTCAGCCTGTTGATTTTCCATCTTCATCTTGTTCAGTTTCCCTTTATATACGACCCCACCCATCCTTTTCTTTCTTCGTCCCATTCTTCATTCCCATCCCAATCATTCTCATCGAAAGAGAAGAGAAAGATCTTCAAACTTTGTGAGAGGAGGTACCATTTCTTTTCATTTTCCTCTCTCTTTTTTTTGCTCACCTTCTTTTTTACCTGTGTTGTTATGTTCTCAAATACATTTTGAGTTCTTTCTTTTTCTTAATTCAGTTAGTATCTTCTGTTCTCTTTTCTTTTTTTCTCTGTGTTCTTTTTTTATTTGGATACTTCACTCGTTTGTTAATCTTTTCCATCTTCTTCTTTTTCTCATACGTTTTCCTTTTCTGATGTATGTTTTAATTTGTCTTCTTTGCTTCATTTTTTACATCTAAGTTATCTTTTCATTTCCATCCCCCTTTCATTTTTTTCTTTGATTTACCATTCTCATCTACATTTTCTAATATGTTTTCTTTTTTTTTGTTATGTTAGATCCAATCTCTCTGACGGTCAGCAAGCACGTACTTCTCTTTTTATCTCATATTATTTTCTTTCTTTTTGTCATAGTTTTCTTTGTAAATCATGCAAGCTGATTCTAATTTTTACTTGTTGTAGTTACTAGAATTACATTTTTTTTGTTCATCACCTACTAAATTATGAAAAGTTTTAGTTGTAAATTTCATGCGCCATATTTAGTTGTAAAATTATATGCCAGACATACCCTAGTATGTTTTTTATTTTAGGGGAATTTGATTAATATGTCATTTGGAAGTTTAACTGATCGTGCAAAGTTAAACTTTTAATTTTGAAGTCCTTTTTTGTCAAATTCTGAGTTATATTGTTGTAAATGTGGAAAATACTTAAGGTATATTGCCCCTAGTTTTTTAATGTGTTACATTATCTTAGGTCTGGACTTGCTAAGGTTTTTGTGCTATTTTTTTTATTTTTTCTGGCTGCATTCTTTAGGAATCTAATATAGTAAAACTATTCTTGTTTGATGTAGTAGTAGATACTTTTTCAGGTGTTGTTTGTCCCTTTTGTTTGTTTGTGCTGCATCTTTTACATTATGAATTTGGTTGTTCATGCCTGGTCCCACTCCGTGTCATGCTTTTATGTATATACATTGATTTTCTTCCAATCCTGCCCTAAACCTAATGCATTTTTTTCACATATTTTTCAAGGCATCTAGCTATGTCGTCCGTCGCACCCAAGTGATTCGCTTTTGAATCACTAAAATCTATATTTTCCTCTGTAATAGCAAAATCTTTTTAACTTATAATTATCTTTGTGCCTTTTTTCCTTGGAAAATCCTATACCTTTCGGACAAGCTTGAGAGTGGCTACATCTCCCCAACCAAAGCTATCATCGACTATCTAGGTCTGATAGATGGCCCAACTGACACCCTCGTTTTTGCTTCTGTTCTGGATCAGAGGGCACTCTTGCTTACTGGATCAGTATTCAACAAAGTGATAGAAGTTGTCTACTCTTTGCTTAACCACGGGGATTTCAAGGTTTGCAAACACTGCTCTACTTTTATGGTTTTTAGTTTTTTCCTCTGTGTTACATCAACTTGATCTATGACAGTAGCTTGTGTGTGATATTTACGGTCTGTGTACCGTAGTAAAACGATAAAGTAGATGCAAACACTTTTTGGGTATCGGCTTTTCCTTTTCGTTTTAGGTTGTATTTTTGTTTGTGATATATATGTAATTTGATGGTTTGTTTGTCACACCCAAATCCATATGTTTTCGTGTGTTTTATTTTTGATTTAAAATTTGTGATATGTAGAGAATTTTTGTTTGCATGTACATGTGTTTTTAACTTATATTCTGTTTCTTTGGTTCTATTTTACCAAGGTTGGCAAGCTTCCTATACTTGGAGAAGTGCTTGTCAAATGCTCTTCTGCAGAAGACGCCAATAAGCTGCACGAGAAAGTGAAAGTTTGTGCCCATACAATAATAGGATTCAGGAAGATGGTGTATGTACATATTGTTCCTAAGGTTGGGAACCTTGTAGCCAAGAAAATCCGTGATGCATATCCGGATGAATTCAAGCTACAGAAGACTAAAGAAGACTACGATAAGGAGATGAAGAAACTTTTGGGGGACAATTATGTTGAAGCTCGCGGCTCTACAGATGCCCCTGAAGCTGGTGGTTCTGCTGCTGATGCTGAAGTCGGTGGTTCTGCTGGTGATGCTGAAGTCGGTGGCTCCAATGAAGCTGAAGATGGCGGTTCCACTGCTGCTGCTGAAGCCAGTGGCTCCAAGCATGATGCCGAAGCTGGTGGCTCCAAGAAGCGGAAGATTTGATTTTCTGCATGGTACAGCCACCCGCCCCGTCTATTTGTTTTTTATTTTTGGTAATATATGTGTTAACTAATATTTATCTATTTTTGTTCAATTATTTTTGTCTTTTTTTGCATGCAGATCATGGAGTTCTAAAGGATTCGGCATCCATATTATTAAGCTTCAGTTTAGTTTCTTTTCATTTTAGATATGCGCCTTCTGTGTTTGGTACATCAGTTTAATTATATGTATGTGGCATGAACCTTATATATTATCAGCGAGTACTTTGTGGCATTTTTAAATGCCTATGATCTCTCATGCATAATCCATTTCTCTTCACAAATTTTTGTTCTGTTCCTTTTTTTGCTTTTTATAGTTCAGCAAAAACACTCGCCTTTTTGTCTCTGTTAAACTGCATGAATTCTTGCTAAATGTTGATGTCATGTTTGTTTGACTATACATTTGTTTTTCCAAAAATTCATTTCTGTATATATATAGGTTTCTTTTTTTTAAAATTCATGTCCCACAATTAGGTGCATTCATCGCACCAAGTGACTTTTAACAAGCAGCCCCCCCACCACCAAGCTCATATACCAAGGTGAGTTTAAACACTTTGCTTATATATGACAGTGCACACTACTCAATTTGACAGCTCATTCTGCTCTGTCATTTATGTGATTGGTTGCTGTCATTTTTTGTATATATAGAATCTAACTATATATATAGGCTAAGTTCTTACATAAGGGCTGTTGTTTGGCTTTAGCCTTTAGCATTGGCTTTTTTTTGCAGCCATTTGAAATCCTTTTTTATGATATATAGTCCCAATCTTTGGACGGTGCTAGAACATATGATACTTCATCATTTCTTATCATATGGTATATGCTTATATACAACATTGTAGGATGTGACAGAGCTTATTGCATTGTCATTTGCATATATTGATCCTGTCATTTTTATTTATTTTGCAAATCTCGTTTTGGTAAATCACATGCGCGGCGCAAAACTGATTGATTAGTTTTCCTCATTTTTTTTGCATGTAAATCACGCGTGCGGCGGTAAAACACATGTGCGTCTTTTTGTATAGTCCATGTTGCATGATCAGTCCCAGACCATGCTATCAGGTCTGATTTTTTTCTCTTATTGCTATCAGATGCAAGTCTCCGTCACTCCCTCCAGGGATTAGTTGGATGTATCTTGTTGCATGTATAAATGGAAACACTGTTCTTTGTTTGTTACTTGTTACTTGGAACAACATCCACATATGCATATGTGGTTTATTTCAGTCTGCAGTTTTCTTACCATATATGCTTCTTTGCAAGTTAGAGAATCATGATTATTTGTTATCTATTATATGATAGTTCATTTCACAGTTTTTTATCTATGATATGACAGTGCATTTCGCACTGTCATTTGTATGTTTAGGTCATGTAATTCGGTTATTATAAATTTTATAAGTCTGCTACTTAATTTTCTGGTTCAAATTTGTAATGTTAGTGTTAGGGTTCTGATTTTATTTGTTTTTGACCTTTTTTGTCATCACCTACTTAGCGAAAACTTCCGTGTTTGGTCTTTTGCAAATCTCTGTGTAAACTACACACTTTTGTCATACAAAATTGTTCTTCATCTCCAACCCTCTTTTGAAGGTAATTTTCTACTTTTCCTATTTGTGTTTATTTGTTCTAATAGATGCATCTACTTTTTCTTTTACCACCTTTGCTTCTGATATTGCATTGCCATCCTTATTTACTTAATGCTCATCTATTATTCTCTAATATATATATGTGTGTGTGTGTGTGTGTGTGTATTAATTTGACTGTATATTTTTAAGGATATGACAGTCCATATTGCACTGTCATTTGCATATTTTGTTTATGTCATTTTGGTTAGTATTAGTTCATTTACAAGTTTTCTTTGACTTGTGCTTTTTATGCCAACAAAGTTGTGATGTATCAGGCCTCACTGACATTGTTGTGTATGTTGCTATTGAAAGAATCTTATCCTACTGATGAGGCGTTCTACAGAGTTGTAGAAGCTGTTCACAACACGCTGAACCATGAAAATTTCAAAGCAATTTCTTGTCATTTCTTGGAGTTAGTACATAAATCTATTTCCCCAAATATATGTAATTGATTGATGCCATTTCGGGATGCTAATAGTGATTTCCCACTAGTTTCATTTATATACTCTTATAATCTCAATGTATGATTGTTTGACTGCCTTAGAAAATTTTCCTGCATTTCACAGTTCCATGTAAGCTTCTGAATTATGTTATTTATGCTACAACAGCTACCTGATGGTGAACTGGATGGCTTGAAAAGAGCAGCATAGAAGCAGATCTTGAAAGAAGTAAGTTATTTTTGTTCTCTTATTTTCACTTGATGGAAATGCTTCCTTATAGACAATGTTTTGTGTGACATTTTTTCCAATTCAACTTAACTGGTAATTCCCTTTTTGTTCACACCCCTGTATAGTGATGCAAATGTGCTCTACATTTAGTTTTACATATTTTTACATATTTCTTTTCATGGAGAAAATTATTACTAACAAGTACTCATATCTCGCCTATGTACTTGGGGGTACATATTCTCTTTGTTTTTTTTTGTTAAGATACGACAGTGGATACTGCTCATTCTCATCAGTTCATTTTCCACTGTCACTTGTATGTTGTGTGGTTGTTATTTAAATGTTACCATGTATATGATCCGGCAGTTTGCAAAATTTCATACATTTTCAGTATAAATCAACTGGGATTTCTTGTTTTTTCAGTCATGTGCATATAGGCTGTCATTTTTTAATATGTGTTTATATTTGTATTTACCGCGCCAATTTTTTATGGTCTAGTGTAGCGCCCTATAAGCATATTTTTTTTGTAATTGATGCTTATGCTTTTTTAACAATGCAGTGCAACAACATCAAAGTACTCATGAGGAAGCTTGCTCAGTCACTTGCTAATATTTGTGGTAATATTATCTATTATTTTACCTTCTCTGTGTACATACATTGATTGATGTACAGTGAATTATTACTAAAATGACATTTATCTTTGGAATGATGCCTTTTTTTATTCGGTTTATCTTTTTGGTTTTTGACATGGCCTACTGCATTGTCATTTTTTGTCACTTATATATCTTGTCAAGGTAACTAAGGGTGCATATTTCTTAATATATAACAATGCATACTGCTTAATTTGACAGTTCATACTGCTCTGTAATTTTTATGGTTGGTTGCTGTCATTTTTCAATTTCTGCTACCTTGTCTAGAATCTTGTTGTCATTTGCACTTATCTAGGTTCTGACATTTTTTTTTCAAGTATATAGTTTGTTTCCACTTAGTTTTATATGTGATGATGTGTGTATTATTGGGTTTATAGATTTTTGTGTGAGCAAGTCTCATGTTTCACTCGAATTTTTATTTTCAGAGTTTTTGTGTGTTTTGCCTCCTACCATCACCCGTGTGATGAGGCTACACAAATCACACAAAAAAATTTCATGCAGGGATTTGTGTGATTTGACAGCTCAAATCACATAGGTGAGGGGAAGTCCAAAATCACACATGTGACATATAGACAGCCCCACTTAATCAATGGACTGAGAAGAAAGAAATTAATAAGACATTCAGAAAATACTATTGATGGTACAATAGCTTTGACAATGAGACTAAAATAAAGTAATTTGTTACATCATATGAATACATAACTTGAAAAATACAAAGTGAGAGGCCCTAGTTTCAAAACCGATGAAAGCATCTTAAAGAGATGATTTTTACCGTATCAGACAGAATGGGTGGCGAACTCACCTGTCGGTCACTGCAGATTGCCAATGTGCAGTAGAATCCGTCTCTCATGAGTCATGACCATCGATATCCTCTAGGAAGTGGAACACTCCAATCTCAGCCCGCACCACTTCGTCCTCAACCCTGCCGCCTCCGACCTGGTACCTGCCGCGCATACTCGATGTTCAGTCGCCGCCGCCATGCACCTGTGGAGGAGGTCCGACCGAGTAGCGGAGATCCAGTCAACCCAAAACCAATCCCCCACCCCGTCCACCAGCCCGCCGGCAGCCACTCCGGCACCGGTGGCCACTGCATCCATCGACGACCACCTTGGCAAGGCTGCCCCTCCACCCTCGGCGTCTCCAGCGGCCGCTCCAAGCTCCTGCGGTGGGCGGAGACGAACAATTCCGACGTCGGCGTGGAGATTGGGAAGGGAAAGGAACCCGATGTGGGCGTCACCGGCGTGGGTCGGATGCAGAGGAGGGTCGTCACTGTCGTCTTGAGGTGGGTAGCGGAGAGGAGGAACAGTTTTATGGACACAGGAGAGGTGGAGGGACGGGGAGGTGAGGCGGCGGGGAGGCAAGGTGGAGGGACGGGGAGGCGAGACGGCGGCGGCGGGCTTCGATGCGCTGCGGGGTGGAGAAGGCGAGGGGGCTGATGACGCGTGACGGGCGGAGAAGTGGGGCCCGGGAGGGGATGATGTGGGTAGCCGGGAGCCGCAGCCCGCGGGGGAGAAGGAACCACGCGGGATCCGGGAGGCGCGGTTCGGCGCGGGATGGGATCCGCGTGGGGAGGGGGCGCCGGGGGATTGATGGATGATGACGTCAGTGATGACGTGGATTGGCTAGTGGGGGTGCTCTTATTAAGTTTTGTATGATTACTTCAAGATCTTTGTATCAACTCAATGTAATGATCTTGATAAATAAAATTTTCCTTTTTGAAAAATGTCAATCCTCATGCTGGGCTAGTGGCCTACTTCATGGGCAATGGTGGAATCACTCACCACTATGACTCCCTCTTTGTTCTTTCTCTTCTTACTCTGATTATCAACCGTATATGGCTAGTGCCCTACCGGAATCAGGCAGATTACCGTGAACCGAAAGAGGTGCCGAAGACAAACACTTCTCAAACCACAACCGCATCCAGCCACCAATGTCAGCCTTACCTGTGCGTAGTAGGGAGGAGGTAGATGCACGACGAGCTGGAGACTTCCGGGGAACCGAGCAATAGAAGCAAAGAAGCAAAGTGTGGGAACTCAACTACGCCTCCACTTTCCTCCTTCGGGTGTCGCTGTTGTTGACGCCGACGCTTGGCCGAACAAGAATTTCCCATGGCTGTTTCCCACCCTACTGGTTGCTTCTCACCGCACATCAAACAAAACGGACGTCACCAATGGCACCTCGGCAAAGCCTCCAAGGAGGAAAGTGGCACCTGCAGCACCGTCATTGCCGGCCAGCATCAGCTGGCTAGGGTTTCCCCTGGCGCAGAGGTGGGGTGTACCTAGAGGTAAGCATCGCTGGTCGTAGAAGACGATGCAGAGCTTGGTGTCGACCCGTAACCTCCATCTCCACTGTGAGCGGCCCTGCGGACCGGCTTCCCGATGACGTTCACGACCACCATGCTGTCGTGGAGCGTCCTGGACACGACGGGAAGTGAAGGCGCGTGTGCACGACGCGCGCGCCGCCGTGCGGTGGGGCGCGGACTACCTCCTCAAGGCGGCGACGCAGACCCCAGGGACGCTCTACGTCGGCGTGGGCAACCCCGACGCGGACCACTGGTGCTGGGAGCGGCCCGAGGACATGGAGTGCGGCGGCCCCCAGTCAACGGCAAGACCCAGCCCCTAGGAGTCTGGATCCGGCCAAGGAAGACGACACGGAGGGGGGTCGCAGACTCGCAGGAGGACCGAGCGCGACCAGCGGCGGGACCCTAGAGCCGGCGAGAGCGGCGGCCGCCCCAGCGAGTTTCGGCTTGGGAGGCGCCGGATCCGCCCCAAGGGATGCCGGATCCGCCCTCCAAGATGCATGTCCGGCAGCCGGTGGCCCACTGGCCATTGCCGTTGACCTCCAGGAGCTTGCAGAAAACATGGGGAGGGGAGGGGAGGGGAAAAAGGAGGGCCCCGCCGCCGCTGTCCCGGCAGCCGAACGGGTTCCCGCCGGCCTGCTCTAGCGGCGACGAGGGGGGACGATGGGGAACGGAGGGGCTTTGCGGCGGCACGGTGTGGGATGGCCCCGAGTCGCCTCCCGGGGGCGACGGAGGGGGGGTGGTTTCAAATCACTAGACTGTACTCACTTTATTTTATTTATTTATTTATTTATAAATGATGAACATGGCATATACACTACCGGAAATCTCATAGTTGCCGTGAGCCAAAAATAGGCCCACGACAAAATACCTTTTTCCCGATGGCCAAATGTAAAACTCACGGCAAAAAGAGCGGCTCACGGCAAAAATCCTTTTTGCCGTGAGCTTTTTGTGGCCGACGACAACATGCTATTTTTCCAAGAGCGGCTCACGGCAAAGAACCTTTTTGTCTTGAGTCTATTTTCTAGCCGACGGAAAAATGATCTTTACCATGAATTGAAATCAAATTTTGAAGTAGTAAATTCATTCAAATAAAAAAAGTTTCAATTACAAAGGTTCATTACTTCTCAAGAAGTACAACTTTTATTAGGGTAATTCTTTCATTTTACAAAGTTGTAATAATTTTGTGCACAAAACCTATATCTCTTATATAGTTTCATGAAACCATACGAGAGATGTATAGGATTTGTGAAGATTGAATTTTTGAAACGATCTCGAATGGAGAAACATTGTAATAAAAGTTGTGGATCTTGACAAGTTACGAATCTTTGTTGTGTACAACTTTTGAATGTCAACAAAAATATTGTGAGCGAAAAACTAAGTTTGAATGTATCAAATTTGAAATTTAAATTTTATAGACAACCTCGAATGGAGAAACTCGCAATATGAAAGTTGTGTATCTCCAAAAATTATGAAACTTTGTTTTTGATAACTTTTTAATTTGAAGTCATTTGCTATATTTAAATAATTAATTGCATTTGATTCGATTATTGGGAAAACTTAACCGTGGGCCGAAATCTGGGCTCACAACAAAGCTTAATTGGGCCTGCCGGCCCATCACCACACTGGTGAACGGTGGTCGTAGATCTGTCGATCCAACGACCGAAATCGCTCCCCATTCGTATAAAAGACACACACCCTAACCTTAACACACACACACCGCTGCCCCCAGCCGACTCCCCCCCCTTCTCTCTCCCTCACAACACCTCTCAGATCCGCCGCTCCTGTCCCCACCCCCTTCCTCCCCTTAGCCGCCGCGATCTCCCTCCCCGGCGGCGGCCTCGAGCACCTCCCGGCCCGGTCGCGACCTCCTCCCCGGCGGCAGCCTCGAGCTCCTCCCGGCCGAGGCGGCAACAGCGCAAGGACGACGGCCTCCCCGACGTGGCCTCGACTCCCTCCCGGCGCGACCTCGAGCGCACTCCCGGCGCGGCCTCGAGCCCCTCCCCCTCAGTGACCCGCGCATGGACGGCGGTCTTTCCGGTGAGGTGCGCCGGCGGCGCAAGGACAGCGGCCTCCTCCACCACGGCATCCTCCTCGACCGCGGTGCCGGATCTACGACGACGGCGGCGTGGCCTCCTTCTCCTACCGCGGCGCCGCCACATCCTCCACCAGATCCGGCGTCGCGATCGTCCTCCCCACGGCGGCGACCTCCTCCCCACGGTGGTGGCGTCAACCACGCTGACGGTGTGCGGTGGAGGTGGCAGCCGGCAACGGTGGTGGTGGCGGAGCCCACAGTGCCACTTCTTTTTTTATTCTGTTGCAATAATGTTTGTCGAGAGCTCAAACTAACACACGACAGACGTGTGCCGTGAGTCCGAGCAAAAGCTCACGGCAAAGAGCTGTTTGCCGGCAGAACTTTGCCGTAAGTCCTTTGCCGGCGGTTACTCACGGCAAAGTGGTTGCCGTGAGTAAACCGGCCTTTGCCGTGAGCACTGGGCTAACGGCAAAGCTTTGGTTTGCGGTAGTGATACAACTTCTCGATCGGAAACCAACCGGCGTAAGAAGAAAACGAAATACAACATATATATTATGTATAATAAACTTTGCGCATATATAGGCGTGAAATGTAACGTACTAGCACTCAACGGGGTTACGGGGGACTAGACGAAATGCGGTGCTGGCAGCCGATGCTTAATTGGATGCTCGGTGGACGCCATTGTGCACTCAGGCGCCGTGGTTGTTGTTGTCTTTCGGCGGCTTGCTTTCTTCGAGAGCAGCATGTTCGTCGCAGCGGCGGCTGTACATGGTGATGATGTGGCTGCACACTTTTGGCGTGTGAATGCCAATAGGCCCGGCCTTGTTTTTCACAAGGACTGTGCTACACGGAGAGGGCTCTCCCGTTAAGACAAACGCGAGAACCCCGTCACAGAAGATCCCAACGTGGGCCCCACCATCGTTACCTTATCTTCCCACCGCGTTCCCAGCTCATGGATGCAACACGCGAGTCGTCGTCTTCCTCCCGCATCGTCTTCCTCCCGCCCGAGCTCCGACCTCGCGCCCCGCCCACCCCTCCACCGCCGGCTTCCACCACCACTCGCGGCCGGCGGCGACCTCGCCGCCGCCCACCAACCTCCCCTCCCCCTCAACCCCGCCCTTCCTAACCTGTCTCGTTACTTGCCCCCGCCGCCGACCCGTCCCTCCCGGCTCCGACGGCGCCTCCGCCGCCGGATCCGCCGCCCAGGAGCTCAACGCCACCGGATCGGACTCCACCGACCTCCCCGCCACTGGTTCCTCACCCCCGCCGCCGACCCTGCCCAACCGGCCTCCACCACCCCGACGGGCGGCGCTGCCGCCGCCCGCTGTTCCGCCCACACCCCGCCACCACCGCCGGTCCGGCAGCCGCCCCCGACCTCCCTCTAGGTCCGGTGGCCATGGAGGATCCCCAACCCCGAAACCCCAAACCCTAACCCGAACCCTAAGGCCGCCTCCCTCCGCTGCCGCCCGCGCCCGACGGCGCCCCGCCGTCGGCCGCCCCGCCCACAACCCGCCGGAGTTGGAGAAGAAGCATGACTTCCAATGTTATTTTCTCATGTGTTTTTCTCTTTGCAGTTACCTTCCGCCGTTGTAGCAAAAAGTAACAAGAGGGCTCTCGATTTAACGCTAAATCGAGAGGGCTCTCTGTTTAGCTTTTGCGTTTTCACAAAGTCGCAGAAGCAAGCAATATCGTCCCGGCGCGGGTCAAAGAAGAAGGATGGTTTGCTAGAGATACCAAAACGGAGTCTCTCCATGCAGTGCAGAATAGTACGACGGAGCTCCGCATAATGATCGCGAGCCAACTGTAGGTCGCAACTACCCCTCCTGTCTGACTCCTCGATGACGACGGGCTTGGCTTCATCATCCAGATTGGAACGTCGATCGGCCATGCTCTGGTGCCTGCAAGCACCGCGAGGAGCGCCACTAGAACCATCGGAGACCTGATGATGATCATGGTGGGATGTGGGATGTGCGAAGGTCATAGCACTCTGCGTCCACCTTTTATAGATGCTAGTGAGCATGCTTTTTGGAATGTTCCGCTTTCTTTATTTTCTTCGTTGCTGGGTACAGCGCTCAACAGCTGCTGATTTAATTAGTTATCTCTAAGCTAGATACGTACTAGTTTATGTTTGATTCTCCGACGACTGCAGTATCATCCTTGCACGTCGTTACAACCTCGATCTCGCCCGTTTCTCACCAGTGATGGGACGATGTGTGCACTGGATCTCTTGTTCATCACCACAAGTTTTTCTAGGTAGAGATTTCAAAATCTCTCTCTCTTGTTTGGCAGAAATCTTCCGATCCATGACGAAAACTATAAAATCCGTTCAGCCGTGTCTTTCCCGTTCTCTCTATATCTCTGCGTATTCAACAATGGAACATGGCTCAACCAGTGTCCATTGTTATACTATTCTGTGTATTATTCTTTCTCCGTCAATGAAAATTTGATACAAGCAGCTATGAGATCTCATTAACAGCTAACTACACCTGAGGGCACTATTTTTTTTTATCCATATAGAGCTATAGCTACTACTTGTACATGCTATGCACTAACATAATCCTCCCATATCGCCTCTGCTGACTTTGTTGCACGTCTTTGAATTGTTATTTGTGTCCCTGTGCGACACACAATTAAATATGGTCATTCTATTTTTAGCTAATAAAAGTATTATTGCAAAGGACGTGCAAAAAACTACTAGTTGTCAAATACTCCAGTGTTGTTTTTATTATGTTACATTCTCTCACTGCTACAGATCCGTCATTTTTATCCTCAGGACACAATACCAGTTATGTATGCACCCGGTACTAATCCTTTAGTACTGAAATGAACCGGATTCTCATTTCCGAGAATATGACCTTTTTCACCTCTGTGATACTCCCAGTGTGGCGGAACCGTCCGACCTAAACTGGCTTAAGTACGCCTAATTACTGTCGGAACAATAACTATGCAATGACGCACCTAAACCAGTCCAAATCCATCGAGTGTTCCCGTGACAACCTGAATCATCCACGATCATAGCCATACATGTTTCAATAATTATAGAAATCATTTACTATTTTCAACAGTTTAAATGAATTTATGTGAGTTTATTCAAAGTAGTTGCTATTTGAACTACATGTATCTCAAATTATATTTTAAAAAACATTGAAAAATATATTTAAAGTAAGGATAATAATACCTAAAACTTATTGGACTCATTGAAACTCCTATTGGCGATGTTATTATAAAATAAGGATAATAATACCTAAAACTTATCCCAAAATTCTAAAAATTTCTATACAATTATTTTATTGATGTAAAAGGTTGTCATAAAAGTTTTGTAAGATTTTGCACATATTGGACTATACATTATTCACAAAGGCATACATCTCTCACATTCTTTCATACAACTCAACTCAAACTTTCAAGATTCAAACAACTAAAGTCTTGTATAGCTCATATACACCTAAAAATTCGTATACAATCTGATATTTACCCTCATATCAACATTTGTGGATTTTCATTGCCACTTGTTATGAAAAAACATTGATTTTCTTTTTTTTTAAAAACCTAATTAAGACACCTTTATTAAGTAAATAAAAAATAATTATCTTATATACCCCAAACACATTTTTTCACATGTAAAAGTACACATTTAAGTTGTCGTCTAGAAGTTTCAAGAATTATTGAACAAATTTGCTATTTTCTATCATTTAAATGAATTTCTGCATACTTATTGAAAGTAATTACAATTCAAACTACAACTATGCAAAATATTATCTAGAAAATCCCCAAAAATACATTTAAGCACGAATACTCAATTTTAGCCCATACCCCTGAAAAATAGATGAACTATTCAAATGTTTGTTATGGATAATTCAAACTTCTTTGCACAACTTCATTGAAAAAAATAATTATATCCAAATTCGGTCAATAAAATCTAAAAATTGTCATGAAATCATTTTTTGAATGTTTAAACTTGACATAAAATTTTTAAGAGATTTCTCAAAAAAAGAGTATACATTGTTCACAAATGAACACAACTCTCATATAGTTTCTTACAATTGAAGTCAGACTTTGAGATTTGAACAATTAATAACATGATCGAACTCATATGCACCTCAATTTTGGACACCATATCATATTGATCATAACATTAGAAAATAGTAAGTTATATTAGCAATTATCATGAAAAAACATGTGTTTTTATTCTCTATTAAGTTGGAAGAAAACATATTATACGAAAAATATCAAGACTTAGCAATTAACATATAAATAACCACCATTAAATGAAAGAGTGTGATTTTAGAAAAAATCAGAATAAAGAATCATCAAATTTGAAGTTTCCATGAAGGAGAAATACCAAATACAAGTTTGAATTGCAGATTAAAAAGAGAAACACGACATGTTTGTTTGTTCTTCAATCTCACTGCATGGCTTAATTCCAGGGGATACCAAACCTTGATGAAAAAACAAGAGTAGCCTAGTGGTAGGAGGTTGTTGTAGTCTGTAGTCTAAGGTCGCGGCGGGTTCGATTCCATGGCTAGCCCCTTTTTTATAGCAATTTTGTTTCTTTTTCAATTTAACTATGGTATCTAAGGTACAAATAATAAATAACACATGCTTGTGCACATGTTGAGCCGTAGTGCAGTAGTTGGCAGTGTATTTGGGAACTTAAACACCCAGGTTCGAATTCTACCTATAGCGTTCTCTCTTTTTTTTTTCAATTTTTGCGGCTGGGAGCGATCGATGATGTGGCAGGGGTGGCCGGGCCCGGCAGCTGCGTGGACAAACTTAACAGACTACAAAAGTATTGAATGCCGATGATGTGGCAGGGGTGGCCGGGGCTGGCAGCTGCGTGGACAAACATACTACAAAAATATTGAATACAACGGAAAAACACAAAATATTTTGTAGTGTAGTGGTAAGAGTGCTTTAGTTGAAGTAGGAGGTGCATGCTCAAATTGTGACCTACACATACACATTTAATTACTATTTTTTGTTTTCCCTACCTACTCATGTTTTATGAGAAAATTAAAAAAATAACACTTCTTATTTACTTAGAGTAAGTGACACATTTATTTTAAGGGGTCGATGATGTGGCAGGGGTGGCCGGGGCCGGCAGCTGCGTGGTCGGGTGGTGGCAGTGGACAAACAGACTACAAAAATATTGAATGCAAAGGAAAAACACAATATGTTTTGTAGTGTAGTGGTAAGAGTGCTTTGGTTGAAGTAGGAGGTGCGCAGTTCAAATTGTGACCTACACATACACATTTAATTACTATTTTTTTGTTTGCCTACCCACTCATGTTTTATGAGAAAATTGAAAAAATAACACTTCTTATTTACTTAGAGTGACACATTTATTTTATCAAACTTGTAGCTTCAACTCATGATGTTTTCATTTTCAATCTAGACGGACACCAAATTTTCATCACAGAAATTGGGTCTAGTTTGAGCCTGAATGGGTCATTTGTTGATCCGTGATGATTTCTGATTTTGTCATAGATCACAAGATTTTTTTAGTGACATCAGGATCGTTTTCACGATGGGAAAGCATCAACAGCTCTGACAATTTTTACATAATACCGGAGATACGAAATATGATGACGATAGATTGAAACAAACTTCCATGCAAGTTAAACCATTCTAGAGAGTTCAAACCAAATAAGCCAGTAAGCGGTAATTAAACAGCTAAGTTCTCACACTAAGCATCAGAGGACTCTTCAAATGCTTAGTTCTTCAGGACCTCCTCTTCAACGCTTCTGAAAACAATAAAAGGGAGAACCCGCGCCGTCATCGCCAACGCTGGGCCACAGCTAAAGCCGCAACCCGCTGCAAGCTCAAGGGGCCACCTGAACTCCTCCACCATGGGTTATCACCAACAAGCTGCATACGCACGATCGTCGATCTCTCTGCTCTGACATTGCTTCGGCAGAACACTCCCGTCGCAGCACCAATGAAACCACCGATCTTGGCCACTCTGCGTGGGGCCTCGCCTCGCTCACCGCCTCACACTCCTCTGCCAAGGACTCGTATACCTGAAACTGCTTTGAGAGCAACACCTCCGCAGCCGTCACCGAGATCACCACTGCACCAAGCGCGCCACTCGAGGCTACACACCCATGGGTCCTCTGCACCTCCCTGTCAACACGGACCAAGCGCACCACCACAGCCGCAACGCACATGGCAACACCACCAGCCGACCACCACCATTGCCACACGCCGAGACAGGTCTCCAGATGCGGCGTCTCCAAGAAGGGCACGACACCAAAAGGCACCATTATCGCACGTCCACAGCGGATTGAGTTTTCACCCTGGGATCCCCGTGCTCCAAGGACAATGTAACCCTCAGTGATGCCCTCAGCGGGGAAAGCGACACCCCGAGGGCGCCACCATCATTGCCACCGACAGTGGAGGCTTTCCCCTGGGACAACATCATTCCTGCCGCACACTCTCGACTAATGATAGAAGTCTGCACCCCACCACAGCCACGACACCTCAACCGGGAGAAGCCCGACACAGCCCGAGGCGCCACCATGGCACCACCAGCAAGCGCCTGTCAGCCTCCGACCCCACCACCAAGACAGCGTCGAACCAACATCACCGTCGAGGAGGAGAAGAGGAGCACCACCATCTTGTCGACGCCCGTTGCCTGCACGCATGACACCTCAGGCCACGGCCGGCCACAGCCAGCCACACCCACGCCCAGCCGGCCAGCCACACCCACAGCCACGGCCAGCCGGCCATGGCCGGCCACAGCCACGGCCGGCCACAGCCACGGCCAGCCGGCCATGGCCAGCCACGACCGGCCACAGCCACGGCCGCCAGCAACCCCCTCCTGCTCCATACACACCTGCGCCAGCTGCCGCCGCCGCCATCGGTGTCGTACGCGTCGACCGCTGCCGTCAAATCTTGTGCTATGTTACGAACAAGCTTCATTGTGTAGTTGAAGTACTATATGTTGTTTTGTCCGAGAGAACATACGCTATGTTCGCAATTCGATCAGCTAATACAAATGAACATCAGTTTTGGTTCTACCTTGATCCTGTAGCTTGTGCTGCGTGATTTTCGTTATATTTGCCTATATGTTTGACTGCTCCCATGGTTGTTTTTACAGAACTGCACTAGTTTGAATCAAAGAATGGACTACAATTGGTCTCGAGTAGTAAATAATGATCGCTCAAGTTTAGCAACACGCCATAAACATGTGCATCGCACTTACACAGCGACCATTATTTGCAAGTGTTCTGTACGTAAAAAGAAAAAACTTACACTAGCAACTATAGTAACATAACAGTTCATGGGATCCAAGGCTTAGCTACAAGCGGCAGGCCGGACTTAATGTGCACGGAGATCCCGGTGACCTCGGTCATATCCAAGGCCTCCGGCCCCGTCCCGCCGGCAGCCTCCCAATCGAAATGATAGAGCAAGCTCGCCAGCGCCATCTCGATACTCGCCTCGGCCAGCCCGATACCGGGACACCCCCTCCTGCCGGCGCCGAACGGCACCAGCTCGAAGTGCTGCCCCATGAAGTCCACGGCGCTGCTGCCGGCGAACCTCTCCGGCAGGAACTCTTCGGCGTCCTCCCACGTCATGGGGTCCCGGCCGATAGCCCACGCGTTGATCACCACGCGCGTGTGCGCCGGGATGCGGTACCCCAGGATCTCGGCGTCCGCGGGCGGCTCCCGGGGCACCAGCAGAGCGACCGGCGCGTGCAGCCGGAGCGTCTCCTTTACCACGGCCTTAAGGTAGTCCAGCTGCGCGAGATGGTCCTCGCCGACGACACTTCCGACGGTGGAGCCGACCGCCGCGCGGATCTCGTCCTGGAGCTTGCGCATGGCGCGCGGATGGGTGACGAGCTCCGCCATGGCCCATTCCATCGCCGCGCTGGTGGTGTCCGTGCCCGCGGCGAACATGTCCTGCCCCACGGTCACCAAAGAGATCGATCAGCTGCTGACGGCTGAACATTCATTTGACAAGGCAATATGGATGGATTGGATCGATACTTGTACCAAGATAATTGCCTTGATTTCGTTGGTCTCGAGCTGGAAGCCGTACTCTTCGTCGTGCTTGTGCACGTCCAGCAACACGTCCACGAAGTCCCGGTGCTCGTCGCCGATGCCGTCGTCATCACCGTTCTGAGGCCGCCGCCGGCGGTGGTCATCGATCACCTTGTCGACTAAGGCGTCGAGCGCCTCGAACGTCCGCCTAACCTTCCCCTCCAGCCCGCGCGCTGCGTCAATCCAACCCAGCCACGGCAGGAGCTCCCCCATCGGCTGCGTCCCCACCAGCGTCTGGAAGTCGGTGAAGACCTTCCTCTGCTCACGTCCCCGGTCGCCACCGTCGAACAGGCCGCGCGCGCACTCGTCGCCGAACGCGGCGCGCGACACGACGGCGTTGGCGTACTCGGTGAGGAGCTCGCTCAGGCCGACGGCCGCAGCTGCTCCGGAGCCCTCGGCTCCCTTGGCACGGACGCGAGCGACTAGCGCGGCGGCCTCCTGCTCCCTGACGCGGCGGAAGGACCGGACGCGGCGCGCGCTGAGGAGGTGGAGGGCGCAGACGCGGCGCGCCTGGCGCCAGTACTCGCCGTATGGCGCGAAGGCGACGTCGCGGGAGCCGTAGAGGAGGCGGTCGGCCATGGTGCTCCTGGGCCGGCTCGCGAAGTCCAGGTCGTGCGCCCGCATCACCTCCTCGGCGCCCGCCGCGGAGGACACGACCACGGTGGGCACGCGGCCGAGCCGGAGCAGCATGACGGGCCCGTGCGCCCGCGCCAGGGACCGGAGGGCGCGGTGCGGCAGCGAGCCGAGGAGGTGGAGGTGGCCCAGCACCGGGAGACCCCGCGGCGACGGAGGCAGCCTCCGGCGCCGTCTATCGCCTCCGCCACCATTGCCGGCAACTAGGAGGAGGTAGGAGAGCGCGAACACGACGAGGACGGTGAGCAGGAGGGCGACGGATGCAACGAGGGAGAGAGCCATGCGGTGTCTGAGAGCCAGAGCCAGTGCTCTCGGCGCCACAGACATCCCTTTTGTGCTGCGAATACTCCGTATACACGTACGATTACCGTTTCACATTTCCACAACTCCGATGAGTTCATGCCTCGTGGTCAGTGATGATGACCGGCGTTGAAGACGTGGTTGCCCTTGCAACCTGGGTGCCGACGTGTCGAATTGATGCGTCACGCCTCCTCCGGCATCGTCCATCGCCGTCATTTGTAACCTTGTGCAAGTGGAGCTCGAGGCTTTTGGACGGAAATGAGGAAAAAGGTAGGGGAGCGGGAGCACGACGAGTGAAGTGAAAAAGAGGGTCACCACTACAAACATACGTACCTATCTATAATGAGAGTGGGAGGTAGGAGCGGATCCACTCGTTAGTCTTTTTCTTCTTTTTGTTCTTTCCATGCTATACAAAATTATTGTTAATTTCCAAAAAAAAGTCTTTTTCTATACATGTACTATTATCGTTTCTATTTCTTAATTATTTGCAAATCACACAGTACAGACACCCACATACATATACATACAATCGTTCATACGAACATACGTACATAATCCTAACCCTATAAGCACATCAAAAAGACCGAGTCGGTAAATTTTCGAGATTTACGAAATCACAATTGACGTCTCGTTGTTGATGAACACATCGTTTACCACTCTCATTCCCATCACTCACAAGATGACTCATGTTCGATAATCTCCTCGCAACTTGTCGAGGTCTTTTTTTCATTCCCGTCACTCTCACAGGAGCTCGTGCCTCGTGGATTAGTGATGATGGCGGCGTTTTCTTCGTTGAGTATTCTAAACTGAGCCAATTTGGACCGTCACTTACGAACAGACCAAACAAGAGAGATGTCAGCCCACCGCACTTTCTTTTCGGCCCAGCTCGTGGTACCCATTAGGCATCAGAAATCGTATCCATGTTCTGAAGCGAGTATTTGAAACTTCTAATACGTATTTGAGACTCCTACAACACAACTCCACCGTTATGCCAGAGTCTCAGTGGCAGTGTCACAGACGCAGTTATCATGTTTGTTACATCAACTTTTCAACATGATGACACTGTCACTCTCAATGCACAGTGTCACGGGCACAATTTCATAGATAAGATGCAATATTTAAATCTTGCATGTGTTGTGATTCCGGAAGAAAGGAAAGGTCTCTCATGCAGGCTCATGAGTATTGATAACCGTACCCACATTGGGTCATCAACATGACCTTGTGATCTTCTCTCTTTTCATTAATTTGGTACCATGTCAGCAAAAAAGTATACATGTGGCAGTTTATTTTTTTCATAAGAGAAATTTTATTAAAATCAAGGTTTTTACATCGAGTTGATACAAATTCCTTAAACTATTTTCCCAGCTTCTGCATAACTAGGATGCACACAGCCAAAAGACAAAAAAAATCGCCAACTAATAGTTGTCAATCCGTAGACTAGACCGCCATCCATGTGCCTAGGTAAAAAACTCCTTGGCCACCAGAGCCAAGTGTTGCAACGCCACTGCAAGAAATTCCTGTGAAGCTGGTTTCTGTAGTATAATCCATGAACGAAGCCAATGGATAACTGAGTAGATAACCTGCAAAGGAGAAGTACTAGCTTTTCTTTCGAAGACAACATCATTCCTGCAAAGTCATAGCGACCAACAAGTAATAGCCGCTCCTAGCAGGACTAGTTGTTTCAATTCTTTGCTTATACCCCATAACCAATTTTCAAACATATGTGATATGCTATGAGGCTGCGGAAGACCTGAAGCCACATGTGTGACGGACCAAACTGCGCGTGCGAAACGACAATCTGTCACACATAGTTTTGGAAGCAAAACCAGATCATAAATTTACATATGTCCATGATCATGTTCACACATGCAAATGACATAGTGGAGTACCAAAACGCAATGACACAACGTAATTATTATTACAGACCGAATGTCAAATAGTCTATCACACCATACAAGTAGCTAACAGCGGAAAAAGTAAACAAAGTCGTTCACCACAGGCAGTCGACTAGGGAACGCGCCTAGAACTCTTCAAAGTCTTCTGGGAAGTCTTCAAAGCGTCCGTCTGAGCAGCAGTCCGAGTAGTGTAGTTGCAAGGTAAAAATCAACAAGCGTGAGCACATGTCGTACTCAACAAGAGAATATAACTATAACAATATGCAAGGCTCTTTGAGTGGATGGCCGACATGGTTAAAGCGGTAAGCACTTTTAGTTGGTCAGATTTTATGAAGTAACTGATTACTAGCAATGTAAGTATATATACCAACCCAAAGATTAATAAATGCAACAACAATAAGATGTAATGCACAAATTTAAGTCCATATTCCATAAGTTACTCATGTGAGGGTCCAGGCCGCTCGTGACCGTGAGCACGGCTGATCGATCAGTTTATACACTCTGTAGAGGTGGTACATCTTTACCCACAAGTCGTGTTTCCCATGTCGCCCGGGTTTGCAAAGCTCTTAAACACTGCCTTTGGTGAGTGGTTAGGGATTCACTACGAGGCCTTTACAAAGATTCCCTAGTATGAGCTGCTCGCTAGGTTTCATGACAGCGTAATGCATAACCCTCTCTTGAGACTGCGAAGCTACCACAGAGCAGATTAGCCTGAGGGCCGGGCTATACACCAACTACCGGCACCCCCTCGCCTTTATCAGGTAAAGCATACACATACTAAGGTTTCTAATTAATTAGCCAAGACAGAGCCATTTGTCTTGTGGTTGCACTGTTGTCCTGGGTGGTTCTCCATGTTCTGATTAATAAGAGTAGTCTTGTTTAATGATGAGGAAGCATAAATAAATCAAATTCACTTGGTGTTCAACATAAACCACCCTCATCCCGTAGTTAGTGACTAAGCATGTACTACCCAACATAAATAAAATACCCAGGTTATCAAGGACATGGTAAACAAAACTAGTCGCACCTTAATCACAGGGTCCCATCATATTAATGCAGAGCAATAAAATAAACGGTGTAATTAAAATGCAGTTGTATAGGAAAAAGGGCATGCAACAAGGACTTGCCTTCCACAAACTCGGGTGGCTGCTCAAAACCTTCAAACTCTTCAACGGCAGCGTAGTCCAAGTAACGATCGTCCTCTACGCACCACATCATTCACATACAGGCAAACAATAGAATAAAATAAGTAACAAGCATCAAATAGATTAACAGAGCAAAACAGAAGTGTAAAGCTACTCTACTCTTCGATACGATCGTTTGGACATAATAAACACGAAAAACGGAGCTATAACGAAGAAGATATGGCTTAAACAAGGTATAAGGGCTTAACTGCGAGAAAACAAAGGTTCCAGGGGCCTAACTGCTAAAAACCAAGGGCTAAAACATAATTAAACATATAAACTCAGGGTCTACCGTGTAAAACTTAAGCTACGGACCTCGGGCGCTAAAACCAGGAAAGTTAGGGTTTAAACCGTAAGAAACATGACCTAACTGTAAGGGTTTTACTATTGCGGAAGGACCGGCTTGTGATTCTGAAAATGTCAGGGGCTCTTTTGCAAAATGACGGCGCTCAGCGGGGGATTGACCGGTACGATTCGGTTTGACCTGGGACGGGATCTAATCGTGGCCGTCGGTTTTAGATTGGATGGCTGGGGACGTGCGCAGGCGGCCGACGGCGGCGCTTGCGACGGCGAGCGGCGGCGCTCGGCGGGAAGCTCACCGGCGAGAGCGAAAATCGAGCTAGGGTGCTCTATTTCAAACGGGGTTGGCACTAGGACGTAGCGCGTGTCGTGGCGAGGCGACCTTGGGCACCGGGGTGGACACGTGGGCGACGACGGTGGTACGCGGCTCGGCGAGGCGGAGCTCCGCGGCGGCGCGACTCCAGCGAGCACGCACGGTCGGTACAAGGCGCAAGGTCAACAACACGCGGCACCAGAAGTTTCCTCACCTCCTTGCGAAGCTCCCGAGGTGCTTCTCGTAGACGGGGAGGTGGTGACGGCGGAGATCGTCAGCGGCGTCCAAGCTTGGGTTTTGGGACGGCGGCGCTGGCGAGCTCGGTGCTAGGGTTAGGGTTTAGGGGGGGTCGTCCCGAGTGCGGCGACACCTTATAAAGGCCGGCACGCTTGCCTTGGCGTGCGGGCCAAGACTCGGAGGCGGCACGGCGCAGAGACGGGGCCGGGACGGGGTCGGACTCGTGCTTGGGTCCAGCTCCGGTGCGGGAGGTCGGGGATGACATGGGGGGTCCACCCGTCGATGACCGGGGGGGAGCGCGCGACGCGGGCTGGTGCTGGGCCGCAAGGCTGGTTGGGCCGCAGAGCGAAGGACAACGAGCGCGCAGAGCAGCAGAGTCAAGGGGGCGGCGACGGACTTGACAGCTGACGGCCGCGCTGGGCTGGCGCTGCTCCGGTGGGCTGCTGTGGGCCGAAAAGAGAGAAAGGGAGGGGAGAGGGAAAGAAAAGGTTTGCATTTTTTTTCAAAAGGGGAAACAACCAATTTGAATTCAAATTTGAATTTGAATTCAAGCAACCAAATCAATGCTCCAGCATGAATGCAACAACCATCAAGCCACATATTTAATTTAGAAAAACAAAATAATGTTTTCTTTTCTTTCCTATACTATATTACCTGTAAAGAAATAAAAGGTTGGAAAAATTTTAAAGTTGAGAGATAATCGTTAATTAATTTTTTTCCTATTAACATCCTGAAATTGAAAATTTCAGAGTGTGACAAATCTACCCCCTTAAAAGGAATCTCATCCTTGAGATTCGGATGGATTTAGCAAGATTGGGAAAACTAGGCTCCAAGCTCAAGAAAGATAAGGGATTAAGCTAATGAAGGACATACCAAGCTGATTGGATACTCTTGGAGTGGTCCCTGCATTCATGTGATTCAGCTTCCCACGCATGTAGTTCTACCGTCCCTTGCTCTGAGGGGTCTGGTTTCCATTCCTCATCTGCTGACTCTGTACTGGAGTATTCGGAACGCTTCTCTGAGGACAATGGTTGGCAAAGTGACCAGTCTCTCCACACTTAAAGCATGAATTGCCAACAGGGGTGTTAGGCACACTAGGTCTCACTGGGGTTCCTGCAAGGGTGTTCTGACTAGTCTGCTGATCATTGGGACGTGGAGTATGCGAAGTGGATTGCTGTAACTGCTGAATGGGGTGCTTGAAAGGTTGATTGTTATGGTGTATCTGATTCTGCCCAGTATTACCACTCGGATCTCCAAAGCGGAATGATGCTCCATGCTGTGGATCGAAACGTGGGTGGGTGTTGCTCCCAGACTGTCCATAGGTAGTAGCCTTCCTCTTAAGATCTCCCAACTCCCTACGCTTGGACTCCAAGCATATGGCCCTGTCAATTAGCTCTTGGAAGGTAGGGAAAGTGTGGGACATAAGCTGATAGTGAAGCGGTCCAGCTAGCCCATCCATGCTTCTTCCTGTCCTCATCAGTATCCTCAGGAGCATAGCGTGATAATTCAATGAATCTATCCCTGAACTCTGTCACAGACATCCCTCCTTGCTTGAGAGAAAGGAACTCCTTCTTCAGCTTTATTAGACCAGCAGGGATATGATGGATTCTAAAGTTAGTAGTAAACTCCTGCCAAGTGATAGCATTCTGGTTAGCATGAGCGGCGACAAAAGCATCCCACCATGCTGAAGCAGATCCCTGAAGTCACCCAGAAGCATAAAGGACTTTCTCTCTGTCATCACATTGAGCAATAGTGAGCATCTTCTCGATAGTCTTCAGCCAATCCTCAGCTTCTAACGGATCAGCTGCGTGAGAGAAGACTGGAGGCTGGTGGCTCATGAACACCCCGTGCCTGTTCACTGGAGCTTACTGCTGAGCATGGGGTGGATTATTGACTTGAGCCTGCAGATTGGCCACTGTATTGGTCAGGTTCTGAAGGAGCTGAGTCTGAGCCTCCAAAAATTGTTGCATTGCTGGATCCATCTGCGGTTGTTGAGGTACACTACTGGAACTACTGCCCTGCCTTGGACGGATCACTGGGGGTTGATAGACTCTGGATCCTGACCTAGTTGTCACCATCTGAGTGTTAGGAGTTACTAACTTAGATACTGAAACCAAGGAATAACTTTGATGAATGATACAACATAGATTTTCAGAATAAGACAGATTCTATTAGTTCCAAAAGATCTTGTATAGCTCTTGGTTCTGATATCCATAAACTATGAAATTTTACCAGAACAGGGGGTATGAAATTATGGAACCAATCCAACTAGAATCACTTCAATCAGAGGTCTACAACTTGAGATATAAAATAAATAAGGTGACTGTGTCAGCAGTGTTCACAGATTCTGATGGCCCCAAGGTTTTGTGCATAACTCTGTGTATATGGATCCTAAATTTCTAAAATTTTTACAGAGAACCATATATAAAGTTTCTGAACTATCCCAATTGGATTTACTGCATTTGGAGTTCTGTGGCTCGAGATAAAATTAGAACAGTGCTGCTGACTCAGAGAACCGCGTGAACAGATTTGGAACTACTAGATTGCACTAGGGATGGAATTAAGAGAAGCAAAGGATTATGGTAGAAGAAAGATTGGTTGAGACAAGGATAAACCCAACTAAACACTTCACTACCAAACCAATGTCATTGTGGTCATCACTCCACAACACATTGCACTCAATACAAAAGATCCAACTCAATCATTATCATAAGAACAAGCATTCAAACACACCACTAAGCTAAGCACACTTATACGATTGTTTGGAACTAACAATTACAAAGATCTTAAGCTTAAAAACTCCTAGATCCTAAGGAAGCTCTTCAGTGCTGGCGTCTGGGGAGTTGTAGCGGGGTCTCTTTGGTGTCGGAGAGTGATGAGCTTCTATTCCACTGTCTTGGATCACAGGGGGTTCCTTTCCCGCTAGGGTAGCTTCTAGTAGACGCATCTGTACCTCCATTGTATAGATCCTCCATTGAGCTGTGGCAAGCAGGTTGTTGGTGTTATCCAAAGCGGTGTTGACAGTGGCCAGCAATTCGCAGAGGTTGTCCAAGGTGGGGCTGCGGCCATTAGCTGATGCAATGTAGGTCTTGGCTTCACCACTAGCTCTGTAAGGAGTGTACAAACTGCGGGTGTGTGCCAACTCAGAACGCTCCTTGTGAGAGAGAACATAGAGTGCTCTCCTAGCAGCTTCGGCAATCCCAGCTTCCATAGTATATCTGGTAGCAACATCATTGTGCCTGGATATCTCCATAGGTCCATAGTGCTGAACCCTCTTATAAACGATTACTGTTACCTCCCAGTGAGGCTCAAACCAAGGATGAGTCCACATCTCACACTGGTAGATTGGGTCTTCACCATAGTCCAAACGATACACTGTCCTCCTTAGATTGTCAGCCATGAGAATGCCTCTCCCATCTTTCTTGTACGAGTTTACTGTCCAGACTACTTCTTCAGCTGGCTCTCCTCCCACTTCTGCTTGTTCTTCCTGCTCCTCCACTGGGTCTTGATGGTCACCCTGATCAGCTTCTTGTGCCTGCTCTCCTTCCTCTTCTTCCGAAACTACTTCTTCCGTCTCATCATCAGACTGGTAATGATAGTAGTCTTCTTGCAGCCTGTGCTGAGGAACTGAGCTCTTTTGGGCAGTCTTCAGGCGTCGAACCATCTAGAGATAAAGAAGTCAGGTGCCAAGTGAGACCAAATGCAAGGATGAGAAAGATAGCCAAGATCAAGGTAGAGAACCAAAAGATAGCTAAGGATGAGATGAAAATCAAGGATGAGCATTATAGAATAGTTTTAAAGCAAGCATAAAGAATGTGTGGCTTCTAAAAGATTATAATCCTTAATTTCGGCTATTTTCTAACTAGGCTAACGTCCTACAGTCAACACGACTCTGGTACCACTTTGTCACACCCAGTTTTGGAAGCAAAACCAGATCATAAATTTTCATGTGTCCAGGATCATGTTCACACATGCAAATGACATAGTGAAGTACCAAAATGCAATGTCACAGCGTAATTATTATTACAGACCGAATGTCAAATAGTCTATCACACCATACGAGTAGCTAACAGCGGAAAAAGTAAACGAAGTCGTCCACCACAGGCAGTCGACTGGGGAACACGCCTAGAACTCTTCAAAGTCTTCTGGGAAGTCTTCAAAGCGTCCGTCTGAGCAGCAGTCCGAGTAGTGTAGTTACAAGGTAAAAATCAACAAGCGTGAGCACATGTCGTACTCAACAAAGGAATATAACTATAACAACATGCAAGGCTCTTTGAGTGGATGGCTGACATGGTTAAAGCGGTAAGCACTTTTAGTTAGTCAGATTTTATGAAGTAACTGATTACTAGCAATGTAAGTATATACCAACCCAAAGATTAATAAATGCAACAATAATAAGATGCAATGCACAAATTTAAGTCCATATTCCATAAGTTACTCATGTGAGGGTCCAGGCCGCTCGTGACCGTGAGCACGGCTGATCGATCAGTTTATACACTCTGCAGAGGTGGCACTTCTTTACCCACAAGTCGTGTTTCCCATGTCGCCCGGGTTTGCAAAGCCCTTAAACACTGCCTTTGGTGAGTGGCTAGGGATTCACTACGAGGCCTTTACAAAGATTCCCTAGTATGAGCTGCTCGCTAGGTTTCATGACAGCGTAATGCATAACCCTCTCTCGAGACTGTGAAGCTACCACAGAGTAGATCAGCCTGAGGGCCGGGCTATACACCAACTACCGGCACCCCCTCGCCCTTATCAGGTAAAGCATACACATACTAAGGTTTCTAATTAATTAGCCAAGACAGAGCCATTTGTCTTGTGGTTGCACTGTTGTCCTGGGTGGTTCTCCATGTTCCGATTAATAAGAGTAGTCTTGTTTAATGATGAGGAAGCATAAATAAATAAAATTCACTTTGTGTTCAATATAAACCACCCTCATCCTGTAGTTAGCGACTAAGCATGTACTACCCAACATAAATAAAATACCCAGGTTATCAAGGACATGGTAAACAAAACTAGTCGCACCTTAATCACAGGGTCCCATCATATTAATGCAGACTAATAAAATAAATGGTGTAATTAAAATGCAGTTGTATAGGAAAAAGGGCATGCAGCAAGGACTTGCCTTGCACAAACTTGGGTGGCTGCTCAAAACCTTCAAACTCTTCAACGGCAGCGTCGTCCAAGTAACGATCGTCCTCTACGCACCACATCATTCACATACAGGAAAACAATAGAATAAAATAAGAAACAAGCATCAAACAGATTTAACAGAGCAAAACAAAAGCGTAAAGCTACTCTACTCTTCGATACGATCATTTGGACATAAAGAACGTGAAAAACGGAGCTATAACGAAGAAGATATGGCTTAAACAAGGTATAAGGGCTTAACTGCGAGAAAACAAAGGTTCCAGGGGCCTAACTGCTAAAAACCGAGGGCTAAAACATAATTAAACATATAAACTCAGAGTCTACTGTATAAAACTTATGCTACGGACCTCGGGCGCTAAAACCAGGAAAGCTAGGGTTTAAACCGTAAGGAACAGGACCTAACTATAAGGGTTTTACTATTGCGGAAGGACCGACTTGTGATTCTGAAAAGGTCAGGGGCTCTTTTGCAAAATGACGGCGCTCAGCGGGGGATTGTCCGGTACGATTCGGTTTGACCTGGGACGGGATCTAATCGTGGCCGTCAGTTTTAGATTGGATGGCTGGGGACGTGCGCAGGCGGCCGACGGCGGCGCTTGCGACGGCGCTCGGTGGGAAGCTCGCCGGCGAGAGCGAAAATCGAGCTAGGGTGCTCTATTTCGAACGGGGTTGGCACTGGGATGTAGCACGTGTCGTGGCGAGGTGACCTAGGGCACCGGGCTGGACACGTGGGCAACGACGGCGGTACGCGGCTCGGCGAGGCGGAGCTCCGTGGCGGCGCGACTCCGGCGAGCACGCACGGTCGGTACAAGGTGCAAGGTCAACAACACACGGCAGCAAAAGTTTCCTCACCTCCTTGCATAGCTCCCGAGGTGCTTCTCGTAGACGGGGAGGCGGTGACGGCGGAGATCGTTGGCGGCGGCCAAGCTAGGGTTTCGGGACGGCGGTGCTGGCGAGCTCGGTGCTAGGGTTAGGGTTTAGGGGGGTCGTCCTGAGTGCGGTAGCACCTTATAAAGGCCGACACGCTTGCCTTGGCGTGTGGGCCAAGACTCGGATGCGGCACGGCGCGGAGACGGGGCCGGGACGGGGTCGGACTCGTGCTTGGGTCCGGCTCCGGTGCGGGAGGTCGGGGATGACATGGGGGGTCCACCCGTCGGTGACCGAGAGGGGGGAAGCGCGGGACACGGGCTGGTGCTGGGCCGCAAGGCAGGTTGGGCCGCAGAGTGAAGGACGACGAGCGCGCGGAGCAGCGGAGTCAAGGGGGCGACGACAGACTTCACAGCTGACGGTCGCGCTGGGCTGGCGCTGCTCCGGTGGGCTGCTGTGGGCCGAAAAGAGAGAAAGGGAGGGGAGAGGGAAAGAAAAGCTTTGCATTTTTTTCAAAAGGGGAAACAACCAATTTGAATTCAAATTTGAATTTGAATTCAAGCAACCAAATCAATGCTCCAGCATGAATGCAACAACCATCAAGCCACATATTTAATTTAGAAAAACAAAATAATGTTTTTATTTTCTTTCCTATATTCCCTGTAAAGAAATAAAAGGTTGGAAAATTTTTTAAATTGAGAGATAATCGTTAATTAATTTTTTTCCTATTCACATCCTGAAATTGAAAATTTCAGGGTGTGACACAATATAAAAACAAATGCTGAATTGTTTCATCATTAGCACATTAACAACACCTCTTGTTGCCTTGCCAATTACGCTTAGCTAAGTTGTCTTTTGTCAACACCACCCCCCTTCGTAAATACCACAAAAAAATCTTGACCTTTAGGGGGGCTTTTATTTTCCATAAAAGTTTGTTTAGGTTTGGAACATCTTCATGTAACATGGCTAGATAGTGAGATTTCACTGAGAACTGTCCAGTAGGATGTAAGTTCCAGTGAAATTCATCTTGCTCTTGGCTCAAAGTTATATTAGCAATACGTGGATAAAGACTATTCCATGCTGCTAACTTATTGCCTATCAGATCTCTATGCCATGAGATATTGATGGGTGAGGAGCTTAAAACTTCTGATAAAGTGTGTTGTTTATGTCGAGCTATGTTATAAAGACAAGGATACTGCTCACGCAAAGTTGCATTTCCTAGCCATTTCTCTTCCCAAAATCTTACTTGTGTCCCATCTTTGATTGTGAAGGTTCCAAAACGAAGGAATTCTCGTTTTACTTTCATCAGACTAGCCCAAAAATGGGAGTCCCCATTTTTCCATTGGGCTTGAGAAAGAGGTTTAGAATGGAGGTACTTATTGCGTAAAATTTGTTGCCACGTCCCGTCAGTCGTGAGCAGTCTAAAGAGCCACTTACTAAGCAATGCAATATTCTTGGTATCTAAATCATGAATTCCTAGCCCCCCTTGATTTTTTGGTCGACACAAAATACTCCACTTGACGAGGTGGTACTTCCTTTTCTGATCGTCAATTTGCCAAAAAAATCTAGATCGAAAATAGTCCAACTTCTTTAGCACTCCTCTTGGGATTGCGAAGAAGGACATCATATACATGGGTAGGCTACTAAGAACTGAGTTAATTAGTACCAATCACCCTCCTGTCGAGAGATGTTTGGCTTTCCAGCTACTTAGTTGTTTTCAAACCGCTCCTCAACTCGTTTCCAATCAGCATTCGATAGTTTCCCAAAGTGAATAGGAATCCCTAAATACTTGAGAGGGAAATCACCATCATTACAACCAAACAGTTCTGTGTATTGAGCTATTGAATCTTTCGCCTCGCCAAAACAAAATATTTCATTCTTATGGAAATTTATCTTAAGACCCGAGAGTTGCTCGAATGCACAAATCAATAACTTCATGTTACGAGCTTTTTCTAGATCATGTTCCATGAAGAGTATTATATCATCCGCATATTGTAAAATAGATAGCCCACCATCAACTAGATGAGGTACTACTCCATTTATCTGACCATCCTCCTTAGCTCTCTTTATTAGAATCGCTAACATATCCGCTACAAAATTAAAAAGTAATGGAGATAAAGGATCTCCTTGTCGAAGGCCTTTTTTGGTTTGGAAATAGGACCCGACCTCATCATTTACATTAATGGCGACACTTCCACCTGAAACGAAGGATTTGACCCAAGATATCTACTTAGGTGAGAAACCTTTCATTCGAAGTGTCTGCATTAAGAACGGCCATCTAACTTTATCGTATGCTTTCTCGAAATCAATTTTGAATATAACTCCACTTTGTTTTTTTATGCAACTCATGAATAGTCTCATGTAAGATAACGACACCCTCTAGGATGTTTCGTCCTCGCATAAAAGCTGTTTGAGTTGGACTAACTATACAATCCGCCTTTGAATTAACTCTAATGGTGGCTACCTTAGTAAAATTTTTGAAGCTAACATTTAGCAAACAAATTGGTCTATATTGTTGTATCAAGTTTGCCTCTTGGACTTTTGGCAGCAGAGTTATGACACCAAAATTCAAGCTAAAGAGTGGTAACACTCCAGCATGAAGATCTAGGAACATTTGCATCAGGTCCCCTTTGATGACTTCCCAAAATTTCTGGTAGAGCTCAGCTGGGAATCCATCTGGCCCTAGTGCTTTATTATGTTCCATGTCAAATACTGCGTTGCGAATCTCCAGTTCTATAAAGGGGGCTGTTAGGAATTCATTTCTGAAGTTGTCACCTGGGGAATATCATCCCTTAGTGACTCATCTAGGGTGAAAGAATTTTCCTCTGGAGCTCCAAACAATTTTTTGTAGAAGTGTGTAATGTAAGCTTTGAGGTTTGCTTGTCCCTCAATTTTCCCTTTCTCGTTATCATCTAGGGAAAAAATCCTCTTTTTTCTATGTTTTCCATTCGCGATCATTTGGAAATATCTAGTATTATTATCCCCTAGCATGATATCTGTTGCTTTGACATGCTGATAATACTTTATTTCCTCATCACGAAGCAGTTTGGATAACTGATCGCGAGCCCCAGTTAGCTGGTCCCGCTCAGCTTCAGATAAGATTTGTACCTCAGCAGCAACATCCAAATCATTTATCATGGATTGTAGGGAGGCTTTCTGCTGCTTGTACAAACCATTAGTGTGTGATGCCCAGCCACGGAGATGTCTACGTAGCAAACTCATTTTCTTGTTCCATCGTTGAACATAATTTTGACCTGTAACCGGCTTATTCCAAAGTTCCACTACTCGATCATGGAAATCCTCATGGCAGAACCAACTTAGTTCCATTCTAAATTGGCGTGCAGCCCCTGTGTATGCCGATGTTCCAGTGTCTAGTAATAGAGGCGTGTGATCAGATACTCCTCTATCGAGAACTTAAATTCCCATTCGGTGCTCATTAACACCCTATCCAACTTCTCATAAGTAGGGTTGGGTAACGAATTAGCCCAAGTAAATTGTCGACCAGTTAACTCAATTTCCCTAAGATCAAAACTATCAATAACAACATTGAACAGGAAAGGCCAACGATCATTAAAATTGTCTTGGTTTTCTCCCTACTATGTCGCATAATATTGAAATCCCCACCTATGAGAGTAGGTAAGGGGTTTTGTTGACATGCACGAACCAACTCAGATAAGAACCCAGATTTGAATTCATCCTATGCCGGGCCGTACACGGCCATAAGAATCCACTTAAAGTTGTCAACTTTATTGCAGAGATGGAATTTAGTGTAAAACTCCCCTTCCACAATTAGTAGATGACACTACCACTGAGATTGGTAGATTTTGTGCACCCTTAACTCTAACCTAGCTCCTTCACCCCACTGCGAACTCTATCCACCACCCCATCGGTGGCCTCCTCTGCTAGCGTCCTCCACCCCCATCATCCCGTCACGTAGTCATTGTTATCATTTTTTACCGTATTATATCACTTATTATTTTTAACTAATTTTTTTCATCGTATTATTCTGCTTTGATCTATTCATTTAATAAACCAAATAAATTTGTCAAATTTGTGATATATTTGTAGAATTTGCGAAATTTGTGATACCGTTTACCGACCGTTTCCGACCGTTTTCATCCCTACCGTCACGAGCCTCGACTCATGCCGCTAGCCCCGACCTATTCAACCCGTGGCCGCATCGTCGGTGACCTGAAGGCCTCAAGGAAGATGATTAGGAGTTTTGAATGACTTCTTTGTAATCTTCTTTTTTTTGAGGTCCTGTTCGTAAAAGAGCCAGTGTAATGAGCTAAGATCAATGCATTTTTCTTCTAAAAAAACCTGTGACCGCGCCGCTGCGCCCCTCGTGCAGGCTCGCCGGCCACCATGGGTTTCAAGCTTGCAGGCCGTCGTGCACCCATACCTGCCGCACGAGTGCACGACGTTGGCGTCATCGCGACCGGCACCGACAAGCTATTGGAGCTGGAGAAGGAGAACTTTGAAAATGTTTATTTTTTAAAAAAATGTTAGAACATTTTAAGAAAATGTTGAGCAATATTTCCATGATGAATGTTGGTTCAACTTTTTTGAAAAATATTGGTGTCTTGGGCGCGGCGCTCGACCTGAGCGAGCTCCGGTACGCAACGCCGTGGTGTCTCGGGCCGCGTTCGGCGACAAGTTCCCCCGTGTAATGTTCGGCGGGGGCGACCGGAGTCGCGAGCAGGTCAGGAAGGTGCTCACCGACTTCCAGACGCTGCTCGGGACGCAGCCGGTGGGGGAGCTCCTGCCGAGGCTTGGATGGGTGAACGCCGTGCGCAGGTTGGAGGGTAAGGTCAAGTGGACGTTCGAGGCGACGGCCTACTCGACAAGGTGACCGACGACCATCACCGCCGGCAGCCTTCCAACGGAGAGTCGGCGATCACTGGGACTTCGTGGACGTGTTGCTGGACGTGCACAACCATGAAAAGGAGCATGGCATCCCGCCCGACAGTCGACACCAACGAAATCAAGGCCATTATCTTGGTACGTACTAGTAGTTTTTACTTGTGCAGTAACTCGTTAGCTCGTGAGTCATGTCATAAAAAAATTGACTATTAAATAAATATTGAGATATACTATACATACATTGATCGATATCGTATATACTTCTAACGACAAAAAGAAAAAAATAAAGTACATATAATTTTTTTGAACATTAAATAAAGCATCAATATTTGATGCATAAAGTTCAAGTCTATCCACATTTACGAGTTATGTTGCTAGCATATTAAGTACTCCCTTCGTCCACAAAAGAATGCAATTCTCGCTTTTCGATGAGTCAAACTACTTGAACTTTGACTAAAGATATAGAAGAAAGTAATAACATTCATGAAATAAAATAAATATCATTAGATTAGTTATAGAATATACTTTCATGATAAATTTATTTGAAGATATAAGTGCTAATACTATTTACTATAAATTTGGTCAAATTTAAGTAAGTTTGACCGACACGGATCTCATAGTTGCATTCTTTTGTGGACGGAGGAAGTAAGATCGGCTCATTTTGGCTTGTGAGTCAGCTCGAGCTGGCTCGTTATACGACCAAGCTGAAACCTAAGCTCAACTCGTTTAAAAATCCTAACGAGTCGAGTCGAGCCGAGCCAGTAACGAGCGAGTTTGCGAGCCACAAGTTTTTGTACAACCCTAGTTCCACTTCCACCACCACCGGAAGCATCGTTGTCAGCGAGGGACATGCAGGGAAAATTTTCTCGGTGAAGAAAAAAAAATGAGAAATTCGAGAAACACGTTTCTAGTTGGGCTCAGATTTTTTATCGCTGAAAACCAACCAAACCAATTAAAACTACCTTCCAATTTCGTATAAGACTATTTATTATCTCGAAGATATCATAAACTAAGGCTAGTCTCAGTTGAGTGTCTGGGGAGATTTCTTGAGCATATAACTTTATGTGTAAATTTCGTGACTAAATTAATGTGTATAACTTTTTTACTCATATAAGTTTTGAAAATAAATTTGTTTTTAAGTTTTTCGTGTGATGATTTGCTGAATGATTAAATGCAAAATGAATTGTAAATTTGTATTTTAATTTGTTTCCAGTTGATTGATGGGCGATACGATGTGAGGATGGCCGGAGGGGACCGTGACTGGATAGAAACGGAAAGCGCGGTGGGAGGAGGGGAAGACCGCGCGTCCTATTTGGATGGTTGGGGAGTTGAATAGCAATCCCCTGTGTCTCCCTCACGTCTACACGCAGGCCGGAAAATGGATGTGATAAAAAGGGTGGCCATGGGCTTATTTGTATGGCCAATGCAACGTGTACTCCCTGGCTGCGACTGCGAGAGCCAGACGCCATGGCTCTGTCACTAGATCCGGTCACCGTCTTCCTGCTCACCGTCGTCGTCGTGCTTCCCCTATCTTACCTCCTCATCAGAAACCCACCAGCTCGTGCCCACGGTGGCGGCAGCGATGGGGGGCGGCGGCGCCGCAAGCTGCCGCCTTCGCCGCGGGGCCTCCTCGGATCACTGCCGCACCGCTCCCTCCGGTCCTGGTGCGGGCACACGGGCCCGTCATGCTGCTCCGCCTCGGCCGCGTGCCCACCTTGGTCGTGTCCTCGGCGGCGGGCGCAAAGGAGGTGATGCGGGCCCGTGTCCTCGGCGGCGGGCGCAGAGGAGGTGATGCGGGCCCGCGACCTGGACTTCGCGAGCCGACCCAGGAGCGCCATGGCCGACCGCCTCCTCTACGGCTCCCGCGATGTCGCGTTCCCGCCCTACAGCGAGTACTGGCGCCAGGCACACCGCGTCTGTGCCCTCCACCTCCTCAGCGCACGCCGCGTCCGCTCCTTCCGCCACATCTGCCGCGCTCGTCGCCCGCGTCGAGGCTGCCGCCGCCGGCGGCAGCATGACGCTCGACCTGAGCGAGCTCCTTACCGGGTACGCCAACGCCGTGGTGAGCCGGGCCGCGTTGGGCGACGAGTGCGCCCGCGGCATGTTTGGCGGCGGCAACCGAGGCCGCGAGCAGGTCAGGAAGGTGCTCACCGACTTACAGATACTGCTCGGGAGTCGGGACGCAGCGTGGCTGGGATGGGTGGACGCCGCGCCCGGGCTGGAGGGGAAGATCACGCGGACGTTCGAGGCCCTCGACGGCCTACTCGACAAGGTGATCGATGACCACCGCCGGCATCCTTCCAACGGCGACCACCGGGATTTCGTGGACGTGTTGCTTGACGTGCACAACCATGAAAAGGAGCACGGCATCAAGGTCGACACCAATGAAATCAAGGCTATTATCTTGGTACGTACATGTAGCTTTCACTCGTGGCCCACAAAATGGCCCAAAACTGATGTTTTTCGCGAAACGCACCTGCATACCCTTCTGGTCTGGAGACCTATCGCTGGTGGTGTTATGCATTAAACTAAGGTCGGTACGTGGAGGAGGGACCGTCAGAATGACGAAATACATCATTCTGGTTTCCGTTTGGGCAAGTAATTCTCGGTTGGTAAGGCAACTAAAAGACCCGAAACGTGTACCCTACAGTCCAAAAATCAATAGAAACCTCGTCAAATGTCTTCTACTAGGAGTCTGTGCACATCCGGGGTGTTGCAAAAAAATTGACCTGAGTGCTGAAAATCGTTTGCTATAGCTCACGAAAATAGTCAGAAACGGACGCTTTCGCGAAAACGCACCTGCAAACCCTTCTGGCCCGGAGATCTACCCCTGGTGGTGTTATGCATTAAACTATGGTTGGTACGTGGAGGAGGGACCGTCAGAGTGACGAAATGCATCATTCTGGCTTCCGTTTGGGTAAGTAATTCTCGGTTGAAAATGCAACTAAACGGCTCGAAAAAGGCCCAAAACGTGTACCCTACGGTCCAAAAATCAATGGAAACCTCGTCAAATGTCTTCTACTAGGAGTCTGTGCACATTTGGGATGTTGCAAAAAAATTGACCGGGTGCTGAAAATCGTGTGCTATAGCACAAGATTTACTGCACTTGGGTCAATTTTTTTTGCAACATCCCGGATGTGCACAGACTCCTAGTAGAAGACATTTGACCAGGTCTCCATTGATTTTTGGACCGTAGGGTACATGTTTCGTGCCTTTTTCAAGTCATTTAGTTGCCTTTCCAACCAATAATTACTTGCCCAAACGGAAGCCAAAATGACGCAATTCGCCACTCGGTCGGTCACTCCTCCACGTTACGACTATAGTTCAAGGCATAACACCACCAGGGGTAGGTCTCCGGGCCAGAAGGGTTTGCTGGTGTGTTTTCGTGAAAATGTCCATTTTAGGCCATTTTCATGAGCTATAGCACACGATTTTCAGCACTCGGGTCAAATTTTTTTGCAACATCCCAGATGTGCACAGACTCTTAGTAGAAGACATTTGACAAGGTTCCATTTATTTTTGGACCATGGGGTACACGTTCCAGGCCTTTTTCGGGCCGTTTCGTTGCCTTTCTGACCGAGAATTACTTGCCCAAACGGAACCCAGAATGATACATTTCGTCACTCTGACAGTCCCTCCTCCACGTACCGATCATATTTTAATGCATAACACCACCAGGGGTAGGTCTCCAGGCCAGAAGGGTTTGCAGGTGCGTTTTCGCCAAAACGTTCGTTTCGAGCCATTTTCATGGGCTAGCACATGATTTTCAGCACTTGGGTCAATTATTTTGCAACACCTCAGATGTCCATATACTCCAAGTAGAGGACATTTGATTAGGTTTCCATTGATTTTTGGACCGTGGGTACACGTTTCAGACCTTTTTTGGGCTGTTTCGTTGCCTTTTCGAACAAAAATTACTTGCCCAAACGAAAGCCAAAATGACGCATTTTGCCACTCTGACGGTCCCTCCTCCACGTAATGACCATAGTTCAATGCATAACACCAACAGGGGTAGGTCTCCTTGCCAAAAAGGTTTGCAGGTGTGTTTTCACGAAAATGTCCGTTTCAAGCCATTTTTATTAGCTATAGCACATGATTTTCAGCACTCGGGTCAATTTTTTGGCAACATCCCAGATGTGCACAGACTCCTAGCAGAAGCCATTTGACGAGATTTTCATTTATTTTTGGACCGTGGGGTACACGATTCAAGCCTTTTTCGGGCCGTTTCGTTGCCTTTATGACCAAGAATTACTTACTCAAACGGAAACCAGAATTACTCATTTCGTTACTCTGGTGGTCCCTCCTCCATGTATCGACCATAGTTTAATGCACAACACCACCAGGGGTAGGTCTCCTTGCCAGAAGGGTTTGCAGGTGCGTTTTCACGAAAACAACCGTTTCAGGCCATTTTCATGGGCTATAGCACATGATTTTCAGCACTCGGGTCAATTTTTTTGCAACATCCCAGATGTGTATAGACTTAGTAGAAGACATTTGACAAGGTTCCATTGATTTTTGCACCATGGGGTACACGTTTCAGGCCTTTTTCGGGCCGTTTCATTGCCTTTCTGACCGAGAATTACTTCCCCAAACGGAAGCCAAAATGACGCATTTTGCCACTCTGACGGTCCCTCCTCCACGTAATGACCATAGTTCAATACATAACACCACCAGGGGTAGGTCTCCTTGAAAGAAGGGTTTGCAGGTACGTTTTCATGAAAACAACCGTTTCAGGCCATTTTCGTGGGGTATAGCACATGATTTTCAGCACTCGGGTCAATTTTTTTGCAACATCCCAGATGTGCACAAACTCCTAGTAGAAGACATTTGACAAGGTTCCATTGATTTTTGGACCGTGGGGTACACGTTTCAGGCCTTTTTCGGGCTGTTTCGTTGCCTTTCTGACCGAGAATTACTTGCCCAAACTGAAGCCAGAATAATGCATTTCGTCACTCTGACGGTCCTTCCTCCACGTACCGACCATAGTTTAATGCATAACACCACCAGAGGTAGGTCTCCAGGCCAGAAGCTTTTGCTGGTGCGTTTTCACGAAACGTCAATTTCGGGAAAAATTTTTCATGGGCTATAGCACAAGATTTTCTGCACTTGAGTCAATTTTTTTTTAACATCCCGGATGTGCACAGACTCCTAGTAGAAGACATTTGACCAGGTCTCCATTGATTTTTGGACCGTAGGGTACACGTTTCGGGCTTTTTTTAGGTCGTTTAGTTGCCTTTCCAACCAAGAATTACTTGCCCAAACGGAAGCTAAAATGACGCATTTCACCACTCTGACGGTCCCTCATCCATGTTATGACTATAGTTCAATGCATAACACCACCAAGGGTAGGTCTCCGGGCCAGAAGGGTTTGCTGGTGCGTTTTCGCGAAAACGTCCGTTTCAGGCCATTTTCATGGGCTATAGCACACGATTTTCAGCACTTAGGTTAATTTTTGCAACATCCTAGATGTGCACAGACTCCTAGTAGAAGACATTTGACAAAGTTTCCATTTTTTTGGACCGTGAGGTACACGTTTCAGGCCTTTTTCAGGCTGTTTCGTTGCCTCTCTGACCGAGAATTATTTGCCCAAACGGAAACCAGAATGATGCATTTCGTCACTCTGACGGTCCCTCCTCCACGTACCGACCATAGTTTAATGCATAACAACACCAGGGGTAGGTCTCCAGGCCAGAAGGGTTTGCAGGTGCGTTTTGGCCAAAACGTTCGTTTCTGGCCATTTTCGGGCCATTTAGTTACCTTTCCAACCGAGAATTACTTGCTGAAACAGAAGCCAAAATGATGAATTTCGTCACTCTGACAGTCCCTCCACCACGTACCGACCTTAGTTTAATGCATAACACCACTAGGGGTAGGTCTTCGAGCCAGAAGGGTTTGCAAGTACGTTTTCACAAAACATCCATTTCGGGAATTTTCATGGGCTATAGCACAAGATTTTCTGCGCTTGGGTCAATTTTTTTTGTAACATCCCGGATATGCACAAACTCCTAGTAGAAGACATTTGACCAGGTCTCCATTGATTTTTGAACCATAGGGTACACGTTTAGTTGCCTTTCCAACCAAGAATTGCCCAAACGGAAGCCAAAATGACGCATTTCGCCACACGGACGGTCCCTCCTCCACGTTACGACTATAGTTCAATGCATAACACCACCAGGGGTAGGTCTCCGGGCCAGAAGGGTTTGCTGGTGTGTTTTCGTGAAAACGTATGTTTCAGGAAATTTTCATGAGCTATAGCACACGATTTTCAGCACTCGGGTCAATTTTTTTTGCAACATCCCAGATGTGCACAGACCCCAAGTAGAAGACATTTGACAAGGTTCCATTTATTTTTGGACCGTGGGGTACATATTTCAGGCCTTTTTTGGGGTGTTTCGTTGCCTTTCTGACCGAGAATTACTTGCCAAAACGGAACCCAGAATGATGCATTTCGTCACTCTGACAGTCCCTCCTCCACGTACCGACCATAGTTTAATGAGTAACACCACCAGGGGTACGTCTTCAGGCCAGAAGGGTTTGCAGGTGCGTTTTCGTCTAATCGTTCGTTTCGGGCCATTTTCGTGGGCTATAGCACACGATTTTCAGCACTCGAGTCAATTATTTTGCAACACCTCGGATGTCCATATACTCCTAGTAGAGGACATTTGATAAGGTTTCTATTGATTTTTGGACCGTGGGGTACACGTTTTAGGCTTTTTTCGGGCTGTTTCGTTGCCTTTTCGAACAAAAATTACTTGCCCAAACGGAAGCCAAAATAACACATTTCGCCACTCTAACGGTCCCTCCTCCACATTTTGCAGGTGCGTTTTCACGAAAACGTACGTTTCAGGCCATTTTCACTAGCTATAGCACACGATTTTCAGCACTCGGGTCAATTTTTTTTTTCAACGTCCCAGATGTGCACAGAATCCTAGTAGAAGACATTTGATGAGGTTTCAATTTATTTTTGGACCTCGTGGTACACGTTTCAAGCCTTTTTTGGCCCGTTTCGTTGCCTTTTTGACCGAGATTTTCTTGCCCAAACGGAAGCTAGAATGACACATTTCGTCACTATGACGGTCCCTCCTCCACGTACCGGCCATAGTTTAACGCATAACACCACCAGGGGTAGGTCTCCGAGCTAGAACCACCAGGGGTATGTCTCCTTGCCAGAAGGGTTTGCAGGAGCCTTTTCACGAAAACATATGTTTCACGCCTTTTTCATTGGCTATAGCACACGATTTTCAGCACTGGGGTTAATTTTTTGCAACATCCCATATGTGCACAGGCTCCTAGTAGAAGACATTTGACGAGGTTTCCATTTATTTTTGGACCGTGGGGTACACGTTTCAGGCCTTTTTCAGACTGTTTCATTGCCTTTCTGACCGAGAATTACTTGCCCAAACGAAATCTGAAATGACGCATTTCGCCACTCAGACGGTCCCGCCTCCACGTACCGACCATAGTTTAATGCATAACACCACCAGGGGTAGGTCTCCGGGTCACAAGGGTTTGCAGATGCGTTTTCGCGAAAACGTCCATTTCGGGCCATTTTCGTGGGCTATAGCACACGATTTTCAGTAGTCGGGTCAATTTTTTTGCAACATCCCGGATGTACACAGACTCCGAGTAGAAGACATTTAACGAGGTCTCCATTGTTTTTTGCACTATATGGCACACATTTCAGGCCTTTTTCGATCTGTTTTGTTGCCTTTCCAACCGAGAATTACTTGCTCAAACGGAAGCCAGAATCACTCATTTTGTTACTCTGGTGGTCCCTCCTCCATGTATCGACCATAGTTTAATGCACAACACCACCAGGTGTAGGTCTCCTTACCAGAAGGGTTTGCAGGTGTGTTTTCATAAAAACAACCGTTTCAGGCAATTTTCATGGGCTATAGCATATGATTTTCAGCACTCGGGTCAATTTTTTTTTGCAACATCCCAGATGTGCACAGACTCCTAGTAGAAGACATTTGATGAGGTTTCCATTTATTTTTGGACTGTGGGGTACACGTTTCACGCCTTTTTTGGCCCGTTTCGTTGCCTTTCTGACCGAGAATTACTTAACCAAACGGAAGCCACAATGATGCATTTCGTCTCTCTGACGGTCCCTCCTCCACGTACCAACCATAGTTTAATGCATAACTCCACCAGGGGTAGGTCTTCGGGCTAGAAGGGTTTGCAGGTGCGTTTTCGCCAAAACGTCCGTTTCGGGCCATTTTCGTGGACTATAGCACACGATTTTCAGCACTCGGGTCAATTATTTTGCAACATCTCGGATGTGCATAGACTCCTAGAAGAGGACATTTGATTAGGCTTCCATTGATTTTTGGACCGTGGGGTACACGATTCAGGCCTTTTTCAGGCCGTTTCGTTGCCTTTTCGAACGAGAATTACTTGCCCAAACGGAAGCCAAACGCATTTCACCACTCTGACGGTCCCTCCTCCACGTAATGACCATAGTTTAATGCATAACACCACCAGCGGTAGGTCTCCGGGCCTGAAGGGTTTGCATGTGCGTTTTCGCCAAAACGTCCGTTTCGGGCCATTTTCGTGGGCTATAGCACACGATTTTCAGCACTCGGGTCAATTATTTTGCAACATCTCAGATGTGCATAGACTCCTAGTAGAGGACATTTGATAAGGTTTTCATTGATTTTTGGACCGTGGGGTACACGTTTTAGGCCTTTTTTGGGCCGTTTCGTTGCCTTTTCGAACAAGAATTATTTGCCCAAACGGAAGCAAAAATAACGCATTTCACCACTCTGACGGTCCCTCCTCCACGTAATGACCATAGTTTAATACATAACACCACCAGGGGTAGGTCTCTAGGGCAGAAGGGTTTGGAGGTGCGTTTTCGCCAAAACGTTCGTTTCGGGCCATTTTCTTGTGCTATAGCACACGATTTTCAGCACTCGGGTCAATTATTTTGTAACATCTCGGATGTGCATATACTCCTAGTAGAGGACATTTGATTAGGTTTCCACTGATTTTTGGACCGTGGGGTACAAGTTTCAGGCCTTTTTCGGGCCGTTTCGTTGCCTTTTCAAACAAAAACTATTTGCCCAAACGGAAGTCAAAATGATGCATTTTGCCACTCTGACGGTCCCTCCTCGACGTAATGACCATAGGTCAATGCATAAGACCACCAGGGGTAGGTCTCCTTGCCAGAAGGGTTTGCAGGTGTCTTTTCACGAAAACGTTAGTTTCAGGCCCTTTTCATTTTCTATAGCACACGATTTTCAGCACTCGGGTCAATTATTTTGCAACATCTCGGATGTGCATATACTCGTAGTAGATGACATTTGATTAGGTTTCCACTGATTTTTGGACCGTGGGGTACAAGTTTCAGGCCTTTTTCGGGCCGTTTCGTTGCCTTTTCAAACAAAAACTATTTGCCCAAACGGAAGCCAAAATGATGCATTTTGCCACTTTGACAGTCCCTTCTCGACGTAATGACCATAGGTCAATGCATAACACCACCAGGGGTAGGTCTCCTTGCCAGAAGGGTTTGCAGGTGTCTTTTCACGAAAACGTCAGTTTCAGGCCCTTTTCATTTTCTATAGCACACGATTTTCAGCACTCGGGACAATTTTTTTGCAACATCACAGATGTGCACAGGCTCCTAGTAGAAGACATTTGACGAGGTTTCTATTTATTTTTGGACCGTGGGGTACACATTTCAGGCCTTTTTCAACCCGTTTCGTTTCCTTTCCAACCGAGAATTACTTGCTCAAACGGAAGCAAGAATCACTCATTTCATTACACTGGTGGTCCCCCTCCATGTATCGACCATACTTTAATGCACAACACCACCAGGGGTAGGTCTCCTTGCCAGAAGGGTTTGCAGGTGCGTTTTCACGAAAACAATCGTTTCAGGCCATTTTCATGGGCTATAGCACACGATTTTCAGCACTCGGGCTAATTTTTTTGCAACATCCCAGATGTGCACAGACTCCTAGAAGAAGACATTTGATGAGGTTTCCATTAATTTTTGGACTGTGGGGGTACACGTTTCAAGCCTTTTTCAGCCCGTTTCGTTGCTTTTCTGACCGAGAATTACTTGCCCAAACGGAAGACAAAATGATGCATTTCGTCACTCTGACGGTCCCTCCTCCATGTACCGACCATAGTCTAATGCATAACACCACCAGGGGTAGGTCTCCGGGCCAGAAGGGTTTGCAGGTGCGTTTTCGCCAAAACGTCCGTTTCGGGCCATTTTCGTGGGCTATAGCACACGATTTTCAGCACTCAGGTCAATTATTTTGCAACATCTCGGATGTGCATAGACTCCTAGTAGAGGACATTTGATAAGGTTTCATTGATTTTTGGACCGTGAGGTACACGTTTCAGGCCTTTTTCAGACCGTTTCGTTGCCTTTTCGAACGAGAATTACTTGCCCAAACGGAAGCCAAAATAACGCATTTCGCCACTCTGACGGCCCCTCCACGTAATGACCATAGTTTAATGCATAACACCACCAGGGGTAGGTCTCCAGGCCAGAAGGGTTTGGATGTGCGTTTTCGCCAAAACATTCGTTTCGGACCATTTTTGTGTGCTATAGCACACGATTTTCAGCACTCAGGTCAATTATTTTGCAACATCTCGGATGTGCATATACTCCTAGTAAAAGACATTTGATTAGGTTTTCAATGATTTTTGGACCGAGGGGTACACGTTTCAGGTATTTTTTGGGCCGTTTCGTTGCCTTTTCAAACAAAAATAACTTAACCAAACGGAAGCAAAAATAATGCATTTTGCCACTCTGACGGTCCCTCCTCGACGTAATGACCATAGTTCAATGCATAACACCACCAGGTGTAGGTCTCCTTGCCAGAAGGGTTTGCAGGTGCCTTTTCACAAAAACGTCCGATACAGGCCTTTTTCGTTGGCTATACCATACGATTTTCAGCACTAGGGTCAATTTTTTTTTAACATCCCAGATGTGCACAGGCTTCTAGTAGAAGACATTTGACGAGGTTTCCATTTATTTTTGGACCGTGGGGTACACGTTTCAGACCTTTTTCGGGCCGTTTCATTGCCTTTCTGACTGAGAATTACTTGCCCACACAGAATCCGAAATGACACATTTCGCCACTCAGACGGTCCCGCCTCAACGTACCATACATAGTTTAATGCATAACACCACCAGGGGTAGGTCTCCGGGTCAGAAGGGTTTGCAGGTGCATTTTCGCGAAAATGTCCACTTCGGGCCATTTTTGTGGGCTATAGCACACAATTTTCAGCACTCGGGTCAATTTTTTTGCAACATCCCAGATGTGCACAGACTCCTAGTAGAAGACATTTGACGTGGTCTCCATTGTTTTTTGCAGTATAGGGCACACATTTCAGGCCTTTTTCAACTCGTTTCGTTTCCTTTTCAACCGAGAATTACTTGCTCAAACGGAAGCCAGAATCACTCATTTCGTTACTCTGGTGGTCCCTACTCCATGTATCGACCATAGTTTAATGCATAACACCACCAGGAGTAGGTCTCCTTGCCAGAAGGGTTTGCAGGTACGTTTTCACGAAAACAACCGTTTCAGGCCATTTTCATGGGCTATATTACACGATTTTCAGCACTCGGGTCAATTTTTTTTTTGCAACATCCCAGATGTGAACAGACTCCTAGTAGAAGACATTTGATGAGGTTTCTATTAATTTTTGGACCGTGGGGTACACGTTTCAGGCTTTTTTCGGCCCGTTTCGTTGCCTTTCTAACCGAGAATTACTTGCCCAAACGGAAGATAGAATGATGCATTTCGTCACTCTGACGGTCCCTCCTCCGCGTACCAACCATAGTTTAATACATAACACCACCAGGGGTAGGTCTTCGGGCCATAAGGGTTCGCAGGTGCGTTTTCGCCAAAACGTCCGTTTCGGGTCATTTTCGTGGGCTATAGCACACGATTTTTCAGCACTCGGATCAATTATTTGGCAACATCTTCGTTGTAAATAGACTCCTAGTAGAGGACATTTGATAAAGTTTCCATTGATTTTTGGACCGTGGGGTACACGTTTCAGGCCTTTTTCGGGTCGTTTTGTTGCCTTTTCAAACGAGAATTACTTGCCCAAACGGAAGCCAAAATAACGCATTTCGCCACTCTGACGGTCCCTCCTCCACGTAATGACCATAGTTTAATGCATAACACCACCAGGGGTAGGTCTCCGGGCCAGAAGGGTTTGCGGGTGCGTTTTCGCCGAAACGTCTGTTTCGGGCATTTTCGTGGGCTATAGCACACGATTTTCAGCACTAGGGTCAATTATTTTGTAACATCTCGGATGTGTATAGGCTCCTAGTAGAGGACATTTGATATGGTTTCCATTGATTTTTGGACTGTGAGGTACACGTTTCAGGCCTTTTTCGGGCCGTTTCGTTGCCTTTTCGAACGAGAATTACTTGCCCAAACGGAAGTCAAAATAACGCATTTCGCCACTCTGACGGCCCCTCCTCCACGTAATGACCATAGTTTAATGCATAACACCACCAGGGGTAGGTCTCCAGGCCAGATGGGTTTGCAGGTGCGTTTTCGCCAAAACGTTCGTTTCGGGAAATTTTTGTGTGCTATAGCACACAATTTTCAGCACTCGGGTCAATTATTTGGGAACATCTCGAATGTGCATATACACCTAGTAGAGGACATTTGATTAGGTTTCCATTAATTTTTGGACTGAGGGGTACACGTTTCAGGCCTTTTTTGGGCCGTTTCGTTGCCTTTTCAAACAAAAATAACTTACCCAAACAGAAGCCAAAATAATGCATTTTGCCACTCTAACGGTCCCTCCTCGACGTAATGACCATAGTTCAATGCATAACACCAGCAGGTGTAGGTCTCCTTGCCAGAAGGGTTTGCAGGTGCCTTTTCACGAAAACGTATGTTTCAGGCATTTTTCATTGGCTATAGCACACGATTTTCAGCACTCAGGTAATTTTTTTGCAACATCCCAGATGTGCACAGGCTCCTAGTAGAAGACATTTGACGAGGTTTCCATTTATTTTTGGACTATGGGGTACACGTTTCAGGCCTTTTTCGGGCTGTTTCATTGCCTTTCTGACTGAGAATTACTTGCCCAAACAGAATCCGAAATGACGCATTTCACCACTCAGACGGTCCCGCCTCCACGTACCAAACATAGTTTAATGCATAATACCACCAGGGGTAGGACTCTGGGTCAGAAGGGTTTGCAGGTGCGTTTTCGCGAAAACGTCCACTTCGGGCCATTTTTGTGGGCTATAGCTCACGATTTTCAGCACTCGGGTTAATTTTTTGTAACATCCCAGATGTGCACCGACTCCTAGTAGAAGACATTTGACGTGGTCTCCATTGTTTTTTGCACTATAGGGCACACATTTCAGACCTTTTTCAACTCGTTTCGTTTCCTTTTCAACCGAGAATTACTTGCTCAAACGGAAGTCAGAATCACTCATTTCGTTACTCACATGGTCCCTCCTCCATGTATCGACCATAGTTTAATGCACAACACCACCAGGGGTAGGTCTCCTTGCCAGAAGGGTTTGCAGATGCGTTTTCACGAAAACAACTGTTTCAGGCCATTTTCATGGCTATAGCACACGATTTTCAGCACTCGGGTCAATTTTTTTTTGCAACATCCCAGATGTGCACAGACTCCTAGTAGAAGACATTTGATAAGGTTTCCATTAATTTTTGGACCGTGGGGTACACGTTTCAGGCCTTTGTCGGGCCGTTTCGTTGCCTTTTCGAAAGTGAATTACTTGCCCAGACGGAAGCCAAAATAACGCATTTCGCCACTCTGACGGAACCTCCTCCACATACTGACCATAGTTTAATGCATAACACCACCAGGGGTAGGTCTCTGGGCCAGAAGGGTTTGCAGGTGCGTTTTCGCCAAAACGTCTGTTTCGGGTCATTTTCGTGGGCTATAGCACACGATTTTCAGAACTCAGGTCAATTATTTTGCAACATCTCGGATGTGCATAGACTCCTAGTAGAGGACATTTGATAAGGTTTCCATTGATTTTGGGACCGTGGGGTACACGTTTCATGTCTTTCTCGGGCCGTTTTGTTGCCTTTTCGAACGAGAATTACTTGCCCAAACGGAAGCCAAAATGACGCATTTCACCACTCTGACGGTTCCTCCTCCACGTAATGACCATAGTTTAATGCATAACACCACCAGGGGTAGGTCTCCAGGCTAGAAGGGTTTGCTGGTGCGTTTTCGTCAAAACGTTCGTTTCGGGCCACTAGGGGTAGGTCTCCTTGCTAGAAGGGTTTGCAGGCGTGTTTTCACGAAAACAACCGTTTCAGGCCATTTGCATGGGCTATAGCACACGATTTTTATCACTCGCGTCAATTTTTTTGCAACATCCCAGATGTGCACAGACTCCTAGTAGAAGACATTTGATGAGGTTTCCATTTATTTTTAGACTGTGAGGTACACGTTTCAGGCCTTTTTCGGCCCGTTTCGTTGCCTTTCTGACCGAGAATTACTTGCCCAAATGGAAGCCAGAATGATGCATTTCATCACTCTGACGGTCCATCCTCCACGTATCGACCATAGTTTAATGCATAACACCACCAGGGGTAGGTCTTCGGGCTAGAAGAGTTTGCAGGTGCGTTTTCGCCAAAACGTCTGTTTCGGGCCATTTTCCTGGGCTATAGCACACGATTTTCAGCACTCGGGTCAATTATTTTGCAACATCTGGATGTGCATAGACTCCTAGTAGAGGACATTTGATATGGTTTCCATTAATTTTTGGACCGTGGGGTACACGTTTCAGGCGTTTTTCGGGCCGTTTCGTTGCCTTTTCGAACAAGAATTATTTGCCCAAACGGAAGCCAAAATAACGCATTTCGCCAGTTTGACGGTCCCTCCTCCACGTAATGACCATAGTTTAATACATAACACCAACAGGGGTAGGCCTCCGGGCCTGAAGGGTTTGCATGTGCATTTTCGCCAAAACGTCCGTTTCGGACCATTTTCGTGGGCTACAGCACACGACTTTCAGCACTCGGGTCAATTATTCTGCAACATCTCGGATGTGCATAGACTCCTAATAGAGGACATTTGATAAGGTTTCCATTGATTTTTGGACCGTGGGGTACACGTTTCAGGCCTTTTTTGGGCCGTTTCGTTGCCTTTTCGAACAAGAATTATTTGCCCAAACGAAAGCCAAAATAACGCATTTCGCCACTTTGACGGTCCCTCCTCCATGTAATGACCATAGTTTAATGCATAACACCAGCAGGGGTAGGTCTCCAGGCCAGAAGGGTTTGGAGGTGCGTTTTCGCCAAAACGTTCGTTTCGGGCCATTTTCTTGTGCTACAGCACACGATTTTCAGCACTCGGGTCAATTATTTTGCAACATCTCGGATGGCATATACTCCTAGTAGAGGACATTTGATTAGGTTTCCACTGATTTTTGGACCGTGAGGTACAGGTTTCAGGCCTTTTTTGGGCTGTTTCGTTGCCTTTTCAAACAAAAACTATTTGCCCAAACGGAAGCCAAAATGATGCATTTTGCCACTCTGACGGTCCCTCCTCGACGTAATGACCATAGTTCAATGCATAACACCACCAGGGGTAGGTCTCCTTGTCAGAAGGGTTTGCAGGTGTCTTTTCACGGAAACGTCCGTTTCAGGCCTTTTTCATTTTCTATAGCACACGATTTTCAGCACTCGGGTCAATTTTTTTGCAACATCACAGATGTGCACAGTCTCCTAGTAGAAGACATTTGACGAGGTTTCCATTTATTTTTGGACCGTGGGGTACACGTTTCAGGCCTTTTTCGGGCCGTTTCATTGCCTTTCTGACTGAGAATTACTTGCCCAAACGGAATCCGAAATGACACATTTCGCCACTCAGACGGTCCCGCCTCCACGTACCGACCATAGTTTAATGCATAACACCACCAGGGGTTGGTCCCCGGTTCAGAAGGGTTTGCAGGTGCGTTTTCGCGAAAACGTCCACTTCGGGCCATTTTTGTGGACTATAGCACACAATTTTCAGCACTCGGGTCAATTTTTTTGCAACATCCCAGATGTGCACAGACTCCTAGTAGAAGACATTTGACGATGTCTCCATTGTTTTTTGCACTATAGGGCACACATTTCAGGCATTTTTCAACCCGTTTCGTTTCCTTTCCAACCGAGAATTACTTGCTCAAACGGAAGCCAGAATCACTCATTTCGTCACTCTGACGGTCCCTCCTCCACGTACCGACCATAGTTTAATGCATAACACCACCAGGGGTAGGTCTTCAGGCCAGAAGGGTTTGCAGGTGCGTTTTCGCCAAAACGTCCGTTTCGGGCCATTTTCGTGGTCTATAGCACTCGATTTTTCAGCACTCGGGTCAATTATTTTGCAACATCTCGGATGTGCATAGACTCCTAGAAGAGGACATTTGATCATGCTTCCATTGATTTTTGGACCGTGGGGTACACGTTTCAGGCCTTTTTCGGGCAGTTTCGTTGCCTTTTCGAACGAGGATTACTTGCCCAAACGGAAGCCAAACGAATTTCACCACTCTGACGGTCCCTCCTCCACGTAATGACCATAGTTTAATGCATAACCCCACCAGGGGTAGGTCTCCGGGCCTGAAGGGTTTGCATGTGCGTTTTCGCCAAAACGTCCGTTTCGGGCTATTTTCGTGGGCTATAACACACGACTTTCAGCACTCGGGTCAATTATTCTGCAACATCTCGGATGTGCATAGACTCCTAGTAGAGGACATTTGATAAGGTTTCTATTGATTTTTGGACCGTGGGGTACACGTTTCAGGCCTTTTTCGGGCTGTTTCGTTGCCTTTTCGAACAAGAATTATTTGCCCAAACGGAAGCCAAAATAACGCATTTTGCCACTCTGACGATCCCTCCTCCACGTAATGACCATAGTTTAATGCATAACACCACCAGGGGTAGGTCTCCAGGCCAGAAGGGTTTGGAGGTGCATTTTCGCCAAATCGTTCATTTCGGGCCATTTTCTTGTGCTATAGCACACGATTTTCAGCACTCGGGTCAATTATTTTGCAACATCTCGGATGTGCATATACTCCTAGTAGAGGACATTTGATTAGGTTTCCACTGATTTTTGGACCGTGGGGTACAAGTTTCAGGCCTTTTTCGGGCTGTTTCGTTGCCTTTTCAAACAAAAACTATTTGCCCAAACAGAAGCCAAAATGATGCATTTTGCCACTCTGAAGGTCCCTCCTCGACGTGATGACCATAGTTCAATGCATAACACCACCAGGGGTAGGTCTCCTTGTCAGAAGGGTTTGCAGGTGTCTTTTCACGGAAACGTCCGTTTCAGGCCTTTTTCATTTTCTATAGCACACGATTTTCAGCACTCGGGTCAATTTTTTTGCAACATCACAGATGTGCACAGGCTCCTAGAAGAAGACATTTGATGAGGTTTCCATTTATTTTTGGACCGTGGGGTACACGTTTCAGGCCTTTTTCGGGCCGTTTCATTGCCTTTCTGACTGAGAACTACTTGCCCAAACGGAATCCGAAATGACGCATTTCGCCACTCAGACGGTCCCGCCTCCACGTACCAACCATAGTTTAATGCATAACACCACCAGGGGTTGGTCTCCGGTTCAGAAGGGTTTGCAGGTGCGTTTTCGCGAAAACGTCGACTTCGGGCCATTTTTGTGGGCTATAGCACACAATTTTCAGCACTCGGGTCAATTTTTTTGCAACATCCCAGATGTGCACAGACTCCTAGTAGAAGACATTTGACTAGGTCTCCATTGTTTTTTGCACTATAGGGCACACATTTCAGGCCTTTTTCAACCCGTTTCGTTTCCTTTCCAACGGAGAATTACTTGCTCAAACGGAAGTCAGAATCACTCATTTCGTTACTCTGGTGGTCCCTCCTCCATGTATCGACCATACTTTAATGCACAACACCACCAGGGGTAGGTCTCCTTGCCAGAAGGGTTTGCAGGTGCGTTTTCCCGAAAACAATCGTTTCAAGCCATTTGCATGGGCTATAGCACACAATTTTCATCACTCGGGTCAATTTTTTTTTGCAACATCCCAGATGTGCACAGACTCCTAGTAGAAGACATTTGATGAGGTTTCCATTTATTTTTAGACCGTGGGGTACACGTTTCAGGCCTTTTTCGGCCCGTTTCGTTGCCTTTCGGACCGAGAATTACTTGCCCAAACGGAAGCCAGAATGATGCATTTCGTCACTTTGACGGTCCCTCCTCCACGTACCGACCATAGTTTAATGCATAACACCACCAGGGGTAGGTCTTCGGGGGGTTTGCAGGTGCGTTTTCGCCAAAATGTCTGTTTCGGGCCATTTTCGTGGGCTATAGCACACGATTTTCAGCACTCGGGTCAATTATTTTGCAACATCTCGGATGTGCATAGACTCCTAGTAGAGGACATTTGATAAGGTTTCCATTGATTTTTGGACCGTAGGGTACACGTTTCAGGCCTTTTTCAGGCCGTTTCGTTGCCTTTTCGAACGAGAATTACTTGCCCAAACGGAAGCCAAAATAACGCATTTTGCCACTCTGACGGTCCCTCCTCGACGTAATGACCATAGTTTAATGCATAATACCACCAGAGGTAGGTCTCCGGGCCAGAAGGGTTTGCAGGTGCGTTTTCGCCAAAACGTCTGTTTCGGGCCATTTTCGCGGGCTATAGCACACGATTTTCAGCACTCAAGTCAATTATTTTGCAAAATCTCGGATGTGCATAGACTCCTAGTAGAGGACATTTAATAAGGTTTCCATTGATTTTTGGACCGTGGTGTACACGTTTCAGTCATTTCTCAGGCCGTTTCGTTGCCTTTTCGAACGAGAATTACTTGCCCAAACGGAAGCTAAAATGACGTATTTCGCCACTCGACCGTCCCTCCTCCACGTAATGACCATAGTTTAATGCATAACACCACCAATGGTTGGTCTCCAGGCCAGAAGGGTTTGCAGGTGCGTTTTCGCCAAAACGTTCGTTTCGGGCCATTTTCGTGTGCTATAGCACACGATTTTCAGCACTCGGGTCAATTATTTTGCAACATCTCGGATGTGCATATACTCCTAGTAGAGGATATTTGATTAGGTTTCCATTTATTTTCGGACCGTGGGGTACACGTTTCAGACCTTTTTCGGGCCGTTTCGTTGCCTTTTCAAACAAAAATTACTTGCCCAAACGGAACCTAAAATGATGCATTTTGCCACTCTGACTGTCCCTCCTCCACGTAATGACCGTAGTTCAATGCATAACACCACTAGGGGTAGGTCTTCTTACCAGAAGGGTTTGCAGGTGCGTTTTCACGAAAACGTCAGTTTCAGGCCATTTTCATTGGCTATAGCACACGATTTTCAGCACTCAGATCAATTTTTTTGCAACATCCCAGATGTGCACAGACTCCTAGTAGAAGATATTTGACAAGATTTCCATTTATTTTTGGACCATGTGGTACACGTTTCAGGCCTTTTTGGTCTGTTTCATTGCCTTTCTGACCGAGAATTACTTGCCCAAACAGAATCCGAAATGACGCATTTCACCACTCAGAAGGTCTTGCCTCCACGTACCGACCATAGTTTAATGCATAACACCACCAAGGGTAGGTCTCCGGGTCAGAAGGGTTTGCAGGTGCATTTTCGCGAAAACGTCCATTTCGGGCCATTTTCGTGGGCTATAGCACACGATTTTCAGCACTCAGGTTAATTTTTTTTGCAACATCCCGGATGTGCACAGACTCCTAGTAGAAAATATTTGACAAGGTCTCCATTATTTTTTGCACTATAGGGCACACATTTCAAACTTTTTTCGAGTCATTTCGTTGCCTTTCCAACCGAGAATTATTTGCTCAAACGAAAGCCAGAATCACTCATTTCGTTACCCTGGTGGTCCCTCCTCCATGTATCGACCATAATTTAATGTACAACACCACCAGGGGTAGGTCTCCTTGCCAGAAGGGTTTGCATGTGCGTTTTCACGAAAACAACCATTTTCAGACCATTTTCATGGGCTATACATGTGCAACAAAAATTCACTGTGAAGAAGCAACAAAAAAATCACTTGACTATATTCTGCTGATCATTGATGAGTTGAAGCCAAGCTGAATCTGATAGCTGATCGAGAAGAAGCAACTTGCCTCAGGGACCTAGGATATCTCAGAATATCAATTATCCTGTGAAAGACTCTGTTGATGGGAAAGCTAAAGCAGAGGAGCAATGTACTTGAAGATTCTGGCATACGTGGATACACTTCTCTCATTAATCAAGAGCATGTTCACTTGGTTGTAATGAATACGACGGTAACGAATGAATAGTGGAAATTTGTGAGGTGTTTAGTTGAGTGAAAAAGTAGCGGGATGTGACAGTGTAAATAGTGAATTTTGTATTGGAGGTGTTTGGATAAGTGAAAAGTGTGTATGAATAATGTTAAAATAGTTTTTTTAGAAAGATGTGATGAGTTGAATAGTGTAGGGTGGGAGAAAGATTGTGGATGTGATGGGTGATGTGACGGTGGATAGTGAAAATTGAACTGGAGGTGTTTAGTTGGTTGTAAATGAATAGTGGATGTGATGGGATGGATAGTTCTTTTTCATACATTTGCTGCTTCCGCTGTCGCACCCGCGCAAATCTTGGGCGGCGCTGCGACGTGGCGACTACGGATGCAAGCGGGGCGGTTTGCGGCTGCGCGCCCCGCCCCGCCCCGCGTCCGCACGAGCCGCGTGCTCTGTGGCGGGCGTATGCGGCAGCCCGCATGCCGCCGCTTGTTTTTTGCGGACGACTGCGGCGGCCCGTGTGTGCCCGCAAAGCCACAACGCGTGTAGTACGCCGAGCTCCAGTAGAAGCCTAAAACGAAGCAAGTTGCTGCAACCGCAAGTAGTAGAAGCTAGCGTGCTACTTCGTGACAAGATAGGATAATTAAACTGTGATGCTTTTTCTTTCCCTAACCTTATAAGTACTCAGTTTCTGCATCCATTTGAAGAAATCAGCGATGCCTTATGAAAGCAAATAAATCAGAAACGAACTGCTGAAATTTATTTATCAGCAACGGGTAACTCGAAAATCTAACGAAAGCTGTTGCATATAGACAGTAGGAGGATCAGCAGCAGCGAGCAGGAACTTGAAAGGCCGCAATATGCATGTGCAGCGTCACCAGGGCAGCATCTTCGGGTGCGTTCACCGAGGGAGTGGCTGTGCAGGGACGAACGCAAGGGAGTGGCTGTGCAGGGACGAACGCGCCGGCGACAGGCTGTGGCGGAGGGCGTCGGGTTCAGCTCTGTTTCTTTTGCGGCGCCGTTGGGCATCGCGGGTTGCCCGCGGAGAGCCGCTCCAGTCTTGCGGGCAGATGTGCGGACCTAAGCGGGCTCGCGGCGCGGGTTTGCCCAGCGGGTTGGCGGCAAAACCCGCCCCGCTTGCATCCCTAGAACTGGAGACCGCGCTAGTGTAGAGCCCGCCAGCCAGCCACACGCATAGAGATGGCAATGGGTACCCGAAATCCGAGTACCCGACGGGTTTTACCCGATAAGAAGACGGGTATGAAATTATATTTCTACCCGCGGGTACATAAATGGGCAACATCATGTACCCATCGGGTAAACGGGTGCGGGTGTGGGTACATACTACCCATACCTGCATACCCGCGGGTAAAATAAATCCGTCTACAATATGTGATAAACGTGTAAAATTGTACATTGTTAGTGAATGATAACTTAATATTGATAACTAACAAAAAATTTTATGTTTTATTAGACTATTAATTGGTTAACAATTATCATTTATCTTTTTTATCAATTAAATTCGTTGATGTATGCACTTTATCACGTGTTATGTTCTCAAATATATTAGTTTACAACGGGTATGCTATCGGGTATGGGTTACCCGATGGGTAAAAAAACCCGCGCGGGTACGGGTATGGGTAAGAACTTGAACCCGCATGCGGGTATGGGTTTTTTAGCGGGTAGAGTTAGAGTTGACGGGTGCGGGTATGGAACGGCACTACCCGACGGGTTTCTACCCGTTGCCATCTCTACACACGCATAGGTCACGCACACGCCGCGTCACCCACTCAGTCGCCCCGTGCACCTGGTTCATTGCACCACACACACATGCACCCACCGGTCCACGAGTCCACGCTCCTGGTCCACAACATAGTGACCCCGACGCGCCCTGAGGTTGACTGCAGTGGTGCCCTGGAAACCACCCTGGACCGGCAATTGTAGCGGATCGGACGTCCTGGTCCTGGACGAGCTGCAGCGGTACCCGGTAACATGTCCGCCATTGTCCAGGAGACGCGACCCAACCGGCAAATCTCGGGGCTGCCTCCAAGCCGCCAAATCGCATCCTCGTCGCCCCTCCGGCTTCGGCGTGAAGGCCTCCTCCTCGCGCTCCAACATCGCGGTGGTGCCGGCACGCCCGGGAGGGGGAGCCACCGCGACGGCCGCCGCGGCCGCAGCCGGAAGCCCGTCGAGCGCGACCAAGAAGCAGAGGCCGATTCAAGCACGTGCGGTGGTCGATTGAAGCTCCGCCGCCGAGGCCTCGTGCTGCCGTCCGGCGCTGCGCCTTCGTCCTCCCCTGCCCGGCGCGCGGCCCCTCCCCTGCTCCTCCTCCGCCGGCGAGCAGGGGGGAGATGGTCGGCGCCGGAGGGGAGGAAGGAGGGATGGCCGCCACCCGCCCAGGCTGCCGGATCTCACACGGTGGGGATGCTCGCGCCCCATCTCCGCGCTCGCGCCGCCTCCTCCGAGCACGGCGGCCCCTACACTGCTCCTCCTCCGCCGACCGAATCGAGGCGATGGCCTAGCTACGCCCAGAACCGGAGCAATCGATTCGGGATCGTGTGGCGCTTGCCCCCGCGCCGCACGCGTGCGCCGGGGATTGAGATTCCGGGGGTGGGAGGTGGGTGGTCCTCACGGCGGACGCCGGTGTGACGAGCGAGTACCGACGGAAGTTGGAGGCGACGGTGGAGATGCCGCTGGACGCCGACGTCTTCCGCGTGCCGTCGGGATACAATGCGCCGCAGCGGTCTTTCGAAAAAAAAACAATGCGCCGCAGCCGGTCGCCGCCAAATCTCCTTCCTTCCCCTGTTTTCCATCTTCTTACTCCTTGTGTTATGCATTCGCAGGTGAGCAATCCGCTGCTAACAATGGATGCTCCTCCTCAATTGATTTTGATTCGCACGCAGCATGGCAGCAAGTACTACTACGCCATGGGGTGCGGACGGCGGAGAGGCAGAGGGCCAAGGACGCCTTGGCAGTCGTCGTCGTCCTCTGCTCGGCGGAGAGGTAGAGGGCCGTTGTGTACAGGGACGGCGGAGAGGCAGAGGGCAGTCATGTTCGGGGACGGCGGCGCTCGCGGCGAAGTGGATGCCGGGAGGCGCCGGCGGCGGAGTGGAGACGGAGGTCGCAGGGCGCCGGCCGTTGTGGAGGAGCGGGAGTGTGGAGGAGCGCAGGCGGCTGGGCTATCGGGGAGGAGGCCGTCGGGGGAGTGCGGCCGCGCGGCGGAGTGGGGGGCAGGCCGCAGGGGCAAGGAGGAGCTGGGCGGTGGTGGGACCAACAGATGGAGGATGCAAATAGAGACTACCGTTGCAGCAAAATGTAATTGGGAGGACACAATTTTGTAAAAGACACTCCAAATATGGTTTTACAGGGTGAATTTTAGAGTCTACCGCTGCGGTTAGCCTGATGACTCAGTCCTCCACCCGTCAGCCTCTCCGCCGCGTAGTAAACGCCTGGCACACATGGTTTAGTGCACACACAGTGTTGTTCTGCTCAAACCCTTAGCTCAAAAATTTCACAAAAATTCTCAAAAATATTAGATGATCCCCAAGCCTGCCCACTGAAGCCCTCAACATTATTTATATAAGCCATTTTTGTTTATAAAACTTGAACAGATAGGCTATCTGGTGTGATGGGTGACCGTGGGAAGTTCATCTACATATCCACCGAGGAGATGTACATCAGGAAACAGGGGAGAGTGAGCATATCGCATCTGGCCAACAACTCGAACGAATTTATCGATTTGGAGCCAAAGGCCCAGTACGAGGAGGAGAGCCATCAAGATGACATCGCTGCAGCAGAGACGACGCAGCCATGAGAGAGCTCCGTTAGCGTGGCGACATACAGCATATGCACCTTGGAAGAAAAACATGGTTGTAGCGCACTCTTTTGTGTATGTGCTCAGAGATGTTTGTAGTGATTTCAAAGCTGTGCTACAACATGGTTGGCATGATAGTATGATACTGGATCGTGTTGTGATTGGTGGATTTTCTTTCTCGAGTACTCTTGCTATCCATCTATCTATCTTGAGCTGAATTGCAAGCCTATATGTGTCAGCTATCTGCTACTTGTTGTTGATCGTCTTGCTTACACCGGCGACATTATAGACGGCGGCGGCCGCCGCGACAAGGAAGAAGACCCTTCCGAGATGGACCTGTCGAGCCGCCTCTCGCCGGACCTGCTCCGGATGGCCCTCTTCACCTCCGCCTCCCTCATGTCCACGAACGACATGAGGTCGCGGAAGGTGCTCAGCCTCGCCGGCCGCCGCACGCTCCTCTCGCTCTCGGGGTCCGGCAGCTCGGCGTCGCCGTCGTGGTACTTGCAGAACTGGCAGAGTATCCTGGCGAAGTAGATGAGCAGGGCGAGGAAGCAGGCGACGCCGCAGATGAGGAAGAGGCCCCAGAAGCTGTTGAGGTTGAGGCGGTCGGCGGAGCCCACGTCGGAGCTCTGCGAGTCGCACGTCCCCGTGTCGAGCCACTTGTCGTGGATGCGCTGCAGGTCGCCGTTCTCCGACAGCGTCAGGATGGCCGTCGACAGGTCCACCGCCAGGGGGGAGTCCCGCTGGAAGGCGAAGCCCCACCCGCTCTTGGTGAACTCCTGCCCCACCGTCCTGAACTGGCAGTTGGTCGACAGGAACAGCTCCACGTAGGGGAGCTCGTCGACGATGGCGGCCACGCCGCCGCGCAGCAGGCTGTCGGCGTACTGGTCGATGGTGAGCTCGCGGAGGCGGGAGGCGGGCACGCCCAGCTCATCCATCATGTAGCTTTGGGCGAAGGAGCCGACCTGGTAGCCGATGGGGTCGTTGCTGGAGAGCAGGGTGTCGAGGCCCTGGATCCCCGTCGACAGCTGCTGCACCGTCAGGATCGACGTCAGGCTCGCCGTGTAGCTGGAGTTGATGATGAGCACCACGAACAGCCAGATGATGAGGACGAAGCGGCCAAGGGTGCTCACAGTGTTCTCTCCTGTTAAAGTTTGTTGTTTCAGTTGGATTCATGTCAGAAGATGTTGCAATTCATCAATTCTGATCAATTAAACAAGACAGACAATGCAAAATACTCACTGTGCGCGAAGAACATCGTGGAGAAGCTGAACCAGAATATGGTGACCATCTGCTTCCTCGGCGACCCCCTGAACTCCGGGTTGAAGCGGTGCTCCAGGATCCACACCACGGCGCCGACGAACAGGAAGAAGCCGACGATGATGGCCCACATCCCCGGCGTGAACGGCTTCAGGAAGGCCCACGCGTTGGAGCTCTTGGCCTTCACCGGCGACACGATCACCAGCCCGGACTCCACGTACGGCTGCGTGAAGTCCACCACGCGCGTCCGGTTCCTCACGATCGAGATGTCGCCCACGGCGGCGTCGAAGTGCCCGTCGGCCACCCGCTGCACCAGCTTGTCGTAGCTCGGGTTCTTCACGCCGTCGCCGAAGAGGACGAACGACACGGGCACCGGGTAGGGGAGCAGCGCCACGGCCGCCTTGAACACGTCGACGCAGTAGCCGCTCACGCCGTCGGGGCCCCCCGACGTGTCCCTGGACACGAACTGCTTGTACGTCGTCCGGTACGGCACGCCGATCCGCAGCGGCCGGCTGTTGTTCGGGAACACCCACCCGCGCGGCGGCGCCGTCGTGTCCCCGGGCCAGATGACGCTGTACAGCTGCTGGTTGCTGCCGTTGTTGTTGTTGGGCGGCGCGGCCACCGATAGCTGGCGCGTGTGGTTGGACCTGTAGCCGACCCGCCGCACGCCCGTGCCGCCGACGTTGAGGACCTCGTAGGTCGCGCCGACGAGGGCCCTGCCGGCGTCGAACCGCACCTCCCCGGTGACGCCGGTGAAGTTGGCGAGCATGAGCTTGCGCAGCAGCTGGTCGCCCTGGTCGAACACACGGAGCGAGCTGAGGCGCAGCGCGGTCCCGTTGGCGTCGCGGATGGTGGGGTCGGCGGAGAAGGAGATGTTGCCGCCGCCGTCGGCCAGGAACGCGTCGATGGCGCGCGCCACCATCCACACCGAGTCGTAGGCGAAGAGCCCGTAGGCGTTCATCATGCTCCGTCTTTGGCTTTGGCTTCGGCTTCGTCTGGCGGCGGCGAACCTCGTCTCGAGAGACCGCTTGGCGTCCGACTCCGGGACGTACTGCCGCAGCGTCAGCACGCCCTGTGTCAGGCCCGTCACCCCTCTTCCGGAGTCGGAGTCGATGGCGGCGGCGAGCCACTCGGTGGCGATCCAGACGTAGCCGGTGCCCATCATGTTGAGCGTGTGCGCGACGGCGAAGACGTCGTCGACGCCAGAGTCCGGGCTGGCGTGTACGACGAAGACGCGCGACTCCATCATGTTGGCCCGCTGGAGGGCGTCGGCGAGCGCGGTGCGGTCGGCGCCGGGCGGGAACGCGGCCTCGCAGGTGATCCTGGCGCGCACGGCCTGGAGGGCGTCGCCGAGCGCGTCGACGCCGCCGCGGCCGTAGTCGTCGTCGACGAAGACGGCGGTGACCTCGCGCCAGCCGAAGTGGGCGACGACGGCGGCGACGGCGGCCATCTGGAAGGAGTCGGCGTGAGCGGCGCGGACGAAGTAGGGGTACTGCGCCGACGCCAGCGCCGGGTCGGTGGCGGCGAAGGACACCAGCGGCACGCGCAGCTGGTTCGCCACGTGGGACACCACGTGGGCGATGCTGGATGACTGCGGGCCCACCACGGCCACAACCTGCTTCTCCATCAGCTCCAGAGCTGCATATATAGTATGCAGGCTGTAATTATTGAAGGACAGGCCAAGGCTAACCACCTACGACTACGAGGAGGGATTACCATACCTTGGATGGTGCCGACGAAGCCGCTGCACATGGTGTCCTGCATGAGGACGGTGAGGTTGGTGCCCCTGAGCACGGTGGCGTCGCGGTTGATGTCGTGGACGGCGAGCTGGATGGCGGCGGCGGCGGAGGTGCCGATGACGGAGTCGAAGGTGAAGAGGGCGCCGATGGTGACGGTGGGCGGGCGCGCCGCGAGGACGCTGCACAGGCAGGCCACGCGGAGGAGGAGGAGGAGACCCGTACTACCCATCGCCATCAGCAGCTAGCGGATCTCCTTCCTGCTCAGGAAGCTTGTTGAGGAACTCCGGGCATGGTGACGGCGACGGATGGGGGCAGAGCTGATCCAATCTCTCGACAGCAAGGGGGGGTGAAGATGAAGTGATGAGCAGAAGAGAGGAGCAGATGTTTGTTCTTGTAGAGCTAGCCGTCTCTGAGGTAAGTCTCCGATTTTCACAGCATTAAATTTGTTTACGACGAAGAGAGAATGAGAGAGTTTCACCACTGACACAGTTTTTCTAGTTTTTAGCCTGTGTCCATGAAACTTACACTTACTGAGACCGATCTAACTGAACTGCTAGGAAAAAAAGAGTAAAGTGCACCAGCAGTCCCTAAACTTGTCATGGTGTGTCATCCCGGTCCCCAAACTCGCAAAATGCTCATCTAGGTTCTCAAATTTGCTAATTGTGTCGTATGAGTCCCAAATCTACTTAAACAACTTATTAAATCTACTTAGGCTGCGGGACCCATGCTCCGACGCGGCCGAGCCCGACCCTGACGCCGCCGCCGCACGCCCACCACGGGTGCTGCTCGGAGGTCCCTCACGCTGCCGCAGGGACGGCCCAACTCCTCCATGCGGGTGGTCTTCGCAGCTCCGTTCCCGTTGGCGGGGCTCATGAGGTCATCCTCAACGTCGACCATCTCCTCCGCCACACCATTGATGGCGCTGTTGCTCCTGGTGAACACCGGACGCCGGGAGCCGGCCGAAATCCTTGCACCGCCACGCCGCCCTACCCCTCCCAACGCAGGCCCAAGTCCGGGAGCCGGCGAGGTCGCTACGGAGTGCTCGTCGCGCCCGCTCGCGAGATCGCGGCGGAGCTACTCCGGCCCGCCCGCCAGTGTGGCCACAACGGAGATGCTCACGCCCGCCCGCGAGGCCGCGGCGGAGCCCGACCGCTGGCGTGGCTGCGGCGGGGCTGCTCGTGCCGGCCCGCAAGGCTGCAGCGGAGTTGCTCCTGCCAGTCCGCGAGGCCGCGACGGAGCTGTGCGCGCCCTCCTCCTTCTGCGCTGGTGTCGTGCTCGACCGCGTTGGAGCATGACCCGGTCCCGCGGCCTAAGTAGATTTAATATGTTGTTTAAGTAGATTTGGGACTCATATGACACAATTAACAAGTTTGAGGACCTAGACGAGCATTTTGCGAGTTTGGGGACCGAGATGACACATCATAACAAATTTAGATACCGCTGGTGCATTTTACTTGAAAAAAAAGAGAGATTCGATTCGCCTCGCCTCGCCTCGCTTCCAGACTTCCGGTCAGTCTCCTCCGCCACGGCTGGGCTGCACAGCAACAAAAAGAAACAAGTGGTAACTAACGGTGCGCACGCCACAGCCACAGACGCTGACCCAAGGTTTGGGTCAGGAGAGGAGACTGACCCAGTAGCAGCTGCAGCTGTCGTGATATCATTTTTCATGTCGAGCAAATCATGGCAGCTAGTGCTATTCGTCAACACATCAGATTGGATTCTGCCTTGTCTTTCCTTGTTTCCAAACAAGCAACCATCACCCACCCACCACTGTATAGGCCGTGCTCGGTCGGCCCGACTAACCAGGCCAGGAATGACCTGGCCTAGACGGTGTAATGCACCTTGTTTGCGACCCTGTACCAATAGAGTCCGGTCCAGGCGGAGATGGTGTTTGCCACTACATTGACAGCCGGGTTGAGAGGCCAACTACCTCAACTGCCAAACCGAGATCATGTTTGGCAGCTGGCTGTGGTTGGCCTGGCCCATAGACAAAAATAAAGATGGACATAGAACAATATACAACAATGAACAAGATTTTGTAAGATCATTACAACAACATATGTCAATTAAACTAAACAATAAGTGCTGCTGAAAGAACTTGACCTCAGACATATATTTTCATGAATTCGTATCGTTGGTGGCTACACTGTATAACAAATAAGCAAGGAAAGAACAACAGATGTGCATCCCAACTGATGAAGCAACAGAAGCACATGTAGCCAACTAATTCATCACATCATCACAGTGTCAGCTTAATAAAAAAGAGTCTCATCTATATGTAAAGCACATGTTCGCAGTAATGCATCCATCATTTGTGTCATCATCTGCCAAATCAAAAGAGCAAGATTAACAATAGATATGGACATAGATCAATACTGAATAAGCAAGGGTTTGCTAGAGCATTACAGCAACATTTGCCTTAGATATAATTGCCATTTCATGTGATCTTTTAACTTGGAGCATAAGGAACATAGCTAGGCAACCAAACTGGACAGATTGAAGCTCATCAAGGCCATGAAACCATGGGATCCATCCAACCCAGCCATCAAGTCATCTCTGAATCTTCCCGGGAGATGTTCTGGTTTCTAAATAGCCTACGTGTCGAATTGCTCAAAATATTCTCAGTTTTTTTACCACAACCTCCTTGTATGATGCATGAGATATTGACAAATTTCATGATTTTCAGATTTCATTTGCGTTTTTTAGAATTTTTAAAATCATTCCGGTGTGCGTGTGTATTCGTGTTTCCTGGACAAGATGTTCAAAATTTCCTTTAATTTTATGGTACGGTCTCAAATTTGGTTAAATAACATGAATACTATTTTTCTACTTATTTTCTTCTACTATTTGAATCACTTGCAGTTCAAATTTGACTTGATTCAAAAAATTACCTGAAATGCAAATAATCATTTAAATATCGAAAAAAATACAAAAATATACCAAATTTTAACATGGAGTACTACATATTGTATGAGGAGAGTAGAAAGAGTTTAGGTTATAGAAGACAAGTATAGCTATGAGTTGCTTCACAAGTGTCTCTTCTATATTCAATCGAAAAAAGAAAACACATATTTACATTGAAAATTTTGAAATACTTCCTTACTAAAAGTTGTACATATTTTCAAGATGTACAATTTTGATATAAAGTTTTTCTTCTATCTGAAGTTGTATGAAAAAAATATGAAAATATTTTGATGTGAGAAGATGATTTTTTGCCGTCGGCCAAACAAAAGTCGTAGGCAAAATGAAATGTTTGCCGTGAGCTGGAAGGTCGGCTCACGGTAAATACCTATTTTGATGTCAGACGGTATTTTTGTCGTGAGTTTTCGCGGTGACCGCTGGCTCACGGCAAACATGAAATTTCTGGTAGTGAGAAGAGGGCCCGATCGGTGACTGTCTCCAAGGATGAAGGGTTGGTGCGGCGATGGACTCCAAGGGAGGAGGAAGGGAAGGTGACAAGATTCAAGGGAGGGGAGGTCGTGCAGCCACGTCGTCGTGCTCGACCGCACCACCACCTCTAGTGGGGACGTCGTGCCCCCGCCGGCCACGCCGCCACCTTCTTGATGAACGGCGAAGCAGCTCCTCCGACAAGCGACGCTAGGCAAAGCACCGTCGACATGCAGCCTCCACCGCTCCACTTGCCTCCAAAAGCTCGCCGGAGCACCACCCAGGTCAACACCTTTGCGGTGCATATCCGAACGGAGGGAAGAGAGATGGGATGAGTTCGTCAACCGGGGGCCGAGGGGGAGAGGGAGGGGACGAATTTGCCGGAGCTCCTACACAGGGAAGAGGAACGTTGTGTGAGATAGAGAGAAGAATGAGTGATGGATATGAGCTTGCGTGTTTGGTATTTTACGATACCAAACAAGGAGTGGTGGTGGAGTGTCTGGATATGAACGAGAGCCACGTGCCCACGTCTGCGTACGTAAACGTGCACGCATCCGGACGCCTGCTTCCTAGCGTTTCCGAAACCAAAATCTTACAAAATTAGTACGACAATTCCTATTATATTGTAGCACGTAAAAAGACTTCAAATTTAGCATTTTTTGGTAAGGCTCTGTCTCCCTCTCCAACTGAAATCCTACCAAACAATTTGCTAAAAACGACTTCATTCTCAAAATACAAGAGAAGTCCCGAGCCATTTTGTATGAAGAATTTCGAGAGAGAAAATAACTCCTCCGGCTCCTTTCCTTTTTGAAGGAGACGGTCCTACAAATAGAGGCCTTATTAGTTGTGGTCGTGAAGGAGCATGGAGCGAGTCGGTAGCATGTTGATTCGTGTCCAAAGCCTATATGGCTAGACTTGAAACTATAGATGTCCGGATTTGGTGGCGTCTTTAGTTTCGGGATTGTATCCTTCTTGAAGGCAAAGTACTATGGTCGGATATTGATTACCTCCATAGGAATTTTGTTCCTCTTCAATGTCGTAGCACATTGTTCAGGAATTTTTCTTTCTAGTAGTTGAATCATGTTGGAAATCGAGGGTAGTAGTATTAAATCTCTACTCCATCTATTTTAAATTATGGGTCATTTTGACTTTTTTAAATTTAAAAATATTATTATACATCTAAACATACACTATATATACGTGCATAATAAAAATTATACACCTCGAAAAACTAAATCGACCTACAATTTGGAACGTCTTGGGAGATCTAAACTTCGTGGAGCAATTTTGAACATCTGTGTGCACAAGTTTTTTTTGTTTTTTTTTGAGATCATTTGTGTGCACAAGTTTAGGGGACCTAGATGTACACGTCGGAGGGAATCTCGCATAAGAGCAACTCTAACAGCTTCTTTATCCCCTCCCTAATAGAAAAAAATAGTTTTATAGGGAATGAAATAAAAAAAACCTTCTCCAGCAGATTTCCTACAGCCTTTTCTTTTTTTCTCCATTAACTAAAAATACCTCTCCATCCCCTACAGAGGGTACCTCTCCTCCACCCCTATCAGTGGGTCCCACTCGAAAATAGATCGTGCAGAGGGCCGTCCTCGTCGGGCGAGCACACGACGCCGGCGTACGCGCACGGGCTGCGCGCGTCGTCCCACGAGTCGAAGAACCGGGAGCCCGGCATGTCCCGCAGCCCCGCGCGGACGTCCCTGAGCGCCGCCGCGTCGCGCTCGTGCAGCGTGGCCTGCTGCGCCGCCGACCAGGCCGCTCGCGAGCCGAGCAGGAGGAGGATGGCGAGGAGGATGGGAGGCAGCGCCATGTGCGTGGCCTCGGCCTCAGGGAAGAAGACAACCGGGCGGCCGGCTTGTGTGGCCGGTGTTGGGAAACGGGACTTGGACTAGCCAGAGCAAGAGCAAGTGAAGCAAGCAGAGCAGAGTGATCGATGTGGGCTGTGTGGGTGGTGCAGCAGGAGGAGGAGGACAAAGCAACCTGGGCGAGCGATTATTAAGAAGGACGAGATGGGCCCTGGTCCGGTCTTGGGAGCACAGCGCAGCAGATGAGCGTTCTTCTGCAGAGGGACCCAACGACCCCTACCGCCTCCACTACATCTCCAACTCCCGCCTCCACTACATCTCCAACTCCGGGGACGGGGGCGGGGGCCGGGGCGTGCTGGAGGTGGACGCCGTCGTGGGCGCGGACGGCGCCAACAGCCACGTGGCGCGGGAGGTGGGCGCGGGGGACTACACGACGGCCATCGCGTTCCAGGAGCGCATCCGGCTCCCCGACGCCGCCATGGCGTACTACGACGACCTCGCGGAGATGTACGTGGGCGGGGACGTGTCCCCGGACTTCTACGGCCGGGTGTTCCGCAAGTGCGACCACGTCGCCGTCGCCGCCAAGCCGGAGATCAAGCGCCTCCAGTCCGGGATCCCCGCGCGGGGGGGGGGGGGGGCAAGATCGCCGGGGGGCGCGTGTCCCACCGCGCCAACTCGCGAGTCCATCTGCTAGAGTTGCTCTAGCCTAATTAACAAATTTGGAGATTTAGATGATACTAGCAACCATACCCGCGCGTTGCAACGGGTGAAAAAATTGATTGCCTCGTCGTTGTCTACCCGGTCACCGCGCGGCCTCTTCAGCTCCGACCTCACCTGTTGTCATCGGTTCGGGCCGCACAGTCACGCCACCACCCTCGCACCTTCCCGACCTCGTCATCGTCCCAATTGCGCCGGCCCTACTATGTTTTCATTGTTCGTGTAAAACCTCGTCGTCGTCAGCCCGACCACACCTTATTTCCTGAACATGCACGCACAAAACCCCATCACCGCACCATCATCCCCATCTCCCCGGCCTCACCATTACATTCGTGCCAACATGAACGGAAAATAGAACAGCAGAACCAGGTCACACAGGTTCGACTCACGTCTGCTTCAATTTTTATTTCCTAGTGTGGCTTGCCGGTTTTTAACGGGCGGTTTGCGGGGTGGTTCGGGGCACGTGGGGCAACCCACGCGGCGGAGGGGCAGGGCCGGCTCTATAATTCTAAGGGCCTACGAGCAAACCATACAATATGGGCCTTTTATGTTAACTTTTTTTAAAAATCAAATGTTTTTTATTTGTAACATGGTGAAAGAAGATAATAATAGTACTAATGATATATATTTAATTCTTGAAAAACAATGTCAATAATACAAGCTAAAATATTGATAAATAAAAATATTATGTATCTCAAATAATAACTAAGACCCATGAGTTCATCGACAATGATGCTTCAATCCTCCAAGGAAAAAACTCCTTCGAGAATTTCTTGAGCAAAATCATTAAGAATACAAAACCTAAAATTATAAAGAAAAATAAATAAGAGATAGTGGCATTCAATTTTTTTTTTGAGATTACACAGTACAACGCAGACGCTCACAACACGCACGCACACTCACCCCTATGAATACACGTACGCAAACCCTACCCCTATGAGCACCTTCGAAGGACTGAGCACCGGCAGATCTGGAGATTCTCGAAGTCACCACTGGCGCCTCGTCGTCGACGGGAACGTCGCTTACCATTTAATGCATAACGCCGGAAAATCCCGGAATAAATCCAGGAAAAGGTGCGAACACCAGGATTTGAACCCTGGTGGGTAGCGTCCCACTGGACCGGCCTACCATTGGACTACAAGCCCATTCGCATTGGCATTAAAAATTTAAATACATGATTAATGAAATACTAACAACAAGCACATGGGCTATACATGGGCTGTCCTGGTTCTTGGGTATGCGCATGGCAGCAGCATTCGGCTCCGTGTGTGGCCTGCGTGTTTGGGATATACTTGGGCTGTTCTGGTTCTTGGGCCCCCGGCGGTCGCCTGCACTGCATGGCCCAACGGCCGGCTCTGCGGAGGGGGAGGGCAGAGGTGCTGGTTTCCTTTCTTTTTGATGCGCCGGTTCACGCGGAGGCCGTTTTTCGTTTTCTGCGACGGTTTCTGCTCGGTTTTTAGTACTTTTGCGCCGGTTCACGTGGGAGGATTCGGTTTTCTCCGATTTTGTTTCGGTTACTGTAGACGGACGAAAATCAGAAGCAGAAACAATCCTTACTTTAATATTAAAAAAAATAAATAAGTAGAGATAGAGATGTACCTAGCTAGACGTGACGGCCGCGGCTTGGACTGGGAGGGCTCTCTGGGCCAAAAGCAGGCCCAATTACCTGAGCCCGCTTTTGTTTGCTATGGCGATAATAAGACCCCGTCGTCACCAAGACACAGACCGGACGTGGAGCGCTTACCGGGCTTACTCCTAGTGGCCGGCCTCCACCGTCGTTCTCTTCGCCGGCGGCCAGCAAGACTCGCCGGTGAAGAGCTTACAATTCCTTGAAGAACTCACGTGCAACGCGTACATAAAAAGCTTCAAATTCAATCTGGCTAACAAAAAAAAGCTTCAAATTCAATCAACGACTCACAGTCTAAAATGCCACGAATCACTTGACAGACGACCATGGTTTAGCAGCGAGTAACAGCGGCTTCTTGAGCCGCGTGGTCAACCCGAACGCTTCGCTCATGTCCAACACCGGCGGCCCCAGTGTCGTGGTCGCCCTCCGGCCATGCGTCGTTGACGCCAACTCCCAATCGAAGTGGCACAGCAAGTTCGCGAGCGCCAGCTCCACCGACGGCGCGGCGAACCCGGAGCCAGGGCACCCTCGCCTCCCGGCGCCGAAAGCCAGGAACCTCATGTCCTGCCCGACCTTGGCATAGTCCATGGGCGCGTCGCCCGCGGCGGCGAACCGCTCCGGCACGAACTCCTCCGCGCGCTCCCACAGCTTAGGGTCCCGGCCGCTGGCCCACGCGTTGACGATGACCCTCGTGCGAGCCGGGACGTGGTAGCCCAGCAGCTCGGTGTCCTCGGTCGTCTCGTGGGGCGCCATGAGAGGCGCCGGAGCGTGCAGCCGGAGGGTCTCGCTGATCACCGCCTTGAGGTACGGCATGCCGTCGAGATGGTCCTCGCTCACGTTGCCGGTGCCCGAGGCGGCGCGAATCTCGCCCTGGAGCTTACGCATCCCTTGGGGGTGGTTGATAAGCTCCGCCATGGCCCATTCCAGCAACGTGTAGGAAGTGTCGGTGCCGGCGAAGAACATGTCCATGATTATGGCCTTGATGTTGTCCATGTCGAGCCGGAGTCCGGTGTCCTTGTCCATGTCCTTCACATCCAAAAGCACGTCCACGAAATCCCGGTGATCGTCGTCGTCCCCGACTCGCTCACCACCTGCTGCTTGACGCCGGGCACGGTGGTCCGCGATGACCCGCTCGAGCAAGCCGTCGATCGCCTGGAAGGTGCGCTTCGTCCTCCCCTCGAGGCCGGTCAACGTGTCCACCCACCCGAGCCACGGCGCGACCTCCCGCATGGGGGTGGCGATGAGCAGCTCCTGCAGGTCGGCGAACACCCGCCTCAGCTTCTCCCCGCCGGTGTTGCAGCTTGCCATCCGTCGCGGCCGCGGCGCGGATGCGGGCGACCAGCGCGGCGGTTTCCTGCTCCCGGACGCGGCGGAAGGAGGCGACGCGGCGGTGGCTGAGGGGGTGGAGCACGCAGACGCGTCGCGCCTGGCGCCAGTACTCGCCGTAGGGGGCGAAGGTGATGTCGCGGGAGCCGTAGACGAGGCGGTCGGCCATGAGCGTCCGGGGCCGGCTCGCAAAGGCCGCGTCGCGGGTCCTGAGGGCCTCCTCGGCGGCAGCCGCCGAGGACGCCACCACGGTGGGCGCGCGGCCGATGCGCAGGAGCATGACCGGGCCGTGCGACGCGGCGAGGGATCGGAGCGCACGGTGCGGCAGGCGGCCCAGCAGGTGGAGGTGGCCGAGGAGCGGCAGAGCGCCCGGCGGCGACGGGGGCAGCCGCCGTCCGCCGTCGGCGCGCTGCGGTGGACGGGAAGAAGTCCTCCTGGTGGCGAGCAGCAGGAGGGAGAGCAGAGGCACGACGAGGCCCACGATGAGCAGCGGTATCAGTGAGACGGCCATCATGGCCATGGCTGTGGATGCTGACTGGTGGATCAGAGGCGCCGGCGGTGCGAGGGCGGTGTGTGCCGGAGAGTGTGATTTTTGTACACTCGAGGTCGCCGTCGCCGACGACTGTGTGCAGTGGCGGAGCCAGGATTTGTACCAAGAGGGGGCCGAAATACGTTACATTATCTCTACTCCTAAAAAGAATGAAGTGGAGACAAAAATCCGTTCCTACTTTTTTCCCCTCCTCCGCGCGTCCGCCTCTCCCATCCGCGCGTCCGCCCCCGACCCCACCTCTTTCTATCCACTGTTTCCTCCCGTTCCTCGCCCTACCGCCCCGACCCCATCGCGCCCTCGCATTCCTCCAGAGCCGCCGCCCCACCCCATCGCGCACGCCGCTGTCCCCCGACCCCATCGCGCCCTCGCCTCCCTCCCGCGCCGCCGCCGGGACCCCATCGCGCATCCGCCCCACCCCATCGCGCATTTAACTTGAATCCCCCGGCGCCGGCGCCGGCGCGGCAATCCGAGGCCGGCGCGGGCGGACGGCGGACGGACAAGCACGGCTACCGCCTCGAGGTGTACAACGAGGTGCTCGCCCGCCTGCGCTCCTCCGCCGCTGCGCCCGCCGAGATCTCGCCGGCCTTCGAAGACGCGCTCTGGGCTTACTTCCACCGCCTCCCCGCACGGTGAGGCGCCGCCGCCGCTCGCCCCCCCCCCCCCCCCCCCCCCGGGGATTTCCTGTCGTGATCTACTGGCCGTTGTTGTGCCGTGCTGTGGCTTTCGCCTGACGCGTGCCGTTGTACGCGCTGGATGTGAACGCGGAGAGGGCGGACGACGTGGTCACGCACCAGCGGCTACTGGAGGAGGCGCGCGACCCGGAGCGGCGGCCTGCCCTGTCGGTGCGCGTCGTGCAGGTCAGAGATCCATCCATCGTAATAATCTGTGTCATCAGAATGCCTAATTGCGTAGTTGCATGTCCCACACGCACCCTTCATTTGCTCCTCGATCTCGTTTAGGAATTTGTGCGTCGTCTTCTTATTAGTTATACGTTCTGATCACTACGAACCCACAAAGATGCAATTTTTATGATTTTCTTTTTTCAGGAGTCTAGGCACTCTTTTGACATGTTCGATCATACCAACTAGAGCTAAGCTTATTGTAAAGTTGCAACTTTTTTGTTGGTTGTTCTTCTGTTCTCGCTTTGGTAATATATATTGACATTCTTCATTTGTTCGATGGTGCCAAAGTTGGAGTTTACAAGAGTTTATTTTGAATTTTGTTTTTGTTGTTTTTAAAGCATTTCTCTTGCAGTAAGCTGATATGTGATTGCCCATGATTTCTGAAGCAAACATGTTCGTTTCGTGGTTGGTCATCAGGTTTCTAGGATCATTGACGCAGAAATGGACGATTCTTTTGATCTTCATGACATGGAGATGATTGCTTCTAATCACTTGCCGAGCCAGTTGTACGTACAATATATTTGTATATATAAAAAAAACCTCTTTCATGTATCGATATAGCTTTCTACTGATATAGCTCTTCGTGTTTTCCACCTGTTAATGTTGCGACATATACAATTCTTCAGGGTCCACCCACCTCCTGCATTTGGTTCTTCCTCCAATCTAGAGGCGCTTGGCCTTGAAACAAGTGAGGGTGATGTAAGAAGCACCAATGATACTGATCACAGTGTACATCTCATTTCCAGGTAATAATCCATTGCAGTGCTTATATATAGTGTCGTGCTTGCTTTTTTATCTATTTTTTTGGTTTAGTGTTTCTATCTGTTGGCAGATTAATTAAGAATGAAGCAATTCACCTTTTTGGACCTCATTATATTGTTTCTGATATTTTGATGTTGCAATTTCGAAAATGACAGAAATGACTATATTGTGTAACTCTAAACAAATGATTGCAATCTCCCAGTATGACTCGAATTATTGTTTCTTTAAGAACAATGAATTTAAGATGTTAAGAACTTAGGATAAGTGCAATTTTCTTCTGAATGCAAGAAATTTTGTACTTTCTCTAGGCGGCATATGCATAGTATTAACTGTTAAATGGTCATGTTTGGAGGCCTTCATTTGCCCAGAGTCCAAAGCACATAACCTGAAGTCACACATAGATCTCGTTGGTATACAAACAGTTTGAGAAGAAAATTTCTCTGATAGTTGTCTCTGTTCTGAATGTTGCAGGCCAATGCATGAGATAACTTTTGCAACAGTTGATAAGCCAAAGCTCCTTAGTCAGGTAGGCAATCTTCTTTTTCCTGGAGTGTGTAATTCTCAGACAAGTTTACCCACAATCAGCCAATACATATAGTTAATAGGGATAACCAAATTCAGTAAATTTAGAAGCTAGCATGTAGTAGTCAATAAACACAACGAATGAAAATATAATTTTGTAAAAATCTTGATAATAGTATAAAAAAATTAAAAATATGCAACACATTTGAAGTCACTTCCGGAGTAGACCTTTGTCACCAACTGCCTGCTGTCTTACAGTTACAGTCTATCATTTATCTGTTTATTTGCAGCTGACATGTTTGCTTGCTGAGCTCGGTCTTGACATCCAAGAAGCACATGCATTTTCAACAATTGATGGTTACTCATTGGATGTATTTGTTGTTACTGGGTGGCATCTTGGAGTATGGAGTTCCTCTTTGCTTCACTACATCATTGCAATTGATTATTCTCTGTTCAAGTATTGTATTAGTTCAGCAATGTGTGTTTTTTGGTTAATAACTTCATATATTCTTTGCTGCAATTTCTAGAGCACCGAGGAGATACAAGGAAATTTACTCCAGAAATTTCATAAAATTGAGGTAAACATTTTCTCCCCTTATTTTGTGAAATTAGAAATTCCAGACATACAAAATGTAATCTGCATTTGGTTATCTTGGTATTACTTAAATTGTCCTCTTATTTCTAGATAAGCTCTTAGTTTATTAAAGCAGGTCACATATTGGGCTTTAACAATTTAAATAAATATTCAAATTTTACCTGAAAAGAAGGAACATAAATGGTCTTCAACCATTGATGACACCAGAAAAATGTATACTTTTATTGTTACATGTCCACAGCAGTGCTTCTAAAAACATTTATTCTAATGTTCTGAAATTACAAGCATGTGTTTTACTGTGTTAAGTTAATGTTGTGTACAGGCACAAGCTTGCCCTGTATCTAGCACTTCATCACCATCATCACAAAGTCAAGGTGGAGAAAGTATGCCATCTGTTAGTGTGGAAATACCAACAGATGGTGTTGATGTTTGGGAAATTGATCTAAAACTGCTCAAATTTGGAAACAAAGTTGCTTCTGGATCAAATGGCGACCTGTAAGTTCAATCTGAAGCAAGTTTTAAGTTTTCCTTAAAATGGAAATAGTAGCAAATTCAGAGATGAATTAGATGCTTGGCTTCCATAGGTACCGTGGATCTTACTGCAGTCAGGACGTTGCCATCAAAGTAGTGATGCCTGAGCGCATCACTGCGGATATGTACCGTGATTTTGCACAGGAAGTGTACATTATGAGGTAAGCTTGAAGTTATTTTTTGTATGTTTCTCATCTCATGGCTTGCTTCCTAGATAAGTTTCCACGCTTTCATTTCTGAGATGACAGTTGTGGCTGCTCTGCTCAAAAGGACTCAAACAAGTGTCATATGCTTTGCAGCTGCTGCATTTATTTGTTTGGGCTAAATTTGCTTTGTGGTCCAGGAAGGGATGGGCATGGTGATGAATGGAGGACCAGCTACTGAGTGAGGGAGGTAGGCACAACCAACAAAATCATAACTGGTCAGTTAAAGCATATGGACCATGCTTCTGTCTATTTCTCCATAGCAGGCATCAAAGATAGCAGCCCACCTCTATATTATTTTGCCAGAGATCAGTTTTGCTAGACTGATTTCATCAGTTCTCCAAAATAGTGCATTGATCTATGTGACCTTTACTGGCTCATCTGATTAATCTTTGTCTCTTTTGTTTCGTATGACTTGTAGACCGGTTGTCAACGCGGGGTACCGGTGTAGACTTAATGCATGGATGAAGGAATGACTTCGATCCGACATGGCTGACAGAAGCCCAAAATTAGAGGTTGAGTTTTTACTTATGCTTCTTTCTCTTGCAGACTTAGAAACATGATGAAACGTGCCAATCGACTAATCTGTTGTGCAGTAGTAGTATGATAGTGTGCCGTTTGTGAACTGCTCCATCCAGTAAATTGAAAATTTGAGAGAGATTACATTAAAACCTCTACAACAAATGCCTTGACCCATGATATTCAATTTTCTCACAATGTTCATTATGATCTGTATCGAAGAACTGAGATGCTTTGTGATACCCACACCTCTGAGGTTATATATGTGGTCGACAATGATGGTTTGTTCAATTTTGTCATCATGTTAACTGTAGTTACTTTTACTGTTGTTTTGATTTTTTATGGAAAAATGGTGTTGCAGCCATGGAGAAAAATATGTGTACAATAAGAAGTAAATGACCTGTATAATGTGGTTTATTGAGTTCAGATTGCCCGCAAAACAAAGGTTTCAGATTTGAGTCGGCATTCTTGTGCTTGGTGAACTTATGGAGCCAACTCATTCCATCACAGTAACAATTCCCCTATAAGTTTCTTCCCCTGGGCTTTGGGTGTAACACTTTTGATGCTTGAGAGAGAAGACAATGACCTTTTGGATAGTATCGAGGGGCATGATCTTTCTATATACCAGTTAAAGAAGCTTCCATGTACCAAAGCAGAAATTGACATAGCACAATATTATGCTTCTAGAAGTGATGACTTCCGGCCATCCTCGTTAGAACTTAGAAGGGATGTAGTCTCTATCAATTATGAAAGGAAAAACTTCAATACACCTTTTTGTTTCATTACAATGCCATCCTTTTATCGTTTGATCTTAGTTGCATCAGATGCAAAGAATATTACATATTTGGTTTATCTTTGGATGTTTTGTCGTACAAAGATTTGTTTTCACATTATTATTGTCATGTTGAATCAAACACGTATTGCAATATTAATATTTTGTAGCCCGTAGCAACGCACGGGCACGTTGCTAGTACATGTATCAAAAATGACAAATATTGATTGTGTTGTTATCAACTTTTCACCATACATTCGTGCATTAAGTTTTCATAGCTTAAACATCAACATTTGATTGATCTAAAAAAGGGAAAAATCATATTAAAGATGAGATGAAAAACTAACATTTTTTAGTTTTTAAGGACATTTCAATCTTCATTTTGGGTGACTTTAAATAATATCGTTAATAATTGTATCATTCATGAATTATTATTGTCTTTCTTAATGTCAATGCATGAAAGTCTAAACAAATAGCTAGATTTGTAGATTTTTGAACATACTTTGGACGTGTGCCAAGTGTTGCTGCACTGTCTTTCACGGCCTTTGTGGGTGCTCAAGCTCAGGCGCATGAAAAGTTTCAATTTGTTGTTGCTTATTATTGCCTTGCTGAATGTTGATTGCTGTTCAGGCTGCATGCTCTGCTCTGAATAGGTGTTAGGAGTACAGCACAGCAGTAAATGCTACTAAATATTGAAAGATTGGCATAAAGCAAGGGGGGCTACGACCCACCTTGGCCAACACTTGGCTCCGCCTGTGTGGTGGAAGATGCACGTGCATTGACTGCCAAGAATGCATAGCCGCCGCCCTAAACTAAACTGAAGGCAGTTGGATGACTTTGGGCCATTATTATTAGTCAGTGCTGCTAGCGACACTTAACTTTGATGCAAACCTTTTGACGTGGGGATGCTCGTGCAGTGCAGTGTTATGTATCTCCTCGCCGTCGATCTCTCCATTCCAGACGCTCGCTAATCTCTACCAAAGACTTCCTCCTAATGACCCAAAATAACCTCTGAGCGAGGCGGCCTGCCTACTGTGCGACAGTGACAGACAAAGAAAGAGAGAGGCCCGCTCGCTCCATTCATCACAGCCGGCCCAGCCCAATATCTCCTTGCTAAAATGAAAACAAAAAGGAGGGGCGTGCCGTGCGCGGCGGCAAGGCCGCCTCCTTCTTCGTCTCCGGCCACGCCGAGGGCTTGCTTTCTCTGGTCAATCGGAGGCCTTCTCAGCCATGTCCCACCGGTACCCGTTGCTCCGTTTTTTTGTGGGATACACTGCGTTAACCTTACTTGTTGATTGTCGAACTGTTCCCAGCTTATTAGGATAATTTTCCACTTTACATGCAGTAGTTAACTTTAGGTTTACATTTCTACACTGTTAAGTTACAAAACAGTTATTCGAATGATCTCATTCCCCTTTTTAACCAAACAAAGTAGCCAATCGCTCATTGTTTATCATTCATTCCTCCTGTTTGTGCGCCGTTGGGAACTACTTGTCAAATGGATACCAAATTGCTGTCTTTTAGACATTGGTGTTCTGCACTTTCCACCTGTAGTCATTTTTTATATGATATGATTATCTAGCTTCTCATACTTGTATGCAAAAGGATGGCCATACTCCTATTACTAAAATTTTAGTTGACGAAACTAACTAATTGTAATGTTATTTTACATCAATGAGGGAAACAATAATGTATAATTATTACTGATTGGTCTAATTCTTTCCTTATAAGTTATAACAAATCTGCATGCGTATCTCTACTCTTTCTATACGTGTATTTTCAGAAGATAAGGGCTGAGAAAAGCATAACCTGCAAGGAAATAGAGCCCCCTTCTGGTATTGAAGTGGAAAAGAAATTCGCTTATGATGATGATGTTGAGCTGGAGGATGTATCTGCCCCTGCTGACAAAGATCTGTCATGGCCACAATTTGATGATATCTCAGGCAAGCCAAACTATATTGTTTTGAAGGAGCTTGATTCGAAAACAGTGATATCCAGAATAGTAAAAATCCTGAGATTGAATGCTAAGACAGTTGTAGAAGGAAAAGGATTTCCGTATGATATATACCAGAACGTGGTACTATGATGATGGCTTTCCATGAGGGCTGTCAACAGCTTGTTATCAAGTGTGAAGGCACATTGGTACATAAATTCAATCGCAATTACTTGCAAATAGGAGTAGCAACTGCTCTTGTTTTCAATATAATCATTAAAACTATAAAAGAAGGTGTGACCATCATGAACCATGATTTGTTCTGCCGTGGTAAGGAGGTTTTCGAAAAGATTGAAGTTTCAGATGGCATACTATATGATGTGTGCTGCATGTTAGGGTGATGTTACTCAGCTTAAAGCTTACGCTCTAGTGGATCCGGATGCGTATGGAGTACAAGTTCTGTGTACTTATGCCTTCGGGTCAGCAAAAATGACAGAAGACGGTTTGGGATTTGCTGTGCCAAGCATCTGTTGGTTAGGAATATTGCCTGGAGACTTGAGTTCATTGGCAGGACTGGACTGTAGTCGCTTCTCTATTTTCCTCTGAAGGAGCAGAAGATATTGAGTAGTGTGCTACAGCATACGCGTGCGGTGCTTCCTCATCTGTGGATCCGAATGATTGAACAACTGGAATTTGAAAACACAAAAGCATCAATTGAATGCGTGCACTCTTTGGGCTCTGGCTATTTAAGCAAGGTATTCATTCCAAAGTTGCTTCGAAGGACAGAGATGCAAACCTTACCATATGTCAGTGAGGTGGTTAGGCCTGAAGAGAGGGTTGATCCATAAGGAATGCATGCCATCAGCATTGATAGTCCAGTGATGATCCATCTGTCAAAGCACCTAGTTCCTTATGTTTCATCGACCATGTTCTTGTAAAATTAGCTAATGCAGCTGGCAGCACTTGGTAGGACATAGTTTGATCTTTGTATCAGCACTTCTTAGGATCTGACTTGGGTTGTGAGGTGCTGTTTAAGACGTGTGTTATTTTATTGTACTAGGATGCACTCTGTGGCTTATGATGCTAATCATGTTCTGCTCATAATCTTGTTTGATGGAATGAAAGTGCTTGTAATCATGTTCTGGTCATTTTGGTGTGTGAACAATAGACAGCAAGCATTGAACAGCTTCTTAGGAGGCAATGCCGACAATAGTCTGCAAAGAGATCTGTTTACTGTAGGATCATCTTACAAGGCACAAGGAGGTCTCTTCGCAAGTGGCATGCTACATGCTAGAAACCAAAGATCGATCACTAACATTATTGTGCAAATTGTCCGAACCTACACTGATGCGATGAACTTAGGGAGACAATGGCTTGGCAACCAAGTTCAGCGTCGCCTTGAGCCAATAATGCAATAATGAAAAAAAGAGGACCTTTACGTGATTAGTAAAGAATACGACATATCAAAGCAGTCATCATAGCACATTACTCCAAAAGGTATTTTTCATAATACATCTGACTTTGAAAACCTACTAAGATATGTTCATGGCATGCCTCCTCAAACTATACAGGTGAGCAAGCTATACTGGAACGCGAAACTGAGCCCTACACAACAAAGTAGGGCTATAAGGAGCATCTCACACACCCTGATTAGAGATGCTACTGCTAAATTTCATCACAAAACTCAATGCCGTTGATCGTTGCCACTTTCCACGAGCTTCTCCGTGGTCTCAGCACCGATGCTACCGACCATGTTAATGTTGGTATACTTCTCCAGAAGCTCATTTTTCAGAACACGGGTCAACAGCAATATCATTATTGAAGCTGGTGCCAATGAGGCAACCATTGCAACTCCTAGCCAGCCCTCAATGTGAACCACTAGTTTAATTGCAAGGAAGGCAAGTAAAACAACTTCAAGGAGAATCACAGTATTCTGCAAATTTTTTTGAAGAAACTAATATTAATAAGCATTTAGCAATGCCAAATTGTTACATATATACTACTATCTCAACAATTGCAGTCAAACAAAACAAACCAAATAAAAACATTGTAAATCCTTAACACTAGATATCATAAACACTAGCAATCAAAAATAGATATGTAAAAAATATATAAATGATATATGGTACAGTTGCATCCCTAACTTGCAACCATGAGTATCTCCTCAAAAATAGAAGAAAAGGAAAAGAAGTGAACCACTATGAACTCCAAAAATAATAGATATTTTACTTAGAACACAGTAACTACAAAGGCTGGATTATTACAAGAACTTATAATTGACTATTACAGTAACTAGACCGGCTCTAACAATAGGAGATAAACGACAGATAATTTGAAGAGTATTATGTAAATGAGGTTAACCACAAATTGTGGTTACACATTCTAGTTTCTTATGCTGGTCGTGTGGAACGGAGTTTCAATCAGAAGCATTAGGTCCTCAACTTCCTCAATATATTCTCTTTTTATTACTTTCATCTTTTCCAGGATGGTAGGAAGCAAAGAAAACTATAAAACAAAGACCTAAAGGCAAAGGCCCAAACAGGTTGCCCATCATGGTCTCTGGAAAACGCAGTACGGACTAACACCCAGCGTACTTAGCGGCTAATACAACGAGTATTAAGCCCCGAGTGCCTAGAAGTTCGTACGATCTGTTTCCGTCATGGGCCAGGAGCCGGACGGCCCACGACCACCGGCACCCCTCCCTCCGAGTACATGGCGGCCCACGCGACAAGTTCTCCGCCGCTTTACTGTATGCACGACAAGTCTCCGTCTCCACCTCCGACTACTCGCTCGCACGAGTAGTTTTCATCTCCTTCCCCGACTACTCGTTCGCACGAGTAGTTTCCGTCATCGACCGGCGCAGTCTTCGCATGGAAGGCGAAGGCGTCGTGGGCCCCCCGCTGAGATCCCGGGATCTCCGCGCACTTTCTCCCACACGCCGTCATGCATCCGCTCCACCGCGGCGGCCCGCCCAGGCCAGGCCGATTCGGTGTCAGAGGACGGATCCGACCGCCCTGCCACGAACGGCACAGTGCCTGCCGTACCACGAACGGTGCAGGGTGTACTAAGCCACGAACGGCACAGTGCACGCTACACCCTAAGCATCGGAAGGCGCGGCGTAGGCTACCTGCTCGCACGAGTAGTTTTCCGCCTCCGACCAGTTCAAGACTTCACGACGAAGACTAAAGGTACACGGGCCCTGTCGATATCCCATGATATCTGGGCACGTTAACCCGTGTCCTTCCACGTGCCGGCCCCTCCGCGCCGGCCCGCCCTAACCGGGCCGATCTGGCGTCAGAGGGCGGATTCGTCTGCTGTTCCACGAACGGCAGAGTACACGCCGTACCACGGGCGGCACGGGAAACGTTGTGCCACGAACGACACAGTGTACCCCACCCCTTAGCCCTCGAACGCCGTGGTATAGATCACTCCACCACCACAGTACCCAGAAAAGACATGCCCCTGCTCTACTGACAGGGATAGGATACGAATCCTACGCCCTGCGCCCGACTAACTACTCGGAGAAGGGTACGAGAAGCCCCAGAAGCAGCTACTTGGGACACACGGTTCCAGGAAGGCCTAGGCTATTGCCAGTGACCCCGTAACAGTTCTTCGCCGTATCGCCCTGACGGTCTGACTCAGAGAAAGGACGCCCTACACTGCAACCTAATTTCCACCCTCGATGTAACCCCCATGGGCCTCTCCCTTGTGACTATAAAAGGGGAAGAGGGGAGCACTTGTAAGACACGTTCGTTTCCACCCCCACACGCACTCAGTATCGATATCTCATCTCATATTCCCCCGTAGATACACCCACACTCGTGTACGCAGAACTCTGCTACAAGAACCCCATGCACACGCACCAGGGACTTGGGCTCGGAACCCTCTCCCGACCTGTTTGTAACCCCTACTACAAATCTCTGAGCATAAAGAACACCCCCTCTTTGACTGGACGTAGGGTATTACTCTCCCGAGGCCCAAACTAGTATAACCTCGAGTGTATCTTGTGCAACCGTGCGGATCTATACACGCGTTCGTATAAATTTACTTGCCGGCGGTAACAAACCCCGACAAGTAGTCTAAGGGCAATTTTGTCCATTCCAATGAAAATACCATTGCGTGGATCTGGAGTTGATGTTTTTGACAAATAGTACCTCATCGATCCACGGTGAAGCCGATTCACAGTGAATCTTAAATTGGGTGAGTTTTGAATCTCAGCCTTTTCAGTGATGAATTTCTGCCAAACAACCCCGAAGTATGTGTCGGAAGTTTTTTTAAAGCTTTCCTTCTCCTTTTATAAATACGATGTAACTATTTTTTTATTTTATTGTTATTTGACCAATTGTTGTGCTAGACTATTACAGATAGGGATGTATATGTTGACATTTCTTAACGCAACTACCAACGAACAAGTTTGAAACCCATCCTGGTAATAGCGTCAGAAATGCTGGTTGGTAATTCTTAACGTTACAGGAGTCTGCAAGCGCACAGAAGTACCATTGTAGCATTTCCCCAAAGGAGTATTCCAAAGGGTATCGAATCCAAGGAAGGCTTTGGTGGATTAACAAGCTGAACACTATTGCAATGAGTATAGATCATAGACGGAAATAAATCAGACACTCAAGTGCAGGGGTAAGAAATGATAATGGGGTAGTGTGATCACACACACACTCACTCTCTCTCTCAGGGGTCCTAGGCATAGGAGGCAATATACGAGTTAGTTCTAGGTTCTTATGTACTAAACACATAAAGCTGGTAAGAACGAATTAGATACACTAGCGTTGAAGAACATTGACTTAAGCACCCAGGTACCACGGGGAGCTAACCTCCCGCGTTGCTTCTGCACAACTCCGGTTGTTAGATTTTAGACTCCTACAACTTATCCGAACATGGGGGATTTCAGAGGGTCCAACGACTGTCACTACCGCGGCCTACTATTGGCGTTTCTTAACGTCACCACTAGTTGTACACCTAGAGGGAACGTATAAGAGCAACCAGGTATACCGCAAGCGCACGGAAATACCGCTGTAGCACTTCACCTCAAGAGTATTCCAAAGGGTATCGAATCCAAGGAACAATGTGCACTACCTTCTATCCTAGGAGAACGGTCCAAGGACACCAGACTCCTGCTAAGGTTGAGAGGAAGATGGAAAGGATCCTGCTGATAGCGTGCAGAGTTGAGAACAGCCTCTCGATTAGGAACTCTCGTTTCGGACACCGGCCCCTCCTGGCTATAACAGTTGGTTCACGGCAAATGGTTGCCTACACGCTGTATCCGAACGTGGGGGATTTCAGAGGGTCCAACGGCTGTCACTACCACGGCCTACCCCAAGACAAACCGTGGGATACAGGGCATTCGAAGGATAACCCGCAGTCTAGACACCACGTCTACACCACCGATTACTACTATAGCACGGCTACGTCTGGCACCCCGTAGAAACACTATAGCACTCCGTATAAATACGAAGCGACGAACCCACGAGGGAGAGACCCGAACTCACTCAAGTATACGCTATCCTATGCAAGGGATCACGGATGAACTTGATCTAGATTAGGATATAGGAGCATCCACTTAACTCTGATTAAACTAGCAGGCATACAAACAGGATACAAACTTAGGTGTTTATAACAAAAGATCAAGGGTCGTGTTCGTGAAGAACACGGGCCTCTAACTTATGAACAAACACAAAAGTATGAGAAACTCGCTCGTCAACTAGATCGAGGAAGCGTGTTCGTGAAGAACACGAGCCTCTAAATGATGAACGAACGAAGAACACAAGAACACGGTATGAATGGCACTTTAGTCTAACTGAGAATGTCGAAATACTCACTTTATTCTAAATGAAGAACAGAAGCATCCATAGAGAATCGTTCTTGAGGAAATGTGCCAAACACCATGGCACAACCCCAAGACACCACCCCACCTTCCTTCTAATCTCTAAAGCACTAGCAAGCTAGCACTAATCCTATGCAAAGAGCTCTCCTCTCCTAATGAGAGAAGCCAAAAGGCAAAAGTGAGAAGGAGGAGAAGAAGTGTGTGTCCTATTCTCTACCCCCTCTCCTTCTATTTATAGGCCCGGGTACCGGCGCAAGATCACCCCATACACCCCCGGACTGGCTTAAGGATCCAATCAGGGAGCACCACGTGGAAGCTGATGGCGAACGGAGAAAATCTCGGGTCAGCCGATCCCTGGGGTCGGCCGACCTGGGCCCACCACGTCTTGCCTTGTGCTTTCTCTGGGTGACTGGTATGCGGGCCCTTATGACGGTTCCCAGTGTATGGGTTGTTTGGAGGCGGTTTGCTCGGGTTGTGGGCCCTTGGATCCTTGTTCTGGGCACGTGGCAGCGTCTGATTCGTCGAGCCTCTCTCCCTTGGATTGGTGACATCACCGATCTGTGGCCTTTTGCATGGCAGCCCCTCATTGGCTGAGGTGGAGAGGCTTGGATTGATGAGGTGGATGGATAAGGTGTGCTTTTGCTCTATTTCTTGTGCTAATTGCCTGCATTCAAATATACATCACCACTTGTGGAAATTGTCAGCATAAGGCCCTATTCTACTGTGAATGTATATTTCTCATGTCAAAATGCAGGAGTTGACGGCTATAAATATGGTACTTAACAGCCGTCAACAACTTCCCCACACTTGACATTTGCTCGTCCCGAGTGAAGGGAGTCAGATCAAGGTGAGACATGATATCCAAAGGTATGAAGCGAGCATAAGAGATATTCCAAACCATACCTTGTACCTGTGAACTCTGTGGAGTGTCTATCATGCCATCTTGGGCAGTTGAAGAATGGAATGGTCAGGAATCAAATCACTCCTGCTCATCATGTCAAGTAACTTGGGGTTTTACAATAAGTTTTTCAAAAACAAACCTTGCTTTGCTCCTCATTTGATTCTCTCGGATTGCTCAGTGTGTATATGTCCTCACCAAGGCATTGAACTGCCTTCATTCATCCTACTTCTAACAAAAGCTTATGTGGAGCTCAGGGTAGGTATGAATGATAAGGCATACTTGTATCACATATATTGCAAAGTCAAAGACTGGATCCAAGAGAAAAACAATTCATACAATCAGATCAAGATGTGCACGTGTATGGATATGATGGGTACGGTAAGGTGTATACTAGGCCCGGAGTGGGTGCTAGATATTACCATATGTATATGATGAGTGTTGGTTGATGGTAAGATGGACACTAGCCCCGGAATATATACTAGTTATTACCATCTAAGTTATGGAACTCTTTTTTTGCATGATTTTCTCCGCTCTCCTTTTTGAAATTTTCGAGATATGGGCTATCTCTTTTTTTTCTCTCTCTTTTTTTATCATGCTTTTTGAGCATGTCTTTCTCCCTTTTTTATATAGCCCAATCACTTTTTAGAGATATTTGGAGAGGGATAAATCATGGAACAATGCATGGAGCTTTATTTTCTGGAATGGATGAATGATACAATGCTATCTTCCAGTGTAGAAGCATAGCAAGGGGAAAATGGTGGAGTGCATATGAATCTTGATCATGAAAGTAGTGAAGAGAATTCTCACAAGGGTCACAAAATTTGACAAAGCTCAATGCAATAACAAGCAGCATATGAGTATAAGATTTTCAACTATGGACATCATATGGCTTTGGTAGGACGGTGGCATATCAAAGAGGAGCTTTGCAAAGGGTTTTATCCAGTGTAGAAGTTTCGCATATGGTGGTGTGTACGTGATCTTGATCATGGGAGTAATGACAAGTTTACTCACCGAGGGTCACAACAATTCGACAAGACTCAATGAAGAAATCAGGTAGCATATGTGGAGGTTAACAGAAGCTAAGATCTACATATGGCCTTGGACAGGAATTTCTTATCATTGAGGAACTTATCATTTTAACATTTTTCAAAAGAAAACTCCGGATATCAAACATCACTTGGTACTAGCTCATAGCAACTCTATTACACCATATCATACCTCACAACAACTAAGGCAAAGATCATGCTTTTTCTACCCACAAATTTCAAGCTCAGGTTTGATCATACTAGCCAACAAACTCAAAACTTAAATAGGGTACTAAGCTGTAAACAAGGCATACAAGAGGAATAAACAAAGCAACTATTCATCATTTCAACCATGGAGAATAAGAACACTCTTACCGCGCATATGAAAACAAACTAATTTAAGAAAGCAAATATATTTTTGGTCTTTTTAACTTTTCAGATTTTTATGTGTTTTTAGCATATGGGGTTCTGAAAACAATAGAAGATACAAGTTACCTCAGAATGGTGGTCCTCCCCCAAGCTAGCTTCAGGCTCACTGCTGTGGAGGGGGATATCCCATCCACGCGTCTCGCCAGTCATACGCTGCCAGTCTCGAGTGGACTCAGCCTGCTGGTGCATTGTCTCCTCCATGCTACCGACACGGATGTTGAGCTCGCTCATCTGCTGAGTGAGGGTGGCCCCACGAGGTGACGAACGCAACCCGGACGATGAAGACGTGTCATCCCCGTAGGTAGCACCAGCGGGCCTAGTCCAATCACCACTCCCTGCACTAGCCCAAGCCGAGCTACTCGCACCCGGCTGACACATGGGCTGGTCCCAACTGAGGGCATATCCAGGTGACTCCAGACATGTACCCGGCCGAGGCCCATGCGCCAGACAGCGGTGTGGTATGCTGAGGCTGTGGCTGAGGCGTCGGCTGTGGTGACGGCTGTGGCAGCAGATGTTGTGGCGGTTGCTGTGCTGTCGCTGCCCTCCTTGATGCACTCCTAGTGACCCCGTCATCAGAAACACTAGAATGACGAGGTTCCTCACGAGGAATGGTCAGTGGCCCTTGGCCGTACAAACGGAAATCCAGGTTAGGTAACCGAACCTGGTTTGCATGGCCAGGGTAAAAGAAAACTAATGAATCGTCCGGGCCCTTCTTAAGAGTATGTCCTTGAATCAAATACGCCTCATCTATCATGGCCCGGGGAGAATCAATGTAGGGAATGTCAGTCCCTTGTGTAATCCCGAGACTCGAAATGATACGTGTGATTAAAGACGTACACTCAATAGAACCCGTCATCGTAAAATTTGTCAACCACTGCCGGATAATAGCTTGCACTGGGGAGATTCTGATCCGTCTGACCGCGGCATATAATATCCTCATCTCGTCCGTGCGCACGGGTCAAACATCATCCCTTGGAAAGAGAGTGACGGCGAGCCACTTGTGCCACAGTCGGAGAGTGGGATGTGTGATATCGTTGCACCGAGGTGCTAACTTGCCACGGACAGGTCGACTAGAAAGTTCTTCCCAAAAACTATCTTGAATAAAATCCTTGCAAGCCAGATCGAGAGAAATAACACAACGACGATGAAAACCAAGGGTGCGACTAAGATCTGGCCATGAGACTCGATACGACGTTCCATGGAAACGAAACGTAATACCGGTCTCATCCTCCCGAAGAGTACAGAGAAACTGGATGGTGAGAGGCCTAGAACCGATCTCCCACACTGGAACAAAGTTCTCCCATCCAAGAGCACGCCAAATGGAATCGAACTCGGAGTCCATACCTGTTTTCTCGAGAAGGGCCGAGTTGAACTCCTTGGTGTTGGCGGATACTCGATCCTTGATGAGAGCGTAGGCTTGTCTCTCCCTGTCGTCCCTCAAGTCGATGAAGGCGGCATCGGCGTCGTACACTCCTTCAGCTTGTGGCGTGGTTCGCTCCTCTTCTTCATGGTCAGTTGACATTGGGCTCGGTGTAGCTCCGGAGTGGTGAGACGAGCCCTCTCCGTCTCTCGAACGGTGTGAGTGGGTCACCTTCCGGTACGCACCGGCGATCCAACTCATCTTGCACAACAATGGGACAACACGAGCAACTCGGTGATGGGTTAGTGAAATTGAAATGAAATCCTTACTGAGCTTGCTCCACCGATATTCAATATTCAGCGACAAATTGGAGAGAGTGCTTGACACTTCAACCTTGAGCAAGAAATCCAAGAAAACCAAATAGCAAGAGCAAAGAGGGAGAGAGGGTGAAGGAAATGAGTGAATGGGTGAAGAAACCCCTCAATCCTCCTTCTATTTATAGGCAACCGAGCCAGGCACCGGGGGAAGGGACAAGAGCAACGGCTAGGAGCCATTGGAGGAGGCCGGGCCCACCATAAGTAAGGTAGCTACGCAACCCAAGCACCATGTTTACGTTGTTAGCCAGACTTGACCGGCCCGGGCTATTGTGACCCAGGTCAAGCCACCAGATAAACCAGCCAATTACACCGAGTACCGTAGCTTAAGCATAGACTTCATACAACGCAATCATGTCATCTAACTAGATCAAACCGGGTTAGGTACACAAATGTATTCGTGTTTTCCTATGTCTGTTCAACTAGATCAAAGGGTCGTGTTCGCGAAGAACACGAGCCTCTAACTTATGAACAAACACCGGGAACATGTGAAAGTCACCCGTCAAGTGGATCGAAAGGCCTTGTTCATCAAGAACAGGAGCCTCTAAATGATGAACAGGTGAAGAACACATGAACAAATCACCCATGTATACTAACACGACTTTATATGAAATAGCTGAATAACTGAAGTAGATCAAAGTCATACAAATGAATAAAGATACAAGAGAACTCATACCTAGATCCCAAAGTAGACTTGGAACCTGAAGTAGAACAACTCTAGCCTACCTCCTAGCCTTGAGACAAAAAGTGAGAGAGGTGTTGCAAGTGTGGATGTCTAAGAATGAGCCCTCTCCCCTTCTATTTATAGGCCAAGGCACCGGCGAGGAGTGGATGCAAACACTCCGGGAATGGCTTCTAGGACCAATAGGGAAGCACCACGTGGAGGCCCCTGAGTGGAGGCCTCAGGGTCGGTTCGGTTGACCCCCTGTGGGCCCCACTCGGGGTGTGTTTTCTCCTAGTGACTGTCCTGTGGGTCCTTAGGTCGGTTCCCAGTGTCCACTTCCTTTTGATGCGGTGGTGGGTCCATGTGATGTCCATGTGTCACGCTCTGATTCATCGGAGTGTGCTTCACTTGGATTGCTTGCATGGCATGCATGCGTGGCTCCCTTGTTGGCAGGTTTGCATGCATGGCATCCTTATTGGCAGTCCTCCTAGGATGAGGTGATGTAGCATGGATCATAGAAGGTGAGTTTGGCACTCTTTTCTTGCTTATTTTCCTGCAATCAAATAATCTCCAAGGACAAGTGGAACTACATTATTCTTAATTAAATACGTGTAAGAAATGTCTTGTGCTCCTTTATTTATGAGTATATTGACGGCTAAAGTAGGCACTTAACAGCCATCAACAGTATATTCTTTTTTTACAAGAATGGGATGGATATTCTTTTTGTTAGTGCGCAAGCACAACTATCCATTATTTAAACATCTGACGGTTAAAGGTGAGAAGATTCATTATCTCGCAATTTTGAATACTGACCAAATTGATTTAAATTTGGATGGATTGCTGCCCCTTTTCTCTCACTTTTGGGATCAACCCTAAAAAAGAATTGTTTCACCTAGGAAGGAACATGAGAGCCAGCCACCTCAATTCTCCCGAATGCCCATCCGGTGACGGTGACAAAATGGAAGCGTATTTTCCATTTTCGCATCCTGAAAGCGTATTTATATGAATGTGTAAACATGGACGAACCCGTCAGTCTCCCATCGCGAAGCGGAGTGGGCAGTTTTTCTGACAAACCCGCATCCAACAAGGGTTCAGGGGTTTCTGTGTCCCTACGCGTAGCGGGGCCCGCTTGCCAGTGAGAAGGGAAAGACGAGACGAGGAGAGATCCAAGCGGAGAGAAGGCGAGGGCTCTCACCGTCGTCTTGTGCACATTCCCCTTCCCCCCTCCCCCTGCCGCCGCTGCTGCCGAGTCGGAGATTTTGGGAGTCGTAGGTCCTGGGCTCGTAGACGGCGAGGCAGGAATGGCGAGCGGATCGAAGGCCTCCGGCTCTGGGAGTCGTGGCGCTCTCTCGTCCCCATCTGCACTGTCGTCCTCACAGGGCGGGGGCACCGCACTGTCGTCCTCACAGGGCGGGGGCACCGCACCGTCGTCCTCACAGGGCGGGGGCACCGCACCGTCCGGATCCACATCCGCGGGCAGCAGCCTTCCGGCGGTGAGAAATCTGATTTCTCCTTTCGCGACCCCTTCTACGTTTGCTGATTCCTCCTGCGTCCGCCGATTACTCACCTCACCGAATTCGAATACTTTTGCTGGTCACTTGTCTCGTTCGTAGTAGCGATTCTGCCGCGCCCGGATTTTCCCCTAGTTGCTCGCCTTTGCGCCCCCTGCCATTCGCCGGTATCTTAATTAACATCCCACTGTCGCAGCCTGTCACTACGATGGCTGGTTCTATGACCTCATCAGACATGGTAGGTGAAATCCCTCCCGTGTCCCTTCTTAACTGTATCCATACTGATGATCACCAACACACTGCTGCATGAATTTACAGCCTCATAGGGACCAGCACACTATGGATATTGCAACCATCAATTCAGCGGCACAGGATGGCACAATCACTGTAACCATTACACATATCAGCTTCCCTCTTTGTTCGCATCTAGGTGTCCATTCTTACACGTGTTCCACACTGATCAGCAACACACTGCTGCATGAATTTACAGCCTCATGGGGACCAACCTACTTCGGTCATTGCTGGCAGCAGTTCAGCGCCAGAGGATCACATGATCACTGTAAGCATTACATATACCAGCTTCCCCATTTTGTTCACATCTAGTCGACCATTCTTAAACGTGTTCCGCACTGATCACCAACACACTGCTGCATGAATTTGCAGGCTGATGGAGACCAGCCTCATAGGGACCAGCATGTTGTGGACATTGCAGGCAGCAGTTCAGTGCCACAGGATAACAAAATCACTGTAAGCATTACACATACCACCTTCCCCTTTTTGTTCACACCTAGGCTTGTCAGGGCTTTTGGGTCAACTGGTTTTGTTAGTATGTTGGCAGCATTGTTGAATTGCTGGCCCCCAAGTTACTACTGATATGTCAAACTATACGCATTTCTCTATAGAGTTTTTTTATCTTGCACCCACTTAGTATAGAATATTCTCTGTGCAGGATAAAACGAACTTGCGTGGACTTAGGGGAGCTTTGGGTGTGGTATGCTTGTTTATAGCATACTTTAGCTTTCACGGGTTTTCCACTTCTGTTAATAAATTAGTCTTATTCAATTTTTTTGGACTTGTTTTGTGCTAGTTTCGTTCGTCACGCCAGAGAAATTCTGGAGGCAAAAACACCCCTTCTCCTAACAGCCAATTGGATCATGTACGGATTAGTTACTTCTCTTTCTCTTTGTGTTTTTCGTCATTAGATACATTATTTTAACTGTTGAGGCTTTGTTTCTATAGAAAAACACCATATCTTAACTATCTCATGCAAGGTTTTGATATTGCTCATACTTGTGTACCTAAAAGTTAACTTTTCATCTCTGCAGAATGCAAGCAACCCTAACACCAGGAACAACAACAGTCCAGATTCTACCAGCACTGTACGAATAACTTACATATTTTTCTCATCCGGTTTTGACCACTATATAGTTGGCTTTAATTGCTGAGTCTTTGTGGTCCTAAGTGTCCTGTGGAATGCTTGATATTGCTAATGCTCTTGAACACTAATTTTTTTTGCTCGCATTGTTCAATTGCTGGCTTGCTGCACCTTAAGTTACTACTAATATGTTAAATACTCATTTCTCTATATAGTTCCTTTTATCTTACACCTGCTTAGTATGGAATATTCTATGTGCAGCAGGATCAAGCTAACTTGCGTGGACTTAGGGTAGCTGTGGGTCTTGATTATACCATACTTTAGCTTTCAGTGTTTTTCCACTTACGTTAATAAATTATACTTATCCATTTTTTTGACTTGTTTTGTGATAAATAATGGAGGCAATAACATTGCTCCTGATGACGAATTGGATTGTGTACGAATTAGTTATCTTTGTGTTTTTTATCATTAGACAAATACTTGTAACTGTTGAGCGTTTGTTTTTGTAGAAACACCATATCTTAACTATCTTGTGCAAAATTTGATATTGCCCACACTTATGTACCTAAAAGTTAACTTTTCATCTCTGCAGAATACAAGCAGCTCTAACACCAGGAACAACAATAGTTCACATTCTACTGGCACTGTACTGATAGCTTACATCTTTTTCTCTTTCGGTTTTGACCATTATATAATTGACTTAAATTGCGAGTCTTTGTGGTCATAAGTATCTTGTGGAATGCTTGATATTGCTAATGCTCTTGAACCTGAAATGCCTACTTCTCTTCCTCGCAGAATGTAAGGGACACTGAAAATCCTGATGATTCTGCAAGCACAAAAATGACTAAGGATAAAATGCAGGTTTGTGAAAGTGCAACTAGGCCCCTAAGTGGATTTTGGTGAATTGAATGACAAAGCGATTAAAGGTCTAACATATTTGTCTAAGATTGTGAGCAGGTTTTATTTATATATTCATGAGTTTTTGTTGAGATATATGTTGATGAATGAATACTATATGGCTCACATTGGAGAAGACAAGTATATGTATGATTCTAAAGCATAGTGGCAAATATCAAGCATCAAGGAAAGATAAATATCGGGAGTATTTTGAGAAGGTCAATTCATTGTCTCTGATAAAGATGGTAGCCTGGTTAAAGTACAAGGATAATAGAAAGAGAAGGTGGTAATTCTCCCTAAGATAAATGCAAGGCTTCATGTGGTAAAAGAAAGAGGACACACGGGTGAGTGTAGATTTTATGGTCCTAGATTGAAAGCTTGCATATTCGTTGTCAATCAAGAACAAGCATTTGAAGCGGAATTTCAAATGAAGACTAATTGTGGATGAAGCAAATCTTAACTCAACGTGGATTGGATAAGTGATGAAGAGATCAACCGAGATGACTAGGGCGAGGGACTAAGCAATCTTTGGGGTCCTAGCTAGGCCGCCATTTGTGTTTTGCTAAGGTGAAGTTCTAGTATCCGTGGGATCTCCAAATATCATATCCAAGCCTTAACCGTGGGAAGTAATGCAACTCATTTGTATGTTATGATTGACAATATGCCAATGGCTAGTTTTTCTTGTTGAGGGGTATAAGTACCCCAAGCCCTCCTCTTGGATGGGCTGCTGTTCTTGGTGAACTTGCTAAGCTTCCAGGTCATTTCTAGCAAGCCTAAAGTCTTAGTGGCTTTCCCCAACCTCTCTCTTTGTGAGATTTGTGGATTCAAGCCATATCTTTGAGTTGAGTTGAGTTAGTGAGATCTTGAGAGCCTTTGTGAGCTAACAAGAGTATTCCCATAGCTTGAGCACATGAGTTTCGCATCTACAAGCATTGAAGCATTTGTTACTCTTGGAGGTTTGCCTCCTAGACGGCTAGGCGTCGTTGGCTAGCTCCCAAGTTGTGGTGAGCAATGACAAGTTTGTGAGGGCTATGATCTTGCCTCTTCGTGGAAAAGATCGCCTTAGTGGAATCGAGGAAAGTGGTTGAAAGAGACCCGGCTTGTTGTGGGAAGAGTTAGTTGAGAACTCGAATCCCTTACAAACTCCTCAATGGAGACGTAGCTTCCTTGGTGGAAGTGAAATTCGGGAAACAAATCCTTGCGTCTCATTGTGATTTGCCTCTCTAAGTTGTTTTTCTAGCATTTTTTATTTGCTTCCGCTTTGATCTACTTGGGTGTGCCATTTGTGTGTGCAGGGATCATTACCCTGCTTGAGATCATCTACCAAGGCCACTCACCAAGTTTGGTTTGTGCTAGAAGTTAAGAGGAGCTTGAAGCTGTTTTTGCAGGTGTTTTGTGCTGCACCGGTCTGACTGGTGTGGGGAACCAGTCTGACCGGTGCTCACCTGTGAAGCAAAGCCACTACTGGTATGACTGGTGAGGCTCACCGGTCTGACCGGTGAAGCCTAGCAGTTCAAGTTTGCGGGGAAGAATAGTTTAATTCAGTCGTCCGCCTATTCACCCCCCTCTAGGCGACATTAAGGTCCTTTCAATTGGTATCAGAGCCGAGTACTCCGATTCGAGCTTAACCGCTTGGAGTTTGACGATGTCGACAACTCGCGAGGTACCTTTTGAGCCTCTAGCTCTAGATAGCTCAAACTATGCTTCTTGGTCAATTCATGTACTCAATCATATTAGGACCATGGGTCCACTTGCCGAGAAGGTTGTTATTGCTAGTATTCTACCTCCTCACCTTAGGGAAAACAAAATTGACTTGTCAAAAATATCCCTAGAGGACTTAGAGTATTGGCAATGCAACTCTCGAGTATTTAACTACATTTGTAGTTCTTTGAGTAATGATGTGCAGGAATTTATCTATGAGAAGATTGAGATTGATGCACACACCATTTGGGAAATACTTTGAGAACAATATGAAAAGCCCAAACGGATTGATCAAGAGCAAACCATGGAGAAGGCACTTGAGGAGTGTTCAAAGTCTTCACTCAACAACATTGGGCCTCAAGTGTCACTTCCCAAGCAAGGAGAAGGCCAAAGAAGCAAAGACAGTGTCCCTCTGCAGGGACCGGTCAGACCGGTGCGTCTTACCGGTCAGACTGGTGCCAGTAGAGGCACCAACACTTGCTTGATGACCAAGAAGGAAAAGAAGAAAAAGACCAAAGGAGGAAAGATTGAGACGAATGAAGCTTCAAGCTCCTTGACTAAGGAACTTGAGGCTCTCAAATCCGAGAATGCCTCTTTGGTTTGTAAGTATGATTTGCTCGCTAGGCAATATGATAAAGTTATCAAATCCTTTGCTTGCGTAGCTGCAGTGGATCAAGAAAATGAAATGCTTGAAGAAAAATTAGGGAAGCTCACTAGTGAGCATATGACTCTACAAGCAAAGCACAAGGAACTTGAGTGTTCTCATGAGAAGCTTGTAGATTCTTTTGCGTCACTAGAGATAGCTCATGAGGTTGTTCTTTCATCCGTAAAATTTATGCAACCTCTATCTCACACATGCACATGCTCACAAGTTCAAATTGATTTGTCTTGCACTAATGATTGTTTCTCTCAAGCAAGCCAATCTAGCATTGAGCATGTTCTTGTACAATCTTGTGATGACCTCATTGCCAAAGAAAATGATGAACTCAAACAAGATGTCGAAAAGCTTAAAAGAAACTTGTATGTGTTGAAAGGGAAGAGTCAAGTGCAACCTTCTCAAGATAACCGTGATGACATGGTGAAGAAGCTTGAGAAGGGAACAACCGTCACTAGCTCAACTCCTCAACAACATACCAAGACCCATAAGAACAAGATTCAAGAGAAGAGCAAAGTTGGGCATGTCAAGTCTATCCATGGCCCAACCAAGCACAAGGTACAAGAAACACTCTCCAAGAAGACAAGAAGATCAAACAAGTGGAGAGTGTGCTACGAGTGCAGAGAGAAGGGACACTTGGCCGAAGCTTGCATAAGCACTTTAGGCAGCAGCAGATCTGACCGTGACTGGTCAGACCGGTGGCGACCAGGTCAGCCCCACAACTGTGCAACAAGGCAAGAAAGACCCTTTCTCCAAGAACAAGGCTCAGAAGCAAGCATGGACAAGAAATTACAAGAAATGATGTGGCCAACAAGAGTAAAAGCCGCATTTGCTATGCATGTCGTCAAAAGGGTCACATGGGCAAAGATTGTCCAAATGGTAACATTCTTAAGTCAAACCTTGTCCATTATGATTTCAATAAGCTTAGGGAAGATAAAAATAGTACTTATGCTACAAGAGTGGTTAACTCACCTCAAACTAGCATAAGAGCCATTTGGGTCCCTAAGCATCTTGTGACTAACCCTATAGGACCCAACAAGTGTTGGGTACCAAAGAATGCTTCTTGAGCTTGCAGGAACTTAGAGATGCATTGAACACATGGCTAAGTGAAAAGAAATCTAAAGTTGATGATTTGACCATGTGGAAGGCTTTAGAAGTTAAAATCCTTAAATTCAATAGCATCTCGGTAACATGTTCTTAATTGACTGTCTAAGTCACTCTCAGTTCTTTGTGAACACTCATATGTCACAAGTCTTGGACTAGTGAAGCATGAGGAAGTGACTTTGACAAATTCTATAAAACTTGCCCTCTCATTCCATTCGATGCTTTTAATGACTCTCTAGTGGAGCAAATGCCTTGCCTCATATACAGGTACAAAAATGAGATGTGTTCATCAAATCACAAAGCAAGGTAAACAAGATCATCAAGGGCGTTGGGACAGTTGTCACCGGTTTGACCGGTGACACGCACCAGTCTGACCGGTGCTGGTCTTGTTCCGGCTGGCGCCGGGTGATCCGGACCACAGGCTTGGGTGACCCGATACGTCTCTGTATCCCGCCGGGTGACCCGGACCCTATATCCGGATGACCCGAACCTCGATCGAGGCTGAGCCAGCTTCCACCGGTCTGACCGGTGGATCCCACCGGTCTGACTGGTGTGGATAAGATGCCTCAAGATTGTTAGGGGATATCTTCTTGGTGATCATGAGTAAATGGTATGAGTAACTTGACACATTTCAACAGTGTTATCATTTATGTGTCATGACCAAGAATGTGAATGAGCCACTCCATGTTCTTAATTGAATAATGTGCAATGATCGAGAAATTCAAAATATCTCTATGCACTAATTAAGGGGGAGCTCATTTCATCACTTGTGTCATCTGTGGGACTAACAATTTCTTCTAGACTTCTAGTGATCTTGTAGTCTCATGCATCCGTGCATCTTAAGCAAGCTCTTAACAATTACTTTTCTCGAGAATTCAAGTAAAGAGCTAGCAACTACTAAAATAGAAAATATGCACGAATAAAATGGCCAAAGGCAAAGGTATGGTCTACTAAATCTCTTTTATCTATTGCAATGCATCTAGGCCATAATACCATGCTAGTGTGCCTTCTTTAGCATGTAATTGCTTCAAGTGACTTTAGTGTGCTTCTCTAGATATTTGGTTGATACCGTTGCGTTTACTCAACTTTGTGTCTTGTGGTCAAGGGTATGAGTTAAATATACTAGAACGGCTATTTGTTTGAAGTGGATGCATGCGCTTTGTGTTATAGGATAGTTTTTCGAAAAATCAACTAGCAAGTGTAGGAAGTGTGAAATTTGAAAAATATTTGATTCTTGGTCTTTGTGACCTGATCAGCTTGTGACTATTGTTCCCAATGCTTGATTGATGGCTAGTCACAAATGAGAAGATTATCTCAAGTCCATAATAATCTCTTTATCTATCTCTCTCACTTGGAAGAATCAAGTTTATCAAATAAATTGGATTGCTCTATATTCTTCTAAGATCAGTGAAAAGTTGGATCAAAATCATGTCTATATCTTTTGTCTAACCTGTGTGAAGGAGTAAGGATCAAAATCTTGCAAATATCAGGTCAGGTTGTGTCTTAACGGAGCACCGGTCTGACCGGTGGAACCCTAAAGCCACATCTTCCCTCTTCTGGATCCTAAGTGGAAAGAAAGGAGTTAATCACATATCAGGTGAAGTTTTTAGAGGCAAAATCTCAAGATTTGGAAGGATGGTACGAAACTTCCGAGCCAAGGTCGGTACTACTGATAAGGACTCTCTATTTGAATTTTCGAAATCTTCGGAACTTCTGGCTCTGGATCGGAACTACCGCTAAGGCCCTGTTGGTTGAACCAAAGGGGGTCACCGGTTTGACCGGTGCCTCCCACCGGTCTGACCGGTGGCGGCCGGGAGACACCCGTGAGTGCACATTAAAAGAATATCTACTTTTACCCTCCCTCTTCTATCTCCTCTATCATTTCACCTGCCATCTACCTCCTTCAACCCGTGGACAACTTCTCTCCATCTCTCTCCACCTCTCTTCCTCCTCCAAGCACCTCCCACGGAGACCTAGGGTTTCAACCAAGGAAAACCACTTCTCCTCCATGGAAAAGAACCCTCTAGGACTGCTGAGGAAGGATCTAAGGCGGCTCCTTGGTTTTAAATCGAGTTCTTCTCTCCAAAGGTATCTAAAATTTTCTTTTGCCCGATCTCTCTACTCCTTTGAAAGTTTAATGATTCCTTTGGTAGAACATCTCCTGGCAACCTATAGAAGACATACCTATAGATCCATAACGTTTCATTGGGTACATTGTGAGGATTCAAAATTTGGGGGTGGACGGCTCTCACCGGTCTGACTGGTGAGCGCACCGGTCTGACCGGTGTGGCTCGTCCAACCCTAAATATTGTTTTCTTCGTGTATTTGACCATTATCTATCTAGGAATGTCTATTGTTCATCCATTTTCATATCAAATCTGTTCAGGCTGCTAAGATTGACAGTTAGGGCCATTGGCTCTGTTCTGGAGGGCACCGGTCTGACCGGTGGCGTCCAGAGCAGACTCAATTGCTCGAAACTGAGTTTTTTGATTTCAAATCAGTTTCAATCTCTATCCTGGTGTCTTATACATTCCTGTCATCTCTGCTGTGACCTAGGACAGCAACTATACCAAGAGTTAAGGAAGGAGCTAAAAAGAGAAGAGAGGAGATAATTGCTCGGAGAGCAATGACTCCAGATGCTTTGCCTGGAGGCAGCGGCAGTGGGAGGACTTTGAGGCCGCAGGCATCTCACGAGAGAGCTGAGAATATTGTTGGTGGTTCCCAAGAGGCGACCAGTGATGATGATGTTGAGGATGAGACATACACTGAGGCTCTTGAACGCCCTCATGGCAAGGGGCCAGCCAACATGGATGAAGATGAGTACATTGGAGAGGGTGAGGATGATGACACAGGAGGCCGAGAGCGAGATGAGGATGATGATCCTATGGATGAGGATGAGGCTGGTGATGACGATGATGACAGTGGTCATGGTGGGCCAAAGATCACTAAGCCTATGTACATGTTTCCCAACAAAGCAGAAAATTTTCATGGTTCAGGGAAAACAAAGAAGTTGAAGAAGTTGAGGGACATAAATCTCTATGCTAGTGACAAGACAGCTTTAGATAATAGGTTTTGGGCTCAGTTTCAGTAGGACTACTACACTTCAGTGATCATTAAGAAGCCCAAGATCACCCATCAGGCACAATATGTGGATTGGAACTTCATGGAGCAGAAGAATGACCCTATTTTCAATGAGATCATTAGAGTTTGTGAGCAACAAAGGGTGAAAGATCTCATGGGATTTAGGTATGATTGGAATAGAGAGATAATTGCTCAGTTTTATGCCACAATGCATTTTGGATATAAGGATGGTGAAAGAGCTATGCTTTGGATGTCAAATGGAGTGAAGTATGGAATTCACTTCACTAGATTCTTAGCTATCTTCAAAATTTCCCCTCAAGACAAGGACTATCCTAAGCTACATGATGATGGTTTGCTTGAGCCGGAAGCTATGAGTTTCATGTACCCTAGGGATAAGAGAGCTAGTGTGTGACACGTGAAGGACCTCTACACCTACTATTCAGTTTTGAATAGGCTCCTTCGTGTGACAATTACTCCTAGGGATGGCAACCCCTCCGATGTGTCAAAGTACATGAAGAATTTGATGATAGCTTTGCGACCGGGGGCACCTCCATTTAGTGTGGGGGATTTCATTTGGCAAGAAATCAAGTTCTTATCGAAAGATCTAAAGAAGATTTGCAGCTATAGCCGCTACATCATGTATATGGTGGACAAAGTCTCTGAGATTGAGTTTCCTAAGTATGTCAGGCATAAACCTTTTAGGCCCAATCCTACTAAGTTTCCAAGTATTCCTTCTCCTGAGCATGAACCAGAAATTAGAGAAGAAGAAGAAGGACAGGGATGGGAGCAATATCAGCCGGAGCAGCAGCAGCCTGCTGCCCAGACTGTCACCGGTCTAACCGGTGACACCCACCGATCTGACTAGTGGAGGCCTGAGCAGCAGTACAGACCCAGAAAGGCCACCTCTCCAATGCGAAAATTCATAAACTTTCTTTTTGGTATGTGCAAGAGCCAGCATGACATTGAAGTGGCACAACAAAGAGAAAGAAGAGAAAGGAAGAAGGAGAGAGATTCTATGAAGTTGTTGCATGCACACTTTGGACTTCAGCCACCTCGCTCACCCATATCTCCCATTCGACCTGAGGTTCCTATACCCACATTTCAGGAGAGGATAAGAAGCATGGCAAATTCGGGATTGGTGGATCAGTATGGCAGCTTCTTATTTGAGTCAGGCAAGTGAAGTTCTTCGCCACCACCACCACCTCCTCCATTTGATTCAGTACGGACTTCTCAGCAGGTTGATGCTCCAGATGCTTCAGAGGCTCCTGAGGATTGGGCTAGTCGCATATCTACTGACATATTTGGATGGACCTATCCTCAGCCTCCTCCACCTCCACCACAGGGTATGATCGATCCTCCTCTAGATCCTCATCTAAAATAAACTCTTCCCAAGAATTCTTTTCTAACATCTCCTATGCATTGCCTCGCTTATCTCTAAAGTAGGGGATGGATCTGGATGGTCGACTTGGAGTTGATCAGCTGCAACTACACCTCCTCCAGGCCCTTCTTGGATGCTTGATGACAAAGGGGGAGAAGATTGGATTGAAAGCTTACCGTTTCAGTAGCTAGTGCAACAGGGCAGTGGTCACCGGTCTGACCGGTGGCTTGCACCGGTCTGACCGGTGCTGGCTGATGAGAGCAGCCGTGTAATAAAAGTTGGAATTCTGTTTTTTTGTGGACTTGAGAACCTTGTATGAGTGTTGTTATGTGTGTTGAACTCATTTATGTAATATTAAGTGACCTTATGCTAGATTGTGATGCATGTTATGAATGGTGAATTGTTTGTGCTGGCTAAATGGGGTATGGTGATCTAAACCGGCTTGCAACCCCAGTCTGATTGCTTTAGCCCAGATAGCATGCACGGTTTTGAGCTTTGTGCGTTGACTGGACCTGACCGGTCTGACCGGTCAGGGTCACCGGTCTGACCGGTGACCGACCATTTGGTCGTTATACTGGTTGACCCTGACCGGTCTGACCGGTCAGGAGCACCGGTCTGATCGGTGGCGCCCAGCCAGAACACTTGTTGTTTTGCTTTGCGCTTAACTTGTCATATGGATCACACATTTTATTTTGTCACTCACACATGTTGCACTCCACTGATTCTAAGATATAGGGGGAGCTCTCAAGCGTTTCTCCCAAATTTGTGCTTTTGGCATTTGAGGCCAAATTTTTGAAATTCCATTCAAAGCACAAATTAAGGGGGAGCTCTAGCTATATCTAAGAATCAAAATGCGCTTTAATGATACATTTGTAAGCTTTAATTGAGTTGTCATCAATCACCAAAAAGGGAGAGATTGAAAGTGCATCTAGGCCCCTAAGTGGATTTTGGTGAATTGAATGACAAAGCGATTAAAGGTCTAACATATTTGTCTAAGATTGTGAGCAGGTTTTATTTATATATTCATGAGTTTTTGTTGAGATATATATTGATGAATGAATACTATATGGCTCACATTGGAGAAGACAAATATATGTATGATCCTAAGGCATAATGGCAAATATCAAACATCAAAGAAAGATAAATATCGGGAATATTTTGAGAAGGTCAATTCATTGTCTCTGATAAAGATGGTAGCTTGGTTAAAGTACAAGGATCATAGAGAGAGAAGGTGGTAATTCTCCCTAAGATAAATGCAAGGCTTCATTTGGTAAAAGAAAGAGGACACAAGGGTGAGTGTAGATTTTATGGTCCTTGATTGGAAGCTTGCATATTCGTTGTCAATCAAGAACAAGCATTTGAAGCAGAATTTCAAATGAAGACTAATTGTGGATGAAGCAAAGCCTAACTCAACGTGGATCTGGAGTTGATGTTTTTGCCAAATAGTACCTCAACAATCCACGGTGAAGCTGATTCACAATGAATCTTAAATTGGGTGAGTTTTGAATCTCAGCCTTTTCAGTGATGAATTTCTGCCAAACAACCCCGAAGTATTGTCGGAAGTTTTTTTAAGCTTTTCTTCTCCTTTTATAAATACGATGAAACTATTTTTTTTATTTTATTGTTATTTGACCAATTGTTGTGCTAGAGTATTACAGATAGGGATGTATATTCTTTTTTTGACAAGAATGGGATGGATATTCTTTTTGTTAGTGCGCAAGCGCAACTATCCGTTATTTAAACATCAGACGGTTAAAGGTGAGAAGATTCATTATCTCGCAATTTTGAATATTGACCAAATTTATTTAAATTTGGATGGATTGCTGCCCCTTTTCTCTCACTTTTGGGATCAACCCTAAAAAAGAATTGTTTCACCTAGGAAGGAACACGAGAGCCAGCCACCTCAATTCTCCCGAATGCCCATCCGGTGATGGTGACAAAATGGAAGCATATTTTCCGTTTTCGCATCCTGAAAGCGTATTTATATGAATGCGTAAACACGGACGAACCCGTCAGTCTCCCATCACAGAGCGGAGTGGGCAGTTTTTTCTGACAAACCCGCATCCAACAAGGGTTCAGGGGTTTCTATGTCCCTACGCGTAGCGGGGCCCGCTTGCCAGTGAGAAGGAGAAAGACGACACGAGGAGAGATCCAAGTGGAGAGAAGGCGAGGGCTCTCACCGTCGTCTTGCGCACATTCCCCTCCCCCCTCCCCTCGCCGCCGCTGCCGCCGAGTCAGAGATTTTGGGAGTCGTAGGTTCTGGGCTCGTAGACGGCGATGCAGGAATGGCGAGCGGATCGAAGGCCTCCGGCTCCGGGAGTCGCGGCGCTCTCTCGTCCCCATCTGCACCGTCGTCCTCAAGGGGCGGGGGCACCGCACCGTTCGGATCCACATCCGCGGGCAGCAGCCATCCGGTGGTGAGAAATCCAATTTCTCCTTTCGCGACCCCTTCTACGTTTGCCGATTCCTCCTGCGTCCGCCGATTACTCACCTCACCGAATTCGAATACTTTTGCTGGTCACTTGTCTCGTTCGTAGCAGCGATTCTGCCGCGCTCGGATTTTCCCCTAGTTGCTCGCCATTGCGCCCCCTGCCATTCACCGGTATCTTAATTAACATCCCGCTGTCACAGCCTGTCACTACGATGGCTGGTTCTATGACCTCATCAGACATGGTAGGTGAAATCCCTCCCGTGTCCCTTCTTAATCGTATCCATACTGATGATCACCAACACACTGCTGCATGAATTTACAGCCTCATAGGGACCAGCACACTATGGATATTGCAACCATCAGTTCAGCGGCACATGATGGCACAATCACTGTAAGCATTACACATATCAGCTTCCCTCTTTGTTCGCATCTAGGTGTCCGTTCTTACACGTGTTCCACACTGATCAGCAACACACTGCTGCATGAATTTACAGCCTCATGGGGACCAACCTGCTTCGGTCATTGCTGGCAGCAGTTCAGCGCCAGAGGATCACATGATCACTGTAAGCATTACATATACCAGCTTCCCCTTTTTGTTCATATCTAGTCGTCCATTCTTAAACGTGTTCCGCACTGATCACCCACACACTGCTGCATGAATTTGCAGGCTGATGGAGACCAGCCTCATAGGGACCAGCATGTTGTGGACATTGCAGGCAGCAGTTCAGTGCCACAGGATAACAAAATCACTGTAAGCATTACACATACCACCTTCCCCTTTTTGTTCACACCTAGGCTTGTCATGGCTTTTGGGTCAACTGGTTTTGTTAGTATGTTGGCAGCATTGTTGAATTGCTGGCCCCCAAGTTACTACTGATATGTCAAACTATACGCATTTCTCTATAGAGTTTTTTTATCTTGCACCCACTTAGTATAGAATATTCTCTGTGCAGGATAAACGAACTTGCGTGGACTTAGGGGAGCTTTGGGTGTGGTATGCTTGTTTATAGCATACTTTAGCTTTCACGGATTTTCCACTTCTGTTAATAAATTAGTCTTATTCTATTTTTTTTGGACTTGTTTTGTGCTAGTTTCGTTCGTCACGCCAGAGAAATTCTGGAGGCAAAAACACCCCTTCTCCTAACATCCAATTGGATCATGTACGGATTAGTTACTTCTCTTTCTCTTTGTGTTTTTCGTCATTGGATACATTATTTTAACTGTTGAGGCTTTGTTTCTATAGAAAAACACCATATCTTAACTATCTCATGCAAGGTTTTGATATTGCTCATACTTATGTACCTAAAAGTTAACTTTTCATCTCTGCAGAATGCAAGCAACTCTAACACCAGGAACAACAACAGTCCAGATTCTACCGGCACTGTACGAATAACTTACATATTTTTCTCATCCGGTTTTGACCACTATATAATTGGCTTTAATTGCTGAGTCTTTGTGGTCCTAAGTGTCCTGTGGAATGCTTGATATTGCTAATGCTCTTGAACACTAATTTTTTTGCTCACATTGTTCAATTGCTGGCTTGCTGCACCTCAAGTTACTACTGATATGTTAAATACTCATTTCTCTATAGATTTCCTTTTATCTTACACCTGCTTAGTATGGAATATTCTATGTGCAGCAGGATCAAGCTAACTTGCGTGGACTTAGGGTAGTTGTGGGTCTTGATTATACCATGCTTTAGCTTTCTGTGTTTTTCCACTTACGTTAATAAATTATACTTATCCATTTTTTTGACTTGTTTTGTGATAAATAATGGAGTCAATAACATTTCTCCTCATGACGAATTGGATTGTGTACGGATTAGTTCTCTTTGTGTGTTTCATCGTTAGACAAATACTTGTAACTGTTGAGCGTTTGTTTTTGTAGAAACACCATATCTTAACTATCTTGTGCAAGATTTGATATTGCCCACACTTATGTACCTAAAAGTTAACTTTTCATTTTTGCAGAATACAAGCAGCTCTAACACCAGGAATAACAATAGTCCACATTCTACTGGCACTGTACGGATAGCTTACATCTTTTTCTATTTCGGTTTTGACCATTATATAATTGACTTAAATAGCGAGTCTTTGTGGTCATAAGTATCTTGTGGAATGCTTGATATTGCTAATGCTCTTGAACCTGAAAATCCTGATGATTTTGCAAGCACAAAAACGACTAAGGATAAAATGCAGGTTTGTGAAAGTGCAACTAGGCCCCTAAGTGGATTTTGGTGAATTGAATGACAAAGCGATTAAAGGTCTAACATATTTGTCTAAGATTGTGAGCAGGTTTTATTTATATATTCATGAGTTTTTGTTGAGATATATATTGATGAATGAATACTATATGGCTCACATTGGTGAAGACAAATACATGTATGATCCTAAGGCATAGTGGCAAATATCAAGCATCAAAGAAAGATAAATATCGGGAATATTTTGAGAAGGTCAATTCATTGTCTCCGATAAAGATGGTAGCTTGGTTAAAGTACAAGGATCATAGAAAGAGAAGATGGTAATTCTCCCTAAGATAAATGCAAGGCTTCATGTGGTAAAAGAAAGAGGACACAAGGGTGAGTGTAGATTTTATGGTCTTTGATTGAAAGCTTGCATATTCGTTGTCAATCAAGAACAAGCATTTGAAGCGGAATTTCAAATGAAGACTAATTGTGGATGAAGCAAAGCCTAACTCAACGTGGATTGGATAAGTGATGAAGAGATCAACCGAAATGACTAGGGTGAGGGACTAAGCAATCTTTGGGGTCCTAGCTAGGCCGCCATTTGTGTTTTGCTAAGGTGAAGTTCTAGTATCCGTGGGATCTCCAAATATCATATCCAAGCCTTAACCGAGGGAAGCAATGCAACTCATTTGTATGTTATGATTGACAATATGGAGTGACTTAAGGATCTAAGTGTGCATTTATATGCTATATGGAAAGATCTTAAGCCACTAGCTCAAGTATGGACGTGCTCAAGACATTAGTCAAAGTTGAAAGCCCTCAAGTGGAAATTGATCAAGTATGGCAATATTGAAGACATTCAAGCTCAAGAGGTTGACAAGATGTTTTTATTTATCTTGAGTATAGGTATGTCGTACTATCAAGAGGGATGCAACTTTCGCTTTGTGACCAAGTCAAGTGCTCTTAGAAAACCTTTGTGAGAAACAACCTTGAGAGCCTAAGAGTGTGCTAACAACCCCTCCTAACCCAACCTGAGCCACTTCATCTCTTGGGTGAAGTGTTAGTGTGATAGAAAGGGTTTTTGGGGGTTTCTCGGGCTTCACCGGTCTGACCGGTGAAGGGCACCGGTCTGACCGATGCAACTAGGCCCAACGGCTAGTTTTTCAAACACCGGTCTGCCCGGTGAGGAGCACCGGTCTGACCAGTGCTGCCCGACAGCTAACGGCTAGTTTTTCTTGTTGAGGGGTATAAGTACCCCAAGCCCTCCTCTTGGATGGGCTGCTGTTCTTGGTGAACTTGCTGAGCTTCCAGGTCATTTCTAGCAAGCCTAAAGTCTTAGTGGCTCTCCCCAACCTCTCTCTTTGTGAGATTTGTGGATTCAAGCCATATCTTTGAGTTGAGTTGAGTTGAGTTAGTGAGATCTTGAGAGCCTTTGTGAGCTAACAAGAGCATTTCCATAGCTTGAGCACTTGAGTTTCGCGTCTACAAGCATTGAAGTATTTGTTACTCTTGGAGGTTTGCCTCCTAGACGGCTAGGCGTCGTCGGCTAGCTCCCAAGTTGTGGTGAGCAGCGGCAAGTTTGTGAGGGCTGTGATCTTGCCTCTTCGTGGAAAAGATCGTCTTAGTGGAATCGAGGAAAGTGGTTGAAAGAGACCCGACTTGTTGTGGGAAGAGTTAGTTGAGAACTCGAATCCCTTACAATCCCCTCAACGGAGACGTAGCTTCCTTGGTGGAAGTGAACTTCGGGAAACAAATCCTTACGTCTCATTGTGGTTTGCCTCTCTAAGTTGTTTTTCTAGCATATCTGATTTGCTTCCGCTTCGATCTACTTGGGTGTGCCATTTGTGTGTGCAGGGATCATTATCCTACTTGAGATCATCTACCAAGGCCCCACCAAGTTTGGTTCATGCTAGAAGTCAAGAGGAGATTGAAGCTGTTTTTGCAAGTGTTCTGTGCTGCACCGGTTTGACCGATGTGGGGAACTAGTCTGACCGGTGCTCACCTGTGAAGCAAAGCTCAAGTTCTCGAGGCTCACCAGTCTGACTGGTGAAGCCTGGCAGTTCAAGTTTGCAGGGAAGAAAAGTTTAATTCGATCGTTCGCCTATTCAACCCCCCTCTAGGCGATATCAAGGTCGTTTCAGTTTGTTTACAGTAAAAACATAATATCCGAATTCGGATACTCTGCAGGATGTAATTGATGACCTTCCTATTTAGTTTTACTGATAAGAAATGCATTTGGCAGATTGAACTGAAGCAATACTGGACAGTTTCGTTGGCACTAATTGCACTTGTGTGCTCAGTGGGATTGTATGGATTGTCTTCAAACATCAGCATTTCAGAGAAACAAAAATTCTTCTCCTGTGTTGCACTTGTTGTGATGTTTATACTGGCCATCCTTACAGTGTCTGTGTCATTTGCGGCTACTACAGATGATTGGATTTTTACATCATAACCGTTGCCTCAGTCCTGCAAGCCATTTATTTATTTGATATTTTGTTATTGTTTCTGTATTCATTTGCCTATTGGCATGGTGCCAAATCTGACAACAACGTCAAGACTATCATGTTTGTTGGTGGTGGCATTGCTGATTTTATCATTCTTTTTGTCTGGATTTCAGTATGGAGGAGGCCCAAGGTTGGTGTTAGTTGTTGCTAATTCATCTAGTTAGTTGTGTGTTGACGGTTGATTGTCATTGCAAACTTCGATCCGCAAGCGTACGGACCGTATGGGACCCTTCTTCCCTTGAGTGTAAACCCAAGGTTCTTGTCAACCCAAGGAGCAAGGGGATTGCTAGCGTTCGATCTAAAGCTAATCTAGTTGATTAAGACAACCTTTAACTAGAGATTGATCTAAGAGCAAACTAAACTTAAAACAAAAGGTGTGTGAGGTGAACTAGATGTAAAGGATACTTGCCCATAGGGTCTAGGATACGTGAACATGCAACCGCCAAGGAAGGTAAAAAAATCAATCTAATATATTGAAGGTGTGACCGCGGCTTCACCCTTTTCCTTCTCTCGCACTGTCACTACGCGAAGGCAATCAAGGCAAAACGACTTGAATCTGACCAACAGAAATGGATCTTTTAATTTTCTGCATCTGCTAAATGTGTCTTGTTAACTGTTTGTCATAACTCATAACTAGCCATCTAATTCAGGGCTTGGCTGCGGTTGGTATTTAGGATTAAGTAGTAAAACTCCATAGAATGTTTTTAAGTCTATGAGTGATTGACTGGTGTTGCGATCAGTCAGAGCCATGCTTACCTTAAAATCTGAATGCTGCTGTGGCCGACGATCCAGGAGCACGTGGATGCACACAGGGACACACGAATTTGTCAGCAAATGTTAATAGAATTGCAATGCCTCCATCGATCTCGTTCTACAAGGATTTCCAACTGCGGATTCCTCCTCCTCTACATTTTCTATGCGTGCCAAGTAATCTGTAATACTTGAAGTTGCTGATAGTAATCTTAGGGGCGTCTACGTCCTCAAATTGTGAAAATGTTCATTCGTACTGCACCGTTAATTCCATGTGGTTAAGCTGTTGAATGCTCAGTGATCACTCTCTTGAAGGTGTGAGTGTGTTTCTGAAATTTACACGGTGGGGTGCGTGGTAAGGCAAAGTGTTCAAATGGGCTGGGAAGAACAACGTTGATGTGCTCCCTGTGAGCTGGGACTAATTTGTGGTAGATAATTGTTTTGGATCTTTGACGGAGAGGAAAAAGCTTGCTGAATTTCTCTCCCAAGTCCTGAGCTCAGTGATTTCTACATCTGAAAATTCAGGTGTCCGATCCCCTTCCTGCCTGCCTGCAAAACTGAACTGACACGCGCGATTCGCTTCGCGCTCGAACGCAAGCAGTAGGCCGCGGGCGGGCGGGCGGCGGCGTCTCCTCCCGGAACGCGGACGCGGCACGGCGGCAGTCTTCAGCATGCCACCCACACGGCGGACCGCGCGGCGGCGCTCCTCGCGGGCTGCCCGTCCGCGCGCTGCGTCTCCGAGCTCCGCGCCGCGGCAGTGCGCGCCGGCGTCTTGCCAATGAGTTGACGAATTGCATGCATGCTTCGGTCGGCGGTCGTAGATTTCGAGCCCCCTCGATCTGCTGGCGTCGACGGCCGGGCCGGGTGGGCGACGCCACGAGCCAGTCCTTGTTCGACAGGCAGGACCAGGACGAGCAGCGGCGGCGTGGGGCGTTCCCGATCAGCACGCGGGTGTGCCGTTCTCGTTCCATGTGTCAGCCACCGGTCATCTCCTCCTTGTACTACGGGAGCGCAGCGACCTGGTATCGAGCGGCGCTGTCGCGGTCGAGCTCTGCCACCGCGCCATGCTCGCGCGATCCGCCTCGACTCGATCGTGTCCGTGGCCCGTGGGTGTTCGCAGGCAGCGGCGGCGCGGCCTCGTCGGCGTCGACCGGCGACGATTGACGCTCACGGCGTGGAGGGCTTGACCGCGGGATTGTGGGAAGGGCTCAGGACCTCGCGTCGTGATGCACAAAGCGGCGGCGCTCTGGCGTACCCAGGGGTCCGCCGGGGCCGGGGGTGGACGGTATTCCATTTACCGTCCACCCCGTGGGTCCTGTTGACCGTCGGATGGGAGATGTACCGCCCAGATTTTAAAGGCCCCCGCTTTGACTTGGTCGTTATCCTGCCCCGACGCCGTGGACCGCGTGACGGAGAAGCCGTGGCGTAGCGAGCGGCGGCGCTGCTGGAAGCCGCCGGCGGAGGTCTCTTAGCTCCAGGGGCGGAGCTGGGCCTAAGGCCACCCGGGGCATGGCCTTAGGCGTGGGCCCAAAAATCACTTCTACCCTCTGTAGTTTTTGGCCGGTCCAAGTTCGCGGCCCAGCAATCTCTTGCTTTCTTCTGCTCGGAACGACGTGCGGCCTGCCTCTCGTGCTGCACCTCGCGGCCTCGACACCTCTACATCGACCATCTCGCGCTCGCGCTGATCCGCTGACTGGCGAGCAAGCCGGCAACCCTAGGGCTGGCGTGCGGCGGCACCGGCGGGACGGGCAGCGCAGGGCGGGGCGGCCGGCGGTCATCTCTACGCCGCCCAGCGCCCTTGCCTGTCCCCCGCCGTCCTCCCGGATTGAGGAGTGACACAGCTGAATCGACGAGATGACAGATGAACGACCAAATAGATCGAAGTGCGGCTAAATTGACGAGTTGTGCGGTCAAATCGACCAAAGGTGCAGCCGAATTGACGAGCTGTGCGGCCAAATCGATCGGAGGTCGAGAGGCTTGGCCGAACCAATGAGTTAAGCTGTCAAATCGTGAATGGACCGGCAGCGAGGCAAGGTGCCAGCTGCTCATATACGCGCCTTGCGCGTCAAACTCGTGAGCCACGATGCATTTGGCAGGAACTAGCATCGCCACTAGGAGCGTACGTGCCGTTGTGACTCTGAGCGAGTCCAATTGCGATGGATATAAAGCTATTGCGGTGAGCTCCATGCCTTTTTTCCGCCTTTAGAACCTCTACTTTCTCCATCTGTTTTGTTGCAACAGTTCTTTTTTAATTTTGAAGGCACCCTAATAAAATTGTTTATTTTTTCTATTCACTGTAATAGAGTATATTTACTTTTGGGCAAATGATGTATTCGCCTTACTACTATATTATGGTATAACCCATTGATCAAATACGGTTTTCTATCCATATTCACCTGTGCAGATGGTTTAGGTGTTTGAATATGGCCCTAGGCGTGGGAATTTGCGAGCTCCGCCACTGCTTAGCTCGCTTATGGGTCTGGGGGATCAATCGGGGACGTCATGCGCTTCTAGGTAGGGTTTCCGAGGAAGTCGATCGAGCAGCGCCAGATAGGTTCTGGTTAGCGGGAAGGAAGGATGACGGCAGCTGACGAACAAGGATGCCCCATTGATGTTCCTGCAGTTTACTACCTTCACGGATAGTCAGCTGCTGTGGACGCTGCCGGAGTCTCTGCTCGCAGATGCTGGCGCAGATCAGTGGCCTCGCCGCCGTCGCCCTGCGAGAACTCAAGCACATGGGCAGATGCAGACCATGTTCAGATCATATAGCTCCTCAAGGCAAAGAGGTCGAGGCATCAGTTTGTCAACTGCCACGTATTGCTGCACTTTCACCTCGCCTTGTACTCCGTATACAGGAACAGTAGAAAATGTTAAGATGTTCGTCTGCAAAATAACACCAGAGGACGGGCTCCACTACTGCTGACGGCGAGGGCGACGCCCGTGCCGGGCGTCGAGCAGGTCCTTGACAATGAAAGTCGAGGGCGACAGGCAATCTCGCCGCCACGTGATCCAGGAAACCGCGCCATGCTCGCGGTCGAACTCCGCCACGGCACCATGCTCGCGCGATCCGCCTCGAGTGGTGCCCGCGCTGGTCAGGAAACGCCGTCTGCGGGGTGGATGTTCACAGCCGGGCGGCGGTGGCGCGACCTCGTCGGCGTCGAACGGCAGAGCTTGACGTTAGCAGCGGGGTCGGGGAAGGGCTCAGGATCTCTCGCCGTGATGCACAACTCCACAACCATCCGCCAGGCAAAGCGGCGGCGTGCCCAGGCCCCAGGGTAGTCGGGGGGTGGACGGTATTTCATTTACCGTCCACCCCTCGGGCCTTGTCAGCCGTCGGATCGGACGCACGCGGTCCAGATTTTAAAGGGAACTAGCAAGATTCGCTTGGCGCTTCAGCTTAAGCAGGAGGCCGCGGCGGCCGCGGTGGCGGCGTCTCCTCCCGGAACGCGGACGCGGCAGCCTTCCTTCTCCCGGCCCGGCCAGACACTAGCCCGCGCGGCGTGCAGCACGCCACCCTCACGGCGGACCGCGCGGCGGCGCTCCTCGCGGGCTGCGCCTGCGCGTCCGTCCGAACTCCACGCCGCGGCAGTGCGCGCCGGCGTCGAGCGTGACAAAGCCGCCCAACTTCCGCCTCGAGCCCTCAACATCGCAGTGTGGCTCCTCCATTCGCCGCGCGCCGGACTCGACCGTTGTCTAGTTCTACACCTCGCCGCGCTAGAGCTCCTCCCGGGGGCCTCCTCCCCAGTCCCCGCCGCCTGCAACGGCCTGGCGATCTGCCGCGCGCTGGCTGCACGGCCACGCCTTCAAGCTGGCGCTCTCCGGCGACTCGTACGTCGCCACGGCGCTCCTCAGGATGTACGCGCGGGCCGTGCGACCGTGCCGCGCCGGCCGGACCCGCACGTGGTGTCCGTGGCGGCCATGCTTATGCTTCGATGCTCACCTGATCATCACTAGTAATTGGATGGCTTTGGTTGGTTTCTTGGTGATCAAACGATCGAATTCGCTCTGGTTGTGGCTGTGGATCTACCAAGCATGCATTGGAGATTTGGAGTATGTTGCGGTGACGGCATTTCTTCACAAGCTACAACATTACGTGGCAGGTTCATACATCTATTGCAGCTCTGCTGCATGCCAGACTGTCAATCCGATGCCAGCGTGGAGCGCGGAAATATATATTTTTTCAAAAAGAACATGTACAAAATGAAAGACTGTGATGGGCCTGCTCGCGCGTCCACAGTCCACCCAGCCCGGCCCAATATCTCACTACTATTCCCTTCCTCCTCTGAGGCTATCTGTCTGAAAAAAGACAAAAGAAAAAGGAACTCGTAGCTTGCTGTCGACGACGTCCCTCCACGACGTGACGTCGGCGGCGAGGCCGCCTCCTTCATCTCCGGCCACGCCGAGGGCATATCTCCGCTCAATCGGAGGCATTATCTTCCATGTCCCACCGGTATACCCTCCTTTCCCGATTTTTTCCTTGCGTTTCTCTTCGTTTCAAGACGACCTGGGGTTTGCAATGGGGTTTTCTAAGGAGGGGGGAATTGATGTCAATGTTGGGGGATTTCTGATGGAAATGAGATGAAGTTTGATGATGGGTCTCCATGAGGTATACCTGTGCTCGCACCAGCCTCACCGCGGCAATCCCGTCGCTCCGACGACCGACCCCATTCTCTGATGCGTGCTTCCCCAATTCCAGTTCTTTTTAACTGCTTTCGCGTGTCTTTTTCAGTGCTCCAAAGACGACTGCAGAAGCAGAGCCCACATCTTCTCCGGATGGCCGTGCTCACAGTGGGAAGGGGAACGAGGCTCCCAGTTCTGATGAGCTCGTTGGCGCCTCTAGGAGCAGTGGCAGAGACGGGGCGGAAGAAAATGAACCTCCCTGTTCTGCTGATGGGGGGCTTGCTTGTGCTACTAGGTGCAGTGACCCAAAGGGGAAGGAAGCTTGTGTAATTGAAGAAGCTGAAGATGATTTGCAAAAGGATTGTGGACCTCATGACGCGTCTGCAGGCAGAATTCTAATGGCAAAGGGAGCTTGTGTGATTGAAGAAGAAGAAGATCTGGTAAAAATCCAACCTGCCTTGAGACATGACGCTTACATATTTTATAAATTGACTACTCTTCGTATGCGACATTAGAATGCCGACTAGCGGTATACATGTCTATGGTAACTTGTTGTGTCGATGTGTTCCTTCCCTTATGTAGGACTTACTGTTAATCTCGGCTGCCAAACTATTCCTAGTTTAGGAAGTTAGGATAGTTTTGCACTGCTAAGTGTGATAATTACCTTTAGCTTTAGATTTCTATGCTGTTAAGTTACGAAACAGTTTTTGCTGGAGACATACTGTTTCCTATATTAACCAAGCATGGTAGCCAGTCACAACTCTATTTATTTATCATATTCCAGTCCTCCTTTTTGTGCACACAGTCGGTTGAACTACTTGCCAAATGAAAAATATGTCAAATTTCTCTCTTTCGGACATTGGTGTCCAGCACTTCTCTCCTACAGTCATATGTTGATACAATATGATCACCTAGCTTCTCACATTTGTATGTACACGGATGCCCCATGTTCATTGATATATAACCAAGATGTTAAAAATTGTATTGCTGAGAAGATGTTGTTTTCATCCTCCCCACAAAGACTACATTCCAAAGTAATGTAGCATGCTTATAAGTTATAATGTTTGTCCTATTACCAAAACCTTCATACTAATGTTTTTTCCGCCAAGGAAACCAACAATGTATAATGATATAGATTGGTTCAATTCTTTTTTGTTTTGTTAACAAAATTTCATGCATATCTTTACTATTTGTATACATGTATTTTCAGAACAAAAGGGTTGAGAAAAGGATTACCCTCAAGGAAATGGAATCTCCTGATATTGAATGGGAAAAGAAGTTTGCTTGTGATGATTTTGATGAGAAGGAGGATGTATCTGCTCCTGCTGATAAAGATCTGCTATCCCTACAGTTTCTTGATATCTCAGATGAACAAAACTATATTGTTTTGAAGGATCTTGACTCAAAAACAGTGATGTCCATAATCGAAAAGATCCTTAAATTGAATGCTGACAAAATTAAAGAAGGAATAGGCTTTTCATTCGATGTACCAAAATGTGGCACTATGGTGTTGACTTTCCATGAGGGCCATCAACAGCTTGCTATCGAGCATTTAGACTCACTGGTACGTGAATTCCCTGATGATGAGACCAAGCACATGGCAGTAGTAACTCTTGTGGTTTTAGCAAAAGTCCTTGATGCTCTAAAGGAAGGCGTGACAATCACGAACCATGATTTGTTCTGTCATGGTAAGAAGTGTTTCAAAGAGATTGAAATTTCAGATGCCGTACTATATGATGTGTGTTGCATGTTAGGGTGCACCATGTCATCCTTAAATGTGGTTTCTACTGCAAAGGGTTATGTGACTGGTCCTTTAACTTCGAGATTCAAAACTGGATACTCTGTGAACTGTTCAGAGAAGCCTTTTGGAGGCATGAGAATTCCAAACAACGCTTTAGAAGCTGAGATTGAAATTGAGAAGCATGAAGTAGATTTCATTCTGGTCTTGCAAAAGAGCTCAATGTTCCGTCATCTATGTCGAATGGATTTCCACACAGAAAACAAGTGTATCATGATAACAGCAAATGGAGAACCAGATGTTGCAACACTAGCTTTTCTCAAAATGCTGGTGGATGTTACTCAGCTTAAAGCTTATGCTCTAGTGGATCCGGATGCAAATGGAGTACAAGTTCTGTGTACTTATGCCTTTGGGTCAGCAAAAATGACAGAAGACGGTTTGGGATTTGCTGTGTCAAACATCTGTTGGTTAGGAATATTGCCTGGAGACTTGAGTTCATTGGCAGGACTGGACTGTAGTTGCTTCCCAAATTTTTCTCTGAAGGAGCAGAAGATATTGAGTAGTGTGCTACAGCATAGGCGTGCGGTGCTTCCTCATCTGTGGATCCGAATGATTGAACAATTGGAATTTGAAAACACAAAAGCATCAATTGAATGCGTGCACTCTTTGGGCTCTGGCTATTTAAGCAAGGTATTCATTCCAAAGTTGCTTCGAAGGACAGAGATGCAAACCTTACCAGATGTCAGTGAGGTGGTTATGCCTGAAGAGAGGGTTGATCCATAAGGGAGCGCATGCCATCAGCATTGATAGTCCAGTGATGATCAGCATTGATAGTCCAGTGACGATCCATCTGTCAAAGCACCTAGTTCCTTATGTCTCATCGACCATGTTCTTGTAAAATTAGCTAATGCAGCTGGCAGCACTTGGTAGGACATATTTTGATCTGTGTATCAGCACTTCTTAGGATCTGGCATGGGTTGTGTGTGGTACTGTTTAAGACTTGTGTTTTTGTACTGTGCTGTCAGCACTTCTGATCTGACTTGGGTTGTGTGTTGTGCTGTTCAAGACTTGTGTTATTTTACTGTACTGTGATGCACTCTGTAGCCTAGCTTATACTCTTTGCTAATCATGTTCTGCTCGTGATCTTGTTTGATGGGACGAAAGGTCTGTGCCGTAATCATGTTGTGGTCATTTTGGCCTGTGAACAATAGACAGCAAGCATTGAACAGCTTCTTCAAAGGGAATGCCGACAAAAGTCTGGAAGAGATCTGTGATGTACCCAAGGTGACTGCCTGAATGGCTGAATGGAGATTGTCGATTGAAATGTACTGTACATGATATTCAACCCAGAAAACAGGAGACAGTTTAACGATAGCAAAGGGTTCCATGTATGATCCATTACTGATTGCTGACAGGTACTACATGCTAAACATCAATTATCTGCCGTCGAAATGGGCAAATCTTTCGAACGGATGCGATGCACTTAGGGAAACCATGGCTTGGCAACCAAATTCAGCGTCGCTTTGAGCCGCACCGATAGCCCATTCAGCTCGTCCATCTCCAGCTTCGACGGCCCGCCGGCCGGCAGCTCCCAGTCGAAGTGGTACAGCAGGCTCCCCAGCGCCAGCTCCATGGATGGCACGGTGAACCCGACCCCAGGGCACCCTCTCCTCCCGGCGCCGAACGGCACGAACCTGAAGTCCTGCCCAAGCACGTAGTCCGTTGTGAGGTCGTCGCCGGCGAACCGCTCCGGCAGGAACTCCTCCGGGCGTTCCCACGCCGCCGGATCACGTGCGATGGCCCAAGCGTTGACGATGACACGGGTGCAAGCTGGAACGTGGAAGCCGAACAGCTCGGTGTCCTCCGTCGTCTCCCTGGGCAGGAGGAGCGGCAGCGGCGCGTGCAGCCGGAGCGTCTCCTTGATCACGCACTTGAGGTAGAGAAGCTTCTCCAGGTGGTCCTCGGTGACGTGGTCGCCGCCGGAGACGGCCTCGCGGACCTCGTCTTGGACACGGCGCATCTCGTGCGGGTGGTTGGCGAGCTCCGCCATGGCCCATACCAAGGCGGTGTAGGTCGTGTCGGTGGCGGCGGCGAACATGACCTGGACATGCATGCGTCGTCATAACAAATCTGGAAATTATGAGCAGATAAATATGTTCCTTGTGTCAGAAACTCAGAATAAAAATGGATACCAGGACCATGGCCTTGATGGCTACGTCGTCGAACAGGACTCCGCCGCCGGTCTGCTCCTCGGCCTCGTTCACGTCCAACAGCACGTCCACGAAGTCCCGGTGGTCGTTTGGTCCCTCCTTCTCCCGCCGGTCGCCACGACGCCTCCGTCGGTGGTCGGAGATGACCCGCTCGACCAAGGCGTCCATCTCGTTGGACATGCGCGCCGTCCTGGCGTCCAGCCCCATGAGCGTGTCCACCCACGCCAACCACGGCACGAACTCCCCCATGGTGACCGTCCCAAGAAGCTCCTCGAACTCGGCGAACACCTTCGCGAGCTTCTCACCTCCGCCGTCGAGCCCGTAGCTCCCACCGTCGCCAAACGCGGCGCGGGAGATGACGCCGTTGGTGTAGGAGATGAGGACGGCGTTGAGGTTGACGGCGCCGTCGTCGTCGGCGCCGCGGCGGACGCGGCCGACCATGGCGGCGGCCTCCTGCTCCCGGGCGTGGCGGAAGGCCTGGACGCGGCGGTGGCTGAGGAGGTGGAGCACGCCGACGCGGCGCGACTGGCGCCAGCGCTCGCCGTAGGGGGCGAAGGCCATGTCGCGGCCGTACAGGAGGCGCTCGGCCATACGCACCCTCGGGCGGCTCGCGAACGCCAGGTCGCGGGTCTTCATGACCTCCTGCGCCGCGGCCGCCGACGAGGCCACCACGGTGGGCACGCGGCCCAGGTGCAGGAGCATGACCGGGCCGTGCCTGGCGGCCATGGCTCGGAGCTTACGGTGCGGTAGGGAGCCAAGAAGGGGCAGGTGGCCGAGGAGGGGAAGCCCCGGCGGCGACGGAGGCAGTCTCCGGCCGCCATTTCCTCTCGACGACGGACAACCCCTCTTCCTAGTGGCGAAGATGAGTAGGGAGAGGAAAGCAATGAGCAAGAGTGCAACGAACGGTGCGACGTCCATGATTGCACAGGGGCTTGGCTGCTTCGCTGCTGCTGGTTGCTATCGTCCAAAATGTCAATGAAATTATACACCGATCGGATCCACATGGCCGGGAGTGTGATCGGAGGCGCGTCGTGTGGTTGCAGTCGCAGCGCAAATGAGTGGATCATTCATGGCCTCACCGATTTGTTCTTGTTCGATGGCGTGGCATATACTGTAGATGCTGACAAAAGTGTCGTAGCACGGCACGTCGGCTGCTTAGGCCAGCACGTACTCCACGTCCACTGGTAGAGAGCGAGGTTTTGGTTCAGGCCTTTAGTCCCGGTTCAACTTTGAAGCCGGGACTGAAGGCCTTTCGTCGACGTGGCCCGAAATGGTTGTTGTAGCCGGCCCCCCTTTAGTCCCGGCTCGTTTTACCAACCGTGATAAAAGGGGGGCTCCCAACGGCTCTATCCGGCAATAATTGCCCCCGGTCTTTAGTCCCGGGTGGTGTTACGAGCCGAGACTAAAGGGTATCCCTTTAGTCTCGGCTCGTAACACCAGCCGAGACTAATGGCCGGCATCTATATAAGCACCGTACCTCCTTCTTCCTCCTGCCACCCGAGCCATTCACCGTACCAGTCACCCGCGAGCTCAAGCTCCTCCCCTCCATGGCGACTCAAGCCTAGGGTGGTGCTGCGATTTTTTTCTTCATTAGTTTGTGAAGATTTCTCTCCTCCAAAGTGTTGTCAAGGTTGGAATCTTCATCCTCCCTTCATTTGTTGTGATTAAATTTTGTTTTATGGTTTAGAGATGAAGAAAATAGAAATGTTAATTTGTAGCTAGGTAGGAGGAGCTTAAATTAATTAGAGAGATGAGATTTTGTATATACACGTGAAAATGTAGTTAGGATGGTACTTGCATTGTTCCTTCTTTCATTAAATTTGTATTAATAAGCATTCTCTTATTTTCTTGTTTTTCATAATATTGAATTTTTCTTGTACATATATAATTTATAAAATATATGCTCATAAAGGAAGACATACAGAAAATGTACTAGGTATTTCCATTCTTTCATCGTTTAGAAATGATTTTATTCTAGGTAGCTATTGGAGGAAATAGAAGATTAAATTCTTTTGTTAAGTATGCTTTTTATTTTTATATAGAATAAATGTAAGCATTCTCTTATTTTCTTGTTTTTCATAAATTTGAATTTTACTTGTACATATAGTTTATAAAATATATGCTCATAAAGAAAATAATAGACATACAGAAAATGTACTAGGTATGTATTTACATTCTTTCATTGTTTAGAAATACTTTTATTTCTATGTAGCTATAGGAGGAAATAGAAGATTAAATTCTTTTACTAAGTATTTTTTATTTTTATATACAATAAATGTAAGTATTTTCTTTTTTTTTCTTGTTTTTGATACACAGCCCCACGTCCTAATTAGGTACAGTCGAACATCACGAGCTACGTGGGGACTGCTTGCAGCTCCGTGATGTTGGACTGTATCCAGATAGGAGGTGTGGCATGTGTAGTACTATAAGTGGGAGAGCCAGGTGTATATGACGGTGAGGTGAGACTGTTGTAGTTCCCGGAGCATCTGGGTCTTCTGAGTCGCTGGTTCGTAAAGGTTATGTACAGTAATAATAGTGTTGAATTCTATCCCCTTCTGTTTTTCTATTTATGCATATATTGAATCCAATCTATATATGCAAACTAATCCTATTTATTGTGAATAATGTGTGTTATTTTGATTTGGATATAGTTTGAGCTAACAATGTCGTCGTCAAGTGGTGTTGGTAATGGCGCCTGTGGTCGTGGCATAGTCCGTCGCCGTGGCGGGCGTGGTGGCCGTGGCATTGGCCGTGGAGGTCTTGGTGGCCGTGGAGGTGTTTTGGAGGACCCGTTGCCTCTACGTCCAGGATTGCACTTTCACCGCGAGATTACCTTGCAAATGGGTCATCCGGAACGTGTAGCTAACGTGGTAATATAAGAATTGAAATTAATTTGCTTTACATAGAACTTTTTTCATTTCACATGGAAAATCTGTAATTTTAGTTACATATATAATTATTGTAGGTTATCAATAATATCAGATGGCTCAGAGACATTATCGGGGATATGAATGGTACTCCTCCTATAGTGCAAACAGAGCACGTTGATGAGCACATGGCAAGAGTGTATATATCTTTCACCGTACCTGCTCGATATGTAGACTACGGCCAGTTGCCAGTAGGCGCGTCACACCTGATGGTTACCATTGCAACAGTTGGCTCAACATCACCTATTCGGTTAACCCGAGAGAGGACTGCCGTGGAGAATTGTCTACAACAGCTCCAGAATAATGTTGGGTGCTTCGTGCCGAACCTTTCCTATTTTAAATTAAGGCAACTCGAGGCGGGTGAAGGCAATGTGGTTGAGACTACAGAGAGGCTTTGCAGGACTCATCGAGTTGTTCTATAATATACATATATATATAAAAGAATTTTTATTCATTCTTAATTAATTTGTTTCTGTTACATATATATTTTGAACTTTCATAAGGTTATTATATCTCATCATCATCTGATTGTGTGCAGGATCGCTCTGGTTCTACCTATGCTTCAATTAGCTTCCGTGCGATTCTTAATCAAGTCGTGGAAAGAGTTGGGGTGGATTACTATGGTGGGGAGCCGTTTTTCACCAACAATTAGAAGAGTCAAGCAATTCTAACTTTCTACAAGCCAGCAGAACCCGAGGCTCCATTGTTTGATGTCTGCAGTGCTATTTGTGACACTCCTCCGGAAGTAGAGGAGAGTGCACTAGTACGCGCTCTAGCTTATTTTGAGGGAGTTCTAGGCTGGAAGATTGCAGACATTAATCATATTCCATATCTACAAGCGTGTGCTGCTCAGTAACATTATGCATGCATGGATAAGGCTTTGTACTATACCCTATTATATGAACTTGTATTAATTAGCTAGCTATGTGAACCTTTATGAACTTATTATTAATTATTATTAATTAGCTACTTTATTATGAATTCATGTATTGTCTTCAACATGTTTAGTAAGCGATAGTGTTTTTGGTGACACCTCCAGTACCATACATTCAGACATATATTGCACTACCTCCAGTACCGATAGGAGCAAGCTGCCTAAGCATAGTGTTTTCGGTGACACCTCTCAGGAGGTCAGCTCCAGCATATATATACTAGCTCTTAGACACCTTTTCCAGAGAGAGAATGTCGACATCTTGCTTGAACAGCTTGCTCCGTCGGTACTAGAGGTTACGTGCGCTATATATGTGTATACATAAGTCATTGTAAAAAAATCGGTAAATGTAAAATTGATAATTAGTTATATGGATCATTATATCAAAAAGTAAACAAAGACAAAGATGAGAATAAGGGTGAGTTTGATGATATATATTCCGTTATGAGCTGGATGATGAGAAATGGAGGCATACCTACATTCTTCCTGAGCATGTTGATCATTCGAAGACAATACGCGAATTCATAAATGTGTTTGAAGCAGAGGTTCAAAAGCTAGAAGCTGACCAGCTTCAGCTTGGGACTTGCTCCGTCGGTACTGGAGGTTACGTGCGCTATATATGTGTATACGTAAGTCATTGTAAAAAATTCGGTAAATGTAAAATTCATAAATGTGTTTGAAGCAGAGATTTTTCTGAGTTTGTTTACTAATATTTTCAATTTAATTTATTTTCCCCTTCAAATTGTAAACGAAAATTAGTAATAATTGTTTCAACTCTTGAAATAATATGTGCATAGAAAAGTAGGTATTTTTTGGTGTTAACTTAATATAATTTTGCACGGCACAAATATTTTAACTAATGATTTTTTTAAATATTCAAAGCAAAAAGGAATGAGATAAATGAGGAAGGAAAAGAGAAATGTTAACTTCCCCCGCAAAATTGCCCTTTAGTCCCGGGTGGTGTTACCAACCGAGACAAAAGGACCCCCTTTTGTCTCGGATGGTAACACCACCCGGGACTAAAAGGCGAAAATCTGCCTTTAGGGGGCTCCCGCGCGAAATACCCCTTTTGTCACGGGTTGTGAGACCACCCGTGACAAAAGGGGGGCCTTTAGTCTCGGGTGGTAACACCACCCGGGACTAAAAGGCCTTTAGTCACGGTTGGGAATACGACCCGTGACAAAAGGTGGGGGGTTCTATATAAGCCCCGTCGCCTTCCAGATCGGCACTTAGCAGTTTTTCCCCCAAATCGCCGCCTCGCCTCTCTTCCTCTCCGTCGTCGCCGCCACCTCTCCTCGCCGCGCCCGTCCCCGACGCGACCCTCCCCGACGAGAGGCCCCTCTCCGACGCGCCGCCCCTCTCCGACGCGCCGCTCCTCCCCGACGCGACGCCCCTCCCCGACACGCGCGCATCGCCGTCTCCCGCCGCCGGCCAGCTCGGCCGCGCCGACGTCCGCCCCTCACCGCGCGCGGTACGACCCCGACGCGCCGCTCCTCCCCGACGCACCGCCCCTCCCCGACACGCATCTCCTCCCCGACTCGCCGCCCTCTCCATGTCGCGGCGCCGGCCCCTCCTCCACGCGCGCCGTCGCCCGTCGATCCGAATCCAGGACCGTACCAGCAGGCCAGCCCGACCAGTATGCCGCGCCGCCGCCGCTTGCCGGCCCCCCTGTGCGGCCACCGGCCGACGTGCGTGTGCCCCGATGGCCGGCCGGGCCGCGCGCTGGGGTTTTGCCTTGCTGACGCCAACCCGTGAAATGCTTGCGTTAGCAAGCATTTTTAATTAAATTTATTTGTTTTAGTTTATCAATTTATATATATGTAGTTATAAAAAATTTATAGTTATGCATGAAATTTTATAAATTTATAGGAATGGAAAGAAAATTTAATTAGAAACAAATTGTAATGCTTTGTATATTTTTGTGTGTATATACAGTCATACATATAAATTTATTAGCACCAACGACTATGAACCAAAATATTATTTGTGTATTTGAATTCTTAATTGTTTTCTAATATACAATTTCATAGTTTGATAGTTCTGAAGTCGACGACTGCCGCGTCGTCTCGAACAAGTGACTTCCCGTCACCTCTGTCATTCTCCCACACGGCACCGCCACCAACAAGCATCGTTCGTCCACAAGTTAGTAGAAATATTTCGACTTTGTTTATTCAAGAAAATTCGTAGTAAATACTTGTTTATTCTAGAAAGTTTTAGAAACTGTTGATTATTCCAGAAATTCATATAAAAAACTTGTTGCTTATTCTAAAAATTCAAAAAAAAGTCTTGTTCAATAAAAAAATTCTTAGTAAATTCTTGTTTATTCTAGAAAGTTTTAGAAATTGTTGATTATTCCAGAAATTCATAGAAAAAACTTGTTGCTTATTCTGAAAATTCTTGTTCAATAAAGAAATTCTGAGTAAATTCTTGTTTATTCTAGAAAGTTTTAGAAATTGTTGATTATTCTAGAAATTCATAAAAAAAACTTGTTGCTTATTCTAGAAATTCAAAGAAAATTCTTGTTCAATAAAGAAATTCTGAGTAAATTCTTGTTTATTCTAGAAAGTTTTAGAAATTGTTGATTATTCCAGAAATTCATAGGAAAAACTTGTTGCTTATTCTAGAAATTCAAAGAAAATTCTTGTTCAATAAAGAAATTCTTAGTAAATTCTTGTTTATTCTAGAAAGTTTTAGAAATTGTTGATTATTCCAGAAATTCATAGAAAAAACTTGTTGCTTATTCTAGAAATTCAAAGGAAATTCTTGTTCAATAAAGAAATTCTTAGTAAATTCTTGTTTATTCTAGAAAATTTTAGAAATTGTTGATTATTTCAGAAATTCATAGAAAAAACTTGTTACTTATTCTAGAAATTCTATATGGGGTTTTGATGTATATATACTTGTTTAAGAAAATACTATTTATTTTCATGTGTATAAATTATTATGTGTATATACATTTATAAGTTTATATATGTAGATATAAAGGGTTTAATTTATATATATGTCTAATCTAAGTGCGTATATGATATATATAGACAGGTATACATATATACAAGTGCAAATACGTATACGTACATATACGGGTTAGACAACAATTACAATATACGGTCAAATCGAAAACAGCAAAAAAAAGAGATGAGACCCTTTAGTCACGGTTGGTATTACCAACCGAGACTAAAGGGGGTGGGCGCAGGCGCTGGCGTGCCCCCCCCTTAGTCTCGGTTCGTATTACGAACCGGGACTAAAGGACCCCTTTAGTCCAGGTTGGTTCACCCGAGACTAAAGGGGGGAGGGCCTTTTGTCTCTCATCATTAGTCCCGGTTTGGACTTGAGAGACCTATACCCCTTACCAATCGGGACTAAAGCCCCTCTCCCTACCAGTGGTCGGCACTAAATGTAAAGGCAACAGCGTTGTATACGGAACTAATCAAACGTACACCGAATGGACCAGTGTCACGGACTCACTGATTTTTAAGGCCTTTATTATTACGCATTCTTCTACAACTTGTTAAAACTGAAGAAGTTTAACCTATCACGAATTATAAAACCACTTGTAGTTTCGAACGAATGGAGTGTGTTAGAGGCAGCATACACTAAAGTACCAATAACAAGTTCAGCATCACTAAGCTTGCATTACATTCACAAGAACACGCATAGGTAGAGAAATGATTTTTGATCCAACCCATTTAGTCCAAGTTAATTTTGAACTAGGGCTTTACTCTCGGTCACTAGTAGAGTCCCAACCTTCAGTCCCGGTTGAAAAGAGAGTTAGATCTCTAAAGACCAACCGAGACAAATTAATAGAGACAAAAGGCTTCCCCTTTTATCCCGGGTGGACAACTGGAACAAAAGAAAGTCTTTTGTCTCGGGTGGTATTTCCACCCGGGATAAAAAAAAGTTTTCCAAAAAAATAAAAAAAAATCCTCTGCACCCGCCCCCACCCCCTCTGCGCCCCCATCTCTCATCCCCATCCCCATCCTCCCATCCCTATCTTCTTGAACTCAATCTCCAACTCAAGAACAAGACGAACACTTCACAATTTGTTCACTTCACACTTTACAAATTCACAACACAACACATGCAAATCTCACAAGAGTACATGAGTTCAATTTCATTCGAATCACAAATCATACACATAATTCAATTTCATTCGATTCACAACATGTATATAAATTTGATTCATCCACACACATGTACATAAACTTGATTCATCCAAAATGCACAAAATCAAATACGGATTACAAGTCACGGTTTCTCTATCTCCAAGAACTTACTGTGACCTCGCGCCGCCGTCCCTGTGCCCGCTCCCGTGGACACCGCGCCTGCTGCTGCGCCCGTAGGCACACGCGCTGCCGGCCTGGGGGCACGTTCCGCTGCCGGCCGCGCGCTGCTGCGCCCGTAGGCCCGCGCGACGCCGGCCTGGGACCGTGTCCCACCGCCGCGCCTCGGCCGCGTGCACTGCTGCGCGCAGGCCCGTGCCCGCCAGGGGCCGCGCGCCAGTGAGCTCCCGAGCAGCACGCCGACCGGCCGCCTCCCGCGCCGAGCGACGGACGGGCCCCCGCGCCGCGCGCCCGCCGGTCGGGCCGCTGAGCCGCGCGCCCGACGGTCGCCTCCCGCGCCGCGCGCTCCTCCAGGGGCGCCGCTCGCCCGCCTCTCGCCTCCGGGCGCTGGAGAGGTCCGCCGGGATGAGAGAAGAGATGAGATGGGGAAGGATATGGATAAGGAGAGAATGAGTGGACTCCGAGAGAAGAGAGGAGGACAGAATCGATAAGAAAGAGGAACCGTCCATCGGTGCCACCCAGGACCTAGCTTTCGTCTCGGCTTGTTTCCCCACCCGAGAGCAAATGCACTTTTTTTAGTCTCGGGTGGAAATACCACCCGAGACTAAATCTTTAGTCCCGGGTGGTATTTTCACCCGAGATTAAATGGGGTCCTTTAGTCTGGGGTGGGAATACCACCCGAGACTAAATGTTTACGTCAATTATTGCTGCCACACAAGGTATTGGACGCAGAGTCTTTAGTCTAGGGTGGTTTTATGACCCGAGACTAAAGGAGGTCGGCGCCCACAATCCTTTCAGGCCACGTCACCCCGCATCCTTTTGTGCCGGCTCCAAAGTTCAACCATGACAAAAGAGTTGGATCAAAAGTCGTCTCTCTACTAGTGGGTTGGTAACAACAGGCACAAAATGCCACTTGAGATTGGAGCTTTAGTCTCGGTTGCTAACACCAACCGAAACTAAAAATGACCCTTTAGGCGAGTTACTATAAAAGGATTGCATCATCTATTTAAGTCAGATGTGCTGTGTAGGTGAGATGATAACGAAGGTACACGCGAGGCTAAAGGTTATGAGTTCGAATCCTCGCACTGCGTACGCACATATTTCACATGAAAAACCACGTGATGTGTGACTTAGAAATTGGAAGTGTCTCCGAGGACGTGCGTGTTTGTGTGAGCCTCTCGGACAAATGCTCCTCTTTGGCTCTTACCAACCGATACTAACGACTGGTTTTCCATTTTTGGCTCTAACCAACCCAGACTGATGGCTGGTTTTCCACGGGTGACGGGTGCAGGACACAGTTTCTAAACTTTTAGAGAATGGAATTGTATCATGTCTTTGGGACTGTACACAGCCACTGAAACATACACTTCCCCTATTGGTGATTGCACATTCGAATTGGATTTTCTATATGAAAGTAAAGAAACGTATTTGTTTCACTCGTGTGGCATATAGACAATTCCAACTAAAAGAAAATCTAACTCTTATTGCTTGATGTCGGCGCTCTTTAGTAGATCTACTATTTTTGTTTGGAGGAAATGTTAGAAAACTAAGCAATTTTCACATTATTTTAATCTAGAAAATTGACGGCTTAAACATGATGACATATATATAATTAATCGTGATGAAAAGAACAATTTCTGAACATGTATATAAAAAAGAACCATAAAGAACAGACATGAAGAACAACACATAAATAAAGATGAGAGATAGAAACAGATACCCAGAATTGCCGGTAGCGTTGGAGGTACCCGGATCAACCATGTTGTCGTTGTCGTCGTCGTAGCAGAGTAGTCGTTGCAGGCAGTCTGGAATCGTCGTCGTCGAAGTAGGCAGTCGCGCGAACGCTCCCCAAAAACCAAATTGCCGTACACCCCGAGCAGAGTTCACGTACGGCGTCGGTTCCGGAGGCACCTGCCCTCCAGCGACCCCGTGCGCGCAGGAGCACTGGACGGAGATTCCCGAGAAGTAGCAGAGTTGTGATGTGTTTTTTCTCTTTACCCACTTTTACTCTTGTGTTTTGTGTCTCTTTATAGACAAATGACATGCTGAAGTTTTATTAAGGAAGAGAGAGACCCGTATGCAAACTCATTAAATGACTCAGCATGCAACGCCCACACGAGGAGACCCTCCTCCTCTTCCACTCACGCCGATGGTATGCCAAAAGACAGTAACTCCCGTGATTAAGAGAGAAACTCCCATGATCAAGTGAGAAATTAAGAGAGAACCTCTCATGATCAAGTGAAAAAACTCCCAGCTAATGAAGGAGACATTTAATCGTCTTAAGTGGCTATATCAAACATCACGTGTCACATTACTTCAACCTTTTCTCAACCACCATGCTGATATTATTTATTTCAAACCATAGAGATATTAGGATTATTAAATTATTTAATTTGGACCAATCACATTAAATAATCCAACAGGAAATCTGCTCTTTACACATTTCATCAGATGCTTCACTTTTTTTTTTTGAGATAGTACCATCTTTATTCAGGTATCAGATGCTTCACCTGTAATCCGTGCGTGCTTCCGAACTTGGGCCGGCTAACAATAACAAGAAGAAAGGGCCTGGCCCATCAGATTGGAAGAGGACTCCAAACCGTACCCGGCCGGTATACTCCTCAAGAAAAATATAAATATCGGACCCGGTATACTGGAACGTACAGAGTATAGTAGCAAATACAGTAATTAATTTGGTTTCGGGTGCCGTTCCGCGGAAACCAGTCACCTTCTCCTCCTCGCCGCCGACGAAACCGAACCCACAATTCACGCAGGATCAGCTCCCCCACCCCAAAATCTCGCGCCGCTCGCCATGGCAACGCTGTCGGGGCAAGGATCGGCCGGTGTAGGAGCAGGGGATTCCACGGTGTTACCACGCCGGAGTTCACGACTGCGGCAAGCCAGGGAAAGTCCCCGCGTCGCCTCTCCGCCCCCGCCCCCGCCGGCGTAAGCTCCCCTGCCTCCTCCTCTGTAGATCGGCTTGCCTCGCTTCAAACAGGATTTGATTTCTCGCCTCCTTTATAAGTTTGAATCACTTGTCGAGATGCACTGCCAATTTGGGTGGGTGGGTGGGTGGGGGAACCGACATTAGGGCACAAAATTCAGTGCTTTGTTCCAACTTTGATACCATCACCTCCATCCGGACAGCCAATTAGACAGCTTGCTCGCTTCAAACAGGATTTGATTTCTGATTTCTCGCCTCCTTTATAAGACCTCCATCAGAGAGCAGAGGACTGTTGAAGAACTGTACCACATCATTTTGTTTTAGCTCTTTACCTACAAGGTGCAAACTTTTATTTTGTTCAAGGAGATAGCTATGCTCAATCTTGACGATTACCGGGGAAGGTTGGATTTAATCATGATAGAGAAAAAAAAAACTGTGGGGGAACAAATTTACAGCTAGTTCCTTCTACAAATCTCATCTGTCCTGTTCCACATATGGATAGCATAGCCCTTATGTATCATATTGAAAGTAAACCTCTGATGTACCCTAAACATTATGGAATTATGTGCAGCAAGCGTTGTTGCAAAAAAGCTGAGGAAGGCGGTGCAGATGACGTTGGAGCAGAGTTTTGGGCTATTGACGTGTTCAATTTGACACAAGAAGAATTGCTTCCTTACTACAGGCGCTTGTATAAAAAGAGAGCTAACATGGCATTGGTTTTCTACCATGAAAACAACACGGTAAGCTGCTTTTGTCACTGCTATATTATCTCCTGGCCACAACAAAAAAAATATCCAGTTTTGATTTGGAGTTTGCAAACGCAGGGTGATCACTACGAGTTTACGCACATGCGCCTCAATGATGTCTATGATTTCAAGGATGGCATGGTTTCCTATTTGCACATGAATTTCAAGGCAACTAATGCAGCAACAGGGTTGGAGAAGACCTTTTTTGCTGAATTGGCTTTGGAAGGTGATCTTCTTGATAAGCATGGTGGATACCGCACCATTACCTGCAGTATTGTTGATGATGATTGTGTTGGTATGCTCCTCCTCTTCTTCATCTTTAGCCTTCTTATACCATCTTATATACATGCTTCACTTCTCTTGCTTGAGCAGAAACTTTAAAGGCACGCTCTTCCTTAAGTTTTGCCGGTTATATATGTTCCTGCATGTTTTTTTTAAAGAAAAAACTTGTTTTGTCACATCTTTCGTGGTTTCGAGTCGGGCACTGTTGAGATGTTTTTACATTGACACTTCCCTTGTTTGTTTCAGATATTATGTGGATAGAGTTTTCCAGTTTCTAAGTAGCCAGTGCTGTATCAGCCGTTTAATTTGGGTCATTCCTTGTGGAGTTTTTCTTTTACCATACTAGAACAACACAAGTGTTTCCTTTTCCTGCACCTCGTAATTTTTGTTTACTCGAAATAAGTCTTTCTCTTACACTGATGATATGCTTGGCTGATGCTCCGAACTTATTACTCTTAAAAGCTGTCCTCCCTACTTGACTGACTGAACCAACTGGTGGCAATTTTGCTGCTCTTTCCCATGGAAACTATGGTGCTTGTGGAGTGTTGAGAGTGAATTGCTGCATTTGCTCTGCTTTGGTCTTCTCCTGTAAAACTAGTAGTGTACTTTTCTAACATCTGTGCGATGCTTAAAAAGTTGGGGCAATCCTGAAATGTTATTGCACCGTGCAGGTGGTCAAAAAGAGGAGTGGTACAAGAGATACGGTTTGACTACTGATCGTTATGACGAGCACAGTTGCTATGTGTGTGCCAAGAAGATAAAGCACCCCATTGGAAAGAGCTACAAAGGAGGCCACTGGATCAAGGACTACTGGGTGGACGATAGTTCTATCGAATGAGCTCCTAGATGTATTGGATGATTTGGGAGTTGTATGTGGTAGCAAAGCAACAGAACATTATGTTATGTAGGATACCTGGATGTATTAGTGCCATAATGGCCCCTTGTGCTTTCTTTGGTAACTCTAGAATAGCGTTGTACCATATAATAAAATGACCCCTAGTAAACCCCGCAATTGCATCGCACCTGATCATAATATTAGGACATGCAGAACAGAAGCTGATAGTTGGCATCAGCTACAGTGGATCAAGAATGTGGTAATATTCTTTTTGGAATGACATTGGCTGGTCAAATTCTTTTTTGAAACGGCAATGGAACTGATGAATGACAATCATCACGCAAAAGGTCATCTCAAGACAATTACATCTATAATTATATAGCCCGACATGCAAAGCATCTAATAGAATAAATAGCACGAGAATAAACTGCCCTTGGCGTGCTTAAATCCACTCATATTCTTGCTTGCCCCTTTCCATGTCGACATCTTCATCATGTAGGCCACCTATATGAATTTGAGTATCTGAAATTAGACATGAAACAACACTCTCTCAATAATATAGGTCATATTTGTGTGTAATATCATTATTACCCTTTCCTACCAGTACAAGCATGCTTTACCTACTGCGTTCCTGATTCCTCTTCCTAGTCATTCTTTAGGCAGACCTAATGCTTAAAGAACATGAAAGAAATATAGCACCAGCAAGGCCACTCTATGAATCATCAACATACTGAGAATTGTTGCAGGTTGCCATGTTATGCCAAAAAGAAATCTCATGTTCAAAGTAAAGTAAACTCAAGCATTGTAAAAACATACCATCCTTTTGTCTTCAGCAAAGGGATTTGTATTGATTAATGACCGAGGCAAGCCTTTTTCTTAAAAAGGGGAAGTATCTCTGCCACACAACAATGGCGCAGACACTGAACATATATATAAAACACTCTACAAGCTAGTCTCATGAACTTATACTACGCTTCTGAAAGGTAGGCATATGAACACATATAATAAAGGTCCATTTGTATAATTGCTCTTGTTTTCATCTCTAATTGCATGTTTGCCCTCCTTTTTGAACTTTGCATGTTTATTGCCCCTGTTTTTTGAATCCAAGCCTTCAGTCTACTAACGGGGCTAACACAAGGGTGAGAATACATGTTTATGCCTTTCACATGGATGACACTATAATCATCAAGAATTTTCATATCTGACCCAATTTCAGAAATGTATCAAGCAAATGGCAACAAATATTTCAAAGTAAATGACAAAAATATAATATTTTACAAGCATAACACAGAGCGCATGTTCTCTTTCATGTCCAGATCACATTACACATCATATGTTGCCCAATTATCATAGAAGAAATCAAATTTTCTGAGCGCATTTAAGCATAATATTTTTTGAAATGAATTTAAGCATAATATTTTGCCTTCATTGAAGACATTACATGTCCAGATCACCCAAACAATGCACCACATGACCAGATCACATGTCCATATCATTTTAAGAACTCCAAAACAATGGACTACATGTCCATATCACATTTGAGCACCCAAAATAAATCAACTACACACCCAGATCACATTTGAGCGCACCAAAAAAATGTACCATGCTCAGATCACATTTGAGCACCAATATAATGTCTTTTTTAAGCACTGAAGTATGGAGCAAGTTTTGAAGCATTGAGAAATGAGGGCGGATGGACAACTTGGTTTCAAGAAACAGGGGCAAAAATGCAAAGTCCAAAAGAGGGGTAAATGTGCAGTTGGCCCTCAATGAGGGCACTTAATGCAATTTTCTCTATACGAAAGCTCTAAAAGGTAGGCATCTAAACGTATATTATAACTCTAAATCAGTTTCAACATGCAAACAAGTAGATGCACTAAAACTCTAAATCCATCATCAAAATATGGAAACATGTAAATGAAATTCAGTCACAATCAGCTGACACTCAACAAACTAAACTTGTGAATTTGCTCACATGTTCCCTAGCTCTTCCTCTTCCTTGTTCCCTAGCTCTGATTTAGCTCCATATCGACATCTCCATCATGTAGAGCCACCTATATGAATATCAGAAATTAGAGATGAGACCACAACTTTTAATATTGAATTCCTGATTCCTCTTCGTAGTCATTGTATAGGCAGAGCCAATGTATGTATAAGGAAACATGGAACAAAAAACAACATGAGTAGGGCCACTCTATATTTCATCAACATGCTGAGAATTTCTGCAATTCTGCAGGTTGCCATGTATGTGATTCCAAAAAAAAAAATCATGATTGTGCATTATGAACTGTTGGATAGGCCATGAAATTTGGCTTGAGTATTCATTATTAAAGCTATATAATAAGCACTAAACAAAATTTAACTACTGAACATTCAATTGGACACCTTTCATCAGCTCATAAACAGAAGAGAAGAAGAGCAAATGTACCTGATGAGGAAGGTGAGTGTGGTAGCTTGCAAGGTAAGACAAATCTTGATGACATAGTGCCATGTATGTGATTCCAAAAAAAATCATGATTGTGCATTATGAACTGTTGGATAGGCCATGAAATTTGGCTTGAGTATTCATTATTAAAGCTATATAATAAGCACTAAACAAAATTTAACTACTGAACATTCAATTGGACACCTTTCATCAGCTCATAAACAGAAGAGAAGAAGAGCAAATGTACCTGATGAGGAAGGTGAGTGTGGTAGCTTGCAAGGTAAGACAAATCTTGATGACATAGGTTGGATAAGGTTGGATGGAGGGTGCTTCCACATGTAGTGAGTGCACTTGCAGACTCTCACTGAGCACACATCCACGCTGAATATGCAGTCACCAAGGAAGAAGTAGACGGCATCTGAGCTGCACTGTGCGAGCTGGGGGACCCTGTTGGGCAACCGGAGGGCCTTGTAGGTGCGGTGAGACCAAATGTCGTCGAAGGAGACCTCACGCCCCTTGCTCGAGGAAATGACTCGTTTACTTTTTGCCCGGGAAATATCAAGAAATCACATGCATGCTCGGGAAGTGATTCTGTCAGGTTTGGGTAATATTGCAAGACTTCACTGAGATTTCAAACATCTCGGCTAAATTTCATTTTAGATTCTGTCAAGTATCAACCAAATTTGAAAGACAGTTTGTTCTCTTTTTCTTTCCTTTTTTCTTTTTTGACTTAGGTTATGTTTTTTTAGCATTCACAACAATAAGGTGTTGTACTAGTTTACCTGTAAAGCTAAAGCACTATACTAACCCGGTCCACTATCCAGAACTGTAAATACAATTGCTTCCCTTCTCTAAATGAAAAAGGTAGAGCACCTACAATAATTGCTCAATTTTTTTTAAAAAGTTTGGACCTGCACCAGTTTTATTTTCCTTTAAAAATGTAGACAAATAAACTAATTGACTTCTAATGTACAAAACGCATCACTTCGTGAACACACACCACTTACCACGTGCAGGATCAGTTTGCCAGCGTGGTCACGGCTTAGCAACCGTGCTATCAACTCGTGCTCCCACATGGACTAATGTATGTAAAACCTATAATATTTGAAAATTATTTAGAAATACATGTACTAATGTTTGTAAAAACTATGGTATTTAGAAATTAAACTTCTAGCTAATAATCAAAAAATTTTACACTACTTTCTTTTTTAAAATAGTTCAACATAATACTCATATATATTATACTTATTTGTATCTAGTTACCATTGAATCTTAATTAATAATTAATCTATCCACTTTTTTTACACTTTTTTTATCGCATCTCCATACATTATGTTCAGCATAAAAACAATATCTTTCATTATATCCTCTCATACATATGTACATATAGTCTACATGGTGACACTCGTCATGCGTATACACCTTAGTATTTATATATTATCAGTGACATAAATATCTAATTTAGAATCATATATTACTTTACTTTTGAACATTTATATATTATGCACATGAAGATAAATAGATTCAAATTTAGGTGTTTACTTTAGATTATTTCTAATAACGACATACAAGGTACAACTGATATTTGCCATCCCTAATACCTACATCTTAAAAAACTAGACCCAGACATAAATATCTAATTTAGAATCATATATTACTTTACTTTTGAACATTTATATATTATGCACATGAAGATAAATAGATTCCGATTTAGGTATTTACTTTAGGTTATTTCTAATATCGACATACAGGGTACAACTGATATTTGCCATCCCTAATACCTACATCTTAAAAAAAATAGGCCCGGGAACCTTCTCCGGGCCTAGAAAACCCCCGAACTCATCCCTAATACACCTAGAAAACCCCCGAACTCATCCCTAATACACATCTTAAAAAACTAGGCCCGAGAACCTTCTCCAAGCCTAGAAAACCCCCGAACTCATCCCTAATAAGCGAGGGGATTTTTTAAAAACCAGCTCCATAATTCGCTCCAATAAGAAATCAAACCTTCTCCAGGCCTAGAAAACCCCCGAACTCATCCCTAATAAGTGAGGGGATTTTTTAAAAATCAGCTCCATAATTCGCTCTAATAAGAAATCGAACCTGGGCCTCCTGGTTGCGATCATACCTCAGCTCCTCTAACCAAGTAGACTAGAGAAGCTCTGGTTAATACCTACATCTTAAATAAAGCTTCTATTCGCGAGTAAACGGGTGGCGAGTAGAGGTGGGGGAGGAGGGGAGGGGTGTGTTTTCTTGACTCTAGTGGTGCTGGTATTTGCCATGTGAGAGGGAGCATCTCCAAGAGTTCCTTAAATCCTTTCCTAATACTTATTTTTTTAGCAAGATGGAAAAAAAACAACTCTCCAACAACTCCAAATCTTTTAGGACTCCGGAAAAATCAACCTGTTTCGCGTAACTTTACACGCTTCTAACCCGCCCCTATTCCAACATGGAAGGGTGCAGAAAGAATAAAGAGTAAGGAAAGGGACCCTGATACAAATGTACAAGAGATAAAGAATATATAAAAGTGATTAGGATAATTTAGAAATAGTATAGGATTCCAGATGTAAATATGTCTTTTATATATATTAGGAGTGGATTATTCGGAACTCTCAGAGATAGCACTCTTTATTCCTTCCAATATTTTTTTAGAAGTTGTAAAACTTCATATTTTGAGAAAGAAAATGTGAGGTACTCTTGGAGATGCTCTGATACCTTTGATTTGGTAGGCTGCCTTTTTAGATGGAGCTTGGTTTGTAGTTAAAAATAATTAAGAATTTGAGATGATAACTTTTGTCTTTTGGCTTGGCCATGACCCATTCTGGTATCTTCGAATAGCAGGGGAGCACAAGCAAAATTCAACTTGCAAGGACAAATAGAGGGTACGTAGGGCAGCGCTAATCAGCACGCGCCGGGAGCGATCCGAACGATCGATTCCGACATCCCCATCCCATCTCCACAACTTTCCCTTTCTGGAAAGTTTTAAATCCCACAACTTTCTATTTTTAGAACACTATAACTTATACATACAACTTTGATGCATAGCTTCTTGTTATTAATTTTATGAGATAAATTTTTAGCACAACTTCATCATAATGTAAAATTTATGTGTACAACTTTTCGTGATATACATAACTTATACACATAATATTTTGTCATAACTTTTGAAAAAAAATGTTGAGATAACTTTTCAGCACAATTTCGACAGCGTGTAAAACTTATATGCACAACTTTTCATTATATACATAATTTATACACATAACTTTTTGTCATAACTTTTGAGAAGACAAAATTTCAGCACAATTTCAGCAACGTGTAGAACTTATATGTACAACTTTTCATGATATACATAACTAATATGCATAACTTTTTGTCATAATTTCTGACTGTTGTTAAAAAATTTATGCACATAACATACGCCTTCAAATATGAGAGAGCAAAGAAAAAGAGAAGGGAAGGAGATGCACCTGGAAGGAAACGGCAAGATGCGCGGCAAGGAAACGTCAAACGCGGAGTAAATGAGTTGGGTCCCACATAGGGTAGCAAGTGGGAGAGAGCCAGGGAGGCCGATCGCTACAATCGTTGCTAGCAGTCGAAATTAACTTATGTTGATAGAATTGTAATGGCAACCTATAATATATTTACATCATTCTTAAGTTAATTTAGAACTTTCTGCTAAGGGAGTCAATTTGAGTTCGAGCAGATTTTGTCTGATTTGGGTAATATGGTAAGGCTTCACTAGCATTCCAAGCATCCCGGCCAAATTTCATTTTAAAGTTCAGAATCGCACCAGTTTTATTTCCCTTTCTAAAAATGGTAGCAATAAACTCACCCACTAGGCCACTGCTAATGTACAAAACGCGTTACTAGTCTTATTGCAAGAGGAGCACACCACCACTTACCACGCTGTTAGCGAGGCCGCCGCGGCTTAGCAACCAGAAGCAGAGCCTTCTTGAGACGTACGGCGAGGCCGTTCACCTCGCTCATGTCCACCGCCGAGGCCGTCCCTCCTACACCTGGAACCTCCCAGTCGAAATGGTACAGCAAGCTCGCCAGCGCCAGCTCGTTGGCCGGCGCGGCGAACCCGGCGCCCGGGCACCCTCTCCTCCCGGCGCCGAACGGCAAGAACCTGAAGTCCAGCCCCATCTTCTGGTACTCCGCCTCGCCGTCCGCCGCGAACCTCTCCGGCATGAACTCCTCGGCGTTCTCCCCCCAGGCGGCCGAGTCCCGGCCGATCGCCCACGCGTTGATCACGACCCGCGTCTGTGCCGGGACGTGGTAGCCCTGCAGCTCGGTGTCCTCGAGGGTCTCCCGGGGCAGGAGGAGAGGTCCCGGCGGATGCAGCCGGAGCGTCTCCTTGATCACGGCCTTGAGGTATGGTAGCCTGGGCAGGTCGTCCTCGGTGACGGCACCGCCGACGGCGGCGCGGATCTCGTCCTGGAGCTTGCGCATCTGGGTCGGGTGGTTGATGAGCTCCGCCATGGCCCATTCCAGCAGCGTGTACGAAGTGTCAGTGCCGGCAACGAGCATGTCCTATGTGCAAATCATACATCGTTTTCTCGTCAAATTCCATCCAAATGTGTGTGTTGCGCTCGTGCACACTGCAGAGTAAATAAATCAGTAATAGGCATACCAGGATGGTGGCTTTGATGGTGACCGTGTCGACCTGGACTCCCCCGACCTCTTCCTCTGTCTCGCTCAAGTCCAACAGCACGTCCACGAAGTCCCTGCGGTCGTCCTCTCCGTCTCCGACCACCCGCCGAGCACCACGACGCCGGTGGCGATGGTCGGCGATGACCTTCTCGAGCAGCTGATCTATCTCCTCAGAGGTGCGCCTCGCCTTCCGCTCCAGCCCCGTCGCCACGTCCACCGGCCACAGCCACGGCACCACCTCCGCCATCGGGACCGTCCCGAGCAGCTCCTCGAACTCGCCGAACACCTTCCTGAGCTTCGTCCCTCCTCCGCCTCCGCCGCCGTCGCCGTCGCCGTCGAGCCCGCAGCCTCCGTCGCCGAACGTGGCGCGCGAGATGACAGCGTTGGAGTAGGCGATGAGGAGTTCGCTCAGGTTCACCGCCACGGCGGCACCGTCAGCGGCACGGACGCGGCCGAGCAGCGCGGCGACCTCCTGCTCGCGGGCGGCGCGGAAGCAGAGGACGCGGCGCGGGCTGAGGAGGTGGGACACGCACACGCGGCGCAGCTGGCGCCACCGCTCGCTGGACGGCGCGAAGACCATGTCGCGGGTGCCGTAGTAGAGGCGGTCGGCCATGAGCAGCCTGGGGCGGCTGGCGAAGGCGAGGTCGCGGGTCTTCATGGCCTCCTCCGCGGCCGCCGCCGAGGACGCCACCACGGTGGGCACCTGGCCGAGGCGCAGGAGCATGACCGGGCCGCACGACGCGGCGAGCGACCGGAGCGCCCGGTGCGGCAGGCTGCCCAGTAGGTGGAGGTGGCCGAGGAGCGGCAGGCCGCCGGGCGGGGACGGAGGCAGCCTCCGTCCATCGCCGCGTTGCAGGCGAGAAGAAGAGCTCTTGGCGGCGATCAGAAGGAAGGAGAGCAGAGGTACGATGAGCACGGTGAGCAGAGCAAGAAGTGTAGCGGCGGCCATGCCTGCGCTGTCGATCAGAGAATAGTGATGCGTAGGCCCAAATGGAGCTGCCATCCTTTGGCACACATGAAGGAGAGCACTGAGCAGTGGCATTGAAAAAAGTGGTACGATGTTGCACGACTCCGAGAAAATGTCGTGTCATGACGCCGTTTTCATGCAAACAAACAAGGTTCGAATGATGGAGAACAAATAGATTACGCTACTTTCTCCCTTTCAAATTATTGCCCATTTTGATATTTCACAATTCACATTCCAAACTCTCATCATGCATCTAGATACCTCCAAATACATCTAATTGTGTAGCTCCAGCTATCTTCTCCATCACCGGGTGAGGGAAAGAGCAATTGGATTGGACGATGAGGCGATAAGGTGGTGCCATGTTGATGGGCATGGGAGATGTAGAGGATGATAAGTCTTGTCGGCGCATCAGAGAGTCAAAAATCTATTCGAGTTTCGGAAAATGGCTCTTTGCAGCACCTTGACGATGAGGCCATAAGGTGGTGCCATGTTGATATGCATGGGAGATGATTGATAAGTCTTTGATGTTTTTTCAGAGCCAACAAGCATGCGGAGAAACTCCTTGCAGCACCTCCACACAGGCACCGGTCAGATCGGTGCGGGTGACCGGTCCGACCAGTCGTCGGTGATCCCGACGGTAAACCAACGAACGCCCTTTCGGGAGGGACCCCGTCGAGGCAGGCGCATCTTAGGTTGTCTTAGGCTCGGCAGCTCAGCTAGGACGTCTTCAGACATCGCGGAGATGAAGGAAGAACAACATGATAGGTTGAAAAGGTAGAGCAAAGAGATAAAAAAGTAAAAGATAGATTGATTTTGATTCGATTGTTCACCTCAATCGGCTGTGACCCTTTATATTATATGGTGAGGAGGTCTTGCCCCGTAAGGAAATCCTTTTACAAGCCTAACCTATCAAGACTCTTGATTAATTCGGACACGGGGGCACCGGTCAGACCAGTCCACCGGACGTGCAGATCTTGCAAAAGTCATATGTCTCTTATCCGGACTCCGAATTAGACGTTCCACATATGAATCTTGATTTACTCGACGAGACCTATCCAATAGTGAAGTTCAAATTATCTTTTGAGCAACTTTATCACACCAGTCTGAACGGTCTGTATAGACCTGCCAAATTCGGGTGCGAACAAAATGTTACAACATTTGAGTTTCAGCAGGTTGAGGGGCAAAAAAAGCGGTGCAACATGATGGGTGGGTAAACACAAATGAATCTGCCATTTTATGGTGCAAATTAATTAAACAGAACAGAATTGATAAAATCAACATCATACAAATGTTGCACGACTCCAAAAGAAAATTATTGTATCATCTCCTTATTTATTCGTCATTGAGTATTTGAGTGATCGACAGAGCTCCTGCATGTCGTTCAAACCTCAAACAAAATGTCGTGTCATGACGCTGCTTTCATGCAAACAAACAAAGGTGATAATGAAACAATGCATGAGAACATATGACTAATGCTACATCTCTATGTATGATCAAGTTATACATAAGCTCTACTTAAGTGCCGATGTATATATAGCAACAACCACCACACGAAAACCTATTCAATTTGTAAGTTCAAATCACCATGCAGCTAGCTGTTATTATATATATATTGTTCACATCACACTCTAACTAGAGATTTTAGAACATATTTGCAGTGTAACATTACCCAAAAACATACAAAATAAATAAATAAATTCAACACATAAGAAAATCCTCTTCATTCTTTGATCTTCTTCTATCATATTTCTTACTCCCTCCATTCCAAAGAAAAAATGTGTATTTAGAAAATCCAAAATAGATAGCAATTTAGGACGGAGGATGTATATGTATCGTTCTTGGCTAGGCTAGCTACGCCGATCTTCCAAGGCGAAGAGTTATTGGGATAGGACCATGAGGCGATTGGGAGGCACAGTAACTCAGGTGAAAAGTTTGGTTATGGGCATGGGATATGTGGACGGTTGGAGGAGTTAGGCACGACAACGAAGCTTATCAGCATCATGACTCAAATGCAATGTTAGAGCTAGAAATTCAAAATTTAGCTTTTCGAGGGACCAATAATATTGGAATTTCTAAAATTTGTTTTTTCAAATCAAGTATTACCAAAGACCACAAATCCAAATACATTGTATGTTTGTATGTTAGTATGAACACCAGGACGCAGTCAAGTCTTCAACCCAACAAGGCACATATCAGTCTTCAATGCAGCCTCCTCACTATGCAGTGCCACCACTCCAAGATAGAGGTAATAAGCTATGCATAGTTGAGTGGGGGTGGGGCATATGCCCCCCTCACCAATGTAGTACGGCAACCATATGCAAATCAAGGGTTACTATTACTAGCTACAACACACCTAGATTAGAAAAATCACCTTGTGAGGGTCTTTAAGTGAAAAGAATGCGCTCTGTCTTCTTACTCATCTCCTAAACTAGTATGCTAACCCTGTTGTTTCTTGCACGGAGAACCTGGATCAAGACATGTCAGCAAAAAAACATGTCAAAACTCATTGAAATGTACTTGTTGTTCCGCAAGGATACCTTGAAGGTGTCCTCGTCGGTGATGTCGTCTCTGATGTAGATGGAGAATGAGTCTTATAGACCAAGCTCGCCTAGGAGGTATATGACCTCGTGTCCCTTCTTCCATTCTAAGGGTGGACGGAACTCGAAAACCTTGCAAAATAGAAAAATGAAATGTTATAGAAGCTATGCAGATGACCACAAGCTATTTTTGATATTCTAACAAGAAACTACATATGTATAACAACACCCCTATAACAAGGACCAACAAATTTCAGAAAATGGTAATACAACTAATTGTGTGCCAACTTGTGAAGTGATTTTCCTCCTACTGATTCTATAACGTAGTGTTTTTCTGCTCACAATGGAAGTTAGAAAGTGAGTAGCGGTTTTTCTGACAGTCACACACATCTATTGTTTTGCATTTAAACAAGAAACACATGATTTTGTAAATGATTGTTAGGTGTCGGTAAAATTTGTAGATTTTACCTCCTCTGATATGAAAGCCTCATCGGAGTTGTTAACTATAAGGCTAAGCATTCTGTCATAATTAAGAAAAAAGTGATATTTGTTGCCCTTGGGTTCGGTTGATGACTTCCTCAAATAAATCTAAAGTTGAAGCACATCCCTCCTATAATAAAAATAGAAGTTGTTCGCAACAATAAAAATGCAGTCAACAAACTGTAAAATTGTATTCATATTTGAAAACAAGAAGCACTCTGGGGGGAGGGGGCTTGAGCCCCATGAGGAAGAGGGAGAAGGAAGGTGATGACTGAGGAGTAAGATGAAGGAAGGAAAGCCTCCTTAGCCTGCAATACTAGCTTCGTCACTTACCGCAATAACAAGCAAATCAGCACCCTTTCGAAGCACGTCACTCGTAATAGGAACCCATTTAGTGTTGTATTCTATATATGCATTGTAATTTGTAGAAGTGTTCGGTGAAAACATCTTAAATTTTTTATCTGTTGATGCCTAACAAGTAGACCTGCAAGACACCACTGCTGTGTCCGTGCGAGGGTGGGCAAGCACCGAGCAGGTAGACATTCTAGTGGCGGGCGCCTTCTGCATGAGCGAGCCTTCCGCACAGCTCAAGAAGAGACTGACAAGATCTGAGCGGGGAAGCTTCCGCTCGGGAGATCTTATATATCTACCGAGAAATGGATAACCTATCAACCTATCTAAATTATTTGTTGTATGGTCTAATTTTCCTTCCGCACGGCTCAAGAAGAGACTGACAAGATCTGAACGGGAAAGCTTCCGCTCGGGAGATCTTATATATCTACCGAGAAATGGATAACCTGCCAACCTATCTAAATTATTTGTTGTATGGTCTAATTTTTTCCACCTGATGATGGTAGGTTAAAAAATGTTGTAACATTTTTTGAAAATGTTGTCGTTTTTTTTAAAGTTGGACCAACATTATTAATAAAAGTTGAATAATGCAGAGCTAGAAATCCAAAATTTAGCTTTTGGAGACCAATAATAATTGAATTTCTAGAATTTAGTAAATAATTGACATTGTTTTGTGGAAAATAAGCTCCTCGCCCTGTTTATTACTCAGTTCTTATTACTACCAAAGACCACAAATCCAAATACATGGTGTGATCTTTATATTACAGATGAGGAGACCATGGCTTGGCAACCAAATTCAGCGTCGCCTTGAGCCGTAAAATTTTTGCATTTTGGTCCTTTTTTCGTAAGATTTTTACATATAGACCCCTGGGGGAAAGAATCCCAGAAATGGACCTAATGCACGGCGCCAAGCGCCTTGGCGCCGTAGGTAGATAGCACGGCGCCACATGGGCTGGCGCCGTAGATTGACACGTCAGCTCTGCCGTGGCGCGGGGAAAATCCGGTCAAAGTCCACGGCGCCAAAAGCCATGGCGCCGTGGCGTGTAGGCACGGCGCCAGAGGGCATGGCGCCGTGCCGTGTGACCACAGCGCTAACGGGGGTGGCGCCGTGCTTCGGGACTTAACCATCCCGCGAGTTTTCTTCCTCCTCCGCCCGCCTTTCCTTCCTCTGCCTCTGCTGGCCCGCCCGCCCGCCCGCCGCCGCCCGCCTCCCGCCAGATCCGGCGGCCGGCCGCCCCCCCGACCCTCCCCCGGCCCCCGCTCGCACCAAGCGCCGCCCCCGCCCCCGGCCCCGCCCGCGGCAAGCGCCGCCCCCGCCCCCGGCCCAGCCCGCGCCGAGCGCCGCCCCTCGCCCCCGGTCCCGGTTCGCCGCCGGCCAGATCCGGCCGGCGGTGAGCTCGCCACGGTCGGCGCGGCCCTCACCTCCGCTACTCAAGGTGAGCCCATCCCATCATTCCTTCCTTTGTATTTTTGTAATTTTGTAATTATTTGCATTCATACCCTAGATGAAATTAGTGCCACAAACCTTAGAAGAAACCCTAGATTAAACCCTAGATTTGTGTTGGTTAGTAATTTTTTTGAATGTAGTTGGATTGTGACATGTCATTATTTGAAAATGCTAAGAATATGCATGTGTAATTTGAAATTCGTGATGCACATGTGGAATGATAAATTTTTTTTATGTTGGCTAGATGGATAAGCTAGTGACAATTCGTCATGGTGGTATTGTTAGAAGGAATGACAATGGAGATGTTGAATTTGAGGGAATGCGGGAATTTTCAATGCTTTTCAGTGCTCGGCCATCTTATGGTTTTCTTGTCACTAAATTGAAAGAGAGGCTTCAGTGGTCAGATGAGGGATTGGATATTGTTATGCACGGGGTGATTGATGTGGGGTCGTGTAATGGGCCACGTATCAAGCGATTGGTTTCAATTAGTGGTCCAGCTGAATGGAACAATTATGTGTCAATTGTGATGGAAACGGAAGTGAGAGCGCTGGACTTGATTGTTAGGCAGTTTGTGAGGGAGCTGCCACCTCGGGAGCCATCACCTATACAATGTGGTGGTTCTTTTGAGGTGGTTCCCCCTGAAGCATGTGAGGTTGCATTTACTCAGGCAGTGGAAGAAGATGATGATGATGATGATGTGGGAGGGGGTGGATTTGCAGATGATAATGATGTGGGAGGTGGTGCCTTTGCTGATGATGAAGGGGGTGATGGTATTTTTTTCGATTCTGATGAAGATGATTTGCACGGGGCCTTGTCACCACTTCACGATCCTGAAGTTGAGCAACCGTCGTTGGTTTGTCAGGCTTCGAACCATCATAACGTCCGTTTGTGTGATGATGATGTGACATATGAGAGGATGAGAGCTGTTGATTCTGATGATGACCGTGTTGTTCCTCCACCCTCTCCACGTACTATTGAGATTATGAAGAGGCTTTTCCCAGGTCGTGACCCCCTTGTGTCACATTTTTGTGACCTTAGGGAGTCGCACAGAGCAGTTGCGGACGGAGGGGCATTGGAAGACGAAATTCCGAGGCCGGAATCGAGCACTATAATTCAGAAGGGGCATGTTTTCAAGGATATTGAAGCTCTGAAGATGTGGTTGAGGGAGTATGCTGTAGTGCACAACCGGCCTTACCATGTGAAGAACTCACATGCCGCAAGGCGGTACATCATCACATGTGAGTCTACTCATTGCCAATGGAAAGTTCGTGGTAGAAAGATGAAGGGCTCCAATAAGTTCAAGATCACAAGTGTGGTTGGGCCGCACACTTGTGGATCGGCGGAGCCAAACCAAAAGCATCGTCAACTGACGTCAAAATTCATTGCAAATCGCTTATTACCTGTAGTGAAGCAAGATCCAACGATTTCTATTCGTGGGGTGATTGGTATTGTGACATTCAAATGGAATTACACGGTGAAGTATGGAAAGGCCTGGAGGGCTCATCAACAGGCTTTGAGGATGATCTATGGTTCTTGGGAGGATGCATATGAGAGATTGCCTGTTATGTTAAATGCAATGAAAGTTGCCAATCCGGGTATGCATTATGAGTACTTGCCCATTCCGAACGTAGAGTTGAACGGCCGACAGGTGTTCCAGCGTGCGTTCTGGTGCTTTGCTCAGTGTGTGGAGGCATTCAGGCACATGAGACCCGTCTTTTCTATCGATGGTACCTTCTTGACAGGGAAATACTAGGGCACACTACTTATTGCTATCGGGATTGATGCGGAGAAAAGTCTTGTTCCTTTGGCATTTGCTTTGGTTGAGAAGGAGAACAAGAGGAGTTGGGCATGGTTTCTACGTCTTGTACGGATCCATGTAGTTGGGCCAGGCAGATCAGTTTGTGTGTTGTCAGATAGGCACGCCAGCATCTTGAGTGCTGTTACTGAGTCCATTCCAGGACATGCGCCTGTGGTACATCGTTGGTGCACTCGCCACCTTGCCGAGAATTTGTTGAAGAAGGACCATGTGAAGGATAACTTCAAACTTTTTGAGGATGTGGCTAAGAAGCTGGAGGTAAAGTTGTTTGAGGAGAAGTTAGAGGAGCTGAAAACTAAAACTAATGCAGAAGGGAGAGATTGGCTACGGGGCTTGATGCGTGACGTTGATAAGTGGTCCAGGGCTCATGATGGTGGATGGAGGTACGCGTTCCAAACAAGCAACATGGCAGAATGTTTTAATGGTTTGCTTAAAGGTTCACGGGCATTACCGGTTACTGCCATTGTTGCATTTACATTCTACAAGTGTGTAGAATGGTTTGCGAGTCGAGAGAAATATGCGAGGTCTATGTTGGAAAAAGGGGAGAGGTTGGGACCCAATCAACTCCAGCACCTAAATGATGCCAAGGTGGCCGCGATTGGTCAGCATTACCATTTATTTGACCATAGAACCGGGACATATGAGGTTGCCGAGCCAGGGGGGACAAACGAGGCTGGAGAGATTCGAGACGGACGGAAGCATACAGTGGTCATCACATCGAAAACATGTACATGTCGAAGGCCACAACAATTCCACTTCCCTTGTTCGCACATGGTCGCAGCTTGCAGGGCGCGGAATGTGTCAGTAGACTCGATGATCCCTCATGACTTCTCGGTGCAGGCGTTGTTGGACACGTGGTCTCCTCGTTTCGTGCCCTTCCGTGATGAGAGTGAGTGGCCGTCATATGATGGTCCAAAGTACGTGGTCGACCCCGAAACGAAGTGGCCTAAGAAAGGGACTAGGAAGAGGACCCGGTACAAGATGGAAATGGATAGAATACCTGGTAGGACTCGTAGGGGAAAAGTTAATCCCTTTGTTGCCGACCCCATGGAGACATGCTGCAGCAGATGTTTGGGAACTGGCCACAATGTTAGGACTTGTGAACGTCGTCAGGTCGTATGTTATTACATATGTAACTTCATTTCATTATCTTTTGCATTATTCATATATTTATTGGTTTTTACTTGTCTAACTCTTTTTTTAACATGTATGCAGGATGGCGGGGGCGAGGGGGTACCGGCTGCTGGACGAGTTCTACGACAAGGACCACCGTGCCAGGGCGATAGAAGACAACCCGCGGCTGGTAAGATACTCGTTATTAAAATAATTGATACATGTATATGTGTTTGTCCCTCGTTCTAGTTATCTGTCGAAATACAAGTTTCTGAAGTTACTAACTTTGTATATTCATTTCAGGACCTTCCGATCCTTCGGGCTAGAACCCATGATGGGTTCCAGCTGATGCGGTACGACGATCGATACACACCGCTGCTGCAGAGGGCCGGCCTCCACGTTGTTGCCCAGGTCGTTCGTCGGGGCCTTCCTAACTTCAACGCCCCCGCTCTCACCGCCTTGATCGATAGGTTCGTCATGAACTTAAGTCTATATTATGCATCCTTCTACTATGCTCTACTGATTTCTATTGTTTCTTTTATGTAGGTGGCGGCTAGAGACACACAGTTTCCACCTACCTTGCGGTGAGATGACTGTCACGCTGCAGGATGCTGCGATGTTCCTTGGCTTGGGGATCAGAGGGCGTGCAGTGATTGGTAGTGCAGTCTCTGAGGGATGGCGTGGACGAGTGGAGGAGTTCTTGGGCACACCAGTACCGGCACCTCAGGGGGAGGAGGCGAGGCGTGGACGTGTTTCTGGCGTGTCGCTACGCTGGCTTAGGGAGAGGTTTGCTAACTGCCCACCGGATGCTGACGAGGGAACTATCACTCACTACTGCCGAGCGTGGGTCCTGAACCTTTTTGGTTCCGTTCTTTTCCCGGACGCCACGGGAGACACTGCTTCGTGGATGTACATCCACTGCTTGTGGGACTGGGATGATGCAGGTGCGTGTATGTGGAGCCAGTGTTTTTGACTTGTCTCATTGTTGTTGCTTATGAATGTGAACTAACTTCAATTATGGAATTTGTGCAGGTACGTATAGCTGGGGTTCTGTTGTGCTAGGCTTCCTTTACAGGTAGCTGTGCGAGGCATGCCGACGCAGGGCTCAGTCCTCTACTCAGGCAGGTTGCACACTCCTACTTCAGCTCTGGATGTGGTCGCGACTGCCGGTGGGTAGGCCTCGCGTCCTTCCGCCGAACCCTTGGAACGACCACGGCAACCCCCACCATGGTCGTACTGTGGCGTACCTTTGGGATGTTGTCTCCCCACCGTACGCGACTCACGACCGAGCGTACCTTGACTACACTAACGAGATTGACGCCCTCGTCCCTTCCACGGTTCGTAAAGATGAAATGTTTCAACTTTGTTCATTTGGTATGAAATGTTTTGATTTTGTAACTTACAATGACATACCTTTCACAGGTTGAGTGGGAGCCTTACAACACAGCGGTAGTCCAGGCGATGCCTCTGAACCCGATGTGTCGCCGCGACGAGGACCTTTGGAGGATGAGATGCCCCCTGATTTGTTTCTACGCGGTCGAGATTCACCTACCGCACCGAGTAGCACGCCAGTTTGGATTGGCCCAGACGTTCCCGCCGGACGAGGTTTCGACGTCAATAGCCTTGCACAAGTAATTCTACAATTCACCCCTTCTACTTCCTTTACCTTTGTCCGCTTTTCAATCAAGTTCAGTAACATTGGGTATCTGTGCAGGTTCGATCGAGTTAGGCAGCGCAAGGTCACCGACTTCGTCGACTACCATCGTGAGAGAATTGACTGGTGGAACAGGATGGAGGAGAACGTTCTACCGGTTGAGGGCCCACACAACAACGCGAACTTCCGAGCCTACTTGACCTGGTACCACACTGCTACTCGTTACAGGCTGCGTCAGAGGTGGACAGAGGATGACTACGCGGACATATCTTCCTCAGACGACGAGAACACCACCTACGACGTCAGAGGTCGAGAGGGACGGGCAGTAGAGCTGGGCCCCATCTTGGATAGAGTGGTTTGTTCTCTTCGACTAAAAACTAGAAACTTTCTTGTATTGTACATCTAATGTTGCAACACTTCCTTGTAGGGCACGTCTATGAGGGACTCGGTCACTGAGATCGATGCAGCACTTCAGTACCCGGTGGGGCACCCAGAAACTGAAGGTCGCTTCCGGACCTTGCTTCAGGTATTGCTCTTCCCAAACTTACACCACCAAACCTATTTTTCCACATGTTATGCCTTCTAACACAAAGTTTTATTTTGTCATTCATACAGAGGTTGCGCTGCCGTCTGAGTCGAGCCGCCGCACGAGCTGGTTGCCGCACTCTAGCTCCGGCCGACGTCTTCGTGCCTGGAAGCTCGCATGCGGCAAGGTCATCGTCGTCACAGCGAGCTGCAGCCACACGGTCGTCGTCGTCACACCGAGCTGCAGCCACACGGTCTTCGTCTCGCTCGGCCACATTCAGTGACGACGAGGACGACGACAACGAGGACGAGGACGACGACGATGAGGACGGCAGGCAGGGCGACGAGCAGGAGGAGCTTCATGCGTCACAGCTACTCGACGCACCACTTGGCACTCAGCCGACTCAGAGACGTCGCCGGCCGCCAGAGCGACACACACCAGGCACAGATGCACTTGGGAAGGCTCGGGGCAAGCGCAAGGCAAAGGGAGGGTGATCTTGGAGATCCTAGTTGTGGTTGTGGTCGTGAACTTGTACTTGTGGACATGAACTTGTGGTTGTGGTCACCGTCTTGTGGAACTTGTGGTTATCGTCTTGTGGAACTTGTGGCTGTGGTCATGAACTTCTTATGGTGGTCAAGATCTTCTGATTGTGGTGATGATCTTCTGATTGTGGTTATGATCTTGTGATTGTGTTTATGATCTTCTGATTGTGATGGTGGTCAAGATCTGCTGTCAGTTTTGATTTTGGCAAAGGTTCTACACACGGCGCCAAAAGACCTGGCGTCGAGACAAGCTCGCACGGCGCCAAAAGACCTGGCGCCGAGACATGTAACCACGGCGCCAGGTTCATTGGCGCAGTTCAAGGGTACAGCCGCTATGTCGACCGTACGACGCCAAAAGGTCTGGCGCCGTGTTATGATACCACTGGCGCCGTACGGTCGACCCCGCGGTTGTGGAACCCATGAACGGCGCCAGCTTCATTGGCGCCGTGGTTACATCTCCCGGCGCCAGGTCTTTTGGCGCCGTGTATACAACCTTTGCCAAAATCAGAACTATCTTTCACAAGTTGACAACACACAAAAACAACTTCACAAATAGCATAACCAGAAGTTCAACTCAGATTAACAATGCCATATCACACATCTGAAGATCACATTAGTTTCTTCACCATTCACACATAATAGTTCATACAAATAAAAACACACACATACATAGTCCATCACCACAACAAGGGAAATACAAATTGTTCACAAGTACACAACAAGGTCCGAGTTTCATCCATCCACATTCCTCTCACTCGAGATTCATCCTTCCACAATACTCTTACCTTTCTTGTCAATTTAAGCCTGTCTTGACGTTTCATCCATTCCTCTTGCCAAGTTCTGCATTTGTTCTCATTCACGTTTCAGCTTACCACTTGTTCTCTCTCGCCGAGGCCAATATCCCATTTGCCTTGCCAATTCCCTTGTTGCCTCTTTCCGACACCTCAAGTAACTCCTCAACACATTAGGATGATTTCCGTTTATCCTTCTCAAGAGAATCTCATTTTCCACTACATGCTTGTCCAAGTAATGCTCCCAGTCACATCTCCGCATTCCCTGTCCACATCAACAAATTTGTCACAAGTCTAAACAATGTCTTCAAATGGATTTAGCATTACTAAATAAACCCACCATATCATCTCCACTCATGTGCCCGCAATAATAACCTATGCCCAGCTCTGACGGAACTAGACCATAGTTCCCGGCTATGCCGCATCGACAGTTTCTATCTGGAGGAATCAACTCAACCTCCACCTCTTTGCCCTTCTTTTCTTTACTCTCAGGCCAATATGACTTAGGACCATAATCATATTCCTTGAAGTCACAAAGCGGGTACCCACCCTGCACCAAACACATATCGAAATTAGCACTTCTAGATAATAATTCGTGCCACAAATTTAAGCTATCAACAACTATTTTAGTAACCTTTGTTGTATTTCGGCACTCAAACTCAGGGGTGTAAGGGGCCCCTGGCATCATCCGATGAATATGGGCAGGCACACCACAGTAGCACAAAGGTGGGTTAGCCATACGCGTGGCGATTGCTATTTTCTTCTCTTCGTCTGTCATTGGTGGTGGGTTTGGTGGAGGAGACACCCAACGCTTGTACTTATCGTACGGTTTTTTAGCCTTTTGCCTAAAAAGCAAGATTCTTGGGTCAACCATCTCTGGGCCATCAATCCACTGAAAAAATAGCACATCTCCCAGTCCTGCACCAATATAAACATTTCAATTCATCATTCAAGCGTTCAATCCAAGAAATGTTGTAAATCAAGAAAAAATCACGAAATGTACTTACACGATAATCAGGACACGAGTAGTATGCCCGAGCCGCCGTGTCAGGGTGCATGGATTGAGTTACATGGGCGGCCTTCCCACAATCACAATTAGGGACGGGAAGTGCAGGTGGTACAGGTGCATCCTTGCAGGATACATCAGGATAGACCTCCTTGGGCCGGTCTTTCCACTTGTTCTCACGCCACATTTCATCCATGTTTTACAAATTTATACATTAATAAATTATTACCGCAATAATATAACCTAGGTAATAGTCATCATAAATTCGGCATCTACAAATTCAAAAAATCATTCAGATTCACCTATATGTAACTACATTTCATATATCCACGACACAATCCTCATATCAACCACTAATTTCATAAATCGAGACCCATATCCATCTAGGGTTTCTTCAAATACTATCTACAAAGCCAACCAAATCAAAGAAAAAATGGGGAGGGGAGAGGCCTAACCTTGCACACTGCACTGGAGGGCCGCGCCGGACGTGGGGAGGATGCTGCCGGCGGATCTAGCCGCTGGCCGTCGGGGGCGGACGGAGCCCCTGTGCGCTTGAGGCGGGGAGAACAGAGGGAGGAGGCAGAGACCAGGAGGCCGCGGCTGGTTTTAAGTCCCGAAGCACGGCGCCACGCCCGTTAGCGCCATGGTCACACGGCACGGCGCCAGAGGGCACGGCGCCATGGCTTTTGGCGCCGTGCTCTTTGACCGGATTTTCCCCGCGCCACGGCGGAGCTGACGTGGCAAGATACGGCGCCAGCCCGTGTGGCGCCGTGGTATCTACCTACGGCGCCAAGCGCCTGGGCGCCGTGCATTGGGTCCATTTCTGGGATTCTTTCCCCCAGGGGTCTATATGTAAAAATCTTACAAAAAAGACCAAAATGCAAAAATTTTACCTTGAGCCGCACCGATAGCCCATTCAACTCGTCCATCTCCAGCTTCGACGGCCCGCCGGCCGGCAGTTCCCAGTCGAATTGGTACAGCAGGCTCGCCAACGCGAGCTCCAAGGATGGCACGGCGAACCCGATCCCAGGACACCCTCTCCTCCCGGCGCCGAACGGCACGAACCTGAAGTCCTGCCCGAGCAGGTAGTCCGCCGTCAGGTCGTCGCCGGCGAACCGCTCCGGTATGAACTCCTCGGGGCGCTCCCATGCCGCCGGGTCCCGTGCGATGGCCCAGGCGTTGACGACGACCCGGGTACGCGCTGGAACGTGGTAGCCGAGCAGCTCGGTGTCCTCCATGGTCTCCCGGGGCAGGAGGAGCGGCAGCGGCGTGCGCAGCCGGAACGTCTCCTTGATCACGCACTTGAGGTAGCGGAGCTTCGGCAGGTGGTCCTCGGTGACGCTGTCGCTGCCGCCGACGGCTGCGCGGATCTCGTCTTGGACCTTGCGCATCTCGTGCGGGTGGTTGATGAGCTCCGCCATGGCCCAGACCAAGGCGGTGAAGGTCGTGTCCGTGGCGGCGCCGAACATGTCCTGGACATTCATGCGTGATGTTACATGCACTAGTTCATCCTCGAGCATCGATCAAAACAATTAAAGTAATATAGCAGTTCATGAGAATTTGGGCGTACCAGGATAATGGCCTTGATGGTTACGTTGTCAAACATGACTTCCGCTCCACCGGCGTTCTTCTCTGCCTCCTCGTTGACGTCCAGCATCACGTCGACGAAGTCCCGGTGGCGGCCGTCGTCCTCCCATCGGCCGTCACGGCGCTTCTGGCGGTGCTCGGCGATGACTCGTTCGAGCAAGGCGTCCATCCGCGCGGACGTGCGCGCCGCCCTGGCGTCGAGCCCCATGAGCGTGTCGACCCACGCCAGCCATGGCACGAAGTCCCCGATGGTGACCGTCCCGAGCAGCCCCTCGAAGTCGGCGAACAGCTCGGTGAGCTCCTCGCCGCCGTCGTGGTGGCCGAAGCTCCGGTCGTCGCCGAACGCGGCGCGGGAGATGATGCCGTTGGTGTAGGAGATGATGAGCGCGGTGACGTTGACGACGGCGCCCGACGAGGCGCTGCGGCGGACGCGGTCGACCATGGCGGCGGCCTCCTGCTCCCGGGCGTGGCGGAACGACTGGACCCGGCGGTGGCTGAGGAGGTGGAGCACGCAGACGCGGCGCGCCTGGCGCCAGTGCTCGCCGTAGGGGACGAAGGCCATGTCGCGGCCGTAGACGAGGCGCTCGGCCATGCGCACCCTCGGGCGGCTCGCGAACGCCAGGTCGCGGGTCTTCATGACCTCCTGCGCCGCGGCGGCCGAGGAGGCCACGACGGTGGGCACGCGGCCGAGGCGCAGGAGCATGACGGGGCCGTGGGAGGCTGCCATGGCCTGGAGCTTGCGGTGGGGCAGGGGGCCGAGGAGGGGCAGGTGGCCGAGGAGGGGAAGACCCCACGGCGACGGAGGCAGACGGCGGCGGACATCGGAGGGCTTCCAGTTCCTGGTGGCGAAGAAGAGGAGGGAGAGCAGAGCAGCGAGCAACACCACAGCAAATGGTGAGACGTCCATGTTCGCACTGCGCTCTGGACCTCTGGTGTCGTGTCGTCTTCCAGACGTGCAATGAGAACCCAAGGTAATGGCATTTTTGTGTGTGGAGTTGATAGAGTGATACGTGAACGTCGAAGGACAGTAGGAGTGTAGAACACAGCAACGGCCAGTGTGAGGACAGATGGTCCACGTTGCGGATGGCACATTTTTGGCACAGTGACAGTGCACCGTTTTCTTTGATGGTGACGACAGAGTGGGAAAAAAATCGTACGTACCTTCAAATCCAACTCCGTGCTGCATACCTGCTTCAAAGGATGATGTCACGTGTACCGTTCTGTTAATTTCAATCGACCTTCCGATTCTCCCCCCGATCACATAATTTTTGGAAAGAGAGTGAAAAATCAAAGGAGCGGAAAAAGATTAGGGGTTCAAAGGTCGAGAGATTGGCGACATGAAACACGTGCACATGATTTGGATTTGGAACCGTTATCGGCAGACCCCGACCATTGTAATCTGGAGGCGGCAAAGTGTTTTCCAACTTTTTGTGGCCAGGAATCGGCGTAGCTCCTTGTGGCTAGGAACCAAACGTCCAGAATTGCATTGTGTATCTAGCATATGCAGACCGGTGCATGAGCGTGACCCATCCGAATCCAGAGAACTGGCAAACACAAAACTCCACGTTTACGGATAAGCACCACACGTTTTCCACAACATATTGAGCATCCCGATTCGCAATGCTAGATAGCAGCCACATCTAGACAAAGTCTTTGCCTCCACGGTCGAAATGGGCACAATAGATAAACCATCAGGCTCCTTTTCATTTACAGTACAACACTAGCAAAAGCATCAGTCCTTGGGTAGTTGGATACTTGGATTGGATACAGACATGCACGCACCTCAAACAATCAAAAGCGTTACAGGTTTACAACACTAGAATAACGTACCCCAACCCTACAATCATACAGCGCCGATACCACAAGGAAGCAGCTGCAGTTACAGTTACAAAATGAATGTTTTCTGCATCCACAACAAGGGAGTCAACAATAAGCACCCCGTATGTAGACTATTACTATCCACATATAGCAGCCTTTGCAAACTAAATGTATATATATGGGGACACACAGGCGACCAACAACATCAAACCCTATAAAACCAAACCAATCAACCCGGGAAACCGGCTTCATCCATATATTCTAGCATTCGCAGCCTGACGAACGTTGTTGCCTTCCAGCACCCCCAACATCAATTGTATCAGGAAGATACCTGCACAGGTCAGCGAAACGTCGATCAAGTTACACTACAGGGCCTGCGTCTGCCTGTACGAATATTTACTTGCTGGCTTATATTCGTGTTTACTGTTCAAACTTACATGTCATCTTCTGGCTCATTCTTGATAGCATTCCTCGCTATACACTCAAAAGCAGCTTCCACATTGAAGCCTTCTTTAGCTGATGTTTCGAAATAGGGGATATTCCCCTTTGAAGCACACCATGCTTTAGCCTTTTTCTCGGAAATCTGAAAATCAAACAAAATTAACAATCATAAATAGCAAATTCGGTGGAAGCAGCAGGAGTAGCAACCAGTGATGAGAAATACTCACTGTCCGGCTATTACCACCATCAACATCAATCTTGTTTCCAAGTAGAACAAATGGGAAATTCTCTGGATCAGATGGACTAGCCTGCGTCACGAACAATGAGTCAGGTTTTCACGACATAACCTGCAATACACTTGGATCGGCAGTAAGAAGGTTACTTACTTGAAGTAGGAACTCCTCACGCCAGTTATTGAGCTTCTCAAATGACTTGGTGACATTGACATCATATACAAGAACACAGCAGTCAGCTCCACGATAAAATGCTACACCAAGACTCTGAAACCGCTCCTGTCCTGCTGTATCCCATATCTAAGCTTCAGCAAAACAAATGTGTGGTAAGCTAAATGCCAAAGGAGCTATAATTATGTTATAAAAAATAGGAGCGCTGCTAATTCCATCACATTAAGGAGGGAATTTACAGGGATAAGTACGATTCAAAAGAAAAGAAAATGCAGGATCAGTTTTACAAGCAGTCGAAATCTCAAAAACAGTGCCAACATTTTTATGACCAAATCATGATGCAATGATATATCAAGTAATTCGGCTGGGATAAAATCAGGCAAACCTGAGCCCCAACTGAATGACACTTTCTGTTTACACTAAACTGCTGGCTTAAGGATGTTCGAGAAATAAACTGCTGGCTTAAGGATAGAGCCATATAGGTAATAAGCAAAAAAGAATAAGAAACTGTATTCTTAATTTGCAGATAGGTAATGATAAGTCAGTTCTCACTTGAGAGATATATTTTTAGAAAAGGAACACAATAGTACTAATATCGACCTAAAATGCTTGACATATCATTATAGCAAATAGCCAAATACTTGTCAGAATTCAAAAGAACATGGCAAATAGATAGCAGAAAAATACAAATTGTCTTGGCCAATGTAGACAATCCATGAAGTCTTCATGATAGGGCACATATACAGGATTTATGAAAAGAACATGTTTTTATGGAGCAGAGACACTTTTAGGTGGCAAACAAATTCAAGACACAGACATAAAAATGTGTGGAAAACAAACAGAAGACAGCATATGGCAATAATTAGTAAAACCACATCTCCCAAAAGTCTTGACAGAGAACTATGAGGCACAGTTGTGCTTTATCCTGGTTAGCTGATAGGTGATGATTGATATCCGAAACAGAAACTTCACAACGAATCAACATATATATGCACACAATGCTGTAACTCAAGCAAAGGCATATATGATTCACAGAGATGACATCAGTGAAGCAATGTCTTTGCAAGCGGGCAGCCTAATCTGGAGTTACATGGAAGTAACTTCTTATGCAGTGATACCACAGTACTCGATGCATTTGACAAGAGGGAATATATACATTATGAAGTGCGAGCTGAAACCAACACGACACAGTTTGCTTTTGGATTTCCTCTAGGTACAGTCTGGTTTTATGATATAACCCAACCACTTAAAATCACTCAGCGTCTGCGTCTCCAATAAGGCCACGGCACAGAGTAGTTGAGAAATACTAGACGGTAACAAAAGTCAATGAACGTTGCTCAGCCTTGTCAAACTGTTATGAGCAAACGGAGTTGAGTAGAGCTATAGGTGGATCGTGAACAAGGTAATGCAGAGCACATGACTGATGAATCGACCCCAGCAACTACGTTCACAGCACCCAAATCCAGCCTTGGATCCCAGATTCCCCCTCCACAGATTGGCTACTAAATGCGGGACGAAGGAAGCAGACCTGCAATGTGAAGAGGCGGTCGTCGATCTGGACCTCCTTGGTGAGGAAATCGGCGCCGATGGTGGCCTTATACTGGTTGCTGAACTTTTTGTTGACGTACCTGCGCGAAACGCGTACAGAGAAACCAATCAATTCACTCCCCCGATTCAAACATCAGAATCGCTTCCCTGAATATACAAGAGAAGGGGGGGTGAAATGAATCGGACGAGGTAGTAGACTTACTGGTTCATCAGCGAGGTCTTGCCGACCCTGTCAGGAAACGCAGGAGCAGAGAAGGGGATCAGGGAAAAAAGAAGGGGGCCAACGAAATTAAGAAGAAGAGGAGGGTAATCGCGAAGGGGAAGTGGCGGCGCACCCGCTGTCGCCGAGGATGATGACCTTGAGGAGCATTCGCCTGCGCGTCGCCATGGGTGCGGCGGATCTGGGGGGAGCGGAGCGGACCGCGCGGTGATAGCGACGAGGAGCGGGGCGGGGTCAGCGTCTCTCTCAGCGAAGGGAGGAAGAGGGAGAGGGAGAGGGCGAAGCCGAGGGAGGAGGATCCGCGTCGGGATTGGTGCGCTGCTGTTGCCTTGCCTTGTTGGATTTTCTCTTGAAGAGGAGTTGTATTCTTTCCGTCCGTTGGCTTTGTTTGTTTGTTTCTCCGTCACCGGTTGGTTTGGTTCGTTCACTCTGCTGGCAGCACTGTCGCCTTGTATTTTCTTTTCTCATGGCTCAAACAACGATCACCAACAAGCTGGGGGAGATTCGGTTGGGTTCTTCAATTTGATTGCAATTCATTTTTTTTATGTATGTTTTGTTCTGTTTTTCAGTTGGATTTTGCTGGAGCAAACCGCTGCAGTTGCAACTTGGAACAGCAAACCGCAACGATCTGATAATGCCTTTCTACTGAACGAATTCCCGGTTCTGCTTTTTTTTTTTAAAAAAATCCTGTGCAAATTGCTTGCTAAATACTACTAACTGATAATGGATACTACACTGCCTCCAGGTGCACCGAAGAAAGATAATAATGCTCATGTGACAGCCTGACAGGGAGGCGTATGTTCCACACAAGTACCACCCCCTACTAATCCCGTGTTAAATCCATGCATCCAGGCAACAATTTTCAGCAGCTTTGCTCATAATCAGTGGAGCCATGGGTATAAATATACAGGATATACTATATATTTACCTCGTGAACATTCTCAGTCGCGGCAAAAAAAAAAAATCGCAGGAAACAGTGAATCGAATCTACGCATAAGAAGAAAAAAACAGAACAAGGCTACCTCAACGATCAACCAAACAATCATCGATTCGTCGCAAACAGGTCAGCAGATTATGTCGATGCAATCAGCTAGTCTGTGCCGGTGGATTTACAAATGCGCGGTGGTTGAGACTTGAGAGTTGAGACCGAATCCAAACGACCACCATACTCTCATGAAGCCTGCTGGCTCTGGCTGTCTCCAGCGCTGCCGCTGCCGCCGCCGTCGTCTTTCTTCACGCTCCCCGTCGTCTCCGTCTCCCGCGTAGTCGTCGTCTGGTGGCCGTCGCTGCCGCTAGACGCCGACGCGTTCCGCCCGTACTCGCTCGTCGGCGTCTCCTGGCTGCCGCTCTGCACGCCGCTGCCGCCGCCCAAGGCCATCTTCCGGAACTTCTTCAGGTCCTCCTTGTACTGGTTCGTGTCGTAGTCTGAGGCTGAGCTGCTGTACGATCCCATGAACCGGCTGTGCCCGGGCCGGACGCCTTCGTTCAGATCGTCTAGAGACACGTCGCCCTCTAGGGCGCGAACAACCTGCATCAATCGTCAGATAGCAACTTGTTTAGATTACATCCAAACAAGTAGCGATAAATTAGTTGAACCAAAACTGCATGAATAAGATACTAGTAATAGCAGAGCATACAGATGCTACAATACCATGCTGAAAACCTGAAAGATTTGTTCAGGAATCAGGACTCTTATATTGTTATTACTGAACAACTTTTTATCACTGACTGACTATGAAAATGGTTCACTTGCATACCTGGCCCATTCGTGGCCGCCGCCGTGAAGAATGGCGCACGCATGCAGCTGCACAGGCTATCATCCTCGCCATCTCGTTATCATTATACTCACTTCCCAGTCGGGGATCCACTAAAGCATCATGATTGCCATCCTCGAATGCTTTTGTCATTAAGGGCCTTGCCTGCAGGGGGGAAAAGGAGTTTTTTTTTCAAGCGGTATATCAATAAAGTGGAAGAAATGAACTTGTGTTTAGAGGGGTTCATTATCTACATTTTACATGATGATGAACAGCCTGAGAAGAATAGTTGCAAAAAAGGCACATATGCAACAATTGCACTAGGAAATCCCACGGAACCCAATTAAAAATTGGCGAAGGACATCATTTTATCCCAGATAAATATTAGTAGGAAGTAATTTTTAATTCGTGCGAAGATAAAGCATGCAGATATTAACTGCAGACATCGAAAATGACGGTATCATAGTCACAGGATTAATTACAGCAAAGTATTGTCGGAAAAGACCCCTTTTTTAGGTTAAGTGGAAGTGCGGTAAGAAATTAGTTGACCCTGTTAGCCCCAGTTTTGTGGGTAGAAAATTCGAACTACTTTTGGTGCACAACTTACCCAGTCAACCAAGTTGTCATCCATAGGCGCTTGTCTCGAACTTACAGGACGCCGCCCAGTGATTAGCTCAAGAAGCATTACTCCAAAAGAAAAGACATCTGATTTCTCAGTGAGCTTCCCAGAAGCAGCATACTCAGGTGCTAGATACCTAGGAGGAGTAAGAGATTTAACATGGCAATTTGATATAGTACATACTGAATGTCAAGACTCAAGAGTACATGGATAACCCAGGTGAGATTTTCTATTTAGAAACAATAAGATAAGATTAATATTGCACCATGAGATTGAACATACCCAAATGTGCCCATTACTCTGGTCGAAACATGGGTGTTAGTATCAGAAGTAAATTTCGCAAGTCCAAAATCTGCCACCTGCAAAGAAAGGTACTTAGCAAACTACACTTGCAAATCTGTTTGTGCTAGTAGGTTTGTAGGTTTATATCAACTATTTAATGATGATTGGTAATACTTGTACATCTATCTGTCACAACTATGTCATCTGAATGTACTCATCTCAACTAGACACAAAAGGTTAGCCTAATTCAACAATTGTACAGTAGTTTTTCATTTAGTGTCATTCAAGTAACAATGACAGTTGACATGTCCATGGAGGAAGTATGTTAATATTTAGAAAAAAGAAGCAGAGAAAGTATAGGAATACCTTAGCCTCAAATCTTAGATCAAGAAGAATATTTGAGGCCTTTATGTCACGATGAATAATTTTAGGGTGGCCTGTAAGTCAAAGAAGAAATAAAATGAGTACAGAATAGCTAATTGTCCATCTGTAAGTGAAAAGGAAAGCTGGCAGCACAAAGAGTAGCTAGGGCTGTGAGCTCACAATCTTCATGAAGATACGCCAATCCCTTCGCAGAGCCCAGAGCAATTTTTAGCCTTGTCGGCCAATCCAAGGTTGGCCGGCCTCTTCCTGAAACAGAGTTTTTTTTAAAAAAAATAAGAAACAGAGGTGAAAACACTAAGCAGATGTGAGCATAAACCAAAAGGGTGTAGCAGATGATGGTATTCATGATAGGTGCCCGCAAGCAAAATGTTCAGGATTTATATGAATAGTGGTTGAGAAACTATCAGGATCAGAGAGCATTTTCCTACTTTAGCACCAGCGCAGCCATTGTGTTGAATACTTGAAAGGGATATTTTCTTTTTGACACTCTTGACAAGTGAATGAAAATAACATATAACTCAAAGTGAAGAAAGGAGTAGCATTAAAGTTAATAGCTTCCAGATAAATGGTTTGTTTGTGGCTACTGCTATGCATTGACGAAACCCAATCCCATATGCAGGAGACGCAGCACGCTATAGTCCACTTTTTAAAAAAAAATCAAAGTTTCCTATTGCACTCTAAATTATTCTGAGCAAGCAAAATCATATCCCTGGTATACTTCTTTGGTTGCTTTGGTGAAATGAAACAATGAAAAACTATTTTTAACCATTTCTGTATATGTACCTTGATTTCACAAGTTTTCCTTTATGAACCATCTGAACTTTTACTAGGCTATTTTAGCGTATGATGATATTTAGGTATTAGCTAGGATATCTGTGGCTGCTAAATATGGAAATAGTTTTGTAGTTGCCATTATATATATACAAACCATTTTGGATGACAGGAAGTAATAACGGTGCAGATACAGGAAGAGAACATACCATGCAAGTGGAATTCCAATGTATTGTTTGGAACAAACTCGTAGACAAGCAACCTATTGACTCCAGAAATGCAGTAACCGACCAAAGATACAAGATGCTTGTGATGTACTCTGCTGATGATCTCAACCTCTGCCTGGAATTCACGCTCCCCCTGGCCACTTCCATCTCTCAACTGCTTAACGGCAACCTCTGTGCCGTTCGGTAGCACTCCTTTGTGAACAAACCCAAAACCGCCTTGTCCGAGCAGATTAGCATCAGAAAACCCATTGGTCGCCGCCGCCAGCTGCTCGTAAGTAAATGTGCTTCTTGAGAAGCTAAAGGCAGTGCCAGGTGATAGTGGAGGGCGATTGTCACCACCCGAGTGATTTGAAGCGGAACCACTGCTATGTACATTAAGCGGAGGAGGAGGTATCTTGACCACATGTTCAGGTGGTGGTGGAGGGGCGTTATGCTGCCATTGTTGGTACTGATCCCCTGAAGCACAGAAACAGTTCAGTTGAAGATGGTCATGATTTTAGATATACTCACGGACAGAGAATTTCAACATCAATTTCCCAATGCAGAATCAAATGGAGAATAAATAAACTGTTATAAAGGTTAAAAATGGCCCCAAAGTCCCCAAAATATGGTTAACATTTTACATGATGTTGAAAGGTTCGGCCCCAGCTTTGGTTTAAAAAAAAAACGTTTGAAAAAGTATCAGCCCCAGCTAGTCAACTAGTTGGTGATAGCAAATGCAGGATTGAACAAATCTTTCGCACATGATTTGACTTGAATTCTTGGATCCCCCAAAATCGTAGAGCATGTGGTGTGCTATCAGTTGTTAGCTGTCAAAGTCCACAATATTGGTTATGTGGAACAGAGACGAAGATCCGCATGACCTTAGCCATTCCATACTAAACTTAGCCCCATGAAGAACACGTGAGACCTGTCACCCACATTTCTTGAACGCAACAAAACCCCCGCAAAAAATGAAATCGGGTCAATATTTTAGTCACACGAGAGACTGCGCATCAAAACCCACACAACATTTCATCAAAAAAACCCACAAAACACATACATTTGCCTAGAACACAGCAGAATTATAAGTGACGGCAACGCGACTCTTTACTCAGAATTATAGTGGAGGTGGCATGGCATCTGACCTTTGTGCGGCGGCGGTGGAGGAGGCGGCGGCGGCGGCGGGTGGCCGTAGTAGTGCAGGTGGTGCGGCGGCGGCGGATGCGGCGGCGGGTGGTGGTGGTGGCGCCGGCGCTTCTTCTTGCTCTTGAACAGGCAGACGCAGAGCAGGGTGCCGAGCAGCAGCACGGCAAGGCCGCCGACCGCGATCCCCACGACGACGGGCGTGGAGAGCCCCGAGGAGCTGGAGGACGGCGGCGGCGAGCTGGAAGCCGTGGCGGGAGACGGCGTCGCCCTGGTGCCTCTGGGCGTGGGGAAGGCGGGCGCTGTCGGGGTGGAGGACGAGGGGGGCGTCGTCCCGGGCGCGGGCGGCGCCGGAGACGGGGTGGTGGAGGGCGTGGTGGGAGCGTCCGGAGCCGGAGGCGCTGTGGAGGGCGTCGTGGGCGTGGGCGTGGACGGGGGCGCCCGGGTCGGAGGCAACGGGGTGGAGGGGGCGGGCGGCGCCGGCTGCGCGGCGGTTGGCGGCGGGGCTGTGGCCGTGCCGTTGGCCGGCGGGGAGGCCGACGGCGGCGGCGACGAGGAGGACGACATCACTGCCGCCGCTACGAGCTGGGCCTGTCACTCGCGCGCGTGCTGCCTTTTCCTGGCAGCGCACTACTGGTAGAGCAGAGTGTCGAGCCCGAGGCTAGTGGTGGTGCTCTGCTTTTCCTTTGGGTGGTGGTGGGAAGGGGAGGAATTGGGAACGGAGAGGGGAGGGGAAATGCGACCCGCGGGAGCGGAGGGCGCCCAGCCGTAGCAGCAGCGCCTGCACCTACTGGCGGCTGGGGGCGGCGGGCGGTGGGGGAGTGGTGGTGCGGCGTGCGGGGACGGGGAGAGGCCGGCCGGACGCGAGCGACGTGACGGCGAATAATAAAAGCGCGAGGAATCGGGGAGCTGCGGTTGGATTTGCGTTGCGTGGGATCGCGAGCCACCGAGGCAGCAGCAGCAGCAAGTCAAGTGGGGGAAGGAAAAGAAACGGGCCGGGGAACACGGCGAGCGGCCGCGACCGACCGCGCTTCCTCTCTCTCGTCTCTCCCCGGCGACCCCGTTGGGGGGCCCGCAGGACAGAGGTGGAGTTGGTGAAGAAGCGAACCAGCGGCGGCTCTCCGTGCGGCGTGGCGCCGCACTCCGTTCCCCCACCTACGGCGTCGCGGCGTGATTATTTTGGCGACGGTGACGCGGGTGGCGGGGACGTTACCGGGGCCGGGCCCGCCTCGTCAGCGACCGGTCCCTGCCTTGTCCTGCTTGTCCCCTGATTCCCGCGTCGTGTGCATCACGATGCTCGCCGGCGGCGAAGGAGAAGTCCTGCCGACGACCGCGGGAGTCCACAGCCCTGCATGTTCGGAGGGTGACGCGCCCGCCGTGCAGTGCAGCAGCCGTGCAGGTGGTAGGAGGAGCTACGTGCTGGGGTTTATTTTCTTGTGCTCAAAGATCTTTGTGATTGCTACCGTGAAGGAGATGTGTGTACGGTTTAGGCGCGCAATCATATCTCCCGTTAATGCAAAATTAATTGCTACAGATCAATTCTTCAGGTGCTCCTTCTTCGTCTATGGATTCTCCGTCCATACAAGTAACAAGGGTTTTAGGTTTTAAAAATATATATCAGATTTTCTAGAAAAACATTAAAATAGATATTGTCATCTATTCAAATTATATGCCGTTTTAGATTTTGTTATGCACTTAGATACAGATGCATAATAATATCTAAAAAATCTAAAACGACCTACCGTTTGGAATGGAGAGAGTATGCTATTAATATATGGGCACAATATTGTCATATATGGTATCAAAATACGGATATATATATATTGAGGATTTAGCTACAATTGTGTGATTCAATGCGGCCTTTGCCTCGTTTGGAAAGTCCTTACATCTGTGGATCGTGTATCTTCGGAAATTTCACCTTTTTTTCTCCATGTACTTCTAACTAGGCATTTAAACTTTTTTTAAAAGGGTTCATGCATTTGACAAGAGGCTTAATTTGTTTATTTTTGAAAGGTAAACACTAAACACGCCTTATAATCTAGTATGGAGATCTTGCTTTGAATACATGCCATTTAGAGTGTCATCAGTTCATAATTAATGATGCAACCCATACGAAGATATTTATCATTGATCATGCATATCGTTTTTTTTTTTTTTGACAACAATCATGCATATCGTTTGGAAACAGATACCGTGAGCAAGTAGTACGTGATTGGTACGCAACTGGACTTTGCTACGACGCATGCACACACATGTTATTTTCGAGGTTTTATATTGATCGATCCATCGCTAGCTCCTGCATTGCTGAAAGAAGACGATCGATCGATCGATCGATCTGTGTAGCAGCAAATGCAAGCAAAGTGGATATATTGACTATGCATCCATCCATTTGGCATTTGGATGTTCGTTGCTGCACCGGCAACCGGTTGCAATTCGTGGCCGCGTTTAATTTGTTGCATGCCTTGCAAGATATATTGACAAAACACCGCGCGGCTGATCGTGTGCTGGCCTGAGACGAACGAAGAAGGCAGCCAGAGCTCCGGCCTCCAGCTGCAGAAAACGGGTAGACACAACAACTCCCGAGTCCCGGCCACGCATCCATTTCAATTGCGAAATAGATGCCGTACCTGCAGCCGGCATCTATTTTGGCCCGGCCCGTGTGGGTTATTATTATTATTATTATTATTATTATTATTATTATTATTATTATTATTATTATTATTATTATTGGAATGAACGGGCAGTAGGTGCTGCTGCCTCTTATATTAAAAGAAAAGAAGGAGAGACGACGGCCAAATATTCCGGAGCTTACAAGAAAAGAAAAAGACTTTACATGCTATGCACAAATCTAGCTAAATGTCCACTTCTAACATATATATGATCTTTCGTTTGAGAAGGGGGTGGTAGGAAGCAAGTCCTTAATTACACTAGGCGATTTATTACACATGCCATTATTCCTTATCCTTTTAATTTCAAGGAGACACTTGGCAGCTAGCTTGTTCCTCACAGAAAGGAAAGAAAAAGTGAATTGCCTTGGTTAAAGGAGAGCTGAGCTCTTACTGGCTCTGCATATAGCATGGTTAGATAGATAGCATGAGCCGCCGTGGCAAAAGCACAAGATGTTGTTTCTCCCAAAGTTGCAAAAAAGGGAGAACAGAGCCGCATTTTCGTACACGCGCCAACACCTGTTGGCGCTGGTCGCTTTCGCTGCCTCTACACTCTCTCTGCCCCCACGGCCACATGCGATGCGATGCGATGCGAGCGAGTGGGCAACTGGTGGTTATCCCCACCACCCAAATCCAAGTATATCTATCTATCTCATTTCACGCGGCGGCCAAGCCAAAGCTTTTATTGGCACCGTCAGCAAGTGTTGCAGCACGTCATTCTCCGGCGATCGATATTTTGATGCTGGCAGGGCTCCACGCAGCACTACTAGCATCTAGCAGTGTCCACTCCAACTTGCAGCTGAACGATCAAAGTTCAATATATCTTGGGAGCACTCATCACACGCTGGTGCTCACATCGTCACTAAACGGTTTGGATCATCCACCGTACCTAAGGCTTAGCGACGATCAAGATAACGACTACTCTAGGCTAGCTCTTTCTTCTTCTCGTCTGAATAAACCATAGTAGCTAGTGGCAGTATGTACTATGATAGACGACAGATTGAAGCCGAAAAGATTTTCTATCCTATCGAAATAATGAAAAGATTTTCTATCTTTGATTGTTAGATGCTGAGGTACGGTTGTTGAGCAGAATTAATACTCCAACGTGGTTTCAGTTGGAGATTATGGAGGTCAGCAGGTTTGATGGGCTGTCACACGGAAATGGAGTTGTGCAAATTGGAAAAAAGTTGGAGTATATATGCGGGATTGGAAAAGTACGTACCAGGAAGGTTCCAAACTCGCCACCTCCAAGGGTTGGAACTTGGGAGCTACTAGTAGTGCTCCGGGAAAGGAAACAAGTGACACCCATCTTCAAAGTGCCTGCTCTCGGTTGTGCCCTAGCCTTTTGCCACACCCGACGGCAAACTGCGCACTGGGGCGCTTTATCAACTCCTGATGGCTGCGCAAGGCACTGATTCCTCCATCTCCAAGTTCGTCTCGAAGAACAAGGCGCCACCGCGGGTACAATTCTTGGCTTGGTTACTGGTCCAAGGCCGTGTCCAATGCCGCGGGCTAATCTCCTGAAGAAACATACTATGTCGTCCATGAGGCAACCTGTGAGGTGTGTGGTGCGGCTGAGGAGACGGCAACACACATCATCTTCCAGTGCCCCTTTGCTCAGGACTTTTGGCGGGCCTTACCGTTTGTTCTGCCAGAGGACGTCGACACCGCCATGCTCGACGAGCTGCCGTGCCCAGCTCATGCCCCACGCGCACAGTTTGAAACTTTGGTGCTCCTTTGCTGTTGGCGGCTCTGGAAGCGAAGAAATGGAGTTGTTTTCTGGGGGGAGCAACTGACGATGAGGCAATTGCTGATGGAATGCAAGGCTGATGCAGCCTTGTGGCGCTGCAGGATGAAGCCTCGATGTGTGATGATTGGTGTAATTTATTTACGACGGTAATGTAAACCAAAGGATGAAAAACCTGTAAAATTCTATCATGCGGGCCGGTTAGGGGCCATCAATGAATCAGGTGGGGGATTCTCTCCCCCCCTCCGTTGAACTTTAAAAAAAAAGTGTCTGCTCTTATCAGTATTTTCTCCTTTTCCTTTAAGGAGAGTTGCCAAGACATTCATACATTACGCACCAACTAATGCAGCATGCCACCCGTACTCTGCTACTACAATATGCAGCATACACTTCACCACATATTTCTGCAAGATTTCTATCACTAGTCGGCGGTTCGAAAGACCGACGCATTGTCTAAGACTATTGTAGTGACAGTGATAACAATGACAATGATGTGTCCGAAGATGATGAAGTTTTCATTGTTACTCTGTTGTGTCAATTGTTGTTATTGGACATGCTACTATTTATGGTTATGCTGTTGAACTGGAATTCAAATATTTTGTTGATGATGGTGACTATTTTAGTATTCAACTCAGAAATCACATTGCAGAGGTCCACTCACTACAAGCTTGCCTTTATAAGCTCTTCCTGTAGTTGTTCTCACGTCAATCGAAAAGATGGCATGGATACACATCTACATCTCAAGCTCTTCCTGTTTCCTTTCGTGCAGGTTTTAAGCGTGGTCGGTGGTAGTATGTTTTCTTCTGTTGGTGTTCCTCTGCCCGTGTTGATCGTCGTTGTTGTTAACCTTTGGTGTTTGTGGTTGTTCCTTGTATCTTCGCGCCTTAGAGATTCTCTTAACGTTGCTCAATTATAATTCTCATCTTCTTAATGAAAAACATGTTATCAGTTCTTAGCTGTCAAAATCCACACTATTGGTTATGTGGAACAGAGACGAAGATCCGCATGACCTTATTCCATAGTAAACTTAGCCCCATGAAGAACACGTGAGACCTGTCACCCACATTTCTTGAACCCAACAAAACCTCAAAAAATAAAGACTGCATCAAAACCCACACAACATTTCATAAAAAAAACTCACAAAACACATATGGGGATGTTTGGTTGGGGCCACCGCCCACCACCGCCACGGAGGCGACGCCACAGTCTGTGGCGAGCAAAAGCTCTGCCACACTCGCCACGGGAGTGCGCATAGAAAAAGTGTGGCGGCGGCACCAACCAATCACTGCCATAACTGTTGTGGCTGCCAGCGTTGTGGCGAGGCAAATGATGGCCACGAACCAAACCTCCCCTATACATTTGCCTAGAACACAACAGAATTATAGGTGACAGCGACGCGACTTTGTCTTTACTCTTCGCTCAGTATAGTGGAGGTATGGGAATGAAAGCACGTGACACCTGTGGTGTGAAGCTGATTGATGAAGGTAGCATGGCATCTGACCTTTGTGCGGCGGCGATGGAGGAGGCGGCGGCGGCGGGTGGCCGTAGTAGTGCATGTGGTGCGGCAGCGGGTGGTGCCGGTGTGCTCTGAATGTCCTTTGCTTAGAAAACAGTCAGACGTTAGAAAAACTAACGGAAGTGGTAAATTTCAAAGAAACGCGAACTTTTGCTGCTACATAGCTAGAGATGATTCTTCTAATGGTACATAGCAAAACACAGGATCTTTCAGTGCTACGTATCCAATTTTCCCTTCAACAAATTATATCTATTCCCGTTCTGTTCGTTTGGCTTATCAGTCACCAGCCAGTAATACTTTTTTCTCTCAAAACAAATCAACACCAGCAACCAACCACCAGCCAAACGATAGGTACTCGTCATAAGCAAAGGACTGCTGTAAAGACTGGTCACACAATGGTGAGCCGGGCCACTGAGGTGAACATTTTTCTCTACATTGTGGTTGTGGCTGCCCTAGTTTTTCTGACGATTAGCAAAGCAGGACAAGACTGGACATGGATATTACAGAAGAACATCATCCAAGCAGTAGCAGGTTCATCACATCACATCCAAACACACTCATGACACATCCAAACACACACATGACACATGACACATCCAAAAGCTTAGATATAACAGGAAGTCACACATGACGCAGGTCCCACCTTAGTTATAGCTAAGCTTTTCCACACGTTGGAGTTTTTTTTTACATTTGTTTCCTGTGACGTGTCCCACCTTAGCCAAAACTAAGAAAACATACACCAAAGCTGCCCTTAGTGCTAGTACAAGCTGACGCCACTGTTGCCAGCTCTCGAGCAACAGATAAGCCACGCGTCGCGCCGCGGAGCGGGGGGCGCGGGGTGGCCGCGTGGGAGGAGGGGGGGGTTGGCCGGTAAGTTTTTTTCATTTTTTTTCTTTTTCTTTTTTCTTTTTCTTTTTTTATTTATTCTTTTCTTTTTCTGTTTTTCTTTTTATTATTCTTTTCTTTTCTTTTGTTTTCTATTTCTATTTCTTTTTTTTCTTGTTTCTTTTTATTTATTTATTTTTACTTTCTTCTTTTTCTATTTCCATCTTTTTTATTTTTCTTTTTTTATATTTCCTTTCTAATATTATTTTTTTCTATTTCATTTTTTATTTCATTCTTTTTATTCTTCATTCTTTTTATTCTATTTATTTTATTTTTTCTTATTTCTCTTTTATTTATTTTTATTTATTTATTCATATTCTATTTTATTGTTTTTCTATTTTCATCTTTTTATATATTCTTTCCTTTTTAATATTTTTTAATATTCATTTGTGAGATGTAAATTTGTTCTGGTTATAATAATAAGTTGTTCTAGTTATAATAATATCTTGTTCGGGCTATAATAATAACTTGTTCTATCTATAATAATAACTTGTTCTGATTTGTTCTGGCACTACATTTTGTTTTTGTTCGAGATGACATACAAACTTGTTCTGGCTATAATAATAAGTTGTTCCGGCTATAATAATATCTTATTCCGTCTGTAATAATAATTTGTTCCGACACTTTATTTATTTTGTTCGGAATGATATACAAACTTATTCCGGCTATAATAGTATCTTGTTCTGACAGTCGTTCTCGTTTATCTGGCACTTCATTTATTTTGTTCTGGGTATATAATAGAATATGTAACCTTAATTAAAAAATACGAATAATTTTTTTTGTCAAAACATAGTCAAGTGAGATCTTATTTTGAAGATCTCAGTACAAGAAATTCATTTTTGAAATCAAAATTTAATTTAAACGTACGGTTTATGATTTATAACTTTTTTTAGTTTTTGGAATGGATTAGTTTCTCCCGTGCCCTCCCTCCCGCGCCACACGCCGTGGGCCTCGCGCACGCCGCAGCCCCCCGCCCCGCGCGCCGGCGTTTTTTTTTTTTGACAATACCGCGTGTTGGCGTGACGTTTGGTCTTTTTGTCGCCGAAGCGATAAGCAGACGCGCCCGCCAGCTCCTGCCTGGCTGCCTGCCAACCAAGTATAAAGAGGTTGCTTGCTCTCCAAGAAGATACGGAGTACTGGACAAGAGGGCACTATGCACCCTATTCAAATTTGAAATGGTTTGCTTCCTTTTCTTTTTCAAATATCTCCGCTTCATCTTTTATTAATGTCTTTGTTTATTCTTCTTTTGAACTTCTTTCAAAAATGTCTCCAAGCCAAATGAAGATAGGAAGGTAATTCTACCATTTTTCACACTCCTTGCTAAACTTTTCATGAAGGTTGAAGATGTTGGAGCCAATTGAGCAACTTCTGTCTTGTAATAACATCGCTCTGATCTTGCTGTGCCTCCTGCTTTGAAAAAAAAAGAGAGTACACAAGCCTTTGTCAAAATCCCAGATTTCTTGGATCTTGATAGGCAACAAACAGAATGTTCATATCAATGCGAACTGTGCTTTCTACACAAGCCGCAGTCTGGTGAAAAACTCAAATGAACTGTGCTTTCTCGCTCCATTTGCCAGTTATATATCTCGCTAAGTTTTCTCAAGTAGTTATTACTCAAGAAAGCAGAACAAAAAAAATGAAGGTACAGAAATTGAGCTTCGCTTACCGTCGTCGCATGCAGTCCTGCAAGTCCTGGGGCAAAAAAAAAAAAGCAGAGTGGGGAAGTTTTGGATATTTTCACGAAGTATGAGGATTTCACAAAATCGCTCTGCTTTGAGTACTTCCGGAATGATTCTATACATGGCAAAGAATCGCTCACTGCTATCCTGTTCCAGCAATGGTAAATTGTTTCAGTTGCAGAACCTGACAAGATACCATGAAAACTGAAGCAATTTGAGCTACTGTACCTCGACAGGGAAGTAGATGGAGTAAGAACTTCTTATGGCTGTAAACTTGTCCATATCGAGCATGGACTTGTTCATAAGCAAGCGACTCCTGGTCACTACATCATTAGGTGTCAACAGGTCCCACTCCAACCATGAAGCTAGGTTCCGTTCAAGATTTGAAAGATCGTGGGCAATGTCACCAATGATCGTATTTCCAAAATTAATTATAGAATTGAATATCTGGCCTGAACTGTCCTTAGATAAGCTGGAAATACACCAAAGTGAACCAAATTAAGTAAAACATAATAGTTGCCTTCTACTATTAAGTAGCTAAAGGCTAAACAAGACTAGTCTTGTTGCTGTCTATGTTGATTAGAAAAGTATGCATAAAACAATATATAAAATAGGGGTATACAGAATCACTTGTTTGATCTGACTAGATGATATGAGCCTCGGAGCTGAATGTGGAATCACAATTCACCAATCTCTTATTCTCTTATGCCAACTAAGTCAATCTACACTAAATACAGCAATCCAGTTAAAACTTAGTCTATGTGCTCCACTTATTACTTGAATTAGGGTTATCTTATATACTGGTGTAATTGGAGGAACGGATTAAAATCGCCTCATTAAGATATGGCCAGCATTTCATTAGAGAGATGGTAAACATATCAAGAAAGAAATTGAGAAAGCAAAAAAAAAAAGTAAATCTGTTCTTAGAATCATCAATGTTGTCTGAAGGGAGAGCATTTGCCACTGCAAAATCCATCTTATCTTTGCAGCTAAGAAGACGAGAGATATTCCTTTCCAGCTGTTCACACCAATTATGATGTTATTAGATCAAAAAGTTTTCTCAACACAAGATGACAGGACCTATGGACAGTGAATAATTGAACAACAATATGTGGTATGTAAGTTGTGAATGCAGCAGACTTGTAAAGTTTGCATAGAACATGATTGATACGGGTCATCCTGGAGATTTTTATGTCATTTAATGCAGAAAAGTGATTAAGGTCAGACTAGATTTCATTATCTTGTGTCTTATTAACCTGGGTGTTTTACTTTTGCTGGGTAGACTTTGCTTAGCCGCTAAACGTGGGACTATGGTGGTTTATAATGAACAACAAAGTTAATTTGATTTACTTATGCTCTATCATCATTAAACAAGACCACCTTTATGCTAATCGGAACATGCAGAACCAGCCAGGACAACAGTGCAACCACAAGAGAAATGGCTCTGTCTTGACCAATTAATTAGAAACCTTAGTGTGTGTATGCTTTACCTGATAAGGGCGATGGGGTGCCGGTACTTGGTGTATAGCCCGGTCCTCAGGCTGATCTGCTTTGTGGTAGCTTCGCAGTCTCGAGAGAGGGTTATGCTTTGCGCTGTCATGAAACCTAACGAGCAGCCCACACTAGGGAATCTTTGTAAATGCCTCGTAGCGTCCCTATGCAACCACACCTAGGTAGTATGGTATTATTGTGCCTACTTTTGCACAGCATGGTTGGGTTCAAAGTTCTTAGAACTTTTACGCGACTTGTGGGTAAAGATGTGCCACCTCTGCATAGTGTAAAACTAACCGGTTAGCCGTGCTTACGGTTACGAGCGGCCTGGACCCTCACATGAGTAATTTATGAAAGATGGACTTAATCTTGTGCATTTCATCTATATCCTGTTGCATATGTTAATTTTTGGGTTGGTATATACTTTCATTTGCTAGTAATCAGATGCTTAATAAAACTTTGACCAACTAAAAGTGCTTACCACTTTAACCATGCCAGCCATCCACTAAAAAGGCCTTGCATGTTGTATTAGCTCTTTTCCCTTGTTGAATACGACATGTGCTCATGCTTGTTGATTTCTATCTTGCATCTACACTACCCGGACTGCTGCTCAGACAGACGCTTTGAAGACTATCCCGAGGACTTCGAGGAGTTCTAGCCGAGTTCTAGCCTGGCCAATATGCCATAATGATGAACAAACTTTTTATAATATCATGTTAAGCCCAAGAAACCCCTGAGTTCAGTGACATTAGTTGGAATTGGCCATTTCATCATGGCCTCAATCTTGGTAGGATCTGTTGCCACTCCTTTAGCTGACATCACATGGCCATAATACTGCAGTTGATCTTGAGCAAAGGAACATTTAGATTGTTTAATGAAGAAGTTGTTGTTTCTCAGGGCTGTGAGTACTGCTCTCAGGTGAATCAGGTGAGTCTGAAGGTCCTTGCTGTAGATGAGAATATCATCCAGGAAGACTAAAGCAAACTTCCTAAGATAAGGACTTAAGACCTTGTTCATGATGCACTGGAATGTTGCAGGGGCATTAGTAAGGCCAAAAGGTATTACCTTGAACTGATAGTGGCCATGATGGGTCTTGAAAGCTGTTTTATACTCATCCTGTTGATGCATTCTCACTTGGTGATAGACTGACCTCATGTCCAATGTGGTAAAGTATTGGGCTCTAGCCAATTCATCAAGAATCTCATCAATGATAGGCAATGGAAATCTATTCTTCACAGTGAGGGAGTTGAGCTTTCTGTAATCTACACAGAACCTCCATGTGCCATCTTTCTTCTGCACTAAGAGCACAGGGCAAGCAAAGGGGCTAGTGCTGTGACAAATGAGACCAGCTTCCAGCAGGTCCTTGACTTGCTTCTCAATCTCATCCTTGTGAGTAGGTGAATATCTGTATGGTCTAGAGTTGACAGGAGTAGCCCCTGGTATTAGTGGAATAGTGTGATCATATGCTCTTGGTGGTGGTAGTTTTGTAGGGATCTCAAATAGATCTTTGTATTCCCGCAGGAAGCTCTGTATAGCTGGATGCACTGCTGCAGTAGTTTGTTGTTGCTCCACAATAGCACAGGCCCAAACATCATTACCCACTGTCCATTTGAGAAATTGTTCTGTTGACATCTCATTGACCTGCAACTGTTGCTGAGGCACTATTCCTTGGAGTTTGATGTGGATGCCATTTTCTTGCCAAGCCATTGTTTTATTCTTCCAGTGGCAACTCATGGGGCTCCTGTGTTCCAGCCAATCATAACCAAGGATGGCATCATGAGTGGCTAACTCAATAACACGCATATCAGTTGTAAATGTATGTCCTTGGACCCACCACTCCAAACCAGGTACTAATTCAGTACTTTGCAAGACTGGACCATCAACAACTTTGACATGAGCCAGAGGAACTTTCTGAGTTTTGAGGCCTAACTTTTTTACTAGAGCAGCACTGACAAAACTGTGAGAACTCCCAGAATCTACCAAAGTCAGCATGATCTTGTTCTTGACAAGTGCTCTGAGTCTGATGGTATTTTCTTTTGTCTTGGTGGTGATAGCATTCAGAGAGAGATAGAAAAGGTCTTGGGCTACAGCATCTTCTTGTTCCAGCTGTAGTAATATGTCATCAGTTAACTCATGTTGATTCATTTCTTCCAGTGTCATAGTATGCACTTGCTGCTTAGGTCTTTTTTCACACACATCTAGATGTGCTGGTGTGAATGGTGCTGCACAATAGAAACACAAGTTGTTTGCTCTTCTATAATCTCTGGTCTGTCGTGCTTTCCATAATTCCCCATCTTGTTGGAATCCTTTGGCTTCTTTAGTGACAGGTGCAGTAGGCTTTGCAGTTGGTAGTGGCTTAGAAAACTTGAACCTGGGTCTCTGAGCAATATCTTCCTGAATAGCAGCCAAATGTATAGCCCTGTCCAATTTATCTGGATCCTGGGATTCCACTGCTCCTCTCAGATCCTGCTTCAGCCCTTTCACAAAATGCTGGACAAAAAATGTTTCATCCAAAGCAGTATTATGCATGTGCAGTTGATACTTGGCATCCAAGAATTCCTGGTAATATTCCTGGACAGAACCCTTTTGCTTGAGTGACATTAGCACTGCCATAGCCTTCTTGTAATCATAAGTGCCAAAATGTTCTTCCACTGCAGCAGCAAATTCTTCCTAACTGACAAGATCATTCTGGAGCTTGTATACTTGTAGCCACTTGGCAGCATTGTCATCAAAAGCTACTGTAGAAGTTGTGACCCAAAAGCATCTTGGAATATTGTACATAGTGAAATAATTAACAGCCTTGTCTATCCAAATCCTTGGGTGAGCTCCATCAAACTTAGGGAATAGCATCTTGGGAACATTAAACTGTGACTTCCCTGCACCTATGTTATCACCAATTGGGACTCTGGGGTGGCTGAAATGGTTTCTGTCTTTTGGCGATCTGGGACTCTCAGGCACATCATGAGCTGGGGATTTGGCTTTATCAAAACGCAATTGAGCTACAACACGACCATTCTCAGCAATTTGCTTTGTCATTGTCACTTGTTCTCTAGACATTCTATCTATCAGCTCTGAATTTAGATCCAGTTGGGCCTTAGTTTGTACCTGATTGTTCTCCATGGCGGAAAACTTGGAGAACAGTAAGTCCAAGCTCTGCTGAAGATTGTCCCATCGCTCATCGTCGATCGATTCGCCGACATTCATCTCGTCGAGGATCAGTTGGGTCTGCGCTGACGGCTTGACCGCCGCTGCGGAGTGTGATCGAGTTCGCCCAATCTTGTCGTCTTTGTCGAAGCTCCGACTCCTCTCGCCCCCAACTCGAATTCGTGACCCCAGTGTGAGCACACGAACACGATTCCCTACACCTGTGCTGCGGCTTTAGCTACGGAATTTTACACGAAAACTTGCTCTGCAACCCTGACCAAAGAGCAACACCCGTCGTCGCCTCCGCTGAGCAAAATTCGACCTTGGCTCTCGGAATTTTACACGGAAACTTGTTCCGCAACCCTCGCCGTAGTCGAAAGCCCGCTAATTGATGGGGAGAAAGGGGGTTGTTCTTCACAGATCCGGTTAGCGCGAGAGATTTTAGGTGGATGAGCCACAACCTCACGGTAACACGCCAATCAGACAAGATCTGGAAGACTGGCTGTGGTAGGTGCGACGAATCGGGAGAGTGTCCCCGACGCGGCGAACCCTAGATGGATCGATAGGTTGAAACTGACCGGGTTTAAGGGCAAGAGAAATCGATACGCTGCTGCGGAACGAATTTAGGGTTGGGAACTAGCCACGACGAATTGCGCTCACCAGTTCTTACCCAGAAACTCGAGTCCAAGAACAGCTCGTTCGATCAACGAAATTCCCCCAAAACCGCTGGCTCTGATACCACTGTAACCGCCCTAGCTCACCAGCAGATCAATCCGGGAGCGTGACAAGTACAAATGGAAATCGAGAGCACTAGATAATTGATCCCAGAGATCAGAGGGAGGAAGAACACCTTCCCCTTCCTCGAACCCGAATAAGTCTTTTACAGAATATAGTTTTCATAATCGTCTAAGCGGATACAAGGCTGGCATATAAGCACTCGCCCATTACTGCCACACAGGACCCACTGGTCGGTCACACCTGTTAACCTTCACTTCCCGCTTCCGTCTTTCTCATTCGTTGGCGTACTCCCACTATGCACCGCCTGACCAGGTGTGACAGTGTTGGCGTCTCGCTGACGGCTGGGCCCGGAGGGGGTGAGCGTAAGATAGGGCGGCTGCCGCGGTGGCGGGTGTGGGCAATGACATCGGGCCAATGGGAGGCCATTCGTCGGTGGCCGGCCAATCGGGGAGCGACGCGTGTAGATAGAATTCGACGAGTCCACACGCATGTCTTCCTCCCGCCGCGCGCGGCGGCCACATCATCACCACCCGTTCCTTTAGGCCGGCCCGTCCTACATGCCATGGGCCGGACCGCGCGGCGACGCTGCCCCCCACCATCCCTTCCGCCGCTTCAGCGATCGCCGCCGGTCTGTCTTCCTGCTCGCCGGCCACGACACGGCTACGTGCGCCGCTAGCACGCCAGGACTAAATTCTTCCTCTGAAGAAATGATCGCAGTTTCGATATAGCGACACAATCAATGTTGGATCTGCTGACCAGCGACCATGCTTGCTACCATTGGAGCCCAGCACCACAGCCCACAGTGAAATGAAATTCAAAATTTCACCATGCCATTGCTGCACTTTGGCCGAGTCTGCTGCATTTGCAACAAATACTGAAATCTGCTACAAGGGACATCGCTCTTAGATTTGTGTTGTAAAATTTCATGACTGGTACAATTCTTCACATTTGGAATTACAATTTACATCAAGGGCTTGCTGCTTCTTAAATGTGCCAATGAACTCCGGAAAAATTCCCATAGCATTGCTGGGTACCAACAATTCCAATATTGATTGATTTCAAACTGCAATTTCTATGTATAACAACCTGATACCAAATCCAGCAGTGAAGCAGTGCTTAAAAAACAGAGCGTTTGAGTATGGCATGAACTCTGACTCTTCCAACAAATAACAGTCTTTCTAATACTCCTACTTACTTACACTATAACATTATGCAGCAATACTAGATTTTATGTCCATTGGTACTTAATCTACCGTGCATGCAAGCACACATTTAGGCAACATGGAAGGCTACATTATTATAACTTAAAGGGGTTGAAGGTTGCAAGCTGATATGGAGTCGATGATCCATGCACTGCTCACTACTTTGCCACCAGAGGCGCAGGCCAGAGCCTGAGCATCAGCTTGGCTACAACCAGTATAGACACCATCCTTGGATTTTGGATTACCCTTGTCTTGATTCTCAACGCTGTAGACAATGAGGATAAGGGAGCTGTCGTCGAGCAACTTCTGCTGATCTCTTGACACGGGCTTCCTCTGCAGGACAGTTCCACCAGCTGCAACCACAAGGTCTTGCAGGTAGCCCCTGTAGGACTGGGTGTAATCTCCATGGAGGTAGAGCTGAATTCCGGCAAATAATTTAGGTTGCTGCAGAATACAGAAAGATTGTGATTACTACTAGAACATATCCCTGAAAATAATGATTCTAATGCTAAAAAATGTCCTTAACCTAGGCATTGTGCAAATATTGTGATAAGTGACAGTACAGATGTTATGGGGACAACCAGATGGAGTACATAACAGATGCACACAATCTTACCTTGTTGATAACTCTTTGTCTGCCTAACCTGGGACCCTCTCTAGTCCCATGTACATCAGTGGTAACTTCAAATCTCACTTCATCAACAGGTTGCATATGTTCCATGGAAGCTTGAACCCCTATGAAATCAAGTAAGCATTTAGTAACAAAAGTCAGCAATTCGACAAGTCTACCCTGAGGTAGCCGAGTGGACTTACAGTCTACGGAGACAACCCATTTGCCATTCAGGATTGCCATCAGAAACTTAAGTGTGCGCTTGCAAGCACCAGACAGGTCGGTTGATGCAATAACATGAGTAACACTGGGATTCCAACTTGATGAGATAGGCACACCAGCTATTTTTGCAAATTCTGATACAATACCCTGAGTAATTTGTTCAATTTGTTTCAGCTGAAATGCATATGAAGCAAATATCATAAAAAATTATCAGGAAAACAAGAGGGACACTAGAAAACACCTTTTCTGCAGGAGAAAGGGCTGAACAGCAGAGAACCCACTTCTGTGGTGATCCAGATGGCCATGTCCATTTATTACCATAATCTTGACAAAGTCTTACTTGAGCTGACCTGAAAGCAGTTATGCTACAGTAAATATTTATGTTTGTTGCCCCTGGCATTTAAACTAACATACAGTAAACACTAAGAATACCCTTTTGGTGTCAGTTTTCTTTTAGACTTCTTTTTCAGCTCAGAAGTTTCTATTGGTAACTTTGAAGATTGGTGCAAAGGGCATAGCATCACAAAGTTCTCCTGTCAGCAGAAGAAAAGAAAATTATCGGCAATAATTTAACAGTGCTGGACTTCACAAAACATCAACAAGCTATTCTAGGATAGTTGAACTCTAGTGTAATAACATGATATGAACTTACATCATCCCATCTGCATTCTGGGATCAATTTAGCACAGGTGAAATGGAAGCTTTTTCGACAACTCATGTCAAAGCATCCAAGTGCAGCACCTTTAATTCCACAGCAAGCACATTTGATCCTTCTACTTCTAGCCAACTCAGTTGTAAGATTAAAAACAGAGTCATCTTTGAAGTAGACATCAGGAGCCCTTCAGTAAAATAAAAATCATACATGAATTAGCTAGGGATACTGAAAATCAAAGTTTTAACAATAATGTTTTGTTAAAAAGGACAAACATACCACTGCAGGCAGTTTTTGTGGGAATGTATTACACCAGTCCCTCCATTAAATTCTGGAGGCACTTGTTTCCCGTTATGGTAGTGAACCATCTCGCCAGACTCCTTTATAAAAAAGACATTCAGTTATTTTATGCATTTACAGAAAGGAAGAATCTGTAACTTCAAGAGAAAGACTTTGCAAACCACTTGTCTGCTGTCTGCATATACCTCTGTGATATCATCAGACTGGCAGAAAGCACAGGAGACCTTAGGAGCTTTGTCCTCACATTTCTGCAGGACAGCATTGCATGCAGTGCATGATCTGATAGTTTCTGAGTAATCTGATTGTTCGATAGCTTTTACACTACCATTCTTAACCAAGACATTTTTTACTGATGAAGGAACTGTGTGTATGGCCTCATTAAATTGGCATCTCCCAAGTAAAGGGCTTGGTGTATTTGGACCAATGTTTGATCCCATACTTTGTTTACTTGTACCATCCAAGTGTTTATGCTGGGTGCAGCCTTTGATGAGAGTGCGATGCTGCGGTGATTCTGTTTTATTTTCAGCCGCTGAGATAACTCTTATCTTATCAGCTACAGCACCATCAGAAATTCTTCTGATCCTCTTACTTCTTTGTTCATATTTGTTCTCTGCAGTCTTCAATGCACTATTCCCTGTTCTCTCAAGTTTTCGTCGACTGTCTTTATCATTTTTATGTGATCTTTCTGAAAGCTGGTTTTCAGGTGCTTCAACCTCCAAGCTATCTTCTTGTGGGGGAAATGGTTCCCTAGATTTATCACTGGAGCAAAGAAATCTACTGCTGTTGCAAGAGACCTTGTTTCTTCTACTCAACGTATTGCTCTCCTTTTTACCGCTGTTCTTCTGGCCTGGCTTTGCAGTGATACTTACAGGGATATCTGTAACTTGGTGATCAGCATCACATCTTTTTGTACATAGCTTACCACAAACAGACAGTTTTGAATTCTTCTTGGTCCTAGCTCTTGCTGACTTTCTCTTCTTAATTTCTTCACCATTGACATGCTGAGCAGCATTACTTTCATGATCTAATTTATCAAATGAACCTCCAAGATTCATGTCTTCACCATCATCTGTCTCTGTGATTTGATCTAGAATTTTCTTCGATTTACCCTGAACAGACAGAACAGCTAAGTTAAATACACACAAAATGAAAGGTGTACATAAGTAGTCAGATTGTAAAAGTGGTTGGAGAACTGGAAAGTAGAGAGCTACTGGCCTCAGTTAACCACAATACCTGTTTTTTTACCGGAGTAGATCGCAGCTCAGGGGAGCAAGGTCTTTGACTCCATTCGAAGATTTCACTGTCAAATATCTCTGAAACCTCAGCTTTGCTCTGCAACACATGTAACCAAATGGTATGCACAAAGTTCAACCAGGAAACTAAAAAGAAGCAAAAGAAATGCTCAGAAGAACTTACATTAGGAGTAATATTGTTAGGTATTTCATCATCAGAATCCATTATGTCACTGAAGGTAGGTGCATTGTGACGCATGGGTGTGTCCAATGATGGTGGTTCACTTAAACTTCCAGCAGTGCCACCTTCTTCTTCCTCTTCTTCCCGGAGCCAAAAAAATGGTGACAATGAGGGGCTTTCTGGTCTATCAGAATTCAATGTTTTATTTGTGTCCTCTTCAGCATCAACATTCAGCTTGGTTTTTTGCTCTTCAGGCTTCATAACCTTTTTGGGCCTTGTTGGCGTCTCCGATTGAGGGAATGGTGTCACATGTATTCTTTTGTTCGTGGAGATTGAAGGCTTTGCAGTTGGACAAGATGCAGAAGCTGCAGCAACCTTGGATGTATTGTTTTTCTTCTTTGATGCTACCTTCTTTTTCTGCGACCTTTTTGTCTTGCTGCCACTGTTCCCATCACATTGTGATCCCTCTTCAAGTAAAAGTAAGAAAGTAAGCCTAGTATACAACAACAACAGCAGCAGCAACAACATAGCCTTTCAGTCCCAAGCAAGTTGGGGTAGGCTAGAGTTGAAACCCAACAAGAGCCATATAAGACAAAGTAAGCCTAGTATAATTGTTCAATATCTCTTAAATTCCATTCTTATTGAGAGTCAAAGATCTAAAACAGCAAATAAACACAACATGTGGTCAGAAGAATGAGATGCAAAACAATCATTGTAAGTATGTAACTAAATTTTGCTCATTACCACAAAACAGGAAAAAATTATAATTACCTGCAACCTTGGGTGAAGGGGCCAGAGGTGTTGCGACAATACTAGTACCTGCTGCAACTTCCATACTTTTGAAAACAGAAACCAAATTGTCCATGTGAGGTGCAGGCCGTATTTCTACAGGCAAAAAGACCATTACATACAGTGAGTTCTGCACAGCAAGAGATCAAAGAATCACCTAAACATTTCCAGTAAATACCACTTTCATTTCATCATATATAATCAGATAATACCAAATTTTATCAGAAATGAAATGCACCAATAGAGCCCAACAAATCATTATGGTGCAGATTACATTATCTAAAAGGTATTGTGCGTGTTTAGAATTCTTTCAGTTAATTTCTACACATAGGTAATCCAGTTACTGCAACAATCACCGCGTTAGAGTCTTAGAGATCTAACCTCTTCGGCGGAATGGGACCTTGCACACCGGGCAGTTGAAAGCGGATTTCATGGACTCCATTAGGCAGCCACTGCAATAAGAGACGATTGAGATAAAATTGAACAAGACTATCAGTGGGCGCTATATTTCACTAGAGAGGAACAAGGGATGAGACTCACTTGCAGAAGATGTGGTTGCAAGTGATGGACACCGCCGAACTCAACAGACTCAAGCTGCCAAGACCAAGAAATATTTCATCAAGTACGCAACAAATCCAATATCTCAAGATTTACCACTGGGGAGCACCAGAAACGTAAGAAAAGGCCTTAATATGGTTCCTAGAAACAAAAAGAGCTGACAGGAGCATCAGGGCGACGGCGGCGTACCAGATGGGGCACTTGAGCTCCCGGCCCATCTTCTCGAGGCTCCCCGCGTCCGCCATGACGACTCTTCGATCTCGCTCCGGCTCCTCGGTGACTCTTGCGTACTCTGCAGAAACTTGCGATCCGATCTGACTTCTGATCCCGCCCCGCTCGTGTTCTACCGGTCGTCGCGAAGCACGGGCAAGGCCTGCTTAATAGCATAGAAATTAGGACCGGACCGGTAATCAAACCGGTGAAGCTCTCGGTTCAATGAACCGGCCACACATGCAATTGAACCGGTCCAATATACAGGTGATAATTAACAGATTACATATCTGACCATTAAGAAAAATATGCTAAAAAACACAATTCACATATGAAACTACAAGTTCACAACAAGAGCAGTACAGCCATACAGGACAGCAAATCACAAATGCACAACCGCAGAGACAGGTTGACAAAAAAGTACAATTTGACAAGTCAGTTTTCTTCTTGTCTTTGCTGCTGGTAGTACCTCTTGAATACTACTAGGTGCTGTGTTTTGATTACTCTCAGCTGTAGTTGGAGTCTCCGAAGAATCCACCGTATGCAAACAAATCAATAGTGAGGAAGACAGTATAGCATCTAACTCTGATATGCAAACAAATCTATGAGCAAGCAAATTCGATTCTCTGGATCTATGCAATATTAACACTAACCACTATACAAAGTTACAAACGAGTCACTGGAGTGTGGAACTTTGAAATTCGATTCTCTGGATCTATGCAATCTGAACACTAACCTCTACTTGTTGCTGCTGCTGCGCCGACGAGCACCTGCTGCTCCCCACCGGAGTTCCGGACCCCGCGGCGGCGCGGTCGTCGCCGGGCTGCACGCGCGAGCCTGCCGCTGCCCACCGGGCGCCGGCCCCTCGGTGGCTCGGCCTCGTGCGCTCGTCTCGTGGCCGCCGCTGCAGTGCGCCGCCGCCGCCGCGGCTGTCTCCCAGTCCCAGATGCGTTGCGGGCTTGCGGCCTTGAGGATTTCTGGTGTCGGGTCTGGGAGGGGGAATGAGAATGATATTCATCGTGGCGGGAGATTTCCCTCCAAATTTTCGTTCAGTTTTGGTGCTCCTTCTTTTGCAAGCTGGCGCCTGGCGGTGGCGGGTACGTGACATTTAAATTTTAGACTAACCAAGGGCCTGTTTAGATGGCAAATTTTTAGCAAAAGTAACTTCTGGAACTCCTGTAGCACACTGTAGCACGTTTCGTTTTTTCTACAAATATTTTAGCAAATCGATAAACTAACAAGTTAAATCTAAAGTACATTAGATAATAGATATAATGATGTGCATTTGACTTTAGTTAAGTAATATGTTCAATATATATTAGTGGTCAAAGTTGAAGTAAAAAGTCAACGGTATCATATATTTAAGAACGGATGGAGTAAATTTTAAACTAACCAATTATATAAGATCAAGTATTTTTCATTTTTAATGTAAAAGTATTTTTACAAATTGTTCGACCAATCTGCACTCACATGTCAAATTATTATATTATTAAATTGGACATTTTAGAAGTTGTTGGATCAAGTTACACTCAGTTGTCAAATTAATGTATGGGTTGAAAATTACTCCATCACAAATGTAGATGATTATAAAGTATTTTTCATTTTTATGGAAAATTAGTTTACAAATTGTTTGACCAATATGCACTCACTTGTCAAATTATTATACTAAGACTCTGTTTAGATCCTAAAAATTTCATCAACTTTTCGTCACATCAATCTCTAGAGACTAATTAGAAGTATTAAATGTGGATTAATGACAAAACTCATTCAACAATACATACCTTAATTTTCGAGACGAATCTAACAAACCTAATTATGTCATCATTAGACAACGACGTGCTACAGTAACCAATCTCTAATGACGGATTAATTAAGAGTAATGAATTCGTCACGCAATTTCATATAATTACATCATTCTGGCTTCCGTTTGGGCAACTAATTCTCGGTTGGAAAGGCAACTAAACGGCTCGAAAAAGGACCGAAACGTGTACCCTACGGTCCAAAAATCAATGGAAACCTCGTCAAATGTCTTCTACTAGGAGTCTGTGCACATCTCGGATGTTTCAAAAAAATTGACCGGAGTGCTGAAAATCGTGTGCTATAGCCCACGAAAATGGCTCGAAACGGTCGTTTTCACGAAAACGCACCTGCGAAACCTTCTGGCCCGGAGACCTACCCCTGGTGGTGTTATGCATTAAACTATGGTCGGTACGTGGAGGAGGGACCGTCAGAGTGAAGAAATGCATGATTCTGACTTCCGTTTGGGCAAGTAATTCTCGGTTGAAAAGACAACTAAACGTCCCGAATAAGGACCGAACGTGTACCCTACAGTCGAAAAACAAAGGAAACCTCGTCAAATGTCTTCTACTAGGAGTCTGTACACATCCGGGATGTTGCAAAAAAATTGAAAATTGTGTGCTGTAGCCCACGAAAATGGCCCGAAACGGACGTTTTCGCAAAAACGCACCTGCAAACCTTCTGGTCCGGAGACATACCCCTGGTGGTGTTATGCATTAAACTATTGTCGATACTTGGAGGACGGACCGTCAGAGTGACGAAATGCATCATTCTGGCTTCCGTTTGGGCAAGTAATTCTCAGTGAGAAAGGCAACTAAACAGCCTGAAAAAGGCACGAAACGTGTACCCTACGTTCCAAAAATGTACGGAAACCTCGTCAAATGTCTTCTACTAGGAGTCTGTGCACATCTCGGATGTTTCAAAAAAAATTGACCGGAGTGCTGAAAATCGTGTGCTATAGCACACGAAAATGCCTCGAAACGGTCGTTTTCGCGAAAACGTACCTGCAAAACCTTCTGGCCCGGAGACCTACCCTTGGTGGTGTTATGCCTTAAACTATGGTCGGTACGTGGAGGAGGGACCGTCAGAGTGACGAGATGCATCATTCTGACTTCCGTTTGGGCAAGTAATTCTCGGTTCGAAAGGCAACTAAACGGCCCGAAACGTGTACCCTACAGTCCAAAAAACAAAGGAAACTACGTCAAATGTCTTCTACTAGGAGTCTGTGCACATACGGGATGTTAAAAAAAATTGACCCGAGTGCTAAAAATCGTGGCAAGAAACGGTCGTTTTCGCGAAAATGTACCTGCAAACCCTTCTGGCCCGGAGACATACCCCTGGTGGTGTTATGCATTAAACTATGGTCGGTACGTGGAGTAGGTACCGTCAGAGTGACGAAATGCATCATTCTGACTTCCGTTTGGGCAAGTAATTCTCGGTTGGAAAGACAACTAAACGGCCCGAAAAAGGACCGAAACGTGTACCCTATGGTCCAAAAATCAATGGAAACCTTGTCAAATGTCTTCTACTAGGAGTCTGTGCACATCCGGGATGTTTCAAAAAATTGACTAGAGTGCTGAAAATCGTGTGCTATTGCCCACGAAAATGGCCCGAAACGGTTGTTTTCGCGAAAACGCACTTGCAAAATCTTCTGCCCCGGAGACCTACCCCTAGTGGGTGTTATGCTTTAAACTATAGTCAGTACGTGAAGGAGGGACCGTCAGAGTGACAAAATGCATCATTCTGGCTTCCGTTTGGACAAGTAATTCGTGGTTGGAAAGACAACTAAACGCCCGAAAATGGACTGAAATGTGTACCCTACAGTCTAAAAAACAAAGGAAATCTCGTCAAATGTCTTCTACTAGGAGACCGTGCACATCCGGGATGTTGCAAAAAATTGATCTGAGTACTGAAAATCGTGGTCTATTGCCCACGAAAATGGCCCTGAAACAGACGTTTTTGCGAAAACACACCTGCAAGACCTTCTGGCCCGGAGACCTACCCCTGGTGGTGTTATGCATTAAACTATGGCCGGTAAGGGGAGGAGGGACCGTCAGAGTGACGAAATGCATCATTCTGGCTTCCGTTTGGGCAAGTAATTCTCGGTTGGAAAAGTAACTAAACGCCCCGAAAAAGAACCGAAACGTGTACCCTACAGTCAAAAAACAAAGGAAACCTCGTCAAATGTCTTCTACTAGGAGTCTGTGCACATCCGGGATGTTGCAAAAAAATTGACCCGAGTGCTGAAAATCGTGTGCTGTAGCCCACGAAAATGGTCCGAAACAGACGTTTTCGCGAAAACGTACCTGCAAAACCTTCTGGCCCGGAGACCTACCCCTGGTGGTGTTATGTATGAAAATAGGATCGGTACGTGGAGGAGGGACCGTCAAAGTGACGAAATGCATCATTCTGGCTTCCCTTTGGACAAGTAATTCTCGGTTGGAAAGACAACTAAACGGCCCGAAAAAGGACCAAAACGTGTATCTTGTAGTACAAAAAACAAAGGAAACTTCGTGAAATATCTTCTACTAGGAGTCTGTGCACATCCGGGATGTTGCAAAAAAATTGTCCCGAGTGTTGAAAATCGTGTGCTATAGCCCACGAAAATGGCCCAAAACGGACGTTTGTCGACGGTAGATAACGCGCCAAATTACGATCCGCAAGCGCACGGGTCGGTTGTAGCTTTTCCCTTAGAGTAACCCCCAAGGTTTATCCATCCGTGGAACAAGAGGATTGCTACGCTCAACTAAGAACTAATCTCGTTGAATTCAAAGCTCTTTATCGAGTGAGGTGTGTATGAGTAAAGAACTAGTCTAAACTAAGTCAAAGAAAACAACGTAGAGAGCAATTGTATAGAGAACACAAGATATTAAGAATGCTTGTCCAAGGGATCTAGGATCATTTAGAGATGTAACCACCGAGCAAGAACAACCGATCTAAACTATCAAAGGTAAGGTTGCACCGAGTTCGATCCTTTCCCTCCCGCGTACTATCACTACACGACGGTAATCAAATAAAGAACAAAAGGAACACGATACATGATGCTACGAGCGATGCATCCCCTAAGCAAGCCAGACGGCCATTAAAATTAAAGCACCATCAACATGAATATGATAGCAAATAGATCCAAAACATAGATTTGGTGATTACAACTCAAGCTCTCCCTTCAACCTCAAGGACAAACAAGTACTTTACCCCATAATGTTACACATTGTAGCGAGAGACATGATGTAGAATCCTCCGAAGTAGATGAAGATCGACGAGGAAGATGCTCTCCGTCTTGCTTTCTCCCTTGAAGATCCAATCTCCTCCTTATTCTTGATCTTGTGGCGGCGCCGGAGGGACCTTGCTAGGGTTTCCGAGCGTCGTCCTCTCTCCTCTATGTGGCTCTCTCCCTTTGTTGAATCTCTGTGTTTGGGCGACTCTCTGGTGAATGGATCCTCCTCCTTGGGCGCATAGGGGGTTGTATTTATGCTCTTGGAGAGCCTTGGGGCGTGCTCCACCTTGCCTTGCACGAGATCTTCCTTGGGAGAGAAGCGAACTTGGTTTCCATAAAATCAGCCTCGTCCAGATTTTCCTGATTCGCAGCCCTTCCTTCCCGGCACCATATCTCCCACGTCCGGACTCCAAATAATACAAATTCGGTATCTAGATTGTGTGCCACGAAATTATCTCTAACTTTGGCACCCATTGCTTTCCTTGTAAACGAAGATAAGATCCCAAAACGGCCTTGGAAGATAACCCGTCTGATTTCGTACTTATCTGCACAGTAGGTATTTCGGGGGTAATATCTCCTAGCTCCTTGACCCGAATTAGGCCTTCCATATGTCCAAATCGAAGCGCTCATCGAGGCCCACAACTTTGGTATTCAAACTTTGGCCATTAGAGGCCGTTTAAGTCTCCGAATCTACACCGAAAGATCATGCTTTTCTGGCCTGCGCGAATATCTCTCGGGCTGAGTTGATCTCGTGGGTAAACCTCCAAGTCCCCGGAGTTTTACGACTTCAAGTTTTGGTCCTCGGGTCATTTGGAGTCATGTTCACTTCGTGTCTTGACTTGTGCCGGGTTTCATTATCTTCTCATAAATTGATCGATGAACTTTGCGCGAAAGTCCTCCTTTAAGCGTTTAAATCCTGCGTAAATATCATACTCCAAATACCACATGCAAGTGTGAATTTTTTACATCATTAGTATGCCTAGTGACGGGTTAGTTATAAATTAAAGCCAAAATCAAAGTGTAACAAGTTCCTTAGGGGTGTCATATTTGACCGCCAACAACGTTTTCGTGAAAACACACCTGCAAACCCTTCTGGCCCGGAGACATACCCCTGGTGGTGTTATGCATTAAACTATGGTCGGTACGTGGAGGTCGGACCGTCAGAGTGACGAAATGCACCATTCTGGCTTCCATTTGGGCATGCAATTCTCGGTTGGAAAGGCAACTAAACGGCCTGAAAAAGGCCCGAGACGTGTACCCTACGGTCCAAAAATCAATGGAAACCTCGTCAAATGTCTTCTACTGGGAGTCTGTGCACATCCAGCATGTTGCAAAAAAATTGACACGAGTGCTGAAAATCGTGTGCTATAGCCCACGAAAATGTCCCGAAACGGTCGTTTTCGCAAAAACGCACCTGCAAACCCTTCTGGCCCGGAGACATACCTCTGGTGGTGTTATGCATTAAACTATGGTCGGTACGTGGAGGAGGGGCCGTTAGAGTGACGAAATATATCATTCTGTCTTCCGTTTAGGTAAGTAATTCTCAGTTGGAAAGGCAACTAAACAGCGCGAAAAAGGACCGAAATGTGTACCCTACGGTCCAAATATCAATGGAAACCTCGTCAAATGTCTTCTACTAGGAGTCTGTGCACATCTGGGATGTTTCAAAAAAATTAACCGGAGTGCTGAAAATCATGTGCAAACCCTTCTGGCCCGGAGACCTACCCCTAGTGGTGTTATGCATTAAACAATAGTCGGTACGTGGAGGAGGGACCGTCAGAGTGACGAAATGCATCATTCTGGCTCCCGTTTGGGCAAGTAATTCTCGGTTGGAAAGGCAACTAAACGGCCCGAAAAAGGACCAAAATGTGTCCTACAGTCCAAAAAACAAAGGAAGCATCGTCAAATGTCTTCTACTAGGAGTCTGTGCACATCCGGGATGTTGCAAAAAAATTGACCCGAGTGCTGAAAATCGTGTGCTATAGCCCACGAAAATGACCCGAAACGGTCGTTTTCGCGAAAACGCACCTGCAAACCTTCTGGCCCGGAGACCTACCCCTGGTGGTGTTATGCATTAAACTATGGTCGGTACGTGGAGGAGGGACCGTCAGAGTGACGAAATGCATCATTCTGGCTTCCGTTTGGGAAAGTAATTTTCGGTTGTAAAGGCAACTAAACGGCCCGAAAAAGGACCGAAACGTGTACCCTACAGTCCAAAAAACAAAGGAAACCTCGTCAAATGTCTTCTACTAGGAGTCTGTGCACATCCGGGATGTTGCAAAAAAATTGATCGGAGTGCTGAAAATCGTGTGCTATTGCCCACGAAAATGGCCCGAAACGGTCGTTTTCGCGAAAACGTACCTGCAAAACCTTCTGGCCCTGAGACCTACCCCTGGTGGTGTTATGAATTAAACTATGTTCGGTCAGGGAGGAGGGACCGTCTTAGTGATGAAATGCATCATTCTGGCTTCCGTTTGGGGGAAGGCTTGTTTTGGTTAACTCGGTGTTCTCAGCTTTGCCTACTTATTACATGTGCTCTCTGAAATTGCCTGTGGAATTACTGGACCAGATTGACAAATACAGAAAGCATGTCTTGTGGCATGGTGGTGATGTCACTAAGAAAGGGGGCTATCTGGTTGCTTGGAAGCATGCTTGTAGAAGCAAAGCTGATGGAGGGTTAGGCATCATCAACCCCAGGAATCATAATTCAGCTTTACTGATGAAATTTCTGCATAATTTCTACAACTCTATGGATCTGCCTTGGGTGCAGTTAACCTGGCAATGTCTGTACAAGAATGGCAGTTTTTGGTGGAGGGATATAATGTCTTTGGCTCCCAATTTTCTCTTGTTGACAAGGTGTAAGGTTGCTCGTGGAATCTCTGTCTCTTTTTGGAATGATCACTGGGATTTGGGTGTCATTAAAATAGTGTATCCTAAGCTATATTCCTTTGCAAGGAAGAAGTCATGTTCAGTCAGTCAGTTTCTTGCATGGGAGACTGGCAGGTCCTTTTTTCTTCCTTTATCTCAGTTGGCCTTTCAACAGCTAGCTGATCTTCACGCAGGATTGGCTGATCTGCATCTTCAGTTACTACTTCAGGATGAGTGGAGCTTTAACTGGAACCCCAGTCACTTCTCGAGCCACAAAGTCTATGAAGCTCTCCAAGGGTCTCATCCTGCCTCGCTTTTGTTCAAATGGATGTGGGCTTCCAGAGTTCAAAATAAACACAAATTTTTCTTCTGGTTGTTTCTTCGGGATAGAATCAACACAAGGAACTTGCTCCACAGAAAGAACATGCATTTGCCTTCTTACTCTTGTGTGTTATGTGTTTAGGCTTTGGAAGAGGACTTACTCCATTTATTCTTTGCTTGCCCCTTCAATGATGCTTGCCGGACCTACTTAGGTATTCATTGGGATCTGTCTCTGAACTTTGAGACAATGGTGTTGCACGCGCGACTTCAGTTCAACTCAACAATATTCAGGGAAATCTCCATCATCGGATGCTGGTCCATCTGGTGCCATCGGAATGACATAATTTTTTATGCAGTTTCTCTTTCTTTTGCCCGTTGGAAGAGTTCTTATGTGAAGGATTTACAATCGGTTACCCTTCAGGTTAAACCGCAGTTGCAAACAAAGTTGTATTCTTTTCTAAGTAATCTTCTCTAAGCTTTTCTCTTTTTGCTTGGGCCTGCCTTGTAACCTGTAAATACTTTCTTATATATATATATAATAGGGGTAGGGGCCTCCCCTGCTGATTCCCGTCAAAAAAAAGTAATTCTCGGTTGGAAAGGCAACTAAACGGTCCGAAAAAGGACTGAAACGTGTACCCTACATTCCAAAAAATAAAGAAAACCTCGTCAAATGTCTTCTACTAGGAGTTTGGACACATCCGGGATGTTGCAAAAAAATTGAAAATCGTGTGCTGTAGCCCACGAAAATGGCCCGAAACGGACGTTTTCGCAAAAACGCACCTGCAAACCCTTCTGGCCCGGAGACATACCCCTGGTGGTGTTATGCATTAAACTAGTGTCGGTACGTGGAGGACGGACCGTCAGAGTGACGAAATGCATCATTCTGGCTTCCGTTTGGGCAAGTAATTCTCGGTTGGAAAGGCAACTAAACGGCCCGAAAAGGCCCAAAACGTGTACCCCACGGTCCAAAAATCAATGGAAACCTCATCAAATGTCTTCTACTAGGAGTCTGTGCACATCCGGGATGTTGCAAAAAAATTGACCCGAGTGCTGAAAATCGTGTGCTATAGCCCACGAAAACGCCCCGAAACGGATGTTTTCGCGAAAACACACCTGCAAACCCTTCTGAGCCGGAGACCTACCCCTGGTGGTGTTATGCACTAAACTATGGTCGGTACGTGGAGGAGAGACCGTCAGAGTGACGAAATGCATCATTCTGGCTTCCGTTTGGGCAAGTAATTCTCGGTTGGAAAAGCAACTAAACGGCCCGAAAAAGAACCGAAACGTGTACCCTACAGTCCAAAAAGCAAAGGAAACCTCGTCAAATGTCTTCTACTAGGAGTCTGTGCACATCCTGGATGTTGCAAAAAGATTGACCTGAGTGGTAAAAATCGTGTGCAGCCCACGAAAAAGGCCCAAAACAGTCGTTTTCGCGAAAACGCACCTGCAAAACCTTCTATCCTGGAGACCTACCCCTGGTGGTGTTATGCATTAAACTATGGTCGGTACGTGGAGGAGGGACCATCAGAGTCACGAAATACATCATTCTGGCTTCCGTTTGGGCAAGTAAATCTCGGTTGTAAAGGCAACTAAACGGCACGAAAAAAGACCGAAACGTGTACCCTACGGTCCAAAATCAATGGAAACCCATCAATTGTTTTCTATTGGGAGTCTGTGCACATCCGGGATGTTGCAAAAAAATTGACCCGAGTGCTGAAAATCGTGTGCTGTAGTTCACGAAAATGGCCCGAAACAGACGTTTTCGCAAAAACGCACCTGCAAACCCTTCTGGCTCGGAGACATACCTCTGGTGGTGTTATGCATTAAACTATGGTCGGTACGTGGAGGAGGGACCGTCAGAGTGATGAAATGCATCATTCTGGCTTCCGTTTGGGCAAGTAATTCTCGGTTGGAAATGCAACTAAAAAGCCAAAAAAAGGCCCGAAACGTGTACCCCACGGTCCAAAAATCAATGGAAACCTCGTCAAATGTCTTCTACTAGGAGTATGTAATAATCCAGGTTGTTGGAAAAAAAATCGACCCGAGTGCTGAAAATCGTGTGCTAGCCCACGAAAATAGCCCGAAACGGACGTTTTCACGAAAACGCACCTGCAAACCCTTCTGACCCGGAGACCTACCCCTGGTGGTGTTATGCATTAAACCATGGTCGGTACGTGGAGGCGGGACCGTCAGAGTGACGAAATGCATTATTTTGGCTTCTGTTTGGGCAAGTAATTCTCGGTTGGAAAGGCAACTAAACGGCCCGAAAAAGGACCGAAACGTGTACCCTACAGTCCAAAAAACAAAGGAAACCTCGTCAAATGTATTCTACTAGGAGTTTGCGCACATCTGGGATGTTGCAAAAAAATTGACCCGAGTGCTGAAAATCATGTGCTATAGCCCACCAAAATAGCCCGAAACGGACGTTTTCGCGAAAACGCACCTGCAAAACCTTTTGGCCCGGACACATACCCCTGGTGGTGTTATGCATTAAACTATGGTTGGTACGTGGAGGAGGGACCGTCAGAGTGACGAAATGCATCATTCTGGCTTCCGCTTGGGTAAGTAATTCTCGGCTGGAAAGACAAATAAACGGCCCGAAAAAGGCCCGAAACGTGTACCCAGCGGTCCAAAAATTAATGGAAACCTCTTCAAATGTCTTATACCAGGAGTTTGTGCACATCCGGGATGTTGCAAAAAAATTGATCTGAGTGCTGAAAACCGTGTGCTATAGCCCACGAAAATAGTCGGAAACAGACCTTTTCGCGAAAACGCACCTGCAAACCCTTCTGGCCCGGAGACCTACCCCTGGTGGTGTTATGCATTAAACTATGGTCGGTACGTGGAGGAGGGACCATCAGAGTCACGAAATACATCATTCTGGCTTCCGTTTGGGCAAGTAATTCTCTATTGGAAAGGCAACTAATCGGCCCGAAAAAGGACCGAAACGTGTACCCTACGGTCCAAAAATTAATGGAAACCTCATCAAATGTCTTCTACTAGGAGTTTGTGCACATCCGGGATGTTGCAAAACAAAATTGACCCGAGTGCTGAAAATCGTGTGCTATAACCCACGAAAACAGCCGGAAACGGACGTTTTCGCGAAAACACACCTGCAAACCCTTCTAACCCGGAGACCTACCCCTGGTGGTGTTATGCATTAAACTATGGTCGGTACGTGGAGGAGGGACCGTCAGAGTGATGAAATACATTATTCTGGCTTCCGTTTGGGCAAGTAATTCTCGGTTGGAAAGGCAACTAAACGGCCAGAAAAAGGAACGAAACGTGTACCCTACGGTCCAAAATCAATGGAAACCTCATCAATTGTCTTCTACTGGGAGTCTGTGCACATCCGAGTGCTGAAAATCGTGTGTTGTAGTTCACGAAAATTGCCCGAAACGGACGTTTACGCAAAAACGCACCTGCAAATCCTTCTGGCCCGGACACATACCCCTGGTGGTGTTATGCATCAAACTATGGTCGGTACGTGGAGGAGGGACCGTCAGAGTGACGAAATGCATCATTCTGGCTTTCGTTTGGGCAAGTAATTCTCGGTTGGAAAGGCAACTAAACAGCCCAAAAAAGGCCCGAAACGTGTACCCTACGGTCCAAAAATCAATGGAAACCTCGTCAAATGCCTTCTACAAGGAGTATGTACACATCCGGGGTGTTGCAAAAAAAATCGACCCGAGTGCTGAAAATCGTGTGCTATAGCCCACGAAAATAGCCCGAAACGGACGTTTTCACGAAAACGCACCTGCAAACCCTTCTGACCCGGAGACCTACCCCTCATGGTGTTATGCATTAAACTATAGTCAGTATGTGGAGGAGGGACCGTCAGAGTGTCAAAATGCATCATTCTGGCTTCCGTTTGGGCAAGTAATTCTCGGTTGGAAAGGCAACTAAACGGCCCGAAAAAGGACCGAAACGTGTACCCTACAGTCCAAAAAACAAACGAAATCTCGTCAAATGTCTACTACCAGGAGTCTGGGCACATCCGGGATGTCGCAAAAAAATTGACTAAGTGCTGAAAATCGTGTGCTGTAGCGCACGAAAATGGCTCGAAATGTACGTTTTCGCCAAAACGCACATGCAAACCCTTCTAGCCCGGACACATACCCCTGGTGGTGATATGCATTAAACCATGGTTGGTACGTGGAGGAGGGACCGTCAGAGTGACGAAATGCATCATTCTGACTTCCGTTTGGGTAAGTAATTCTCGGCTGGAAAGACAACTAAACGGCTCGAAAAAGGTCCGAAACTTGTACCCAGTGGTCCAAAAATCAAAGGAAACCTCTTCAATTGTCTCCTACTGGGAGTCTGTGCACATCCGGGATGTTGCAAAAAAATTGACCCGAGTGCTGAAAATCGTGTGCTATAGCCCACGAAAATAGTCGGAAACAGACCTTTTCGCGAAAACGCACCTGCAAACCTTTCTGGCCCGGAGACCTACTCCTGGTGGTGTTATGCATTAAACTATGGTCGGTACGTGGAGGAGGACCATCAGAGTCACGAAATACATCATTCTGGCTTCCGTTTGGGTAAGTAATTCTCTGTTGGAAAGGCAACTAAACAGCCCGAAAAAGGCCCGAAACGTGTACCCTACGGTCCAAAAATCAATGGAAACCTCATCAAATGTCTTCTACTAGGAGTTTGTGCACATCCGGGATGTTGCAAAAAAATTGACCCGAGTGCTGAAAATCGTGTGCTATAGCCCACGAAAATAGTCGGAAACGGACCTTTTCGTGAAAACACACCTGCAAACCCTTCTGGCCCGGAGACCTACCCCTGGTGGTGTTATGCATTAAACTATGGTCGGTACGTGGAGGAGGGACCATCAGAGTGACGAAATACATCATTCTGGCTTCCGTTTGGGCAAGTAATTCTCTGTTGGAAAGGCAACTAATCGGCCCGAAAAAGGACCGAAACGTGTACCCAACGGTCCAAAAATCAATGGAACCTCATCAAATGTCTTCTACTAGGAGTTTGTGCACATCCGGGATGTTGCAAAAAAATTGACCCGAGTGCTGAAAATCGTGTGCTATAGCCCACGAAAATAGCCAGAAACAGACGTTTTCGCGAAAACGCACCTGCAAACCCTTCTGGCCCGGAGACCTACCCCTGGTGGTGTTATGCATTAAACTATGGTCGGTACGTGGAGGAGGGACCGTCAGAGTGACGAAATACATCATTCTGGCTTCCGTTTGGGCAAGTAATTCTCGGTTGGAAAGGCAACTAAACGGCCCGAAAAAGGACCGAAACGTGTACCCTACGGTCCAAAAATCAATGGAAACCTCATCAGTTATCTTCTACTATGAGTCTGTGCACATCCGAGATGTTTCAAAAAAATTGACCGGAGTGCTGAAAATCGTGTGCTTTAGCCCACGAAAATGACCCGAAACAGTCGTTTTCGCGAAAACACACCTGCAAAACCTTCTGGCCCGGAGACCAAGCCCTGGTGGTGTTATGCATTAAACTATGGTCAGTATGTGGAGGAGGAACCGTCAGAGTGACGAAATGCGTCATTCTGGCTTCCGTTTGGGCAAGTAATTCTCGGTTGGAAAGGCAACTAAACGGCCTGAAAAAGGACCGCAATGTGTACCCTACGGTCCAAAAATCAATGGAAACCTCGTCAAATGTCTTCTACTAGGAGTTTGTGCACATCTGGGATGTTGCAAAAAAATTGACCCGAGTGCTGAAAGTCGTGTGCTATAGCCCACGAAAATGTCCCGAAATGGACGTTTTCACGAAAACGCACGTGCAAACCCTTCTGGACCGGAGACCTACCCCTGGTGGAGTTATGCATTAAACTATAGTCAGTATGTGGAGGAGGGACCGTCAGAGTGTCAAAATGCATCATTCTGGCTTCCGTTTGGGCAAGTAATTCTCGGTTGGAAAGGCAACTAAACGGCCCGAAAAAGGACCGAAATGTGTATCCTCCAGTCCAAAAAACAAAGGAAATCTCGTCAAATGTCTGCTACCAGGAGTCTGTGCACATCCGGGATGTCGCAAAAAAATTGACTCAGTGCTGAAAATCGTGTGCTGTAGCGCACGAAAATGGCCCGAAATGTACGTTTTCGCCAAAACGCACATGCAAACCCTTCTAGTCCGGACACATACCCCTGGTGGTGTTATGCATTAAACCATGGTTGGTACGTGGAGGAGGGACCGTCAGAGTGACGAAATGCATCATTCTGGCTTCCGTTTGGGTAAGTAATTCTCGGCTGGAAAGGCAACTAAACGGCCCAAAAAAGGCCCGAAATGTGTACCCAGCGGTCCAAAAATCAATGGAAACCTCATGAAATGTCTTCTACTAGGACTCTGTACACATCCGGGATGTTGCAAAACAAAATTGACCCGAGTGCTGAAAATCGTGTGCTATAACCCACGAAAATAGCCGGAAACGTACGTTTTCGCGAAAACGCACATGCAAACCCTTCTGGCCCGGAGACCTACCCCTGTTGGTGTTATGCATTAACCTATGGTCGGTATGTGGAGGAGGGACCGTCAGAGTGACGAAATACATCATTCTGGCTTCCGTTTGGGCAAGTTATTCTCGGTTGGAAATGCACCTAATCGCCCCGAAAAAGGACCGAAACGTGTACCCTACGGTCCAAAATCAATGGAAACCTCATCAATTGTCTTCTACTGGGAGTCTGTGCACATCCGGGATGTTGCAAAAAAATTGACCCGAGTGCTGAAAATCGTGTGCTATAGTTCACGAAAATGGCCCGAAACGGACGTTTTCGCAAAAACGCACCTGCAAACCCTTCTGGCCGGGAGACATACCTCTGGTGGTGTTATGCATTAAACTATGGTCGGTATGTGGAAGAGGGACCGTCATAGTGACGAAATGCATCATTCTGACTTCCGTTTGGGCAAGTAATTCTCGGTTGGAAAGGCAACTAAACAGCCCAAAAAAGGCCCGAAACGTGTACCCTACGGTCCAAAAATCAATGGAAACCTCGTCAAATGTCTTCTACTAGGAGTATGTACACATCCGGGGTGTTGCAAAAAAATCGACCCAAGTGCTGAAAATCGTGTGCTATAGCCCACGAAAATAGCCCGAAACGGACGTTTTCACGAAAACGCACCTGCAAACCCTTCTGACCCGGAGACCTACCCCTAGTGGTGCTATGCATTAAACCATGGTCGGTACGTGGAGGCGGGACCGTCAGAGTGACGAAATGTGTCATTCTGACTTCCGTTTGGGCAAGTAATTCTCGGTTTGAAAGGCAACTGAACAGCCCCAAAAAGGACCGAAACGTGTACCCTACAGTCCAAAAATCAATGGAAACCTCGTCAAATGTCTTCTACTAGGAGTCTGTGCATATCCAGGATGTTGCAAAAAAATTGACCCGAGTGCTGAAAATCATGTGATGTAGTTCACGAAAATGGCCCGAAACGGACGTTTTCGCAAACGCACCTGCAAACACTTCTGGCCCGGAGACATACCCCTGGTGGTGTTATGCATTAAACTATGGTCGGTACGTGGAGGAGGGACCGTCAGAGTGATGAAATGCATCATTCTGGCTTCCGTTTGGGCAAGTAATTCTCGGTTGGAAAGACAACTAAACAGACCAACAAAGGCCCGAAACGTGTACCTTACGGTCCAAAAATCAATGGCAACCTCGTCCAATGTCTTCTACTAGGAGTTTGTGCACATCTCGGATGTTACAAAAAAATTGACCCGAGAGCTGAAAATCGTGTGCTATAGCCCACGAAAAGAGCTGGAAACAGACGTTTTCGCGAAAGCACACCTGCAAACCCTTCTGACCCGGAGACCTACCCCTGGTGGTGTTATGCATTAAACTATGGTCAGTACGTGGAGGAGGGACCATCAGAGTGACAAAATGCATCATTCTGGCTTCCGTTTGGGCAAGTAATTCTCAGTTGGAAAGGCAACTAAACAGCACGAAAAATGGCCCGAAATGTAAGTTTTCGCCAAAACACACATGCAAACCCTTCTAGCCCGGACACATACCTCTTGTGGTGTTATGCCTTAATCCATGGTTGGTACGTGAAGGAGGGACCGTCAGAGTGACGAAATGCATCATTCTGGCTTCCGTTTGGGTAAGCAATTCTCGGCTGGAAAGGCAACTAAACGGCCCGAAACGTGTACCCAGCGGTCCAAAAATCAATGGAAACCTCATGAAATGTCTTCTACTAGGACTCTGTACACATCCGGGATGTTGCAAAACAAAATTGACCCGAGTGCTGAAAATCGTGTGCTATAACCCACGAAAATAGCCGGAAACGGACGTTTTCGCGAAAACGTACCTGCAAACCCTTCTGGCCCGGAGACCTACCCCTGCTGGTGTTATGCATTAAACTATGGTTGGTACGTGGAGAAGGGACCGTCAGAGTGACGAAATGCATCATTCTGGCTTTCGTTTGGGTAAGTAATTCTCGGCTGGAAAGGCAACTAAACGGCCCGAAACGTGTACCCAACGGTCCAAAAATCAATGGAAACCTATTCAAATGTCTTATATTAGGAGTTTGTGCACATCCGGGATGTTGCAAAAAAATTGACTCGAGTGCTGAAAATCGTGTGCTATAGCCCACGAAAATAGTCGGAAACGGACCTTTTCGCGAAAACACACCTGCAAACCCTTCTGGCCCGGAGACCTACTCCTGGTGGTGTTATGCATTAAACTATGATCGGTACATGGAGGAGGGACCATCAGAGTCACGAAATACATCATTCTGGCTTCCGTTTGGGCAAGTAATTCTCGGTTGGAAATGCAACTAAACGCCCCGAAAAAGGACCGAAACGTGTACCCTAGGGTCAAAAATCAATGGAAACCTCATCAGTTATCTTCTACTATGAGTCTGTGGACATCCGGGATGTTTCAAAAAATTGACCGGAGTGCTGAAAATCGTGTGCTTTAGCCCACGAAAATGACCCGAAACAGACGTTTTTGTGAAAACGCACCTGCAAAACCTTCTGGCCCGGAGACCTACCCCTGGTGGTGTTATGCATTAAACTATGGTCAGTATGTGGAGGAGGAACCGTCAGAGTGACGAAATGCGTCATTCTGGCTTCCGTTTGGGCAAGTAATTCTCGGTTGGAAAGGCAACTAAACGGCCTGAAAAAGGACCGTAATGTGTACCCTACGGTCCAAAAATCAATGGAAACCTCATCAAATGTCTTCTACTAGGAGTTTGTGCACATCTGAGATGTTGCAAAAAAATTGACCCGAGTGCTGAAAGTCGTGTGCTATAGCCCACGAAAATGTCCCGAAATGGATGTTTTCACGAAAACACACGTGCAAACCCTTCTGGACCAGAGACCTGCCCCTGGTGGAGTTATGCATCAAACTATAGTCAGTATGTGGAGGAGGGACCGTCAGAGTGTCAAAATGCATCATTCTGACTTCCGTTTGGGCAAGTAATTCTCGGTTGGAAAGGCAACTAAACGGCCCGAAAAAGGACCGAAATGTGTATCCTCCAGTCCAAAAAACAAAGGAAATCTCGTCAAATGTCTGCTACCAGGAGTCTGGGCACATCCGGGATGTCGCAAAAAAATTGACTCAGTGCTGAAAATCGTGTGCTGTAGCGCACGAAAATGGCTCGAAATGTACGTTTTCGCCAAAACGCACATGCAAACCCTTCTAGCCCGGACACATACCCCTGGTGGTGTTATGCATTAAACCATGGTTGGTACGTGGAGGAGGGACCGTCAGAGTGACGAAATGCATCATTCTGGCTTCCGTTTGGGTAAGTAATTCTCGGCTGGAAAGACAACTAAACGGCCCGAAAAAGGCCCGAAACATGTACCCAGCGGTCCAAAAATCAATGGAAACCTCATGAAATGTCTTCTACTAGGACTCTGTACACATCCGGGATGTTGCAAAACAAAATTGACCCGAGTGCTGAAAATCGTGTGCTATAACCCACGAAAATAGCCGGAAACGGACGTTTTCGCGAAAACGCACCTGCAAACCCTTCTGGCCCGGAGACCTACCCCTGCTGGTGTTATGCATTAAACTATGGTTGGTACGTGGAGGAGGGACCGTCAGAGTGACGAAATGCATCATTCTGGCTTTCGTTTGGGTAAGTAATTCTCGGCTGGAAAGACAACTAAACGGCCCGAAAAAGGCCCGAAACGTGTACCCAACGGTCCAAAAATCAATGGAAACCTCTTCAAATGTCTTATACTAGGAGTTTGTGCACATCCGGGATGTTGCAAAAAAATTGACCCGAGTGCTGAAAATCGTGTGCTATAGCCCACGAAAATAGTCGGAAACGGACCTTTTCGCGAAAACGCACCTGCAAACCCTTCTGGCCCGGAGACCTACCCCTGGTGGTGTTATGCATTAAACTATGGTCGGTACGTGGAGGAGGGACCATCAGAGTCACGAAATACATCATTCTGACTTCCGTTTGGGCAACTAATTCTCTGTTGGAAAGGCAACTAATCGGCACGAAAAAGGACCGAAACGTGTACCCAACGGTCCAAAAATCAATGAAAACCTCATCAAATGTCTTATACTAGGAGTTTGTGCACATCCGGGATGTTGCAAAAAAATTGACCCGAGTGCTGAAAATCGTGTGCTATAGCCCACGAAAAGAGCTGGAAACGGACGTTTTCGTGAAAACGCACCTGCAAACCCTTCTGGCCCGGAGACCTACCCCTGGTGGTGTTATGCATTAAACTATGGTCGGTACGTGGAGGAGGGACCGTCAGAGTGACGAAATACATCATTCTGGCTTCCGTTTGGGCATGTAATTCTCGGTTGGAAATGCAACTAATCGCCCCGAAAAAGGACCGAAACGTGTACCCTAGGGTCCAAAATCAATGGAAACCTCATCAGTTATCTTCTACTATGAGTCTGTGCACATCCGGGATGTTTCAAAAAAATTGACCGGAGTGCTGAAAATCGTGTGCTTTAGCCCACGAAAATGACCCGAAACAGTCGTTTTCGCGAAAACACACCTGCAAAACCTTCTGGCCCGGAGACCTACCCCTGATGGTGTTATGCATTAAACTATGGTCAGTATGTGAAGGAGGAACCGTCAGAGTGACGAAATGGATCATTCTGGCTTCCGTTTGGGCAAGTAATTCTCGGTTGGAAAGGCAACTAAACGGCCTGAAAAAGGACCGCTATGTGTACCCTACGGTCCAAAAATCAATGGAAATCTCGTCAAATGTCTTCTACTAGGAGTTTGTGCACATCTGGGATGTTGCAAAAAAATTGACCCGAGTGCTGAAAGACGTGTGCCGAAATGGACGTTTTCACGAAAACGCACGTGCAAACCCTTCTAGACCGAAGACCTACCCCTGGTGGAGTTATGCATTAAACTATAGTCAGTATGTGGAGGAGGGACTGTCAGAGTGTCAAAATGCATCATTCTGGCTTCCGTTTGGGCAAGAAATTCTCGGTTGGAAAGGCAACTAAACAACCCGAAAAAGGACCGAAATGTGTATCCTCCAGTCCAAAAAACAAAGGAAATCTCATCAAATGTCTGCTACCAGGAATCTGTGCACATCTGGGATGTCGCAAAAAAATTGACTCAGTGCTGAAAATCGTGTGCTGTAGCGCACGAAAATGGCCCGAAATGTACGTTTTCACCAAAACGCACATGCAAACCCTTCTAGCCCGGACACATACCCCTTGTGGTGTTATGCATTAAACCATGGTTGGTACGTGGAGGAGGGACCGTCAGAGTGACGAAATGCATCATTCTGGCTTCCGTTTGGGTCAGTAATTCTCGGCTGGAAAAGCAACTAAACGGCCCGAAAAAGGCCCGAAACGTGTACCCAGCGGTCCAAAAATCAATGGAAACCTCATGAATGTCTTCTACTAGGACTCTGTACACATCTGGGATGTTGCAAAACAAAATTGACCCGAGTGCTGAAAATCGTGTGCTATAACCCAAGAAAATAGCCGGAAACGGACGTTTTCGCGAAAACGCACCTGCAAACCCTTCTGGCTCGGAGACCTACCCCTGCTGGTGTTATGCATTAAACTATGGTTGGTACGTGGAGGAGGGACCGTCAGAGTGACGAAATTCATCATTCTGGCTTTCGTTTGGGTAAGTAATTCTCGGCTGGAAAGACAACTAAACGGCCCGAAAAAGGCCCGAAACGTGCACCCAACGGTCAAAAATCAATGGAAACCTCTTCAAATGTCTTATACTAGGAGTTTGTGCACATCCGAGATGTTGCAAAAAAATTAACTCGAGTGCTGAAAATCGTGTGCTATAGCCCACGAAAATAGTCGGAAACGGACCTTTTCGCGAAAACGCACCTGCAAACCCTTCTGGCCCGGAGACCTACCCCTAGTGGTGTTATGCATTAAACTATGATCGGTACGTGGAGGAGGGACCATCAGAGTCACAAAATAGATCATTCTGGCTTCCGTTTGGGTAAGTAATTCTCTGTTGGAAAGGCAACTAATCGGCCCGAAAAAGGACTGAAACGTGTACCCTACGGTCCAAAATCCATGGAAACCTCATCAAATGTCTTCTACTAGGAGTTTGTGCACATCCGAGATGTTGCAAAACAAAATTGACCCGAGTGCTGAAAATCGTGTGCTATAACCCACGAAAATAGCCGGAAATGGACGTTTTCGCGAAAACGCACCTGCAAACCCTTCTGGCCCGGAGACCTACCCCTGGTGGTGTTATGCATTAAACTATGGTCGGTACGTGGAGGAGGGACCATCAGAGTGACGAAATACATTATTCTGGCTTCCGTTTGGGCAAGTACTTCTTGGTTGGAAAGGCAACTAAACAGCCCGAAAAAGGACCGAAACGTGTACCCTACGGTCCAAAATCAATGGAAACCTCATCAATTGTCTTCTATTGGGAGTCTGGGCACATCTGGGATGCTGCAAAAAAGTTGATTCGAGTGCTGAAAATCGTGTGTTGTAGTTCACGAAAATTGCCCGAAACGGACGTTTTTGCAAAAACGCACCTGCAAACCCTTCTGACCCGGAGACATACCCCTGGTGGTGTTTTGCATTAAACTATGGTCGGTACGTGGAGGAGGGACCGTCAGAGTGACGAAATGCATCATTCTGCCTTCCATTTGGGCAAGTAATTCTCGGTTGGAAAGGCAACTAAACAGCCCGAAAAAGGCCCGAAACGTGTACCCTACAGTCCAAAAATCAATGGAAACCTCATCAAATGTCTTCTACTAGGAGTCTATACACATCCAGGATATTGCTAAAAAATCGACCCGAGTGCTGAAAATCGTGTGCTATGGCCCACGAAAATAGCCCGAAACAGACGTTTTCACGAAAACGCACATGCAAACCCTTCTGACCTGGAGACCTACCCCTGGTGGTGTTATGCATTAAACCATGGTCGGTAAGTGTAGGCAGGACCGTCAGAATGACGAAATGCATTATTTTGGCTTCCGTTTGGGCAAGTAATTCTCGGTTGGAAAGGCAACTAAACGGCCCGAAAAAGGACCGAAACGTGTACCCTACGGTCCAAAAATCAATGGAAACCTCGTCAAATGTCTTCTACTAGGAGTCTGTACACATCCGGGATGTTGCAAAAAAAATTGACCCGAGTGCTGAAAATCGTGTGTTGTAGTTCACGAAAACGCACCTGCAAACCCTTCTGGCTCAGAGACATACCCCTGGTGGTGTTATGCATTAAACTATGGTCGGTACATGGAGGAGGGACCATCAGAGTCACGAAATACATCATTCTGGCTTCCGTTTGGGCAAGTAATTCTCGGTTGGAAATGCAACTAAAGAGCCCAAAAAAGGCCCAAAACGTGTACATGTGGTCCAAAAATCAATGGAATCTCATCAAATGTTTTGTACTAGGAGTTTGTGCACATCCGGGATGTTGCAAAAAAAATTGACCCGAGTGCTGAAAATCGTGTGCTATTGCCCACGAAAATAGCCGAAAACGGACATTTTCGCGAAAACGCACCTCCAAACCCTTCTAGCCCAGAGACCCACCCCTGGTGGTGTTATGCATTAAACTATGGTCGGTACGTGGAGGAGGGACCGTCAGAGTGACGAAATACATTATTCTGGCTTTCGTTTGGGCAAGTAATTCTCGGTTGGAAAGGCAACTAAATGGCCCCAAAAAGGACCGAAATGTGTACCCTACGGTCCAAAAATCAATGGAAACCTCGTGAAATGTCTTCTACTAGGAGTCTGTACACATTCGGGATGTTGCAAAAAAATTGACCCGAGTGCTGAAAATCGTGTGCTCTATTTCATGGAGAAAATCTTGCGCGACAAGTACCCTTATCTATTTCATGGAGAAGATGACGTCAAGGGCCCACATGCAACTCGGCAGGAACTCCAAATATCACGAGAAGCATCCAGAAGAAAGCGGGGGGCGAATCGGGCCGAAACGGGCCCAGGCCGATCGGAATGGGCCGATCGGCCTGGCCCATTTCCTCGCCCATTCGTCGCCCCCTTTGACCTAGATCCCCCTCGGGCTATTTATAGGTGCCACGCCAAAAGCCATGTATCAATTCATTCATCATTCGCCGCCGAGGAGCAGAGAAGCTAGAGGGATACCATCTCAGAGAGGAGGGTCGAGCTAGTTGTCTAGGGCTACCCTAGCCGACGTGGGAACCTTGCAAGGAAGACCACGTCGGAGTTCCGGAGTTAGGATTAAGATCAAGGTAGGATCCCGGTTGGTGATCTTGTTCATGTATCATTCAGGGTGAAGTTATTATATGAATCTGATTTCTAGCGATCAAGTGTCTCTTCTACGATTCGTTCTTCTTGGGTTTGCTTCTTTTCAATCTATTCTCGAGATAGATTGCTCGGGGTGTTCTTGTAGCCGCGGTGGCTAGAGGTGCATACCAGATCTACCAAGGATTGCGACATGCTCCTTGTGAGCGTGCTTGTAGGTTAACCGCTGAAAAACCGGGACGTCGTGACAGGACGCCTGGATCAGGTGTAAGGCGGCACCACAGGGGTTGGAACGGAGACCACGGTTTAAAGAGGCTTTTAATGAGATTCATTTTCTATCTTCATCTCTTGTTCGGAACTACAACAAAGGCACGATCTACCTTTCTAGATCGGTTATCTCTATGCTTTCTCTTGCTACCTCTTGTGTTTTATAGATTAGATGCATTTGATCTTCTCTCAAAGATTCGAATAGTTCTTTTCGCTTTAGTAGATTGATTCTTGTTTTACACACTGTTCCACGGATTCGATACCTTGGGTTCACACTTAAGGGAAGAAGGGTCGCATGGCTCGTTCGCTTGCGAGTCGACGTTTACAACGAGATTCAACCGTCAACAAGCTGTCAAACCCCCTTTTTCTGGCGCCGTTGCCAGGGAACAAGTAATCAAGATCCAATCTATTATCGTGTTCGTAAATATTTTTCGTTTTCTTTTAGATTTTTCTTTTGCATCTACAAAGATTTGATCATTCCATAAATAATAAAAAAAAATCAATCTAATCTATTTTTTTAGTTCCTTTTTAGATTTTGTGTATATTTTGTTTATTGCTAACCCTAACAGGAGATGGACGGCCACCTCTCTAACAAACCGAAAAATTTTGTGGATGATCCAGAAAAACTTTACAGGCAAAGGAGATGCGCGGCACAAGTTAAGAAGCTGGAATTTGCGAATCCAAAAGCGGAAGACGGATCGTCGGGATCGTCGTCGGAATCTCCACCTCAAAGTCCGAAAGCACCACTAAGTCCGAGAGGAGATCCGCAACAACCGCCACCAATGGGAGATCCACAACCAAAACGCAAGATCGGGGAGCTATGCATCCCGGAACTCCGTGATATACCCGTTCTCAACCTTGATGACATCGCAAGACCGTTCGAGATCAAGACTTCAACCATCCGCATGGTGCAACACTCGCCGTTCACTGGTAAAGAGGACCCTAACCTCCACATTCAAGCTTTCGTCCAGCTTTGTCAAACTTTCAAGATGGATGGGGTGACTCAAAATCAATTGAGGGCGAGGCTTTTCCCGTTCTCGCTACTTGGGAAAGCTTTGCAATGGTTCTATACTTTGCCGACGGACACGGTGCAAAATTGGGAAGAGTTGATGAAGGCTTTCATGAAGGAATACTATTCGCCGGGTAAGGCTCAAAGCTTGTGTAATAAGATTGCTACTTTTGCTCAATATCCTACGGAGACTATCGCGGACGCTTTTGAGCGCTTTAATGAGTACATCCGGGCCGTGCCACATCACAAGTTCCCGAAGGAAGACCTCATTCAAAAGTTCTATCAAGGGCTCAATATGGCATCAAGGACCGTAATTGATGCATCGGCGGGAGGATCTATCATTGAGCTTACTCCAACGGAAGCTTTCACTCTATTCAAGAAGGTTGCGGACAATGATACTTGGGCGTCGTCGGGACGCTTACTTCTGGTTCAGCCCACGGGCAATGTCAAGGGTGTTTTGCAGGTTGAAAAGGAGGATCTTCTCGAAGGGAAAATTGACTCGCTCATGAGGAGGTTGGAGAAGATGGAAGTGGAAAAGAAAGAGGCTCAAGACCTAAAGGCCGCCGAAGCAAGATCCACATGTGAAGAGTGCGGGGAGTATGGCCATGTCCAAAAACATTGTCCGGAGGAAGCAAGGATGCTCGACTACATGAGGAAGGGTAATTTGCCGAATTATCGCTACGGTCAAGGTAGATCTCAATTTAATGCAAGTTCATCTCGTCAAAATGTGGTGCCTCTTCGTATACAATTGAAGGATTTCATGGACGAGCAAGCTAAGATCAACAAGGACACCGTCACTAAGTTCAAGGCTATGGACAAGATATTAGAGAATATTGATGGCAAGGTGACGGAGGTCGGAAGTTCCAACCAACAAGTGCTTAATATGATGAAGATGTTGGAGTCACAAGTGGGACAACTTGCCGGGCGCCTTCCGGCCAATGAAGGAAAGCTACCAGGGCAGCCCCAAGGGTCCGAGTCGGCAAAAGCTATTCAAACTCGCTCGGGAAAAGAGACCATGGATCCCGAAAATTCAGTCGGAGCAAGGAAGCCTAAGCAAACCGCCGAGACGGAAGGAAACATTAAGGAAAAAGTTGCTACTACTCCGGAGATAGTCACCGAAGAGCCGGAGTTTGAAATGCCAAGTGATGACACGAAGATACCGCCGCTAAAGCCAAGCTACTTCCGAGGTAAAATTGATAATCACTTTGAAAAATTTGTGGAAGTGGTGCGCAGGTTAAGAATCAACATGCCGCTATTGGACGCTCTTCAAGTTCCAACATACTCTCGCTACTTCAAAGACATACTTGCCAACAAGTATGAGATGGCGGCAGTCGGGGGAGCAAATCAAGGGCCGGCGAAGCAAAGAGACCCCGGATGTCCGACCATCCCATGTTCCATCGGCTCATTCAATTTCGAGAAGGCATTGTGCGATCTTGGGGCAAGTGTGAGCGTCATGCCAAAGGACGTGTTCGAGAAGCTACACCTACCGGAGCTAGAGCCCAAGGCTATGAGTTTGGAGTTGGGTGACAATTCTATTCGCTACCCCGCGGGGATCGCTGTGGACGTACCCGTGAAGGTTGGGGACTACATCATCCCCGTCGACTTCGTCGTGCTCGAGATGGGAGAAAGGGCGAAGCCGCCTCTCATCCTTGGGAGGTCGTTCCTCAAGACCGTCGGGGCAACCATCAACGTCGGCAAGGGGGAGATCGAGTTCGACATTAATGGCGAACGGAGTATCTACAAGTTTCGTCCACGCTCCGAGGTATGCAATATAATTAACGTCAAATATGTTCCGCCTCATCGTCACATTGTCAAGGAAGAGCCAAAGGAGAAGGAAGCGAAGAAAAGCAATGAAGTCAAGATTGTCGCGTCCATCAAGACAAAGGAACAAAGCCCGCCTATGAAGACCAAAAAGATGACAAGGCCAACTAATAAACCTGCGCCGAAGAAGATGGTGCAGAAGTGGGTACCCAAGATTGCAACGCTCGCAAAGAGCGTTGATCCGAAGTGAAGGAGTAAAGAAGTCTAGCTATGGACTCTAAACAAAGTGCTTGGCGGGAGGCAACCCGTTCGTCGAGTCAAGAATAAAGCTACCGGGAGGACAACCCGCTCAAGAATAAAGGCTACCGGGAGGGCAACCCGGAAGATTTTTTTTCAAGTTTCAAGTAAGTCGGTCATAGAATTTGCTATGCAAGACTTGGTATAAACTCTTAAGTGGTTTAACATTTGTTAGAGACCTTAAATTTGCTCGATTATTTTGTTTTGGATTTTTCTATCATAAACCAATGACATGAGCCATCCCATGATTTATTTGCCTCTTTTCAAGAAACTAGCACCAAAAATTCCAGCACCTATTAAAACTTCCCATCCTCCCCATGGTGGTAAGTTTGACTTGTTTTTCATGCTAAAAACACATGAGTAGAGCCCCGTGTTGTTCTTTAATAATTTTAAATTTTTGACGCATGGTAGGACTCGCGGAACATAGGAAAATCGATTTTTGGTTTAACTTTGCATAACATCTACCGGTTTCTCTAGAGTTAGATTTTTCCAAAGCCTCTTTTGATTTTATTCATTCAAAATCTCTCTCTCATGTTTAGCCAAAATTAGAAACCTAAACCCATCACCCTACGGTCAAGCCGGAGGAGCTCGCTATCAATTAATGAGAGTGAGCGATCCCAGTGAACCAAAATCAATGTAGTCAGAAAATTTTCGACTTACAAATCTTTTTTATGCTTAAAAACTTCTCTAATAATATATTTGGACTCATGTTAGTTCTGAATTAAATTTGAATTTTCGAAATTAGAGGAGTGATTAAGTGTCTAAACATGATCGTGTGGGGTATTTGAGGTTAATTAACACTTAAGGACCTAGGATGCTTCATGGGAAGGCATAAATCATTAAAGCATCCTAGGGACTTGTCATGACAAGCATGGGGGGGCAGCAAGCATCATGTTTTTGCAGGAATCAGTGGAGGCACATGAAGCAAGGAGACATGGGAGACAAGAGTTGACACGAAGAAAAGGAGAAAGGAGATTAAGCTCATCATTCAAAGGAAGGGAGTGGATGAGAACGTTTGGGCGGTGGTCTAACGTGGAGCACGAAGCTAGGAGGTCCCAATGCACTAAAGAGCATCCCAGGAAAAAAGGAGAGCAATTGGGGGAAGAGAGGCCCTAGGCCGATCGGACTAGGCCGGTCGGCCTGGCTCCCTTTTTAAGCCCCCGGTGCTACCCTTCGGATGGTAAGTCCTCTACCCCGTTGCAAGTTCATAGCCCCAAGTTCATAGTCCAGGAAGCTCCCAAACTCTCCAGAAAAATTCGTCCTCCAATCCTTAGTCCAAAAATCCTGAAAAAAAAATTCACCACAATTCTTGTTCTTCCATATACTTTCTTTGTGCAATTTTTCTTCCGGCAAGAAACCCCGGGAGAGTTGTTTGAGTGTTCTTGCAGCAAAGAACCATGAGGAAGGCTGTCAACTTCGTTCTTGGGAAGAAACGATCATCATCATCATCATCGAAGGCGCCGTCGTCGGGCTCTTCGCGGAGGCACTCGGCCTCCGAGTCTCCGCGAAGCATGGAAGAAGATGTCGTGGCACCAAGGGGTGACATGCTACTCCTTGGTGGCATGAGGGATACACGAAGCTCGTCCATGCGGTTCACCGAACCGCGTGGGCATACCGAGGAGCCGCCACGACGATCGACACGCTCAACCATCCCTCCACCCTACAAGAGCAAGCGCTCAAAATATGGCTTCACCATTATGTCGAAGGAAGAAGAAGAGAGGCTTGGTTTTCTTGAAGGAAGGATTGTGGCAAATGTTGATTTTGATGATGATGCTCTACTCAAGTTGGGATTCCATTCGGATATTTATCAACTCTTAGATCACCTTGGGTGGACGCAATTTTCCAATGGAGTTACGGTACATGTGCACAAGTAACTTGCTCTTGAAATACTTATAACAATGAAGCCGGAGATCACGGAGGAAGGCGTGGCATGCCTTTCATTCCGTCTTGAAGATGTAGAGCAAGTGATCCCCTATGATTATATTAGAGAGTTGCTCGGTTTCAAGAAGAATGCACCGGAATTAGTTGAAGTCCAAGTGGGCCAAATTGAAGAATTTTGGGGGATGATTTCGGAGAAGGAGAATTGACAAAGAAATAGCATCAAGAATATTATTATCCAAGTCTTCCACTCATGGATGAGCAAGCGTATCATGGGAAGGATGAGAGAGACAAAGATCACCGACACAAAGTTGAATTGGCTATATGCGGGATTGGTGGCAAGACAATAAATCAACCCGACATACATCATGATAAATCGGTGGGCTTATGAAGCGGTCTCAGGAAGAGGAAGTATTGGTTCGGGTTGCTATTTGACAATGTTTGCTATTGCATTAAAGCCAACAATCCGAAGAAACCCACAACTTTTGCTTATTGGGACTTCATTGGGCATAGATTATTTGAGGCAAGGAGTATATAAGTGGAGATGAGAAGAAAGGATTCAGGGTGGCAGTGGTAAATATCCCTCTCCCGGATATGAAATTGAAATTATTTGTCGAAGGGAGAGAAGATTGGTTGGGAGATGAACCGCATGTGGCAGCCAAGAAGAGCAAGAGAGGAGTCATAATTGAAGAAGGGTCATCATCCGCAGCCCAAGGAGGACAAGGAGCCACATTCCAAGGAGCACCAAGTGGTAGTGTACCTACCGGGTGGACCGGAGCACCATATGGCGGAGTTCCAATGCCACATTATGGAGGGATTCCATCACCACAAGTTAGAGTCTCAATGCAGCCATGTGGGGGTGTTCCAATGCAAGCATGGGGGAGTGGAATGCCTATGGGGCCTCCACCTCCAATGTATGGTCAACCGGGAGGCGCGCCGTACATAGTACCAAATGCGGTGTTTGTTCAACCTTATTCACATTTAGTCCAACCACAACAAAGTGCAGCCATCATTGGAGCTTATGTGGAGAGGAATATGCAAGACGCCGAGATCGTGCACTCGCACGTGAACAACATGCAAGAGGGAACGGCGAACATCACCTACCAACTTGGGCGCTTACATCTAATGCCACCGGAGGAGTTTCATGGAGGACCGATGCAACATTATTATGAGCAAGGATACAACGAGCAACCACCGCAAGAGTGAAGATGAAGGAAGGAAGACGCATGCAAGTTTGGTTTGATTTTTATTTTTCCCTTTCTTTTATTTTCAGTTTGTGTGCAAGAATGTGTGTGCGTAGCATCTTCTATTTTATTTGATTTCAGCATGTGTGTGGTAGTAGTAGTTTTCGTTTTCCATCGCCATGAACAAAGTTCACCATCGTTTTATAATTTTTAATATGGATGGAAAGTTGTACCATGAGATATGTGATGATCGTTGCCGCTTTAAACATGCCTAAACTTGTTTTATATATGATGAAGCTAGTGCTCTCTTTTAAAAACAAATCTGAAAATCAACTTAAATACTAGCTTAATCTTGTGTGGAGGTAACGATAATTTAAGTCCCATGGTGTTTTTCATGCTCTCATTTTTTATTAAATCAAGGATGATTTCTTTTTATGCTTAAAATGATGCTAGCCTTATCATAATGACCACTTGCATTTTGCTCTACCCATCCAAAGCCATATTATGATTGAGTGAAAAACCTTAGTGTTTCAAGATTAATTTTTGGGTGCTTCAATTCAGATTTAGTTCTTAATGGTTCGAGTCTAAGAAGCTGGTCATTCCGTATTTTTGCGTATCGATCTTTTTGCTAGCCTTTCTATCCGTGCATTGTGAGTTTCCACATTGGGAATTTCGCAAACCTCGCCGGATATCCACCCACAAACCCATATCATCTCTTTTTGTGTTCACCTCCTTGATCAAACCCAAACTTGAGTATGGATGAATATTTTGAGGAAGACTACAAGAAGAAGGCGCCATCAAGTGGAGATAACTTCAGGAGATTCCAAAAAGACCCGTAGAAGATTTCGAGTATCTTTCTCCATAGAAGATTCCAAAAATTTCAGTACCACCTTGGCATTTTCCTTACACCTCTTTTGCTCGAGGACGAGCAACGTCTAAGCATGGGGGGGTTGCCAAGGAAGTACTAGTGTAGTCTAGAGTTCAAGGGGAGTTAAAAAAAAGAATGAAAAAGGAAAAAATGATGGAGAAAAGAAAAAGTATGATGAAAGAAAAAAATAAAGGAAAAAGTATGAGGAGAAAAATAAAGGAAAAAATATAAAGCTCCCCGGTTCTCTAGTTACACTTGAAAGGTTCAAAGAGCTTCAAGATCAAGACACATACTCTTTTCCAACCATGTGCAATCCGATAACGAGGACTTTGCTTGTGCCTCGGGATCACTTCATTCCATTTGCACATGTCCACCTATCTAAAAGTGTGTGTATTTTTCTCTCCCCCTCCTTGAAACATTATTTTCCAATGACCTTTTTGACTAGGCTCGGTAATTCCATGAGGAACTTGTCTTGTTTTGTTTGCATTCCATTTATGAAATCTTGATAGGACTAAACTTTCCCATATCTCCATATAAAGTTTTCCACCAAATACTTGAGAGAGGAAAGGAGTAGTTCTAGTAGGCTTGAGAGATAAGATGAGTTGAGAGTACATGAGCAACATGTAAGGAGGTTTGTTATTGATATTGGTAAAGCAATTTTTCTATCTCGTTCTTAATTTTCAAAATATCTAAGATTTATTTCAATTTGGGGAGCATGATTAATTACTTGTGGAAAGAGCTTTATTGATATCTACCCTCTATGAAGAAGAAAGCTAGTTACACTATGAAACTTTAACTTATATAATTTTAGAGAGCATTATGTCTTTTTCATATATGATTAAGTGCAAGTTATGAACATTGAAGGGCAACACTGATATCCATTGAAGGCTTACTCGAGGACGAGCAAGGTTTAAGCATGGGGGGATGTTGGCGGTCGATTTCCGCCAACCTAGCCATGAGTTTACCTTCAATGTTGGTATTAATTTAATATCCATACTAACGATCCTAACCCCTTGATATATCAAGTTCGTGTATGCATGTGGTTTTTGGAGTTTATTATTTACGCAGGAATTAAGTAACTAAAAGGATGATTCCGGATATCATTCATCGAGCACTTTGCAAGAGGATCGTGAAGCCCGGAACAAGTCAAGACAATTAGCAAGCCACCAAACAATTCACCAAAAATTTTTAAATCCTTATTTTTACTATTAACATTCCGTATTGAAAATGCGGGATGTTACAGTTGTTCTCACGTCAATCGAAAAGATTGCATGCGTACACATCTCATGCTTCAGAGTTCTGGCCCATCACTGACCAAAGACGTCCACAATAACGAAAAGATGAACCATACATGGTGCAGGCTTGCTATACAGTGCGTTCAAGTTTGAAGGGAACAAGTGCCGATCAGAAAGTAACAATAATTATTTTCGTAACTAAAAGCAGGTACACAGGGTAAAAACTTCTATCAACTCTGTTCGTACATAGTTAACTTCCCATTCGTGTTCTCAAAAGTCGAACAATCACAGACTAGCTTACAGAAGTGGAATGCCCACAAAACAAATTCTATTTACCCTTTTACTGACCACATGGTTAGCCAAGCCTTAAATGGTGAGAGGAAGCTGCAGCTGCTGATCTCCCTTGCACCTATCTACATTTGTGGGTTTATCTTCTTCCCCCATTCACGAGTGTGGTGTCATATGCCTTCTGATAATAGAATGCCTTTGGTGAAAACAAATGGAGTATCTACTTTGGCAGCTCCGGTGATGATCATGTGCCTGGAAGAGGTCCACCTGAGCTGGAAAGAATTATGAATGCACAGACCACGGAGAGCGAGAATACAGAAACCCATGTGTTTTCCGTGTACATCTCCATGGCATCGGTGAAAGAGAAGCGTGCTCGACTTTCAGCCCAGTTGCGAATTCTATCAGCCTCAGCTGCATACACCGCTCTTCCCTGTAATGGATAAATGATTAAACATATAACTCGAAGCACAACACCAACAAAAATATAAATTTGATTGCTTGACCGACATCTTGTTATCTCCTAATGCACAATTAGAAGCGCATATCAAGTATACCATGGAAGGGCACTCTAAATAATCACTGTAAAGTTCAGAGGGTACAAGAAGACCAGCAGCAATCATTTTCCTCAGATGGCCTGTGGTTGTAACACAACTAGAAAATTCTTATTTGAGAAATATGAAGTACAATGTTATATTATGTTTTCATTCATGCTGAGTACAATATAATTTGCAGATTTCAATTACGATATCCCATATTCCTCAAATTGTAATCGCCCATTTTAGTTCTGTACTCAAAGTACCAAAGTGAGACAATGTTGAAGTCCTTGTTGAAGGAACAATGTTTGATGCAGTACATGATATGACCCCTACGGCCCGACCCTACCCCACCACCACCACCCACACTTCGATATGTGTAGAACTTTTGTTTCTATTTTAGAAAACAAAGGAGTGCTGGAGAGGTGGGTCGGTATCGTTCATTAAGAGAAATAGGGCATATACATAATGTAGAGTTTATGCGGCCGAGAATACTGCCACTTTCAGCAAAAGAGAATAAAAGACACCCAGCCTATAACATGTGAAAATAACAACCATAAATGACTGAAGGAAAAAAAAGCAATGTAAACCTGATGGAAAGAGCAGTTAGCGATTCTTTCTTTATACATTTAGCTCAGTTCAAGAATTTAGAAACGCTCTGAAGCATAAAAGCTAAATGTTCTAAGTTCCAATATCCCAAATATATATAGCAGGTGAATGATAGAAAAATCAATAATTCAATCTCAGATTTTACAGAAATTTTGGTAGTACTAGATAAAAGCTAAAGTAGAACAATTGACGCTATTTAATTGAAGCTAAATCTAGGTTAAGTATAATGTAAGTAGATCTGAGTACCTCATCATCAAACCATCGGCCCCGTCGAACCCATGCAGTTACCAAGGCAAGCAAGATCCTTGGTGGTGTGAGGTAGTTGATTGCCTTTCCACTTCCTTTTACAACTCTCATCCTTGGAACCAACGTTCTAGCTACTGTTTCTGGAAGCTCGCATATTAAATTGAACATCTGTTTATTACTCAGGGATGAACCACTGCAAAGAAATGGACTATCAGTAAAGAATAGCATAAATGATTCCGACACATAACAATTAAGAGAGTCGATCAGATCATTTTTGGAGAGTGGGAAATAAATAAGACACATTTTACATTGGTCAAGTAGTAATTAATTCTTATTGCGGTTATGTATTATGAATATCATCACCATGTCAAATGCAGTACAAGCACATATCAGACAATCAACATATACATACTTCAAGTGAGCTTCATAAGCCATATCATGATAACTGACATGTGAGTAATAAAAAGTTGAAAGTATGGAGAGGTTACCTCAAAAGAAGGTCGGTAAGGACCATACCAGGAGAGGCAGTATGCACTCCAACTTTTGATCTTCTGCTTTCCTTCAGAAGTGATGCTTGGAACTGCCTCAGTCCACATTTGGTTGAACCATAGCTACAAATTTGGGTTCAGCATCAGATTTAGCTTCAGCACAGAAAAAATTTCAATACAATACACTCAAGTTTTAGCTAATAAGAAAACAAACACAGCATTTATACAGTGAAGCAACATTGTATTAGAAAACTAAGTTGCTCGTTTCCAGAAAAGATAAGAAAACTAAGGTGCTTACACAGCTGTCAGTGGTGTGCTTGATCCTCCAGAACCTGCTCCATCCATGTTGAATATATGGCCTCCCTTCTCTTGGTATTGCATGACATTCATAGCTTCTCTGGTACACAGCAATGATCCAACTAGGTTTGTTGAGACAATCTGTAACAACATGAAATAGATCAGAAAAAACTAAAAAAAAATACGGAAAGAGGGTATAATAGTTACAGCATGTCCTCTGATCAATGTAAACATCATAGTAGAAGGCAACATAATACAACAAATAAACAAACCTGAGTAATATCATCATCAGAAAAAGTTACCAGTGGCCTAAATCCTTTATTCGTGCCAGCATTATTTATCTGTACATAAGATTGAAGAATAAGTTAATATGTACAATTGTATTAGTTGCTGTAACCAAGGACAATACAGGAAAATATCAAAATACAAAAGTGGGCACCATAAGTTTTATCTTATTGGCATCAAATAAAAAGTATGTTTTACAAGTGATGTAAGAATGTAAACTTAATAGTCAGGCATAATCCAGTTTTGAACTAGCTATTCCGTTCAATAAATACAGAAGGTAGGCAGAATAATATATAGATTTAAGCTGCTAAACTGAAAAGAAATACCTACCCAAATGTCAACTGAACCAAGCTCATTTATAGCAAAATTCACTAACTTCTTCACATCTTCAGGTTTGCAGACATCACAAGCTATACCAACAACCTTGGCATGTGATAAAGTTTTCCTTTCTTTCTTTTTTGCCACTGATAAGCCCTCTTGAATGTTCTCTTCAAGTTCTTTGATTGTCTGAAGAACTGATTCAGGACTGCCTTCACAAAAAGAAAGTATTTAAAACTAAGACAAAGCATAAAACACCACAAGAAATATTCATATGAGCTAGACTAAAATTTGAGAATCATGCCCACGAAAATCACCTCCGTGATGTAACCACAACATGGTCTCCAGAAAGAAGAAACTCACGAGCAATTGCTTTTCCTAACCCTCTTGTGCTGGAAAATTAAAAAAAACAATGTCAATGCTAATAGCCAGTAGAAAACAACAATATGAAACCACTTATGTAATATATACAACCAGTGATGAATGAAACTGCTAAAACTTGGAAAGCACAAAATATTTTTTTCCCCTGCTTTGTCGCTACAAGAAAATTCATTAACTTCGACAGTATTCGGCATTCTTTTCTGAGATTTTTTTTTTGTAATTTAGAGTATGCTGCACGATACTTTCTAGAAAAAAAACATTTACATGCAATTCAAGAGAAAAAATGAAAATGGACCCACTGCACATCACTTCCTGGCAAAATATTTAAAAGGCGTGTTGAAAGAAGGATGAAAATAAGCTACCTTCCAGTTATGACGACATTACGAGGCCCAGCTTTGCAATGTTCCTCTAGGACACTGTTTGCACCTATCATTGTACCGATAATCACGCCTCCAAGCCAGCTATACCAAATTAGTTCATTCATTTGGCTGTCTCCGCCTAAAGGGAAAAAAATTGTCTCACTAAGTAAGCGGCACTCCAGAAAAGGTATGCGAATTGTGAAACAAAAAGAGAGGTACAAAGCAAAGGCAATGCAATGAAAGTGTCTGACAAACCTGATAGCTGAAATCCGACCCCAAGTACAACACCACTGCTCATCATAGTGATAACATATCTGCCTAGCTGTGTAGCAACCTGAAATGGTGAAGGGAATAAGCAAACATAGAAGACACCCTGCTGCACAAGAAAAAATGGGGTAACGAAATTGTTGTCCCTACTGCTGATATACAACATGACTCGTGATGCATATCAGCGATAAGAAGAGTCATGTTCGAAAAAAATAAATGGGTTCCAAACTTCCAATGCAAAGTCTGAATCATATGTCTAGATTCTGGGCAGTTTATGAGGCTAAGAAGTTGGTAGACATCTTGCGGAAACTTTGGCAGTATCAACATCTGCTCGCTCATGCTTACACAATTTGATACTTGGAAGGCACACTTGGCTTGAATAAGCAAACGCTGGTCATTTTATTTGCATTCCTAGTACTGCTACATGGTTAGACTGTTCTAACTAGTGCACCTTGCAGTTGCAGACCATATCTGCGCAGAAGGAATGAAGTTTATGGAAATTCATTTAAAAATTTATCTCCAATATGGGCTTGATGCCTTGTTCGGAAGAACATCAATCTGCAAAGGTATGCCCCCCACATGAGCAATCGCACCGTAGGCCCTTTCAGTGCCAAAAGAAAAAAATGATAAGGAGTGTGGAGCCTCTATGGGAGTTTAAGCCTACCGCCCAACTAGCTGATTAGTGTGTTACAGATGGATTCGAGACACCAAAAGTGGTGAATCGGATTCGAACCCTCCGTCATCTCCATGGTCAGGTAGTAATTAGGATACGGACCAGATTCTAAGCTCACGTTTAGCAGCTGACTAGCTGAGTGAGGGGGAGGGACTCTCCATTTCTCCAACAGTCCGGCTACGGGGAAGGACAGGGTCGCGGTCATATAGGAAGCGAACTTGGCCACGAGCACTTAGCTAAGCTAACCGATCATCCATCGGATATTCAGGACACCAAACAAACCCCAAAAGCTAACAGTACTGCGGGGCGCAAGGGCTGATCGCGAACGGAGCTATAGCTCGGTGGTGCTCACCGAGAAGAAGATCTCCTCCGCCTTCTCGACGGCGCGCTGGTACTGGTACTCTCCGCCGTACACCTCGGCCGCTGCCGACCGGGATCCCGCGAGCCCCTGGATGGCGGCCTTGAGCTTGTACAGCGGGCCCTTCTTCCTGCGCTTGGGCGACGCGGACGGGTCGTCGTCGCGGCCCCCGCCCCCGCCTCCGGCCTCCACCTCCTGCTGCTCCTGCTTGAACGCGCGGCAGCGCAGGAGGGACGGGCGGTGGGAGGAGGTGGTGGTGGAGGGAAGCTCGGCGGGGGAGCGGCGGAGGCCGCGGCCGTGGACGGAGAGGTGGACGGCGGCGGCGGCGGTGGCCATGGATAAGGATTCGGGCGATCTCTTGTCTCGCTGGGCTCCGTCGGGTCACTCGCGTGTTTTTGTTGTTGCGTGTGCTCCTCACCTTTTTTGCGTGGGGCTGATGCTATGCTACCGCTTCTGCTTGGTGTGTCCCATGATTTTTGGAGGGGCGTGTGGCGAGCACTTTAACAGTCAATAAATAATCGGAGCATTCTTGCGGATAGGTCCCTGATGTATTGCAAGATTACACTAGGCCAGTGATTTTATTTTCAGGGACAGAAAGAAAAGAAAAGATTGTGGTCAAGAGTCAAGACAATGTGCATTTTTCATCAGAACAGTTGTTATGAAAATTACGGGTTCCAAACAGCACGTTAGCACGTTGGGCCGGCCGTAGACGAACACGTGTGTCGGTACGTGAGATAGGACGCCGTGAAAGCTAACCACCCAAGCTACTATAGAGGTGAAGGCTGATCCAGAATTCAGAGTAGGCTGATGAATCTAACCGAGAACACCAATAATATTACTTGTTTAATCAAGTAATAGTTACGTTGGGCAGGGGGCAGTGTGGCATGTTGCAGGCAGAAAAAGATTGCAACGAGGTGGCCACACGCTGGCAACCTCATCCCGTCGCGGATAGGCGCCACGTGGCCATGCCCCCTTCCCTTGGGTGGGCCTTCTTCCTTTTGTTTGAGTCCCTGTCCCAGGTCCAGCCCCAGCCAGGCAGGATGATGGACGTGTCGCTCGCCGGACGCCGGCCCACCAAGCCAATTGCAGCCACGCGAATTTTTTGATTGGATTCGTCCTTGATCTTTCTTGAATGGATATTTTCTTCTTTCTTTTTTTTTTGTCACGGCCTAGAAATATCTCAGCATCCTCGTAAGATGGAAACAAAAAATATCTCGGTATCTACGGTCACTTCACTTTGTAGCACTTTTGGTAGCAATGACCTTTTCCAAATTCTCAAAAAAAAAAAAAAGAAGCAATGGCCTTTCCGTTCCTAAATATCAAGGGACGTTCAGATATGTATCTCCTTGCATTGGTTCAGAACCCCGTGCACACTAGAAACCTGCCATGGTATTCAAATTGAGGCGCGTGTTTTTGTCAGCAGCGCGTGAAACCGTCGCCTGGTGAGCGAGTAGGAGGAGTTATGTGTCCATTAGCAAGGGGTCAAAACAAAACACGTACAACTATGGTTAAGTTACGGGCGGCACGGCACTCGGGGGATACGCGTGCACGGGACTTTCTCTCTCCCGCCCGCAGCCGCAAGCGCAGAGGCTTCCAAGGAGAAACGGGGCAGTGGCAGCTGCGTGCGTGAGTGTACATACCGCGCGCGAGCACCATACGTGCACTCAACCATCTGCCTGTCCGTCCGTTTGCGAGGCCGTGTCAACCTTACGGTGCATGCAATGCAATTTCTTCTCCCTCGCCAAAGATGCCTTTAGCCTACTCCTAGTTGATTGTAGAGGTTTGAGACATGATCGCGCTTAGATTCGATTTCTCGTCGAAACGGATTTATATGATTGGTTTTTTTTTGAAGAATTTCTACTTAATTAAAATTGTGAGACTCTCACCTCTAGTTTTTCTCTCTTTCTCGATCGTGCCATACCCCCTCCATCGATTTTTTTTATATATTTTTCGTGATTTTTCAAAAATAAATGTCGGTTGCACAAAATTTCGAAACTAAACTTGCCAACAGCGGTTACGTGCCCTGACGTCGTTTCAAACAGCGTCAGCGACGTGGCACGCGAACCGGGAACTAACCGTCGTTTTAAGAGCCAGTTGGCTCAACAGCCGTTTGAAACGGCGGTTGAAGGCTAAACCGATGGTGGCTGATGGGAGGCCCCAGCCGCCGTTTGAAGGTGGCTCACCTCTTCACTGCATCTTTAAGATGTTCTGAAGTAGGGTACATGGCGCCGACCCAAACCTCATTCTCGTTGTACTCCCAGGGCACATTCTCACCAGCATTGATAGTAAACTGTGAGAAATCGTAGTTCTGTCAATCCCTTGGCACATGCTCATCATCCTCATCATCTGAGGAATCCTCTTCCAACGCACGTTTGTCATCTTCGAACTACCTCTAGTATTGTCTTAGTAGTTTCGGGTTTTCTTCTCCCTCATCAACCACACCAGCTGCTCCTTCAGGGTTTTGATCTTCCTCAGCACCTCCTTCCACCTCATGTTCTTCCCCTGCACCACTCTCTCCAGCCTCTTCACCACCCTCACCTCCACCCTCTTCACCACCTTCGAGTTCCTGATTCACTTAAGATTTCTAATAAACTTGGACAAGAAGAACCACCGGACAACCACTTTGACATGCATTTCTAACATAATTCCTCCAATTTGTAGTGCCTTCAAGTGGCATAAGCTCTCAAAAAATGAATGATTTCTGTTGAACAGTGCTATTACAGACAGTCCATATTGCTCTAAATCTAGTGAGAATGCTTTGTACAACCAGGTATGCCCCCCCCCCAACTTCTTTCAACGGCTTTTTTAACATCTCTCACGACTGAACTAAACAGTGACAAGTCAACTTCTTCACCGTACCTAACTTCTCTTGGTCCATAAAACAACTGGACATGAACTGTATCTGATATGCCTGAGATCATACCACTATTAGTAACTAATCTAGTGATTCAAAACTACACTACTTGGAATCTTAACTACACAAGATCTAGTGGTTCAAAACTACACCGCTTGGAATAAAACTACTAAAATATAATCTACTGAATCATAATCTACTACACTACACTACTTAAATCTAGTTAAACAGGCATCTAATTGTTTAGATCTACGCAAATCTGCTTAAACAAAACTACACTACTTGCAAGTAAAGAGAGAGTTCAAATCGGCTTAATACCTGAAATGAGAGATCCGGCAGAGCTTCACTACTTCTTTCCCCACCTCCACCTCCACCTCACTCCCTTCCTTCTCCTCTCAACCCTCTCTTTCCTTTTTCCGCAATTTTTATGAGATTTTCGGGGAATTTCTGGGTTTATATATAGGAGGAAAACCAACAGTCATTACAAACGGCGGTTGTAGACTGCAACCGCTGTTTAAAGCGGCGGGGGGCCAGTAGCCACTTTAAACGGCGGTTGCTACCTGGACCGTGGTCCTAAGCAGTGAACCGTCGTTTCCCACGGCGGTTGCAGCCTAGGGCTCGCGTGGCCAGGCTACCCGTCGGGTCTTCCTGGCGGTTGAGCCAACCGTCGTTTAAAACGGCGGGTCATCCTTTAACCGCTGTTGGCAAAGGCGGTTGGGTCCAGTTTTGAATTTTTTTGCAACTACATTTATTTTTGAAAATTTTGAAAAAAATATAAAAAATAGAGTACGTAGCAAATTGCATCTACTTGTTTGGATGGATGGGTTTGCATATGATGGGCCACCCGAACCGAGCCCAACTGCGAACTGGTGGGTTCTCTCTCGAAGCCCACCGACGCTGCAGAGCAACAAGGCCTTTTCACCTCCACGCGAGGCCGAGGCCCGTTTGAGGAAGAAACAAACGGGAGCCCTAGGCTGCAACCGTTGGGATATAAGGCACGGCAGGCAGCGACCGCAGGCAGAGGAGAGCGGAGGCGAGAGTAGGAGTGTAGGACGACGACGACGGAGGCAGCGCCGGCTGGTTGCTCTGCACCGGCCGGCCCAATGCAAATGCAAGAGGACGACGGACTGCTGCTGCTGGCGCCGGAAGCGAGCGAGGCCGTCGGCACTCGTGAGCCAATGCAAGAGGACGGAGCAAATCGGATTGAAGGTGCCTCGACTGGCGCGACTCTCGCTTGCAGCAGCAGGCACCAGGCAGGCAGAATGTGAGCATTTACTGGTTGCAGAGTTGCAGATGGTGTGGTCCTCCTCCCGTGGAATTCCATCTTTGTACCAGCCCGACTGTCATCACAGTGCTGCATCGGTCCTAATCTCTTCACTGATACTAGTTGAAAGTTGAAACACGATCGATCCAGTGCTGTGACTGTGACACACTGTCAGCTAGACAGCTAGACCTAGCTCGGGCTGCCGCCTCTCGACTAAAACTGGCCCAGCAGCAGCCAGTCGAACGCTGCTGCTGCTGCTGCTCGATCGATCGAGGGGTAGCTATCCGTCTCAGCTGGCTATCAGCTAGCAACAAAGACGTACGGGCCGCGGTCTCCCTCCGCTGGTGCGGTGTCAGGAGTCAGGACTCAGGACTCTGGAGCATCGCCCGTCGTCGCCGTCCCGTACTACGTACGGCGCGGTGGCATGCATTCCGGTGCAGCATGCAGTCAGCAGATCGATCAGCAGAGGCCGCGCGCCGGCGATCGTCGCTGACTGCCTGCCTCGTGGCTAAGCTTATTAGCGCCGCCGCAGCGAGCTAACGACGAGATCCCGGAACGCCGGCTGGCTGGCAGAAAGGGTGGCCTGAGCTGCGTGATGCTGCACGCAGAGTTATGAGAGCATGCAGATCGCAGCAGCTTCCTCAATCCTGCAACCGCGTCATATGCACTTCACGCGTGACCCTCCGATCCTTGTGTCGCTCGTCTGTTGCCTGCTGCTTGCATTGGAGGCGACCTAGCACACTGTGCCGCACGCCCCCCTGCTTGTTGTCCCCCATCTCCATCTCTCAACACCGACCGTATGCATGCATGCTGCATTGCATCGTTCGTAGGGCTACACTACACACAGTGCGTCAGTGCGTCGATCAGTACGAGAGCACGCATATATGCATGCCATCATGCGAACAGATCGAGATGCCGACGACGCACAGGGGCCGGCAACGTAGTACAGATCAGAGTCGTCGATTGCAAAACGTACGTGCATGCATCAACTAGCGAGCTCCAGCTTTTCAAACACACATGGCACGTCGGCCTGTTCACGGCCACGGGACTAGTGTTGCCGCGTACAAACACAGTCGATCGATCGGTCCCTGTGTGACTGTGATGATGATGAGCCTTTTCATGCATGGCGTGGCGACCGCCGATCCATCATCCATGCACCCCCAAACAGTCGTCGAGAGAGCTGGCGGCCATGCACACGACGAGGTGACCTCTCAGGCTCTCACACACAGTCACAAGCAGAGAGAGGGGAGAGATCGGCGACCGGCGAGGGCATCATGCGTGCATGATAGGAGCCTTTCTCCAAACTCTGCTCTTTTCTTCCTCCGACAGCGGAAGGTGGTGGGAGTGTAGTGGAGCGGACGACTCAAGACGCATCCATGCAATGCAGACCTCTTCACTTCTTCAGTCCAACGTACGGCCATGATGGATCCAATCCAATCCGCACAGGTCAAACAGCACAATCAGCTGGGACTTTGAAGTGAGAGACCACTAACCACAATCTTGGACTCACTGCACTATAGTTGGCTTTATGGGCATATATATACTTATACAATAAACAAGCTTAGCTTCTTCCTTCCATAGACTTTTAGTACACTGCATGCATATTCAGTCATGCATAGGATAGGAGCATTGTCAAACAAACAGATTAAATAATACTACACTGCTGCAACGACGGCGACGTACGCGTGCCTGCCTTTCTGCTCGACAAAGTGAGATTGCCGTTGATTGCTAGTGCTACCATAGCTGCCTTTTAGTGCCTCGAGCTACCAGATGATGTCCCAATAATGCTGCAAATTCAAATTGATAGATGGCCCCTCCAGATGTACTCAAGCTTCAGTGTTATATATGGAGCAACAGTCGTACTACTGATGCGACCAAGCTGCTCAAGATACACCCGAGAGAAAATGTGTCTCGCCATTACTAGTAGTACATACAGTTCCTAATTAAGCTCTACTAGTAGTGAACGAAGAAAGGTACAGCATGCAGAACTAGAGCGTGTGGCATTCAGGTATTGCCTTGGCTTGTCAGCATGCAGTAGTACTTCTAAGCAGAAACGAACAAGCCGAAGTTCAGTGATGAAGACACTAGCTACTGTCTTGTCTTAACTACAAATATAATGTATAAGCGCTAGCTGCCCCCACAAACCTAATCCCAACCTACTCCCTTGAGCGAACAAGACACTTCCACCAGCATGGTTGGGAGAATGCGCCAAGCAGGCTGTCAACCTGGATAGGAGCTGCTTTTTTTCAAAAGTTCAAATGCAAAATCTTGTAGTATTACTAGTATTCTATAGCATCAGCCTTTCCACAGCCTGCCTGCCTGCCTTCATGCACTATATTCTAACTCTTTTTGGAGAAAGGCGAGGCTCCTGCTCCAAGGTAATTCCAACGTACCACTACTCGTATCTAGAACTAGCAGCACCCACCTTTGCTTGTGATTTGAGCGCACTTACCTTTGCTTGTGAGTTTGAGTACACAGCTTTTCTCTCACACTTGATTTGATTTGGTGCATCTGCTAGCTGATTGATGACCTGATAGGCCAGGGTTGAAAAGCCAGGCAGAGCAAAGGTCTCAAATCCCAAGCTAGTGAGATCGATGTGCACATATAGAGAGGAAGAGAAGAGAGAAAGGCATACTCTATTGCTATCTTCCATTCCTTTTTCCCATTGACCTCTAGTGCCCAAATTCGAGTCTTTTGAGGAGGCTTTGTGTTGTGTTGTGGTATGCAGAAATGCAGAATGTCCATACACGTTGGTAATGCTCACACAGGGGAATTTACAGCTACTGCCGCCTTTACTGAATTGTTTGAAATCTCATCAGCAAGCGACTGGCTGTATATGGTCGTCCTTGGAATATAGTTGGGGGCTGGTTGGTTTGGTTTGGCAGCATGTCTCGTTTTTCAGCAGAGAAGAGATGCACTACTTGTCTAGTATGCTGAAACTGAAGTGGCGCTGTGGGTTTTACAAATTTAAGTGCCCCCTTTTGACGTCTAGCCACTGTCAATATGTGCTCAACTTGACCTCACCTTACTTGTCCAGCTGCATGCCAAGGTATTTATTTCTTAACTGTCAGTGATTAATTAATTAGTAGGAGAAGTCTACGTCCAGTTTTTGAATGGAAAAAACAGTTTTTAATGGCGCTTGTGTTGCGACTTGCGACACATAAAAGGTGTCGTCCACTCGTGCATAGCAGAACAGTTAGTTGCTTGGCAGGATTGATTGGGCCGTTTTCAAATTTCAATCGACAAGCTATAGCTACTCGTCACGTCACACACACACACACACGAAGAAATATGGTTGCCGACACAAATGTGACACGAGCTCGAGTACATAGTGTCGTCGTCGTCGTCATCATCGTCTCCTAAAAGTCTAAATGATTGACCCCATGGAAAATCAAAAGCAGCTAGCACAGGTCGCGGTACAGGGCACGTACAGCATCTCTAGCTTCCAGCTAGTACCAAACAAAACCGTGACGCTGCCAGCTGCTAGTACCTCTCTCTGGTGATCAGTCCATCGAAAATCCGCTTCCAAATCTGAAGCCACCTGATCGGATTCAGATCCTACCAACATCTCACAGTACCACATGACAATGTGCAACGACACAAGTGATCGATCATTCGATCGTCATCAAAGCTAACATCAAATCGATTACTGATCACGAACAGTAGCAGATCACAGCAATAATAATGCATATATCAAGCTTAGTTAACAATTACTAACACGTAGTACGCAAATTCAGCAGCGAAGAACGAAGTAGAAGATTGTAGAGCTTATTGATCACAGCAATGGAGGTGGTGTGGCCAGTCAGATCGAGCTGAGGTAGGTAGCTAGAGGCGCTAGCTGCCGTGGACGACGACCCAGATGTCGGAGAATGCCTGGAGGATGACGGGGTGGTGTCGCGGCGCGTTGAGGGAGAGGTAGGAGCGGAGGAGTCGCTCCATGTCCGGCGCGCCGAAGAGCTGCCGCCCCACGATCATCTCCACCATGGACGACCGGAAGTCGGCGTAGGGGTCCCGCGACCGCTTCACCACCGCGAACCCCTTGCGCACCTGCTCCTCCGCCGCGCACACCACGGGACGGAACCCGTCCCGGACGCCGCACGTGTCGCAGGCCGCGCTGCGCCGGTGGTGGTGGTGGTGCCGCCGCCGGCTGCTGCTGCCGCCGGCGGTCTGGAGTCTCTGGACCTGCTGGCCACGCTTCGTCGGAGGTTTCGGCGGCGGCGGCGGCGGCGGCTTGCCACAGGCGGCGGCGGTGGGGGATTTTCTTTTCTTGGTCGTCGTCGTCTTCTTCTTCTTCTTGGTGTTGGTGTAGAACTCGGAGGAGTCGGAGGAGAAGCTCCGCGAGGAGCAGAAGAACGTCTCCGCCGACTCGCCCAGCTTCTTGCTGCGTGTTGCCGGCCCGGCGCGGGCGGCGAGGTCGTCCTCGGCGTCGCTGGTGAAGACGTCGCTGTGGGCGTCGTCGTCGTCGTCGTCCGAGGTGCTGAAGCCGTAGGGGTTGGAGATCAGCTTCGTCTTCATCTTGTCTCTGCTGCTCTGCTTGACGGGCGGCGGCGCGTCCTTGTCCTTGTCCTTGGTGGGCGGCGGCGCGTCGACGGAGAACCGCGAGGGCGGCGCGACGACGACAGCAAGGCGGTGAAGGCGGTCGACGGCGGTGGAGAAGGACTCGGTGCGCCCGACGAGGGACGCAAAGTCGCGGCGGGACGAGGCGATGAAGGAGTCCCTGCCGCCGTCGCGCGAGACGGCGGCGTCCGCGGCGAGTAGCGCACGGCTGGAGGAGCACGCGGAGGCCGTCGGGTGCGGCGGAGTCTTGGTGGTGGACGCCGCGGCGCAGCCTGGGACGACCGTGGACGAGGAAGAGGAGGAAGAGCAGGTGGAGGCGGTGGTGTTGCAGGTGGAGCGGAGCAGCGAGGCCGGGCGGAACATCCGGGCGAGGCGGTAACGGAGGCGGCTGCTGCTCCTCCCTCCGCCGCCGCCACCGCCGCCGTGGTCCATCGCCGACGCTAGCTCGTGGGTCACCGATGCCGAGATGGCTCTCTGTTCGTTCGTTCTTGAAGCAGAGGCGAGTGTTATATATAGCCGGCGAGTGTTATATATAGCCGGGCCGCGCGCTTGGTGTGGGAATGGACTCTGTCACTGGAGGTCTGGAGGGAAGCCTAGTCGAGCGAGCTCCGTTTTGAAATGGCTAGAGTGGGAGGAGGTGCGTACGCGCGCTAGGGAACGTGAGGAAAAGTTGGTCACGTGCTCCCTCTCCATGGGTGGACTATCCTCGTTTGTAGGCTACTAGCAGGTCGGATCGTCGGTGATTGATCCTCCGTGCACGGGTTACGGATAATGTAACAGAGATTTGGCGCGTAAGAGCAACTTCAATTGACTAGGTATAATCTTCGTTAAATTTAAAAGTTTTCGAAGATTTATTATATAAAAAATAAAGAGCTTTAAAAGCATAGAGTAAACCAACAGACTCTTCAAATTTCATGATTATCCATATTCAAATCATTCGGCCAGCCTCATACTGCGCTCCTCCTCCGCCCCCGCCAGCAACCAGCGCCGGCCCTTCCTCGCCGGTCGGCCTCTCCACGCCGACCATCTCTCCCCGCGTGACCCTCTTTTCCCATCCTATTCCTCTACTAGACAGATCCGGGCGGCACCCCTCCTTCCGGCGATAGAGGTGGTCGCACTGCCGCCCGCACCGCTGTCGCCGCCGTCCTCTCGCCCTCCCCGGCAACTCTTAGCCGTCCGCCCTCCCCACGGCTTGCCTGGATGGCGCCCTCTTGCTCCCATGCTCTCCATGCATGGCGCCAGCGGCAGCGGCAACGACACCTCCTCCTCTTCTAGCCGCCGCCGTAATCGATTTGCCGCCGCCGCCGCCGATTCCACCCTACCGCAGCCTCTAGTGCTGCCTCGGCTGCTGATTCGCCGCCATCGCCGTCGTCCTCTTGCCCTCACCGGCAGCTCTTGGCCGGCCGCCCTCCCCACGGCTCACCTGACTGGCCAGCTTCTTGCTCCCATGCTCTCCACGGCTGCAGCGGCAGCGGTGCCTCCTCCTCCTCTCCAATTGCCGCCGCAGTCGATTCGATTCGCCTCGCCGCCGACGATTCCGCCCCACCGCTGCCTCCAGTGCCGCCTCGGCTGCCCATTCGCCGCCGCTGATTCCGCCCCATAGCCGCGGCGCCTGCTTGCTGCTCGCGCGGGAAGAGGGAAGGAGAGGCGCGGGAGTACGGGAGGACAGTTTGGCGAGCAGAGGCCGCTCGTCAAAAATGACGAGCGACGAGCCTGTTGGATTGGAGTTTTTGAGCTTTTTCTAAAATTTTAGCTGGTCAGCTCGTTTTAGAGACTTATGGAGTTGCTCTAAGCTTTTGGTGGTGATGATTACTGTAGTAGCTTAGCATAGCTCCTCCTGACACAGCAGATCGATAACAGAGAGATGGATGATACGAGTCTCCGTCTCCGGCCGCGACGCAAATAAAATGGAGCAGAGAAAAGGACGTGCATTTCCCGCTTGGAATAATGATTCCTCATGATGAGGATCGGCGACCTCCTGGCTGGACCTGGTGTGCGGTAGGGGGCCACGCCGGCCGGCAAGGAGCGAGTCGGCAACGTGTCCTGGTAGCCTACATGGCCAGGGTGGCCGTACCGTACCCCGGCCGGCCGATCGGGATTCGGGGAGGTGGCCATGGAGGCATGCAGGGACCCGCCGACGATGCCGACGGCCACGGGGGAGGAACACGTACACCGCGCCGGCCGTGCCCCTACACCACCGGCCGGCCGCACTTGCCGCTCGATCGGTCTCTCGTTACGTCCGGTGCGGCATCGTCCACGCGGCCGGCCGCCGCCCTGGATCGCCGCATCGGATCGGATCGCGCGGACCAGACCGGCGCCCCGTGATCGGTGGAGGCGGAGGGCCGACCGCACAAGGGTTGGCGATGATCGATCGATCGATGGTCCCGGCCGCCGCGCCGTCGGCAGTGCAGTGCATGCATGTGCATCCACGCCGTACCGGGCGGACCTCGCCGGCCGCCGGTCAAGCGGCGGCCGCTGTTGAGCGCACTAGCCGCTGGGGTCGGTCGGGCCGTCGGGGTTGGTTGGTCTTCGTGTGGACGAGCTAGGAACACCCATCCACCACACATGCACACGCACACAGTGACCATGCACAGCACCACCATCCTCGCATGTTTCCTGGGACGACAAGCATGTGCACCGCGGATCGATCGATCACCTTAAATCGCCAGCATTTGAACATTTGAACTGATGTTGGTAGCTGTTACACGTCGGCATGGCTCGCACCATAACCCAAACAGGAGCTACTGCTGCAGTGCCCAGGTTTGGCAACCACGGATGCAAAACGGCAACTGTAGTTCCATGGACCTGTGTGACCGACCTGCAGTGTCTAGTGGAGTATGTGCAAGGGGCGCGATGCTTCAGCCACAACGTACTGTAGACACCACACACCAGACCGCCAGCTAGGCAGGCAAACAGTAAACTTTCAGCTTGCAGCCTAGATATATACTGTACTCCTAGGCGATTCAATGCCTACCATTCAATGTGGAGCAAATATACTACTCTGTATACTCCTACTCTCTCTGTAGTAAAAAAATGTAAATGCCATGCATGCTGCAGCTTCTTCCTTATACACTGTGACCCTCCTTTTACCTAGAGTAACTAGTCAGTTTTACGGGTGCATGAATGTAATATGTACACGCATTGCAGAAAAGAAGAAAACTGCATGTGTCCTGATGAAATGGAAATTGAGGTTTGAACCAACCTTTGGCAATGGCAAGCAGAAGAGTTTTTCACAAAGAGTCTGTAACAAGCATGCTTTTGTAGTAAGATCCAACGATGATGCTGCAGTACGAGTACGTATAGCATGTTCCTCATAGCAGTAGCAGACATGCGTGGTCAGACAGAGACGCATGCATATTCCAGTGTTCCACGCCGATCGCCATGAATGCAATGCCGAGCTCTCTCTCTCTGGATCCAAAGGGAATCAGAGGAAGAGCGGCAACATTTGAAATGGATGGCCTCATTATTATTTCCGCTGCCAAAGACGGAGCATGCATGGATGTTTCCAAGGCAAAGGCCTTTCCTCGATCTCCATCTATCACCTGCCGCTCTGCTTCTGCCTGACCTTCCTTTACTCTCATCTCTGCTAGCTGCTGCACTTCTGCCGTTGCTGCACCAACAACATACGACTAGCTCAGCAGACAAAAGAGCACTTCCATTCTTCCTTCTAATACACTTTCTGATCAGAACATGAGCTCCACATATAATACTAATCCAATTATGTTTTTAATTAACGAAATAGTAATCGTCCTGTGCACTACTTCCTTGGTCTTCCCAATGCAAGAACAAGAAGCCCTTTGCTTCTTGTGTTTGCTGGATCGAGTAGTGTGTGCTACTATTATATGCTGGTGCAAAATGCAGGTGGTAGTGCAGCAGCATGCATGCCTCGCGTTGGACCTGCACGATGTACTGTAGTATTGAGCAATGACGATAGCCGCTGGGTGTCGGGCGTTTGGTTAGGGGTCCCTGTCCTCCCATTACTGTGCACGAGCAGCTAGCTGCACGTCCTTATCCTCCTCTTTAAGCCAACCTACCCTAGGTCATCGATGCAGGATCCCTATATCAGAGATGTCCTCCCCCTACTTTGAGTCTATGGTGGTGGTGGTGGTATGCAGTGTGCAGGTATGGTATGGCTCCCCATCCCTCCTCGACCCCTATCCTCTGCGTGCAGGTCGTCACTAGCCAGACAAAGAGCTATCCTATCATTCAAAGGACGCCATGCAAAAAGTGAAGAGAAACTAAGTCGGTAAGGCTAAGACTGTCCTCATAGTTTTCATTTTTTTAGAATGACACAGTACAACGCAGACGCTCACAACACGCACGCACACTCACTCCTATGAACACACGTACACAAATTCTACCCCTATGAGCACCTCCGAAGGACTGAGCACCGACAGATCTGGAGATTCTCGAAGTCACCACTGGCGCCTCGTCGTCGACGGGAACGTCGCTTACCTCTCGGCTTAGAAAACTCCCGAATTCTGACTTAAACAGCGAGAGGATTTTTTTTCGGAGATAAACTCTGGTGTGAGATAAACATGCGTCCGACGGGATTCGAACTCAGGCCGGCGGCGTGCCCAACTACAACACCTACCAACCGAGCTGCAACTCGTTCTCGCAAAAAATGAAGAGAAGTAGTCTATCCAAAAAAAATAGTAAAGAAATGCAGTCCTATATATATATATGCTTGAAGAGCCTTGTTAAGAATTTAATTATATATACATGGATTAACATAGTCTAAGTTCTTCCACGCTTGAAAACCAGTATGGTCATCGAGACAATTAACACTCTCCATGATCCATATGCATGCTGCTGCACCCAGGAGCATGCAACAGGAAGCTTTGTCAACAATGCATGCAGCTTGGTTTGGTTGGACCCATGCGTGCGTGCCGGAGGATCTCGTGGAATTTTATCGGCATCTGTTATTTGGGCATCGAATTCAAAAAAACTGTTGGTGGTAGGCCGATCGATCGAGATTTTGAAACGAAAGAAAACAAGAGAGGAATATACTGAATTTAATTTGTAATAGTACGTAGTACATAGTACTCGTAGCTCCCAACACATCAAATCACCTGCTGCAGCATTAAGCAGGCCTTGTTGGCCGGCAGGGCCCTTTTGCTCTCTTCATCAATCCCCACCCAACAGGCCGGCCAACAGCACCAGGAAACTGTACGCGTCGTATGACCTGCTCGTGCGTCGTCGTCGTCGTGTCACGATGAGGATGCCTTGTTGCCAAGCACTGGCAGTCTTCGTACTAGTACAAATGTATCCTTATACGAGCACACAGAACAGAAGTGCTACATATATACAGTATATTCCATGGATGCATGTAAAAGGTACCGTGTACACACGTACAGTGAGCCGACGATGCGGATTGATCAGGTGCTTGGCACAAGATGGCAATCTGCTGCTGGGTGGAGATCGATGATCGGGCGGCTGAGTTGACGACTTGACGTGAGCTGAACTCAGCTCGATGCATGGATGGATGCATCATGCATGGGTCGGGGTCATCGTCGACAGCACGGTAATAGGGCTCCCCTTTGTACGAACGGCAACAAAGCACCACGTACTTGCATTTGCATGCACGGGACTGGCGGGTGTGTTTAGATGCCAAAGTTTTACACTAATTTTACAAAATTTACAAAATTGGTATGAAATACCTTGTAGCGTCAGATAAATAGTGAGAGGTGATGTGATGGGATGTGATAGATGGTAGGATGTGAAATGGTGAATTGATGCTGCATGCAGTTGCATGTGGGTGGTGGATGGGCGTCACGTCAAGAGGGGTCCGGCGGCGTCTCGACCGGCGGAGATGGAGTGGAGCCCTGTGCGTGCATGCGTGCCTGTGTGCGTGCGTCCCTCCCGTCCAGTCCCATGCATGCATCCATGCACAACACCCGGAAGAGCACAGTGGACAAAACATTGCACGTTGTGATTCCTTTGTTCATGCAACTTCCCTTCTCTTGTGCGTGGGTCCTCTACTCCTGTCCGGCCAGTTCAGAGAAGCGACCTACCTACGAAACCAATGGAAGAATTTAGGTCTTCAAATTCTTCTTATTTTTCTTTTAAAAAATGAAAAAAGTTGCAAACTAGAAGAGCACAAAGCACCAAACGGTGAAAGGCAAAAAAAACGCCAAAAAAACTTTAGCTACTGATTATAAAGCTTTTTAGCGTTTTTTAATGAAGTAGAGGCAGGTAAACGGATGAAAATAAAAGCAACTGATGTGAACTGTGATGACGAAGTTGACGACTTTCTCTCAAAAGTTATGACAAATGTTATATGTATAATATATGTATGTCATGGAAGTTATATTACGCACCTAAATTGTTGTTAGGAAAAAATTATGGACATAAGTTAGAGCTTTCTAAAAAACAAAATTCAAAGTTATTACCACGGAGATTCGTACTTAGAAATTGTACATATAAATTCTGCATGCTGCTATTGGAAAATGTACATAGTATAGAACAAACTCTCTTGTTTATTTACTTCTTATGGGCTCTTCCTCGTGGGATCGAATGATCGATAAGCGCAGCGCTAGCTTTCTATGAGATGAGACCTCGTTACTTGAAAAAAGATGAGACCTCGTACGTGCCGTGCGATGCATGCGCGCACACATAACATAATAGTCAGAAACAGCTGACCCCGGCCGGCCGGCCTGTTCAATGCAACACCGTACCGCCGCCCTATAGCAGTAGTATATCTCAGTTAGCTCCATCATCAGGCCCAGTGGCGGATCCAGGATCCAACTCTGGGGGGGGGGCGCTCAACTTCTTCTTCCTCCTCCTCTTCCTTTCCTTTTCCTTCTTCTTCCTCCTCTTCATCTATGCATAGAATTTGGGGGGGGGGGCTTCCATGGAGTCCATGGGGTAGGGGGGGCTCCAGCCCTCCTGCCCCCACGGTGGATTCGCCCCTGATCGGGCCGGGCCTGTACACCAAAAAAAGAGAGAATAAAGTCATTGCAACAGGATCCACCACTCACTCGATCGCTCTGACCTTGTCGTAGTTTGTTGCGAAAAACTTTGAGATGTCACTTTCTGATGTTTCATGAGATGTCGTTGGAAGAAAGATGTTGGGATACTAATAATAAGAAAACTAATTCCAAAACTCGTCTGGACATGGCGATGCGAATGTTTAAAACTAATTAATCTTTCATTAGCACATGTTTATTGTACGTATTTGTCAAATCATGAACAAATTAAACTCAATATATTCGCCTCGCAAAGTTATTGCAATCTGCGCAATTCGTTATTTTCTTCGTATACATTATTTACAACCCCATGCATGCATGTATCTCCAAACATCCGATGTGATGGGTGACTATATATATAATTCTGTTAGTTGAACGGAACTAAAGAAGACCTCATCAGTCACTTTCTTCCGATCATACGGGTCGATGATCAGGACCATGCCGGCCGCTAGCTGTTTGTGCAATCATCCATCCACGATGCACGGATGGGAGTGCAGTGCGCATGCATGCATGGAGCCAATGCGCATTAATCCAAGCAAATTAAAGCTTGCATGCAGCAGGTCCATGCCATGCCATTGCCGGTCGATTCATACACAAGACGACCTCGTACGTACGTGCAATCGTGCATGCACATGCAGAACATATAGGAAGATGGGATCGATGCACAAACTGCCAGGCCAGACTGTTCTCTGCAGCTAGAGCCGGCGGGCAAACGAAAATAAAGTGATTGCAACAGGATCCGCCACTCACTCAATACTTGCTTGGTGTTCACTTTAGGACGAGCAGCAAATAAAGCACCCGTGCACGTCCGATCGATCGGACGACTCGATCGATGATCGGGACCATTGCATGCGTATGCATGCCGGCCATTATCTATTTGTGCCATATCCACGATACGATCGATGCACGGATCGGAGTGCTGCAGTGCATGGAGTCAAAGCAGCCAATGCGATCCGAGCAAAAGCAAGCAGCAGCTAGGGTCCTTCGTGCCATGTTCGTCTGGCTTATCAACCATCAGCTAATAGTACTTTTTTTCTTTCAGAATAAATCAACACAAATCATCAACTATCACCCAACTAACAATATTTCTTTCTCAGAATAAATCAGCACTAACCTGGAGCTCATTGAACATGCCGGCCGATTCTTGAGCTACCCGCCTAGCTAGCTAGCTTGGGCCTTGAGATCTCTGTCTCAGGAGACGCTCGCCAACCACAGGTGGTCCGTTCATTCAGGTCAGGCCATCCATCAGCCTGCTGCAATTCTGCAAACCTAGCTAGTGTCTTTCTGTGCCCTGCCACGTGATTCTCTTCGTTCTCAGGTCGTTATACAACGCATCGCAGAGATTCACATTTGTGGATCCATTCTACAGCTGCTGCATGTATATATATGAGAGCCTATCTAGCTAGTGTACATGATCGATCTGACAAAGATTATTCAGACAAGACGATGCAGTATTTTTGTGCTAGCTCGGCCGTTTTTTATTTGTGCATTGGACACTTGTGCTCTGGATGGGAATAGGGTCGTAGCGTTCTGACTGACAGGCAAAAAAAAAAGGAAAACAAGGTTATATATATATATATATATATATGTGTGTGTGTGTGTGTGTGTGTGTGTGTGTGTGTGTGTGTGTGTGTGTGTGTGTGTGTGTGTGTGTGTGTGTACATACAACGAGGTGGTACCATCAGCAGAAACGAGACAAGGATATCAAGCCAACCTCGAAAAGCTTAAGTTAACAACAAGTGAGCTCGATGATGATCGTTGGATACTTGGATCAGGTAGCATATATACGTGCGTGCGTACGTACGTCATCTTTACAGTGAGAGGTACGTAGCATCAAACAGACAAGAGCAACAGACAAAAAAAAACGATACATGTGTGATCCTAAAAAATACTACAGGGCATGCATGCATGGACACACACACACTATGGCAAATTCAATTCAGTTTTGGTAGCTCAAATTCAATTCAGAGTGGTTTAATTTTTCTGATGGATGTTGAGGTGTGTGGCCCTATACACATATATATGGCAAAAAGGCTGCGATATGACACAAGGCCATTCATTATTCATAATTAATTTCATGTGCCCTACGTTCGGCAGGTGTGGTCTCGATGGACGTACGGCGATCCACTAATTAACAACGGGTCAGTATGTAGTCAGCCTTGCTTGCACTGCAATTTGCAAACTGTCTGCTAGCTAGTGTCCTGTTATCGCTCGCTTCTTTATTTGCACATCAACAATTAAGGGACTGCGTGCCTTTGCTGCTGCATGCATGATCATATCATTCAGAGAAATCAGAGAAAAGATGATTGAAATGCGTTCCAGGATGTGGTCGTCTGCTGCCCCGCCGGGCGAAAGGATCAGAGCGTCCAGCGTCGTGCAGTGGTGATGATCTAGCATGCAGATTATTAATGGACGATCACTGAGAAGTCAACAACTACTGGTGCAGAGAAAACAAGATGGATACCTACATGCACAACAAGTCAAGTTCGTTGTTGGACATCGATCACTGCATATGCACGTGGGATGGGTACCGATCGAGCGCAAGAGATCGACAAGCACAACGACCTAATAGTAGGGACGAACTACTAACCACTCTCAGGAGATGCATGCATGACTGTGATTTAGCATTGCACTCACAAAGAAATCATTACTCTTCTTGTGATTTTGAATAGTAAGACCAGAGGTCAGACTTAAAGTTAAAAGGTCAAACGATCTATAATGGATATAGTGCTCGAAAAGTTTCAACAAAAAATATGAATGGATAGTTCATGTCATCTTCCACCATCATGCAAATTTTGCAAATTGCAACATGTGATCGGTTTCCGACAGCTGTTCCCTTCTTTCTTTCTATTTTTGCTCCTACAACGGGTTCCCTGCTACTTTTTTTATGTAACACTTCCTTTTGCTTGCGTGTGTTACTTTCTCTCTCATCATGATGTGTTTTCTTTTCCTGTGTCGTTTGAGGGAAAATTTACACAATTTTTTATTTATTAAATATTCTGACTTATAGACATAAATTCGATGTATATTTTAATGAACAATTTATGTGTATAATTTTTTCCAACTACAACTTATGCACATAAATTTTTGTACGTCAATTTTTATGTATAATTTTTTTCTAACTACGAGTTATGCACATAACTTTGACCCAAACGACGAGTTATGCACATAATGTTGACCTGACAACGAGTTATGTGGATAACTTTTTTCTAATGATGAGTTATGCACATAACTTTGACCTTGACGACGAGTTATGCAGATAAATTTTTTCCTGATGACGAGTTATATGGATAATTTTTTTCCTAAAAATACAATTTATACGCATAACTTTTTTTGCAATGACGAGTTGTGTGCATAACTTTTTCTGTAACGACGAGTTGTGCGCATAACTTATGCAGAAGTTTTTCTTTGACCTTTAAAAAATATTGTAGACACCTTGTGCATATACACAAATGGTATGAAAAATTTTGTTGAATGAAAAAAAGAAAAAAGAAAAAAGAAAGAAAGAAAGACCCGCCGCTCCACGGCAACATCACTCGGGAGGCCGGTGGACACCACAACACATGGGTGGAGAGCAGCAGCAGGCACCATGGTCGATCGCTGGGAGCGTGTAATTGTAGAATTGGTTTTGCGACCAGTACTCCTACTCTTCCACAAACTAATGCAAGGCAAAAAAAAAGAGAGAGATTTCTAGTTGTACTATTCCATGCGAGGCAACAAATCTTACGGTTGGATGTTTAGCTCTTTTTGTTGAAATTTCATAGATCTATTATTATTTTTCTGTATAGTGTGTTTGCGATTATTAATGTGGAGGCATGTAACAGCTAGACAGAAAAATGTTTGTTTACGCTACAGTTAAATTAAAGATTTGCGCTTGGATTGGGGAAAATTGGTCAGGATTGGGCCAACCGGGGAATGGGATTGTCCCAATTCCTACACGTCGACTAACGCGATCGGCTATTGCATGTTGGCTTATTGGGCTTTAAGTACTTGGGCCACAAACATGGGGTTCTGGGGAGGAAACCGGCTTTGTATTGTGTATGGATTGGCATTTGGCGGGGACTGAATTTCCAGGCATAAAACTCCCGTCCTGTTGCAGTCTTGCAGACATCACTGAATTTAGGACTTGGGAAAGAAAATCCAGCAATCTTTGTCCTCACCGTCAAAGATTCAAAACAATTATCGACCACAAATTAGTCTCACAACTCACAGGGAACACGGCAAAAGTTGATTTGCCATTTTGCCCTCTGCAGCCATCAGGATGGACTACAGCAAGTATCTGAATACAAATCAACGTTGTTCTTCCCAGCCCATTTGAACGCTGTAAATTCTGAGTCGGGCGCGCGGCGAAGGAGCGCCACTGCGCTGCGAGGTTGACGGCTCGAGGGGGAAGTTGACCAGAAATGCATTACCGTAGGTATAAACGACCGCAGAGTTTATCGAAATAGTGTTGCATGTCTTATTTAGAAGTTTTAAATTTTTTGAATTTTTGCACACCAATATTACCAAATAAGATGCGTATTGTCCCAAAAGTTGAGATTCGTTTGAATCTCAACTTTTGGGACAATGCGCATCTTGTTTGGTAATATTGGTGTGCAAAAGTTCAAAAAAATTCAAAATTTCTAAGTGGAACATGCAACACTATTTCGATAAGCTCTGCGGTCGCCTGTGGTATTTTCACTCCGGAAGTTCACGGTTTTGTCGCGCTCGACGCCGGCGCGCACTGCCGTGGCGTGGAGTTCGGAGGCGCAGCGCGCGGACGTGCAGCCCGCGAGGAGCGCCGCCGTGCGGTGTCCGCCGTGAGGGTGGCATGCTGGACGCCGGCGGGCGAGTGTCTGGCCGGGCCGGGAGAAGGAAGACTGCCGCGTCCGCGTTCCGGGAGGAGACGCCGCCTCCGCGGCCTCCTGCTTGGTGCATTCCTCAGGCCGTCAGCACCGCTGTTTGCGTTCCTGCTGCAACTCGCCATGAGAATGAGATGCCGCAGGTGGTCTGTATGCAGCGTGCAGTTGTAGAATGCAGGAGCAGGAAAATGAGATGCTCCTGTCCCCGCGACCCGGCAGCTCGAGCTCCTCGGCGACAACGCCGGTCGATCGAGCAACAACGCAACAGCAAGCGCCTGCCACCGCCGGCGGCATCTCCACGAGAGTCCCTGACGCCCTCGACGTCGCGAACGTTCAGCTAGGCCACGCGAGCGTGGCTCCCGATGATGAGGCCTCGCCGAGACGCCGTCGACGCTGCCGCCCTTGGATTCCATTGCTGTCCTGCAGGGGCGAATCCAGAGGAAGTGAGAGGAGGTACCTTTCTACATGTGAAAATTTGATGTGCTAACATGGTGAAAAATTGTTTTTGATAATGATATTTCCAATTTTTGTGGGTGCCTAGGCACCCACAACCATGAACGTGGCTCCGCCCCTGCTGTCCTGGGTTCGTACGGGCGTGACCCTGTCTGGCGCGTCTCGGGCGCGCACCGGCTTCTTGAGTTCCTCCTACAGCACGACGGCGTCGTCAGATGTTTGGCATCCACTCCATGATGCTGTCGTTACAGTTCGTTATTCGCAAACTTGCAATTATATATTTTTTTAAGGAAAACAGGAGGGGCAAACCCCTACTGAAAGATTTTATGAAAGTAAAAAAATGTAGAAAGTTCGGATACAAAGAGACAGAGGAAACAGAAAAAACTGAAATGAAAAGAACAGAAAGAAGGAAAACTAGCAAGATAGAAAGATTCCGGAACTAAACTAGGATTTGCAGCCATTCAGAATCGATGTGCTTGAGCAGGTTCATTCTTTCTGAACATCTACTGAAACTCTGCTCTCTCGGTAGCAAATCAGTTATCCTCAAATTCTGTTTGCAACTGCAGCAACTCTGTTATGAGAAGTGGGCGCTTGTTTCGTTATCCTGATTGATGATCGCCGCGCCACCAGAACGCTTCATGGCGTTCTCGGGTGCTCCCAGGCCTGCCTCGAGCGTTCCCGATGGCGCTGTGCCGCCGCCGAGCTCCATGGCTGTGCGGCTCACTCCGCCCTCCGCCTAGAGAACGAAACGACCAAGTTCGAGGGATCTGCCGACGAATCCAGGCCATAGGTACCCGATCGGACGATTACAACGGGCCCAAGGGGTGGACGGTAAATGAAATCCCGTCCACCCCCTGACCACATCGCGGCGAGAGATCCTGAGCCCTTCCCGGCCCCGCTGCTAACCCTGCATCCACGAAGTGAACGTCAAGGTCTGCCGTTCGACGCCGACGAGGTCGCGCCGCCGCCGCCCGCCTGCGAACACCCGCCCCACGGACGGCGCTTCCTGACCAGCGCGGGCACCACTCGAGGCGGATCGCGCGAGCATGGCGCTGTGGCGGAGTTCGACACTTCGACCGCGAGCATGGGCATGGCGCGGTGTCCTGGATCACTCGTAGCGGCGAGATTGCCTGTCGCCCTTGACTTTCATTGTCAAGGACCTGCTCGAGGTTGTGGCGTTGTGCATCACGGCGAGAGATCCTGAGCCCTTCCCGGCCCCGCCGCTAACCCTGCATCCACTACGTGAACGTCAAGCTCGGCCGTTCGACGCCGACAAGGTCGCGCCGCGGCTGCAGACGGCCTGGTGATCGCCGCGCCACCAGAACGTATCTGACGCTGCTCGATCAACTTCCTCGGCAACCCTACCTAGAAGCGCAAGATTGATGCCCCAGACCCAGAAGCGAGCTGAAAGGCCGCCGGCAGCATCGTCGCCGTTCGCTGCGACAAGCCGGCCAATTCACGCGGTCCATGCAGTCGAGGCATGATGCGACATGCCAGCGGACACGGACCAGCTCGTGGCGCCGCCCGCCTGGTCATCGATGGCATCAGCAGTGATCCTCGTTCGCCGTAAACAGGGCATGGTCTCTGACGGTTGCCTTCACCGTCGAGCCTAGAACGAACGCCGCAGTCTTCTCGCCACAAGGCGCAGGCCGACGAGCTGTGACGGTGACCGACTGACGTTCGCTCCAAACGCCCTGCCGGTGGAGCAAAAACCTAACTGGAAGCGCGTGATGTACGTCGCCGATTCCCCAAAAATGCCGGCGGAGAGACCTCCGCCGGCGGCCTCCAGCAGCGCCGCCGCCGCTGCTCGCTGCGCCACGGCTTCTCCGTCACGCGGTCCACGGCGTCGGGGCAGGATAACGACCAAGTCAAAGTGAAGACCTTTGAAATCTGGACGGTACATCTCCCATCTGACGGCTAACAGGACCCACGGGGTGGACGGTAAATGAAATACCGTCCACCCCCTGGACAGGAAAGGCAGGCATCTCTCTGGCTGATCACAATACATATCTGTCAGTAAAGCATTTTGCAAAGTGAGCTTCTTGCGTACTGAATATTGTTTTGCCCACGAGCTTGTTGTCATGGGCTCATGGCATGATGGCGACCGGCCCACCATGCCAAAGCATGGGCACCAGTCGTCCTGTAGCCTGTAGGTGTAACCACCATGAGTCGACCCCCACTTGTCTAAAAAAAGACCAAACATATTTTAACACCTTTTTTAAAAAGTAAATTCAAGTTAGAAACACAGAGATCCACCATGTCATCAAAAGATACTGTGTCATTAAGTATACATATAGTGTCACATCTTGAAATGCCAAATTAACCCATGGCAGAATGTTGACCCTTTACAGCTTATACTCGTTACATTGTAAGGATGGGAAAAAAGAACACACCAATCTACACACTGTTTTCTTTAAATGACACATGAAGCTAAATTCCGCGAATACTGGGTTCAAATCCAACCGTCGAGCTAAGTTTACAGAGCATCCCACACCTGTATGCAGAACAAAGAAAAGATTGTGAAAATGGCTGGACGCTGGATGCCATTGTTTATTACAGTCGCATCTGCACATCTCGCTATGATATATTGATATGGTACAAACACCCTCGCTCAGTTCTTGTGCTGCATCCGCCCGCTCTCTGCACCCGCATAAGGATCAATGATGCAGTTGATGACTGCCGGTTTCCTGGCGCGGAACGATTCCGAAAGGGCAGATTTAAGCTCGTCTGGTGTCTGCACAAGATAACCCTTTCCTCCAAAGGCTTCCATCATTTTATCGTAGCCTGCTGCTGGGACAAAAGAAGTTGGGGCAGGGTCATCTTTGTAGGGTCCAGTTATCTCATCAGGGCCTCTCCGGTCACCGCCGTAGACGCCGTTGTTGTTGAAAACAATTACGACAACAGGCAGCTGGTACCTCACCAACGTCTGTAAAAATGAAAGGCACAAAAGTAAATAACTGGGATTTCTAGGTCTGGTACAATATGGCAAACTGGAATGAATATTGTTCAGCAAGTTATGGAAAATATTGTTCGAAGGGACTAGTTAGAAGTTAGAGAAGCAAAAAGTCAAGGAAATGAAAAATAGATCATGTAACCAATGAAGCAAAATTAAGGTGACCTAATTAACCAGAGGTTTGGTGCTTCCTAGTCAATCACGCATAGACTTTGTTGAACATTCTATGGAGTTTTACTACTTATCCTAAGTATCAACCACAGCGAAGCCCTGAATTTGGGTTAATTAGAGGCTAGTTGTGGCAAATATTTACTTTGTTGAACATAACTGTGTGAAGCTAATCATCAACGACGCACACCTGTTTTCTTTCAGGTTGTCTTGACTCTTGACCCACACAGCTGCCAATTGAAATATCTTACTATTTCAACTAGTATGCAACAACACACAAATTCTAAAGCTGCTACAGCATAAAAAATGAGTAACAAGGTAACACCTACAATCCTGAAGTGCATCACCAATAACCTTATAATGAATAAAACTATATAAGTAAGAAGCAAAACTATACACGTATTCTGGTTCATCTTCTAAATTTACCACTTCTAAGCAGAAAATTAAAAAGAATGCCCCAGGGAGTGGAATGGTTTCGCGTAGCATTCATCAGATCATATTCAAAACAAAAAATGATGTGCAGCAATCTGAAGAAAACAACAAAGCCACCATAACAAATCAAAATAATTTCACTGTTCAATTGGCAACACAGATGGATAACTGTGACATAAAACAATGCAATTTTAATGGTTGCTGGAAGATGTATAGTTAATGAGTAATGATGCCCCCTGTGATTCCATGTAAAATGTTCATTTTGTGCCAAGGGCCAATGAGATTACAGAGGTGTAAACAGCACTTTTTTTTTTTTGCATATATGGTGACTGTATGGAGCTGGAGATGTAGTATCTAGAAGCATTCAGATGCATACTGCATTACTGCCACGTGTGCACTACAAACAATATATTCTGACAAGGATGGACCATTAGGATAACTCAGATTGCTCACTTGTGGACAATAGCTGAATGGTTATCCATTTCTGTCTATAAAACATATGCAACCTTGAATAATTGTACTAACAGTATGAACTAGCACAATTGCAAAAGATAGACTCATACACCATCCTTGGGTAATTATTCAGAGACCATGCCATCTATTTATATTTTTCATGTAATTATGTGTCGTTAACACCTGGAACATGGCGGCAGCAGCATTCAATATTTCAATTTGGAATTGGCATGTCAGCATTATCTTTAGCATTGACCCTGGTTTTCTCCAAGTAGAAGAATGTTAATTTCACCTCAGAATAACTATAACATGACAATAGCAAAAAAGTGGCAGAAAATAAGAGAGGGTGCTAATAGCATGTTTAATTGTTTATGCAACTAGACCAAAATGAGTCCTGCAATTTAACTATTCAATATTTCAATATAGAATTGGCATGTCAGCATTTCATACCTCAACCTCCATTGCACTGAATCCAAAACCAGAGTCACCCTCCACAGCAACCACAAGTCGTTCGGGTTCGGCAACTGCAGCAGCAATACAGTACCCCAATCCGACCCCCATCGTTCCCCATGTCCCTGCATCCAATCTCGTCCTCGGTTCATTCTGCACAAGCACAGCCCTGCCAACATCCATGGTGTTTGCCCCTTCCGACACCACCACTGGAGCAGGGCTCCCCTCGGCAAGGATAGCATCTCGGATTATCCGCAGTGGTGTCATGAAATTGAACGGCACGACATCCTTGGCTAGCTGCGCCTCCATCCTAAGAACATTGTCCTTGGCCTTCTTGGTGATTGCTTCAACCCATGGGTGCGACCTTCCCAAGCAGAATGGATCGTCTTTGATCTCCCTATTGATCAGCTCAACTACCCTCTTGGCATCCCCAACAATCCCCACATGTGGCTTCCGGAGCTCAATCTCCTCCTCGCAGACGTCCACAAGTATGAATTTGACATCCTTGGACCATTTGGGCGGCTCGCCAAAGTGAAGCAACCAATTCAGCCTGGCACCGACGACCAGAGCCACATCGCACTGGCCGATGGCGAGCGAGCGCGCCGCCGTGGCGGAGAGCGGATGCGAGTCGGGCACGACCCCCTTGCCCATGGGCGTCGGGAGGAAGGGGATGCCCGCGGTGTCCACCAGCTTCCGGATGGTCTCCTCCGCGCGCGCGTACGCCGCGCCCTTCCCAATCACGATAAGAGGCCGCTCCGCACGGCGGAGCAGGTCGGCAGCTTTCTGGATGCCCTCGTCCAGGGACTTGTGCTTGGGCGGGGAAGAATTGGACTTGGACGCGGCTGACTCGGCGGCGGCGGTGGCTATGAGATCCGCGGCCTCGGATTCAGGGATGGTTTGGTGGAGGACGTCGGAGGGGATGTCGAGGTAGCATCCGCCAGGGCGTCCGGAGGTTGCGGCGGCGAGGGCCTGGAAGACGAGGCGCGGGATGTCGGCGATGGTGGTGGCCTTGACTGCGAGCTTGGCGAAAGGCTTGGTGGCGGCGATCTGGTCGAGCTCCTGGAAGTCGCCCCTGCCGGCGTCGGCCTGGTCGCAGGAGCCGGAGACCATGAGGAGCGGCCAGGCGTTGGCGGTGGCGTGGGAGACGCCGGCGAGGCCGTGGACGCAGCCCGGGCCGGAGACGGTGAGGAGGAGGCCCGGGGTGCCGGTGAGGAAGCCGTAGGCGGCGGCGGCGTAGCCCGCGGACTGCTCGTTGCGGAAGGCGAGGAAGCGGACCCCCGCGGCGGCGGCCCGGGAGGCGAGGGAGGTGACGGGGATGCCCACCACGCCGAACATGTGGCGCGCGCCGGCAGCCGCCAGCGCCCGGCCCGCGAGCGCGCTGCCGTCGACGGTCTTGGCGGCCATCCTTCTTCCCGTTGTCTGGATACGGTGGTTGGGGGAGTTGGTTGAGAGTGCTCCGGAAGTGGACGTGACCCTGGGCACGGAGGCTGCAGGTGGCTGCCTGGTTGGTATAAAAGGAAGAAGGAGGCGTGCGCCGGACTGCCGGACGGCCGGCGAGGCTGACTAGATGGCGCCTTTGCGGGGGGTGTAGCTGGCACCGGTGTACCTGTGGGGACTCACGTGGAAATTGGAATCGTCTTCCTTGCTCGCACTCGCACGGCGGTGTAGCTGGGGCCAAACGCCGGCCAGACGAGTGGAGGAGGCGGAGGCGATGGGCGACGGCGACCCGGCCGGTAAGAGTGGGAGCCACCACCGCCGGCACAGTGGATAGATATTCGTAGCACTGTCGTCTGGGCCCACGCTTCAGCCTCTGCTTGGGTCCATCTGCCAGCAACCTGCTCCGGGTCCCCTGCCTGCTCGAGTGCCACAACAAGCGCACACGGCACACACCACCGCCGTCAACGCCGACGCCGCCGCCACGCGGGATCCCTTCCACGATTGATGGGTCCACGAGTGGAGGAGAAGGAAGGATGCGGAGGCGACGGCGACCCCCGCCGGGGCCCGGGGAGGTGTGGCGTCCGTCGGTGGACTGCTGGGACCCGTCCCAATCAGGGGTACTTTTGCAAATATTCGATCCGGAGTTTTACAAAAGCAACCCTCAATTGGATCACGATTAACAATCACGATCTGATTCCGGGGTATATTGCAAATATTTGGTCCGAGTTTTTACAAAAGGCACCTCAATTCGGATCGTGATCCAAACCAGGAGGCTTTTTGCAAGTACTACGGATCGGCGCCAGACCAGGCGGGCCCATGAGCCCGTGGTTGCCGCTGGCACCTCTGCTTGCGTCGTTCGGCCAGCGTTGCCCCGCCGGAGTTGTGGAGGAGCCACCGCCGGCAGTGCAGAGATTCGTCTAAGCATGGAGTCGTCTCGGTTGGTAGGCGTTGCAGATGAGCACGCCGCCGGTCTGGGTTCGAATCCCATTGAACACAGATTTATCTCAGCCGGGAAATCCCCTCGCCGGTGAAACCGAGATTCAGAGATTTTTCTAAGCCAAGAGGAGACTTCCTTCTCTTCATGAAAACCGTGAGAGCTGTCTTACCTCTACTGACTTAGTTTTTTTTTATCTCGGTCTGTCGGTCGGCACGACTCGCAGCATGGCCTGCTCCATCAACAAGCGCACTGAAGAGATGGCGTCGAGTGGGAATGCTAGCTGGTACGCTCTAGCTTTCTCCACCTCCTCCAATTCGGCTCCCGGGTCCTTTTCTTCGTTTGCTGCAAGGAATGAAATATATGAATCCTTTGCAGTTTTGTCCCCTTCCCAGAGACAAAATGCATGTTCCCATTTTGCCTCAAATTTATTAACCTTGTTTAGTTCGTGGAAAAATTTTGAAGAAAAGTTTTGGGGTTCCCTTCCAAGGTCTATTAAGAGTATTAAATGTAGACTACTTACAAAACTAACTACACAAATGGACTAGAAATCGCGAGATGAATCCATTAAGCCTAATTAATCCGTCGTTAAAGATTGGTTACTGTAGCACAATGTTGTCTAATTATGTCATAATTAGGCTCATTAGATTCGTCTCGAAAATTAAGGTAGGGGTTGTGGAATAGATTTTGTCATTAATTCACATTTAATACTCCTAATTAGTGTCCGGAGATTGATATGACGGGTAGTTGGTGAAAAATCTGGGAACTAAACAAGGTATGTGATTGTGTAGGCACTGTGTCAGTAGCTAGATGCCCAAGCAAGTAGAAGAAGATGGCAATGCCCAGAATCATGCGAGGGCCCAGCCCATGTAACTAGCCAGAGTTGGCTTTATAGTCCAGCCGAGGGAGAGAGAGGGGACATCGATTATTATGTATCAAACAAACTATTATGTTCTTCTTCCCTTACAAGGAATGAACTCTGTCGCTGCTCTCCTCTGTTCTTCCCCTTTACTTGTTCCTTTCTTTGATTTCTATCTTTGATTCTCGTCTCCAGTCCCCACTACCCTCTTGCTGTTAACAATTGGTATTAGTCTAGCGATCCTCCAGGCGGATTCGATTCGCAGTTCAGAAATCCATCGATTGCACCGGGCAAACGGATTAGGTCTGGTGTTCCCGATCTCGTACTCTTCGTGCGATTGTCTGGGTAGCTTGTGATTCCAATCCTCGCCTTGCCAATTTGTGGGAACTAGCAGATCTGAATCATCCTCTTACCCATCACAACCGGTCAACTTAGGGGTGGGCGTTCGGGTTACCCGATTAGTTCGGGTCGGGTAATTCGGGTTTTGCGAAATTCGGGTAATGAGAATCATTACCCGATATCAGCTCCAGAAAAACACTACCCGCAAGTTCGGGTACCCGCAAAAATCGGGTTCGGGTTCGGGTTACCCAATTTACCCGAAATATATAATCAAAGTATACACTCAAACACACATAATGTTCCATAGACTAGTAGTTTGTGTTGAATTTCAACTACAAGTTGAGAAGAATAGTATATTATAGTCACTTGTTCAAACTAAGAGAATTATATTGTAATAAAGTGACAATTTCAAGTGTTCAACTAACAACACATGAATAAATACAAAGACAAAGGCAAATTTCGGGTAGTTCGGGTACCGGAATGTATTACCCGAATTACCCAAACTAATTTCGGGTAATCACAATCACTATCCGAACTTGGAATCGGGTACCTCGGGTTCGGGTAATTCGGGTTCGGGTTCGGGTAATTCGGGTACGGGTAATGGGTATCGGGTATTTTGCCCAGGCCTAGGTCAACTACCACCGAGACGCCATGTCTCTCGACACCAAGCTCCCTCGAGGCCCTCAACAAGTGCTTTGACGCTTGGGATGTCTGGGGCCTGTTTGGATGTATAGGGTAAATGTTTACCCCAAAGCAAATATTTTACCCCTTCTATTTACCTCTAATAATATTTACTCCTTAGGGTGTTTGGATTGAGGGGTAAATGTGGATGTGGATGTGAGAGAGAGGGATGACCCACCACAATTTTGCTCTAATTTGCTACTTTTTAGGGGTGAATGGAATTAGGGGGCAAAACATTTACCCCACCACATTTGTCCCACATGTTTGGCACCTTAGAGGTAAATTTACCCTATTTATCTCATTTACTCCTTCATCCAAACACCCCCGGTTCGACAATTTCCTCAATTCCGGCAGCAAGGACTCCACGGCTCCGGCTCCATCCCGCTCACCATCAAAGCAGGACGCCGCGCAGGAGGCCTCCATGGCCGTACTCGCCGACAATTGGGGCAGGCTCTTCGACGGAGGCGACGACCTCGACGCGGCCGTCTCCAACACAGTCTCCGTCAAATCCGTCAGCCTCCACAACTTCCCCTGCAACGACCACGACCTGGCGCTGCCGCGCCCGCTCATCTTCGACGCCCCATCCATCCCGCTCGCCCTCGACGCAGCGGCCACATCCTTGGTGGCGCCCGCACCTCCTGCCTCCACCTGGGTGGCGCCAGCGGCCGCGCTTTCCGCCGCCGCGGCCACGCCTTCTACCGCCGCCGACTCCATCGACTCCATGTTAAGCTCCACCACCGCGTGCCCCGCCGTTGCAGTTGCTGCCGCAGCCTCTGACGCGCTTCCAGAAGGGGCCGATGTGGCGCGAGAGGTCCCGCTCATGCCGCGCTCATCTTCCACCGTCGCGGGCATGGCCGAGATCGTCGACAACACCAATTCCTTCTCCGCCTCGCGATTGTAGCCAGGTGCCGTGACTCTCCTCGGATCCGCCACCTCCATGCCGCTCCTCAGCATCACCAACACCACGCCTGCAAGGTGTTCGTCCGGGGGGCGCAGTCACGATGAGCGCGCTCCAGCGCACGTGTCCACCGCTGTGACTGCGACTCCTTCACCTGCAGCCGTCGCCGCAACAGTTCGCGACGCCATCCTTGTCGGTCACGACAGCAAGCATGCCATGGCGTAGCTAATCAGTGTCGACGACGACACTACCAACATCACGCCCACAAGGTGTTCGACCGAATGCCTCAACAGATGCTACTCAGTAGAGAATGTGCAGCATCAAAGGTACATCATCAAATTCACCTCTGCAGATTCAGTTGGTGTAGTGTTTCCATGTCTGTCCACCCAAGTAGATGATGCTAAGAGGATGTTTGAGGTGAGGATTGATGAGTACTCAGTAGTGTTGTGGCCACCATTTAATGATTGCTTGGATTGGGTGCTGTCAAGGCAACCATGACCTCCACCTATGCTATTGGAGTTCAGAAACATCAATTTTCTTGTGGAGTGCTTTACAGCTAGTTGTGTGTTTGATCGCGGGAAGTGTAGGAGTGAGTTTCAGTGTCTGGATACCACATTTCAGGCTGAACAAAATATGTTGGAAGGAATGGTTATGCTTAGTTACTTAGCTGTGGTGTTTCCTTCATATCATGCTGTTTTTGGGCTGGGAATTGAAGCTTCCATGCTGGATTACATATGGGTCCTGTGGAAAATTTATGGATTACAGATCTTGAGGTGCCAACGTGAGTCAGGTGTTCTGCTAGCCTATAGTGCAAGGGTAACCTACATTCTTCTATTATCACAGCTGGTTACTTATTCTACTGGACACTTGAAGCTTCACAGTTGTATCGAGCTCTCCTCTGAAAATGTAATTCATAATGGGACAGAAGTTCAGGTCACTTCAGATTGGTTTAACTTGTGCAATGATGGTGAGTTATTTCTAGTGATTGCACTCAATATAACTAATTCAATGTCAGTTGTGGTCTTGCTGAATTCCAGTCAGTGGTGCTCTGTCTGGTGTTACTATGGTCCCATTTGGGAGCCCCCATGGTCTGCACAAATTCTCCAACATATCAGCGCACTCCTTGAATTGACTGTGCAATGGTCCTTCAATTTGATCATGATGCCTTCAGCTTGGTGGCCACGTGAACTGCTTGTGAGTGATCATTCTATTACAAACTCCAAGTGCTTGCAAGCTCCAACTCCAGATCTCAGAGAAGTGCTGCAATATTTCTGGGAGTATTCTGTTGATATGCATTATGTTAAACTCCTGCCAATGAGATGTGTCGATTCTGCAATAGAAGTTCAGAAAAATTATGTTGGGTTATGGCCTACATATCCTGAAATGCTACAGTTGCTGCAAATTGTTTTGGGCACTACATCAGCAAGCAATTTAGACCTATCATTCAGATGGGGTCAGGAAGTTGTGAAGCGACGACTACCATGGCCTCCACATACACAGTGGACTTTTCAAATTATGAGTCCTCAACTCAGGCCAATGCCTTGGCCATCTTTTGGTTATTATACAGTTGCATTGCAATCAAAGAACTTTCTAAAATTCAGAAATGAGTATTGGTTGTTAATCAATTGTCATCATAAAACAGTCTGGTGGAAGCTCTCCTGGGTATCCTTGATATGCTTATCCATGAGTGGTCGTGGTGGTGTCAGTAGCACCAATATTTTGCACAAGAGAATGGTTAATCTTATATGCTGGCAAAAGATAGAGCTCTCAGTTTCTCCTGCTGCATGCTCTTTCAATTAAGCTATCATCAATGGCATTGCTAATACCTTCAAGTGGGACCCATCCAATTTTGCAATACTCTGGCTATCTGAATGTTGTGATAGTGGTGTTGCCATTATTGATGGACAGCTCCAGGGTGGAATAAACCTGTTGCTATCAAGTTATCTGGTCCTGCTGCAGTCATTCTCAAGGAGGGATGCTCCATTTTCTATTGATCTGCAATTTTCTGTTCTACTTGTCAATGGTGAGCTAATCCAATTTCATGATGATTCTGGATGTTATATCTCTGTTATGCTTTTTCACTTCCCTACCAGTTGTCATTGGACCCAAGAGCAAGTGACACACAGGCTATATACATCACCAATTGCTCAAATATTAGTCAAGTCACAAGAAATTCTGCTAACTGCTTCTTGTCTGGAGATCAAGACCAAGCATGTAACAACCGTCAAATATTTCCAAGTTTCATGGGAACCTGGTTGAGCTATAATTAACATCGGCTTGGGGGCAAGCCGAATCTTAAGAAGGGGGGAATGTCAGTAGCTAGATGCCCAGGCAAGTGGAAGAAGATGGCAATGCCCAGAATCCTGTGTGTCGTTCGCCCAGAAGGTAATCGTGCTTGCATGCACATGCGAGGGCCCAGCCCATGTAACTAGCCAAAGTTGGCTTTATAGTCCAGCCGAGGGAGAGAGAGGGGACATCGATTATTATGTATCAAACAAACTATCATGTTCTTCTTCCCTTCCAAGGAATGAACTCTGCCGCTGCTCTCCTCTGTTCTTCCCCTTTTCTTGTTCCTTTCTCTGATTTCTATCTTTGATTCTCGTCTCCAAACCCCACTACCCTCCTGCTGTTAACACACTGACATAACTTCTTGTATCCTTTGTTTGCAGAAGCACGCCAGCCAGGGGACTTATCCAATATCCTCTGTTTAAGATCTTGTCTTTGTTACTTTGCATTCTATTTCCCGTGAAGTAGAACATATGGTTTGGTTGATGCTCAGAAAATGGTCAGATTGGTATTGCAGTAAATACATTGCAGGAGCACAGGTTGTGTGGGATATGCTCTAGCACTAGAGTCACATAAGCACGTAATTACTGGATCTGGTGACCTCAACAACATACTTGGTGGCGGGATTCACTGCAAAGAAGTTTCACAGATATGTAAGATTTCTAAATTCCAGTGCTGTTTCTAATGGAAGAAACATCACGGGAGAACACCCATCATCTTTTACTTATCGAGATAACCTAATGGTAATTATCTTCATCATACAAGACACGGAAGGCAGCTGCCCAGAACAAACTGCAGCCTAAGCATTTCCTGGCAGACATCTATTACTTCAGAATATGCAGCTATACCCAACAACTTTTGTTGTTTCTTCTAATTAATCAGAACAACTGTTACATGCTAAACTTCGATATAATGGTAAACTTATTACAGTTGTAATGGTGTCCAAGTTATACCGGTAACTAGTATTTTTACGGTGTGCTTGGATAGATGTTCAGTACAACTAGTTCTCAACTAGATGGTTAATTGTGTGCTTAATTTCTTCTTTTTTTTAGAACATTTCTCTTCATCACTATGGATCTGTTGGACAAATTAGGTGATTGGTGGTTGATTGGTACTTGGATGGAGAACCATACCATCTCGCAAAGTCTGGATTGCTTTGTGTTGCAAGTCTCGTGTGTAAAGTCTAAACATGTAACGCCTGCAGCCAACCTACCAGCTCTTTCAGGCGTCTCGGGTATGTTGTGTTCATTTCTACATATAGGCTTTGTCGTGTTCAGTTAGTCTACTGCAACATAGTTTCTAGCAAAGATATATGACATGAAAAACAAAAGGCATCGAAAAGATGTTCCTGCATAGAAGATTGCATTTAAACTTAACTACTATTCAATTCAAATGGAGTGAAATGTAGTCGTTGCCAAAAACTAATAAATAAAAGATGCAATGGCACATATTTGGCAATAGAAAAAGAAGCTCCTGCAAAAATGTACCTATATACAAGCCCACTACTAAAAACTTCCCTGTCAAAATCCATGAAATAAATTCCTCTTAACAGTTAGCAGCACAATCAGAAATGTTTCAAATTATAATATAAGTATGAATTGCATCCTATGTGTAACACATAATTGAACTAGAGGCAGTAAAAGGCACGACTTAGAAGTAAAAGGTTGTTGTGGATTTGCTATCAATGCTTAGATGAACAGAAACACACATATAGAAGCCACTTTTATCGATTTATTCATGTAGTTGTGGATTTTCAGTAAAAGGCATAACCTAGCAGTACATGTATGGCCTGACTCATGTACTCAATTAGTCACATTTAGCGAATGAGCTTGTAGTCCAATGGTAGGACGGTCCAGTGGGACGCTACCCACCACGGTTCAAATCCTGGTGCTCGCACCTTTTCCTGGATTTATAAAGGGATTTTCCGACGTTATGCTTTAAGTGGTAAGCAATGTTCCCGACGACGACAAGGCATCAGTGGTGACTTCGGGAATCTCCAGATCTGCCGGTGCTCATTCCTTCAAAGGTGCTCATAGGGGTACGTTTTACGTATGTGTGTTCATAGGGGTGAGTGTGCGTGCGTGTTGTGAGCGTCTGCGTTGTACTGTGTAATTCTAAAAAATCAAGTTCAAGGTTGATGTATACATGGCATAGAGTCTGATCCAAAAAATACTATAGTTAATGCTCATAACAAGCACATACAAGGTGTTACTGCATGCAATATGTTCAAGTGGTCCCGCCAAAGTTTAAAATGAACATTACTGCAAATATTGGTTAGCAAACTAATTCGTCACTCCAATTCTACCATGTTGGAAATGTGTATAGACATTGATACACTATGCAGGATGCTTGTACCAAAAATAATACACTAATTTTGAGTAAATCCATGTATTTGAATTTATCACATCTCACCTTAGTATGGTGTCCGATGATGTGAGATTGTCAAAGAAAGGAGACTCCAGATTCTCCACATCATAACGATGAGGTAGCTTACAGTGAGGAAGAAGACACTCCTCCAGCATCAAGCGCAACATAATCAGCTGTTGTGCAAGATTATCACCCTTGATAACTTTTATCACAGAGTCGTTCTTGTCACACCATACCACACGGCTTGCCACATGAACCAGTGCATTACCATCTCCATCCGTAATGAAACCCATCCAGCCAACATTCCCTAGTCCAAATTCCACATATGAGTCGGAAAAATTCTTGATAGAACTTGGCAACTCCACTCTCATATCAAACTCCCAGGTATTGTTCTTGTATTTCCATAGCTCAATGAATAATGGTCCTACAGGAGGTGTTGTCTAAGCTGATCCCCAAGCAACTGTTGCAGCTAACTAACCATTCACCTCCAGCACCTCAATGGAAGTTATCACCTACTTCTCAGTCAATTGTGGTGGATGAATAAAGCCTAACTTCTCACGAGTTGCATCGAACATAGATATTGAATCATTGCCTTTCAGCCCATGAACCCAGTAAATGCAGTCACCCACCTGCACAGGTGCAGGGTCCACAACCAAATCAAAGGGTCGTTGGCAAACTTGATGCTGTGTCAACAAATTTCTTTCAGGGTCAAGCTCAATCACCGAGTAAGTGTTGGGACCCTTTGGTCTAATGCCTTTTTTTCTCAAGATGCGATAATCATTAGTACCCTGATGGTAAAACAGGCACAACATCTCACCAGCCCTACAGACATAGTCAAATTGAGCCCAACATCGGGTCATGGGGTTGCACAACTATAAATGCTCATGGGATGACATCAAAAGAATACCCTGAAGGACCATGCACCTTGAAACAGCTAACCATCTGGAATGAATATTTTTTGGTCACAGTCACACCCGAAAACTTGGAAATCAAACAAGACTGTTGAGACTGTAGGTCAAATGTCTCCAGCTCGAAAGATGGTACATCAATGTTGTTGTGCAATTTGTCATCCCTAGTCACATGGAGAATCATTGGCCTCGTCCGTTGGAATTCACGACGGAGTTTTAGGAACTCTTTGCAAGTGACAACTTTGCGTCAGTTCTTGACGACACTACTGCACCGAAAGAACCACCATGGTTCGAGGTGTGTGAAGACTTCATGCAATAGTTCGGAAGGGATATTTCCAGCAAACCCCGGTGCTCCATCTTCTATTTCGGCTATATTAATGGAGACATTTGAATAAGTTGAACGAATTATACAAAATAAACACATACAAGAAAAACACTTATTTATCTTTGTTTCGACAAATTGACACGTGCATAGCAATAACCAGCTCTTCAGCTGCACTTCAATTGTTTTATTTCTCAAAACTAGAGGACACACAATGCCTGGTTCAATCGTGGCCATCCAAATATGTAGATATAGGCCTAAGGAGGAGATTATGCTCTACACGTCATGTTTTTTAATTACAGACATGTTTATTTGATGAGTCGAAAGCACTCATGATTATGAACTTAATTATCACAAGAAGAAAGTCCATGAATAAAACTTAATAAAATTATTAGCATGCAAGTTGTGCTAAACATGATGCAACTTTGTAACCATGTAATATAACCGTCACAAATTATTACAATTTCTAAGAGAATCATTTTTACTCATTTTATAAAATTTGATAGGCCATTACACAAATCATTACAATTTTAAGAGAATCATTTTTACTCATTTTATAAAATTAGATAGACTATTGGCTATATATTTTATATGACCAATATTGATGATGCTTTGCGCCATCTACAACATTCTGGATGAACTGTACAATTTTTTTTGTAAAAAATCAACTTGAGAGTAATATCTTGAACACCATTATGGAAGGTAATGCTTCTTACTAAAATAAAAAAATCAAAATTTAAAAGTTAAATTTTGTATACAAGTGCGAAACAGAATGTGTAGGGCTTGTTTAGTTGGCAAAAAACTTTTTGACAAATTTTTCAACACTATAATTAGGAATATTAAACATAGACAAATTATAAAACTAACTACATGGATGGATGGGAAATCGCGAGGTGGATCCATTAAGCCTAATTAATCTATCATTAGAGATAGTTTACTGTAACATGACATTTTCTACTAATGACATAACTAGCAAGGCGTGGGCTGCACAAATAACGCGGGTACCTAGATTTTTGTTATACATTTAGAGCCCTTTTAAACTTAAAATAAATATAATCAAATGATTATTTATTTATTATCATTTTTCTATCCATATGGTCCAAATCAAGGTATCATCTTTCTTAAGCACCACATTCTCTTGCATGGAACATAGTTTTTTGTTTTGTGTTTGTCAAAATTCATAGCAATAGGGAATGTCTTCTAATGTGAATTTATATAATTGTATTTAGTTAGGGTGTACGTAACTCTTGTTATATAGACCCTCAGTTTGGACAAGATCAAATTTCAAAAATTGGAGATTTTGACTCCTATTAATTTCTCCATCCATTGCATGTATCTTATATAATTCTCATTTTATGTTTAATAAATATAGATTCTTATTTTTGTATTAAATATTAAAAATTTGACCAAAGATTCAATATAAAATCTGGTCTCTGTTTAGGTGTTTTGCTTTGCAATAAATGGTGAAGTCTAACTGCATATGATTTGGTTAGCCTTTTTTACGGAAAAAATAAAGTATGTTTTTATATCTATTTGACATAGACAATTATTTAGGTAATTTAGTTTCAAAGTCATGTGAATACCAAAATACTAATAATTGTACTTAATTATAGTGACTGCTAGACTTAGTGCATATCTTTAATTTCACTTAGCCTCGTAGCTTTTTTAAGTCATTTATCGTTTCTACACTTCAATGAAAAATCATCTAATTATTCTCTCTCTTCCTCTCCCTCTCTCTATCTCTTCCTCTCCCTCCCTTTTTGCGGATTTTCAGTCCATCTTAGCAGCATGCAATGTGCCTTATGTCTTCGCATAGCCACAGGTAAACTCTTCTATCAAGTGCTTCACCAGTTCACCTGCTTCTTTTGTTTTCTCACGTATGTTATAACGATCTTTTCTAGGACTCATGCCAAAGTCGCAGTTTGAGGAGGTGTAGTAGATTTCCTTGACTCTCCTTCCTCATCGCCTCAGAATTGTCTAAAGACACTTATACACTACATACTAAAGACAATTGCTACATGAGAATTATCTTAGCCCTTGGGATGCTTTTTATCTTTCATGTTGATCCCTTCACCTAGGACCATTCTAATGACCTCGATTTTGTAGCTCATGGCCATGGGCAATAGTCCAATGGGATGCCTTCCGCGCTCCCTTCCTAGTTGTGATATACATCTAATCATGCCCTACCCCCAGCCTTCTTATCTTACTATTCCTAATTGGAATGTGTGCATGGAGAAGCATGCATCATGGCTACCATTGCAATAGGTCTCGTGCATGTTGTTATTCCTCACAGTGTGGGGCTTTGTTCTACTCCTAACCTAGCTCATTAACACCCTGTAATGTTAATGTTTGTTCTGCTATGCCATTTTCTTGGTGCATTATAATATTTGATGGATGTGGTTTTTTTTTTGGTGTCTAATGTTTCCATCCATGTGAGGGTAACTTTTCTTTGTATAAAATTTGCATCCTTTTACTTTTCTTGTGTATAAAAAGTATTTCATTCATTGAGGGTAAGTGTTATTTTAAATTAAAGTTACTTTTGTAGTTTGCTCATATATGAAAAATAACACTAGCAATTATGATATGGGTTCACTGAAAGTATCCAGAGACATTTCTATTTTTAACTGATTAAGGTGGTAATTTATAGGTCCTATCAGCAAGTGGTGGCTTCATTTAACACTTAAGTGTTAAAATAATACTACCTCTGTTTCCAAACACATGGCGTTTCAGACATGAAAAGCTACTAAAATTAGCCTAGATTTGTTGGTCTGAACGTCATATAAAAAAGGATAGATGTAGTATTAATATATGCATTGTTTTCCTATATCAATATTTTTGCTTTCTTCCTCCCTTTTATGTAAATCAACGGCTTTGTGGACCTTTCGTGTGTATGAACAACTCTCCTACTGACGTACTGATATACATCCGAAATAAACCTCCGATCGTGCCGACCTGATGATACACTGCTGGCTCTGCTTGTATGTACTATTGTACAATCCATCATCTCCTGTCACAGCAAGTTAACATTTTTTTTTTGAAAGATTACAGCAAGTTAACAATTGACAGGACACAACCAGAACGCATCTTCGGCTTGCATCAGCAAAACAGCCAGCAAACTGAAAGCTAACGGAGCAATGCAGCAATGCTTTCCCTTCCCGTTAAGATTCATTCAAGAAGAATTCTCCACAATGACATTGAATCTCAGTTACGACTGGTGGCTGGTGCTGATTTGTTCTGAGAGAAAAGTACTACTGGCTGGTAGCTGGTGACTGATTTGTTCTGAGAGAAAAGTACCGCTGGCTGGTGGTTGATAAGCTAGACGAACAGAGTGGCTCCCAACAAGCTTTCTCGTCTACCTGACCAGTTCTTGCTGATTCTTCAGTACAAGTTTCTTGCGTTGCGTTGCCTGTCAAACATGTGCAGACAGCTGAATAATAATCCATCCCCTTCGTGTTGTTCTACGCGTCTAGTTAAGCTGCAACGGCAATTCCAAGCTCCTGAACATGAAACCCGACAAGCAGAAGCAGTGACGTCCATGGCGCTCGTCTACGGCGAGGTTTCCTGCAGTTGCAAAAGGAGCAGCCAACATTCAGTTATCTGCATGTGAGTGCAGAAGAGGAGCAGAGGTAAACTTCGCCCCACTCCACTGCTCACCCTGTAATGCTTGGTCAACAAGAGCGTAGGCATATGGTTAATTGTTTGATCAGGCAGTCGGGTAGAGAGAGAAACAAAACATTTCGTGGGGAAAAGCTCCCCGTTTCACCTCTCATGGCGGAAGCCATGAGTCGCACCCGGATAGGTGACAGGTTGTGGCGCAGGTTCCAATCAATGGAGATGCTGCCGCGCGGAGCTGGGTGCCCTGATTCAGGTCGGCATTGCTCCGAATCCGGCCAGAAACACCTGCAGTTCGCCGTGATTGCTGCAGATGGCACCTTATCAGAAACTCACAACTGATGAATCGAGTGATCATAGGAGATGGTATTAGCAGCATATACGATACGATACATCTTCCTCCGTGATCCACAGTGTACATACAACTCTTCTATACTACATATACATCCATCACCACGCGTATCATCGTCATGCTCACGGTCGCCGCCGGCCAGGCCTACGTGTACGACGTCTTGGTGGCGGCGCGCGCGGCCTCCAGGTCCGCGGCGTCGGAGAGGGCAGTGTCGAGCGCCGCCGCCTTCTTCCTGCTGCCAGCGCGCGAGCGCTGGCTGGCCAAGAACTCCTGCGCGAAGAAGGGCTTGCGCCTGCGCTGGTCCGTGATGGCGATGGAGATGTCGTTGGGGAAGAGGTCGCGGTGCACCACCGCGTGCAGCAGCGTGGTGAGGAAGAGCGCCGTGACGGTGAGCGTGGCGGCCGCCGTGAGGCCGATGCACATGCACTGCGTGAAGGCGTTCTTCACTTCCGACGCGTACCGGATGGACGCGATCGCCGCGCTCGTCATCGGGAACGTGTACGCCCACCACGCCAGCGAGAAGCTGAACCCCCGGAACAGGTTGATCCGCACGGCCTGCCATGATTTCCATGGTTGTAAGCTTACAGTGAGCAATTGCTAGGCATTCATGGACCGATCGATCGACGACCAATGCAAATGCAAGCAGCTTACGACTTACGAGTGAGGCGTAGAGGAACATGGCGATGAAGTAGGCGACCCGGGAGCCGTAGCCGAACTCGCCGGTGATCCTGGCCCAGGCGAGGCACGCGACGCTGGGCGCGGCGACGAAGAGGAAGAAGACCGGGTGGAGGTCCCGCGGCAGCGTCTCGCTCGTCGGCAGCCGCTGGTACAGCGTCACGAACAGCACCATGTAGTGCGCCAGCCCGACGGCGAAGAAGAACATGGGCCCCTCCTTGAGCCCCATGATGCCGCCGAGCAGCGCGCCGACGAAGTTGCCGACGATGGAGAGGTGGTTGGAGGGGTTGGCCACCCGCGACAGCCGGCGCTGCCCGCCGGAGATCCACTGCCCGTAGATCTTGAGCTCCAGGCACACGATGGGCGCCATGAGCACGTACCAGAGCCAGTGCGGGAGGCTGGACGCCACCGCGTCGGGGACGCCGATGGCCAGGAACAGGCACGCGATCCACGGCGCGAAGAAGAAGTTGACGCGGATCGGGTGGTAGTACTCGCGCCGGACCGCCTCGAAGTAGAAGACCACCTTGCAGGCGTAGAGCGCCCACACGGCGGCCATGAGCGCCACCGAGACGCACCACAGCACCAGGTTGATCTTGACGGTGATGTGCAGGAACCGCGTCGACGCCGAGATGGCGATCCGCTTCCACAGGATGGCCTGGCTGCTCATCCCCATGCACATGCCGAACGCCGACACCGGGAACCGGAGGAGGAACGGCCACGTCTTGTCCGACGGCAGGATCAGCTCCTCCGACGACTGCCACGGCACCACAACGGCAACATCAACATCAACACGACGGTCAGCAACTAGCAGTAGCCACGTCAGCACCACGACCAAGCTACCAGAACAAGAAGAAACAGCACGACGCGCAACGTTCGCAGATACTACGAGGCATGTGGACAGCAGCAGTACCCTCAGCTTGTCGAGCTCGGGGCCTTCCAGCGCGGCGAAGAAGCGCTGCACTTGGGGCATGGAGGAGGAGTTGCGGCGGTTGCCCATCGCGGCGGCGGCGGCGTCTTCCTCCTCGGGCTCCTCCTCCTCCTCCTGCTCCTGCTTTTGCTGCGGCGGCGCCCGGCCGCCTAGCAGGTGCGTGGTGATCTGCTTCTCCAGCTTGCCGGACCACGTCTTGAACGAGTCGTAGCTGGTGTCCCTGCGCGCCGGCTTGCCGCCCCTCGCCGCGTGCGGCGCGCTCCGGCTGGGGTCGCCGTGCCCCTCCGCGGCCTTGTCCCCCAGAGGCGCGGCGGCGATCGGCTGGGACCGGAACACCACCTTGTCAGGCTGCGCGAGGCCGGACACTGCCGCCGGAGCGCGCGGCGGCAACACCACCCGCGCCGGCGAGTCCGTGACGCCGTGCCGATGCAGCTCCGCCTCCGTCCTCGAGGCGCCGAACCCGGTCGGTGACGCCGGCAAGCTGATCGACACCGGGCGCGCCGCTGCGAGCACGGGCGCCTCGAACGGTGAGTACCCTGGGGACGGCGCCGCTGCCATGGCGGCGATCGTGTCACCGTGTCGCTCCTGCGCACACCCAGCACGTACGCAAAATTGTTCATACTCGTGGTCCGTCCGAGCAGAAGGTAAGCTGCATGTATGGTGACCACTTACTCTGAAGGCCGCCGGCTCCTCGGCGGAGAGGCTCGACGGGATGTGAACGGCGACGGCGTCCGGGTGCACATGCGCGGAACGTTGCGGCGCCGCAGATTCGTCCGTCTCCATGAACCTCGCGAAACCTGCGACACATCATGTTGATCGTCACAGGAAACAAAACAAAAGCTGGAGATCGTCAGAGGATCACTTGTCAGCTCGATCAAGAAGTCATCACTTAGAGTTCTTACGTGTGCACGCAGTGCATCGTGTCATTGTCGTTCAGTACCTCCAGTACAGGAGGACCGATTGAGCAGTGATCACTACGGAGAAGAGCTCAGTGAAATTGACGAAATCAAACTGAACAAAAGCATCAGCTGGTCTAGACAATCAGGTCACAGAGAAGATGCCATGAGTTGCAGACTACTTGTTGTGAAGTGGAAGCAAGAATATATAAGGTTTCAGAGAGCTGAACGCAGCAAGCTCGCTAGACGGCGTCGCCGGGCAGCAGAATGTGCAATTGAATGCCGACGCATCACGAACCGTCCATATGTGTGGCGTAGGCGGCGCCGTGCAGGACATCCGCGCAAAATCTCGAGACTTGTGGCTCCGAAACTCCGAGGGCAAGCATGGCAAGCGTTGGGCACAAATGGCATTGGGATTTCCTGCCCTGCAGGCAACCATGATGTGGGAGCATGGCCTCTAGTTTTTGCAAGAGCTGTCGGGGGAAGAGAACAGTCAGGCATGCATCTGCAGGGAGCGTGCAATGAATCACAACTGGCGGGATGGCTAAGTTGATAGGACGACCGTCATATCTGGAACTTATTGCTTATTACTACCTAGTTACCTTATCATTCAGGAGGTAAGCTCTGAAAACTTCTACCAGCGCGGAGGAGTGAGGTGACACCTGGGTTTCAGATTGCCAATCAATCTTCCACACAAAGGCTGCGAACCAATTTGCATCTGAATTCTAGTTTAACAATTTCATTAGTAAAGATTTGCATTGGAGGTCCATGGTGAGGTGAGAACCACACAATGATGGTTCAGAATTCAGATTTTGTGGTTGAGTGAGATGCCTTGTTGCCAAAAGACAAGCAACTGAATTCCTTGTCCTGAACATTTCCCCACTCGAGCTTCTCTGTAAGTAAACGCATAACCATGGATCGTCGTTCAAGGCTGCCTGTAACTACACAAGTGGGCAAGGGCATGCGCCAACTTTCGGAAGTGAAAGCGGGAGCGCGTGCAGAATCTGCACACGACGTTAGGGCAAAGGCTTCTGACCGAGCCACGCCACATGCCTTCCATAGCGCGGTCGCTGTCAGGGAAAATTCAGGCGACGGCCTGAACTGCCTAGACGGTGACCCTTGAAAATCTCTGAACTTGTTCTCGGCGTTCTTGTGGGTTCCATTTCGACGCAAGGCCAGGTGCAATTTCAGAGCTAGGGAGGGATGGTGCAATACCCAAGTAGTGGATAGGAAGGCGAAAGCCGCGAAGGAGATAAACAAGCAATCGATGGGGATCGTACCTGGAGCACAGATGCATCGGTGCGTCCGGTAGGGATGAACAGGGCAATGCAGGCGGGGGCCCCGGCGATGCCGGTGGCCAGTGGTGAGTCCTCGTGGCCGGTCACCAGTCGGGGCGGATACGGGGCGGGAGGGCGCCGGAGATTAGCGGCGGCGATCGCGGATTGGGGAGGCGGTGGCGCGCGCGAGGCCGCGGCGGGGGACTCAGGAGTGGGGCGGGTGTCGGGACGGGGAGGGTTACGTGGGAGCTGTGTGTGCCTGTGTCACTGCGGGTGGGGTCCGAGTCGGGAAGCCCCACGCGCGATGCACGTGTTAGCCCGGCGCGACGCAGGAACTGTGTGAATGACATGTGGGACCCACGTAGTATATCACTGTTATACTACCACTCTGTATTTTTCTTTTGATTTGATGAAGGAATACTTGAGGAAATGAGGAGTAGCTACTGAAAGAGCTTGACACGCAAAAAGCGATTTAACAGCGACACGTTTTACCACGTTAGGGATATATGGTCACAGCAGGAACACGTACATAAGAATGTGTACAGTACAGGTCTGATGGAGTTTGGGACTCACCAGCTGAGCTTGCAAATGAATGTGTACAGTACAGGTCTGACGGCCACGGAGTATGAACGGGGATTCCCGTGCTCGCCTGCAACTGCTAGAGATTCCAATGACTCTGGTGCAAACCAATGGTGGTCTCGAGCCTCCACGCTTTGTTGGTGTGTTCGTGCGTGCTCTCTTGTGTGCCCCTCGTCCCGGATTTATATACATGCAAACTCCCATCCACCTAATTAAGACAATTGCAAGATACTAGTATTATGCAAATAACATTAGCACCCCTTCTTCCTTTCAACAATTAATAATTACACGTATTATCTATAACAACTATATATGTGAGACCAACTACAAGTCATGGATAGACTTCTCTTAACATGCAAGAGATTCACGTCATCATCCACAAGCAGGGGCGGAGCTGGACCACATTGATGCCTAGGGCCACTTAGTAGAAGTATTGGGCTAGATACACTTAGGCTCTTATACTACAGTTGCTACACTATAGGAAATTCTACCCCACGCCTAGGGCCAATGCCCTAGTGGCCCTACCCTCTCCTCCGCCACTGTCCGGTGGATCTTCTCTCAATATGCAAGCTGTCCATATCAACATCCACTAGAAGCATGAATTTATGTTTTCTACCGATTTTCCGCAGCTAATAGTAATCATGCATGCATTGTGTTAGTATTTGCGAGTATCATGCTACAAATTTCTAAGTAGATCTCTCTCAATAAAATGAATGCGTATTCATCTACATTGTTGTTTGCAAAAAATGTTGTGATGCAATTGTTTTAGTATTTCTATTTTCAAATTATATTTTCAAATTTTATAAAAATTCCTGCAGCAACACACGAGGTATCACCTAGTATTAGCAAAAGATAAGTTAATTATCTGCCACGAGTAACGTGGCCGTGGCCACTCACTATCATATCGTGGTAAAGCCCCTAGACGTGGGCTACGATTGGTTCCAAGAGCCGCGTTGCTCGTGATGAGCTAGATTCCATCTCCGGGCAGGAGCACCTGGAGCAGGTGAAACGCAACACTGGTTGTGCATCCTCCCAGAGAAGTCGGGGTTAAAAAAAAGTTAGTTTCCGACATATTGCCGTGTGAAATCCACCGTACTTCTTCCATTCTAAATTGTATGTTGTTTTAGTTTTTTCAGATATATAGATTTTGCTATGTACTGGATATAGTGTAGGTCTAGATACATAATAATATCTATGAATCTGAAGAAGTAAAAACGACATACGATTCAAACGGAAGTAGTAATATACAGCAGATGTGAATACAAAGATGGATCAGTCTCTGCATACACTGCTAAGCACAAAAACCTCACACGCAGTTGCGTACCTCATCACACGCTTAAAATTAAGCTCACGTAGCACGGCCACAAGGCACCATATCATTTGTGTAAGATAAGATAAGAACACGTCTTTGATTGGCGGAAATACTGATAAGCAAGGTAACTAGCACTCCCAAACACCAGCATTAGCAAGGCAATCAAGGTAGCCACACATTCACACTCCACCCAGCTGCGATGCGAGGTCAGGTCACACTCACAGACATCATTGAGGGAGAAAAAAAAGGGTCCAAATCCCAGCAATCCAATCGTACCGTGACCATTTTATTACAAAGGATGGAAATCAAGCGAAAAGCAGCTTAAAGCCCAAAAAGACGAAAGCGCGCCGTGCTTTTGCATTTTCCTTTAGTCTTTTTAAGAATCCCAGGGAGGGAATGCCGTATGAATAACAACCAAAAGATGGATGAACCAAATGGCACTCACCCAACATCCCTTTATATTTAGAACGGTTCAAGTCGCTTTCGACCTGCACCTTGAGACATCTTTTGTGAGAGACCGGTCAAGTAAGAATTGCATCATTTTAAAATGATTTCTTTCAAAATTGTGCCATTGCAGAAATGAATTCCAGTAAAGAAAAAATATGAGAAATTTATTTTCTTTTGGGAAGGGGAAATGTAAATTATGTAGCATAGTTAGCTAACTTTCACTAAATATTCGTAGTAGTAGTAACGCTATAGCACTGTGCACGAAATAATAATGATTAGCAAAATATGTTGCACAGGATGACATTAACATGCTAGGGGGGTTGCTTCATTGACCTGTATCCTAACATCCATGCCAAAATGCAGAAACGAAACTGCCTTCAACAAAGTCAGAAGGCAACCGGATATTCCATTTCTTACAACTAGAAACCCAGTGCACCCAATAATTTCCCTTAGAGCAAACCAGTATTGTTGCCCACAAAAGCAATGAGATATGTTGCCCTGATATCAAGAATCACCAATTTTGTCACCACAAGCTTTAGGATTCAGTGTTGGGAAATACAATCACCTCAAAGAGATAGAGAATGGGAGGAGCAAGCAATCATACCAGAAAGGTGGCCTGCGTATGCTGTCCTTATATTATCTAACAAATCTAGTACTCGATGCTAATGCCATCCAATTCATGAACCTCTTTGTTTCTTATAAGGGTGTCCATAAGTTTTTCGTTGGGCTGCTTTTTCTTGAAGCCTTATATGCCTATTTGTACAGGATATAGTAAAGCAAAGTCCTAATTTAGGTGGGCTGTCAGTCATCTCCCCTAAATGCTGCTGCAGGGAAAATGGGTATAGGTAACTCAAATGGTGATGCACTTGCAGCCATGCACTTCTTTTTTTCTGTTTGTTGAAAAGGTGCAGATATAGCCATGCACTGCCACACAACAATATTATCCATCTAATCAATCATAGACTGGACCAAGACATTAAAAACTCCATTGAGTATTGCTAGGTAAAATTAAATTTTCTAGCTTAACCCGTCAGCTTTACCAAAATTTCTCATCAGTTCAGTGGACTACACAGATTGCAGTAAACTCTACTATTCGAGAATTCTACCATGTCAAATCACCAGTGAGCAAGGGGATCCTTTACATACACAAGTCCAGAACCTACCTTGTTGGAGATCAAACGAGTGATTGTACCAACAAAAGTGTTATGGCAGTTTGCACTCATTGAGGCATTGAGCAAACAATAATTGAGGCACCAGAAGACCAGTCGGGTGCCTTGACAGCTGGAAGGAGTGGCAACAGAGGATATGGCAAATCATGCAGATCATGTCTGCTTGTATGTTACACATTTACCTTCAGCGCCTTAAATCCATTGCCAGTCTTTGCTTTTTTTTCCTTCAGCATCCTTTTCTTTCCACTTTGTCACAGAATCCGAGTCAAACACAGATCAACCAGTACTATGCATAGTCCTTCAGGACCTTCTTGCTTGTACATTGCGTTACCATTCACTGAGTTTAACTTGGGATCCATAAGTTGTCTTAGCAAGATGCCATTGTTTCTTCCAGAACTATGCATTGTTTTGTCATCAGATCCTGGAGTCACCAAAAGAATTATCAGCGTATAATAAAGCTTAGCCTAATTTACTGTACAGTAAACTTGAAGTTTTGTTGACCGGTAATTAAAGTATCTTGCAGTTTTGATAAATGTCCATGTCAAGCCTGATAAAATATGTAACGTAGTGTGACACTCATTGATACTAAACCAACAGATGAAAGGATTTAAGCAGCAATGAGTAGCATTATGTGATGTGATGTAATATTCTCATATCTCAAAAAGAATCTTTAGCTGCATTTAATTTTGTACACCAAAAGAAAAGTACTGAAATGTTGTAGCTTGAATGGTGAGTTCTTTATTTCTCAATGGTCTGACTAGTGCTCCGATCGGAGTTGTAGATTCTGTTTTCTTGCGTAATTATAATTTTATGTGCTAACAAGTTGGGAGCATGGTATCTGCATATGATTAGAGGGGACATTGTGTTTCAAGAATGAGGTAGATCGTATGTTAAACATGGTGTCTCTATGCATTAGGAACTACAGACCTAAAGGAATCCAGCTCAAACTTTCTTTTTCTCGCTAGCGGTAGTAAATATGTCCTGAGGTAAAGTAATTTGGAGTCACACTCTAGTAGACAGGAGGTCGCAATGAACAACTCAACAGGTCAGAAAACAAATTGTTTTTGAAATAAGAAAACAAATTGTTTTTGAAATAAGAAAACAAATTGTTCCTGGTAATCTTCACATAAAGAAAATGCCTCCAAAACCATAAAAATGATAGTCCTTGCTAGTGGTTTCTTTCTTTTCCTAAGCCAGGATGTCTAAGGAGCTTAAAATTACAAAGTTGATTTCAATTTGACATCACAAACAACACAGATGGAACAAATGATAGCCTAGGAAAATACCACATCCTGGTAAAAAGTAGAGACCAGAATAATTTTCTTTCCACAAACACACAGACGGTTTCTACAGTTAAAAATTTCATGATAGTCCATGTAGAAGCCGGAAGATAGTTGAGCATTAATAAAATGTTTATAGAGCAACAACTGTAAATTCAGATTAGTGCAGTCTATTGCAACCGGAACAAACTCTGTACATTATTGGTTGACATGAGATACCAAAAGGTACTCCATCTTATGAGAAAGTACTTAAGTTAACAATAATTGACGCCAGGAGGTATCGATACCTCTTGGAACCTCTTGAGGAATGTAAAATAAAGTTCTATAACTCAAGTACCTAGCTTACCTCACACAAGCCGTGAAAGATTCCAGTGGTTTTGAGGCAGAAAAGACCATTTGTAGAACTCAATGGTGATTTACTTGGGCTGCACCAAATACGATGCCCATACCTCATCAGATGGAGGGGGTGGCTGAACCCAGTGCCCAGGTATACGGCTGCAGGCAGGTGCAATATGCACAGTTAGGGAAAAGATTATACAATAATGCACCACAGCACTGAACTATTCTATTACTCCATCTTTGCATCAGTTACATGCTGTTATATATAGGATTAGATGATATTCAAGCAAAAACAATGAACGGTTATGTTAACTTATATTCTTCCAGCAGCAATAAGATGAAGCTATCATAAGAGTATCAGACTTGAAAATTGAGGACACAACAATGCATCAACACCGATGCAGTTGAAAGCCTAGAAGATGAGTTGGAACATAACAAATCCCTATGGAATCCCTCCTATTTCCTCCAAAATTCCTTTGGAATCACTCCACCACAAGCATGGTGTATCCACTACCAAAGATGTAGATGCCCCTTCTTCACAGTGGAATTCCTAGTTTAGAGTATACATCATGCTGGACACTATTGCATAATGAAATCCTCCTGACGTTAACCTTCCTTTCATCTTGTTACATTTAACTAAAAAAGTCCACAAACCATAATTGCACAGAAATTTCAAATTAGTTAAAGAGATTCTTGTTCAATGAATCTAGCTAACTCGAAGGAAATTGCTTCAACCCTAAAAGTCTTACCTTCCTCCAGGTCTGATGAAAGAATCCCACATTCTGCGGACCTACAACAGAGGCAATATAAAGACAAGTTGACTGAGTAAATGTATTGATTAGTTGCCCATGCCATGAAGTGAAAATTATCAAGTTATTTACAGTCTTATACATGATTCATTGAAGAAAATACTCGCACAAAGTTCTGAAGTTGGAATAATTACCTCAATGAGTGTCCCCATATCATAGCTACTTCCATGATAATAATGGTAGAACTCAAAAGGAAGATTGCTTACAGGGTCATGATGTCCATGCCCTTTTTCCTCAACTTTATGACCTTCATGTTCTGTTTTCTGACTGGCCTGGTCATTTTTCTCACTTATCCCTACATCTCCCTGGATCTTGTCTTCTGTTGGTCCACTTTTAAATTGCTCAGAACCATCTTCGTGACGATTTTCATTCTGTGGAGCCTTCCTTGACTCCTCAGCAGTCAGAATAGCATCCTTAACAGCATCAGTCCGAGCAGCAGTGGCAGCTTGGCGCTCCTCTTCCTCAACTGCAGCCTTAACACGCTCGAGATATTTATCATCCTCTTCTGGAAGAAAATGACCTGCAACAAACAAAGAAACCATGCATCCATCATCTCTCGTAAGACACTGAAGTAAATGGAAAAGGAAAATCAACACCACCAATGCAAAAAAGTAAAGTTTGCAGTCTTGCAAAAGCCTGTGAGCACACTGGCATTCCTAAAAGTTTGCAGTCTTGCAGAAGCCTGTGAGCACAGTGGCATTTCCAAAAAACTGCACTGGTAGGAACATATAAAGATGGGCACATATATCGTATTGCCAACATGGATAAGGTATCATTTTCTATTAAAAGACAAAAGGAGGGTTGCTAGGAATGTGTCCTTTCAGCATGCATTTGACGGAATCTGAACAATATAGCTAAGTTTTCAAGGTCAGAAAACAATGTGATAATAACGCTCCATCTGTTTGACTTTTATTAGGTCCAGAATTGGTGTTTCACAATGTATATGCTTTCAAGGAAGAGAGAGTGAAATATTAAATGTTACAGTATGTATTGACATAATTAAAAATGACCCATTATTTCCTAGATATTGCACCTCATTAATTTGTGATCTTTACAAGATATATTATGTAAAAAAGAGGAAGGTAAATAGGAATATCTCACCTTGCTTCTTCATTTTTTGAACTCTTATAGAACGAAGTTCCTGAAGTTTCTCGACCATTAGGGCAAGCTCGAGCTGGAAGTATCAGATTTGCATGGGGGGAATTAGTTTATTCAGAAATCAGAATCAAGAATATGATGAAAACATCCATAGAATCATTAGCACATTAAATTATAAAGAAAGAAAATCGAACGGCTACTCGGTTATTCATGAAATGATTGCATAATAGCTCTGAAGATAAAGCAAGAAACTACGTGAATGATAGCACATAAGGTTTGTTGCACTGTATCAAAGACAGGTGTAGAACAGAGGGTTCCTAAATTCATAAGAAAACAAGAGAAATATCACAAGATAGGAATGCAAAACTTAAAGGTTGCAGCTAAACTTATCCGTACCAAACAAAAAGTATTAGGTTGTACCAATATGGCAATATTTAGTACAATGCATACACGTGCTTGCAGACAACTAATAAACGACAGCCCTGAACAAGCTAGAGAACAGATCTTTCGCAGAACACCATAGGCATGAAATTTGTTCCATATTACCTCAGATTCTAGGCGCTTTCTTTCCTCATTTGCTTTCTTTCTAGCAATCTGCTTCATGCTTTCCACCTGGTGTTTACATGTACACAAATGAATCAGTTAATCATGGAGCAGCAATGCTGTCCTAGTTCAAAATAACCCCAACAGTGAAACAAAATTTCACAGAAATGAGAAAGCACCTTGCGCTTAGCAATGTCCTTGGCTATTTGCTTAGCCCTCCATTCATCAGCTTCCTGGTCAATTCTGTCATAATCCGCAGACTCCTGTGAAACATCGACAAAGGGATGTCATCATATAGTTAGATTTTCGGCTGCCTCTGAAGGAATGCCTTCATCACAAATGCATAAAACCGTAAAAAGACAACGATGAGTGCTACCTTCTGGAAAAGCTCTGCGACATGCTTTCTTTTCCTCTTCCTCCACCGCTTATTCCTCTTGGCTTTCTGCAGCTTCTGAACTAACCTAACCATTGCCGACCTTTCCTCCCAAGGCCCACTTTGGTTAATCGCGGAAGAAATAGGCGCGAGAAGGTGCTGAAGCTGATGGCAAAGGTAATTAGCCGCATCTGTCGCCATTGACTCATGGGTGTCCTGACTAACCCCCATAGATCTAGCAAGCTCAACGAAACGGAGGGGTTTGTCTTCTGAAGAATCACCAGACGCTGATGGCAGTTTCTCATCAGATTCTTGTACAGTAGCATCACCGGAATTTCTAGCCGCTGCGATCTCCTCGAGCTCATGTATCCTGCCAGTCCAAATCCTTAGTCAAGACAACAATGGGGGCGTACGTAACAAAATTACAGGATCATCAGTAATTTTCAATTTTTCAGGGCTTTTAGGAAATAATAGGAACTCACAGCACGCTCGAAACCTCGATGGTCTCTTGCAGCTTCTTGACATGGTCCCGCACATTGTCGCGCTGCCAAAAGGAAACGGCGGGCGAAGGCGGGGCCGGCGGCGGCTGCTGCCACTGCCACGGGGGAGGAGGCTGCAGGGGACGAGGAGGAGGCGCCCCGAAAGCATTCGGCGGCCGGAACATACCGAACACCAGCCGGTTCGGACGCGCGTCGGCTGCGAAACGAGGGCAATCAGTCGCCAGAGTGGCAAGCACGGCGTCGAGTCGTCGACCGTCCGCGCGAGCACGGCGTCGACCGTCCGCGCGAGAACCGGGTGGAATCATTCACGAACCACCGCTCGAAGGTGCTTAGGGGAAGCTGGAACCGACGGAGCAGTCGAGCCTTACCGAGAATGAGCGGAGTGGTCCGGAGGAGGTGCGGCGCCTGGAGGCGGACGAGGTGCCTGGGCCTCCGCAAAAGGGGACGGCGGCTGCTCCGGCGAACGCCCGCGGCGGCGGTGGCGATGAGCGGGCGGGTGGGGGGATCGGCTGCGCTGCGCTACGCTCGAGGCCCCAGCTAGGCTGCGTGTGCTCGTGCGAACTCTTGGTCTTGGGCCGTCTCCCCTCTTGCTTGCGGCCTTTGGGCCTTGTCCCTCTCCCCCGAGCGAGGCAGGCCGGAATGTGTTTATTGGGCCAAGTTGCTACACAGGCGGGCATTATCTCGCAAGATGAGGGGGCTTTTCTGCAAACAGACGTTCGGCTTGGGTTTGGTGGGTCCGTCCGCGGCGGACGCGGGCGGGGGCACGCACGTTGCACGTGAGAGTGAGATATTTTCTGTCCCGGGCTGGCCCACCTCGCTCCACGAAGCGCGCTGCATGCATGCCGCGTAGCCTCTCAGCCAGTCCCGCGCGGGCACGTGGCATCCGATCGCGGCTCCCCTGATTTTTTGAGCTAAGCGAGTGACGTGGCCCGTCAGTTGGCACCGGAACAGTCTAGGAGAGGCCACGCCCTCCAAATAATGCAGTGACGGAGTACATGATTGTGCATGTACTGTACACGCCACGATTGTTATTTTCTTTTTATTTTACGCGTCGACGACGACGACTGATCAGTGTCGTCGTAGTTCGTTTATTGGTCGATGTATCCTCGCTCCGCTTTTTAACGTGTCGGAGTGACGACAACGACAACCCACACACATTGAGATCGATGAACGAGAAAGTTATTGGATGATGGTGGTAACCCCCGGCGGCGGCGCGCCGAGCATACGCACCCCCGTGCAGGGGCGTAGTCAGGATCCAACCATAGAGGAAGCCAATCAACTATGGAGGGAGCCAAACAAGCTAAATTCATAGTAAAATGGAGTGATTTTTTTGCTGTTTTTCTCAAATTTTTTTTGAATTTTGAACACTAAATGTGTTAGAGCAACTCCAACAGCTTCTTTAAACTGCTTTGGATCGGTAAAAGAAAGAAAACGACGATAATATTCCTTTCCAACAGACTCGATAAAATAGAGTTTCGTTATCTCGCTCGCAAAATCCTCTAGCCCGCTCGTCAAAGATGGAAAAGGCGCACCCCTCGCTATCGCTCCTGCCGCGCGCGAAGGCTGAGGTCGTTGGCTTGCTGGCGCCGCCTCGTGGGGTCAAGCTCCCAGGTTGAGGCACGGGCTTGCTCGGCGCAGCCCCTGGTTCAAGCTCCCGTGCGCCATGGCCGCCGACCAGAGCCACGAACGTCGTCGTCGATCTCCTCCATAAGTCCGTCCTGATTCAATTGCTTCGACGGAGAGCACTCCCACACCATCCCCTACCTCTCCCAAGCCTCGCCCCTCATTTTCCTTGCCCGAGCAGAGCTCCCCACAAGCTCGCCGGCCGCCTCCCGTGGCCGCCCATGGCCCCCTCCTTTTTCCACAGCAGCTCCTGTCGGGAAGCCCCAAAATCGAATCCCCTCTCCCTCCTCTCTCTAACCATGCCCTCGGATTTGAAAACGGTGGACTGTAGCTCGATTCCGGCAAAGCTCCGGCGAGCCGCCACTGTGAACACTCGTGAGTCGTGATCCTCTCGTACAGGGGTGGGGGTGATAAAGAAGATGACAGGTGGGTCCCATGTGTCATTGAGTGGTTGGTAGGATTTAGAAAATAGAAAATAGCTAGTATGTTGCATTACTCAACAAAATTATGAAGTTTTCTATTTTTACAAAGAGCTAAATCTTCAAATTTAAATAGAAAAATAAAGAGACTGTTGGAGTTGCTCTTAGTCCTTTGGGAGCGGTGGGGGGTGGGGGGCCTGACCCCTGCTCGCCCCCCTTGGCTCCGCCCCTGACCCCATGGATGGGCAGGCGGCGCCGACGTACGGCCGGTGTCACTGTCGCGTGTGCTCTGCTCCGTCTGGGTCTTTGGCAGCAGGTACGGAGTACTCCACGTCGACTGTACCGTACGTGCAAGTTGCGCGCATGCAACATTCTACATGGAGGTGCCGCCGCCGCACAGTGTGCATGCACCTGCATCATCATCGTCTGGTTTTTGTGGGCGGCGGTGGTGAAAGTGTTGTGAAACTGATCGATGCCGCAGAGCCGCCAAAGTTGGAGAGGCAGTGCAAGTCCCATGCTGCGCCTGCACGTTTTGGTTCTGCACAAAGGCTCAAGCCCTTCCTACCGCTGACATTTTCATACAAATTCGAGGTGGAAGAAGAGGAGGGAGAAAGTTGGGAAGAAATGAGAGCACAGTAGAGATATCATAAAGAATTTAATCCTTATAGAAAATGTTTATACGGGAGTCTTTATTATAACGAATATAAGTATGAAATTTGAATCCTACGAGAGTTTTGGAGAAAAATAAGCATGAAATTTGACCCCTCATGCCGTCTCTCCCTTTTTTTTTTTGTGTCATCTTGATTTTTCAGTATTCTTCCCGTACAACATTCAAATAAATATCCATTTCATGAGAAAAAACATTCGAATAAATATCTGTATCTTGCTCGTGATCTAAGATTATTCCTATAGGATTTCAAAAGCGTGCACACCTCCTCACTCATGTGTCTTTCTTGTTCATTCCTAGCTAAGTGTTAATATAAGAATATTGCTTTTTCAAACGATGCTCTATCATCTCACCGTTGTTTGGTTAATTGTTTTTTGCTTATGGTGGAACTTATGTATACATCCGCCCTGATTTGAATCCCAACTTGATGTTTTTTCACGAAAAAGATTGGTATTATTATTTCAGTTGATCTCAGTTGATGATGATATTAATTATGCTAGTAATTAACCGGTGCAAGTAATGATCTCATTATTCGCATCATCACTACAATGTTTGAGAAACGCCTTGGCGGCGCCTATTCACGATTCCCTCAAAACCGGAGGCTCTGGGCAGAAGAATGCCGCCACCTCTGCAAAATCTGCAATGGGCGCGCACCACCGCAGCAGCCTCTATCGCCGTCCATTTTCTTTTTCCCTGCGGCCTGCTGCTGCTCTGCTCTGCTCTGCACCACCGCAACACCGCTGCTGCTATATCACACGTACGCAGGCCGCGTGCCGGCGCCCCATTGCTGGTGCTTCCCGACGACGCCGAGCAAGAGAGAGAAGAGAGGGAGGAAGGGCCGAGAAGCCAGCCTAGCTGCTGCGCGCGGCAAGGAGGAGGAGCAGCAGAGCCCCGCCACTCGCGCTTCCCCCTCCGTCTCGCCTCACCACCCGTTTCGTCGCTGCCGCCGCCGCGCGCGCGCGACGCGCTACCCTAGCTGATTTCCTTTCTCCCACCACCTCCCTCGCTTAATTTTAGCAAAGCCTGCAACCAGCTCGCCCGCCCGCGCCCGGCCCGCCCTCTCCCGCACAGCTACCACAGGTTGCTTGCGCTCGTCGTCGTCGTTGGCCGGATCGCCGGAGGGCCAGCTAGCCATGGAGGGGAAGAGCGTGGTGATGTCGGCGCTGGGGATCGGGATCGGCGTCGGCGTGGGGCTGGGCCTGGCGTCCGCGCCCTGGGCCGGCGCCCGCTCGGCCTCGTCGTCGCGGGAGGGTGTCACCGTCGAGCGCATCGAGCAGGAGCTCCGCCGCCTCCTCGTCGACGGCGCCGAGAGCAAGGTCACCTTCGACGAGTTCCCCTACTACCTCAGGTTCGTTCGTTCCTTCCTTCGTTCCGCCGCCGCGGCCTTCCCCATCGATCCTGCACCAAGAAAACCAGCACCTGCTTGCTGGGTGCTTGAGAGCTCCTTTCGTGGCACTCTGCTCGACCTGCCGTTGCGTCACCTTGTGCTCCTCAGATCACTGTTTTTCCATGCGTTTTTTTATTGCTTTTCTTACGTGATTTTCTCATGCGCATACTAGATGAGGCGTGCAGATCAACTGCATACATTTTTTTCTGAAAAAAAAGAAGAAAATTAGAGGGAAAAGTATGCGCGATCTTCAGCGTTAGCAGGGGAACTCTGCCTCTGTACGATGTCGCTCATGACAGTGACCCAGATGATTTTCAAGCAGTTTCTATTCTAGCAGCAGATGAATTTGACCTGTAGACAAACAGATCTCACGGTTGGCTCCGTGTAATTAATTAAACAGCAACCACGGAAGGTGGTGACGAAAATGACCTCCCCTTCAAAAATTATGAACAGTTCATCCCATTTCTGAATCCCCCCCTCCTCCTCCTCTTACTGGATGAGAAAATCAGCCATGGTATATTGGTATGGTGCCAATTTATTAGAAAAAAAAGGGGGCTGAATGTCAGGAAAAATCACCCAGCAGAACAAATAATAGTGAATTAGTGATGTTACTGGATAAATGATGGTTTGCACTTGCACACGCAGCGAGCTCTGTTTTCTCCCCTTAACCTCTGATTCCACTTTGCAGTGAGCAAACACGTGTGGTGCTTACAAGCGCTGCATATGTTCACTTGAAGCAAGCAGACATCTCCAAGTATACCAGGAATCTTGCTCCAGCTAGTCGTGCGATTCTGCTGTCAGGCCCTGCAGGTAATTGCCCTCAGTGCGAAAGTGAACAAATTTTCCTGCTTCAGACTAAGTTAAGACCAAGTTCCTGCTTGAAGAGCTTTACCAGCAGATGCTCGCCAAGGCGCTTGCCCACTATTTCCAAGCAAAATTGCTCTTGCTGGACCCTACTGATTTTCTTATAAAGGTGAGTTTGGCTGACACATGTTCCTGTTATTCCCAAAGTTTATTGGAAGTTCTAATGCAGTATCCTTCCTTGCAGATCCATAGCAAATATGGCACTAGTGCCAGCACAGAGCAGGTATGACCGTTAAGCATTCTGTAGTTACTTTCGTCCTGTCACATTCCCATAGCACCAGCTTCGCATATCATTGTCAAGCTTGATATTTTTCAGCTCTTCACAGATTGTGTCATCCTCGGCTAATTTCTAACTGGAGCATTTTCTTCTTGTCAGCCGTTTAAAAGATCAATATCTGAGACGACGCTTCAACGCGTGACTGGATTGCTTGGATCTCTTTCGATCCTTCCACAAAAGGAGCAACCAAAAGGTTACTTGAGCATTTAGTAATAATGCTGTTCAGCTCTTCGTTATTCCGCAATGTTTTGCTTGATGTTCAGTACTTTCAAACTGAATATGCAGAATGCAACTCAGTGTTGTATTCTCTTAGTCTGAATATTTAAACTTCCTCGGATCAGTTTTAGGAAAACTGCTTTGAATCAGTTGACTTCCATTTGTTCTGAATGTTACTGCAAATATTATTCTTATCTTTCAGTATGAAACTGAATTCAATGGCATCTGTAAACTGAAGAATGCAATGACTGAAAGTTGTTGTTTACTTTATAAATTTAGTTGTATATTTATTAATTCCTTGGGATTTCATCGCAGGAACTATACGAAGACAAAGCAGCATGACAGATGTGAAATTGAGGTCTGAAAAAAGTTAAGCCTTAATGTATTTGGAAATAAAAAGTGCTTTGCTAAATATAGACTAGAATTCATTTACTGTTTTTATATGATCCTGCCATATGGAACTTTCCAGGAGTTCTGAAAGTACGAGCAGCTTACCAAAGCTCAGAAGAAATGCATCCACTTCATCCGATATGAGCAGCCTGGCATCGCAAGGTCCTTCAACTAATACAGGTCATAAGGTGTTCTTTTGAGATACTTATAGTCGCACAGGACTGAAGTCATGTCCCTGAATAAAATTCTTGCTTTTACTGTTTACCTTTATGAGCTGGCGAGTAACATTCTTGCATTAAACTGGACCATCTTGTTTTTCTAAAAGAAAATTGCCTCTTTGATTACATTGCCATATGTGTATACCTTAATGGCACTTTGCAGTCCTAGCTGCTTGTGTGCTTATGTGAAATAGTGGGTGTGGTATTAATTTATGACCCGCAAGGTAGAATTTGTCGATCCGATACCAGGGTTGTAAAGCACGTAGTATTGATTAGTGCCTTAGAGGTAGTTTATTTTGTTATTTTTTCAGTCCATCTCATTACTTTTAGTACCACATTTCTATTATAACAATGAAGAATGAACAAATATACTTGGACATAAAGTGATTATCTGCAGGTAACACTGTGCATGCAAAATAGTTGAAAAATACACAAACAAGAGTATTCTAATCCTAATTGAATGAATATTGAGAAAATATACACATTAATGAGATCAGTTACCTTAGTAATTTTTTACTGTGTTATTGCTTCGCATTATGCACCTTTTCTGTTCTCATGATCGTTTATGATAAACAATGCAGCTCCTCTCAGACGTGCTAGCAGCTGGACTTTTGATGAAAAAATTTTAGTACAAGCACTGTACAAGGTTCTGCATTCAGTCTCTAAAAAGTATCCAATTGTACTCTACATAAGAGATGTTGAGAAGTTTCTTCACAAGTCCCCAAAAATGTATCTTTTGTTCGAGAAATTACTAAACAAGCTTGAAGGGCCAGTGCTTGTCCTCGGATCAAGGATTGTAGACATGGACTTTGATGAGGAGTTGGACGACAGACTTACTGTTTTATTCCCATATAATATTGAAATCAAGCCACCTGAAAACGAAAATCACCTTGTAAGTTGGAACTCGCAATTAGAAGAAGACATGAAGATGATTCAGTTCCAAGACAACCGGAATCATATTTTGGAAGTCCTTGCAGAAAATGACCTCGAGTGTGATGACTTAAGCTCAATATGCCTATCAGATACAATAGGCCTTAGTAAGTATATAGAGGAGATTGTGGTATCTGCAGTTTCATATCACTTGATGAATAATAGAGAGCCAGAGTACCGAAATGGAAAATTAGTTATATCTGCAAAGAGGTAGTTAGCATATCAGTATAGTTGTCTGTTGATCTTTACATTTCTTCCTCGGTTTGTGACTCTTTCATGGCACAGCTTGTCTCAGGCATTGGAAATTTTTCAAGAGAACAAGATGAGTGATAAGGACAGCTTGAAGCTGGAAGTGACTGCTGATGCCTTGAAGGTTTGTTCAATGGATGCTCCTCTGAGTTGATTATTATTATTATTATTAGCACTAAATACACATGATGAAAAGATAGTGCTGTTTAATCTTGTAATGATTTATATTACAGATGTACACTACTGAATAAACACATGATCATAAAAACTATTAAAATCAGTGGCCTCCCCTGTTTCCCCTCCAAAACTGCTAAAATCTACCTTACGAGGTTTTGTTATCTGGTTTGCCTACATTTCTGAGAAGGCTGCAAGTTGTACTGATATCACAGTAACTTTTTCTAAGTAATTAGTGCAAAAAGCTAAGTAATCAGTGCAAAAAGCACTAAGTAAATTCTAGGTACTGTAAAATGTTGCCACTGGCGTTTGGATTGTTACTGAGAAAGATGCAGCTGGTGTCTGGATTTATATGTCACAGACTGTTTAAAACCTTTTGCCATTTAAAACTTAGCAAATTGGCTAGGCTCTGTGGCTTGCCTTATTTCCTTAATACAAGGATACCTAATTTTTCCCGAGTATTCCAATTTTAATTGTCTAAGAAATATTCATAAAATGTGTTTATTGACATACCATACCCAAATACATAGGCTGCTGAAAAAGGAACTGCTCCGACTGCTGCAAAATCAGAAACAAAATCTGCAACTTTGCTGCCACCAGTACGCCCTCCTGCTGCCGCTTCTGCTGCCCCTGCTGCTGCTGCCGCTCCTGCAGTTGAGAGCAAAACAGCACCAGAGAAGAAGGATAGTCCACGTCCAGCTGCAAAAGCACCGGTAATAGCATTTTTGGTTGCATCTTTAAATAAGTAGTAATGTAGTATTATTATTGTCTGGTCTATGTTATCCTATGCGTGTCATGAGAAGCTAATTTACCAATCTGTGATTTCATTTTTGCTATCAGGAAGTGACACCAGATAATGAGTTTGAAAAGCGCATAAGACCGGAAGTTATACCTGCTAATGAAATTGGAGTCTCATTTGATGATATCGGTGCCTTGGATGATATCAAAGAATCCCTTCATGAACTTGTCATGCTGCCTCTTCGACGACCTGACCTCTTCAAAGGGGGTCTTCTTAAACCTTGCAGAGGTATATTACTTTTCGGCCCTCCAGGAACTGGAAAGACAATGCTGGCCAAGGCTATAGCAAATGAAGCTCAAGCAAGTTTCATAAATGTCTCGATGTCAACTATCACGTCAAAGTGGTTTGGGGAAGACGAAAAGAATGTCCGCGCATTGTTCACATTAGCAGCCAAGGTATCGCCAACTATCATTTTTGTTGACGAGGTTGATAGCATGCTTGGGCAGCGGAACAGAGCTGGGGAGCATGAAGCAATGAGGAAGATCAAGAATGAGTTCATGACACACTGGGATGGACTCTTGTCAAGACCAGATCAGAGAATTCTTGTTCTTGCTGCAACTAACCGGCCTTTCGATCTTGATGAGGCTATTATTCGTAGGTTCGAGAGGAGGTCTGTATCTTGTCCCTGGGATGTAGTAGCTATGTTTGTCCATCCTTAGAGTTTCTAACAGAACCATTCCAATGTTCTATGCCTAAGGTGTGTGCTCTTTCTTAAACAGAATCATGGTGGGTCTGCCGTCAATGGAAAGTCGGGAACTGATAATGAGGCGGCTTTTGTCAAAGGAGAAAGTTGATGAAGGGCTGGACTTTAAGGAGCTAGCGACTATGACGGAAGGATATAGTGGCAGTGATCTTAAGGTCAGTGACAGTATCACGAGACATGAATGCATGCCATCCACAAACCGATAAAAATGGAAGAAAAAAACCTATCATTCGCTCACATTGCTCTGTAACAGAATCTATGCACCACGGCAGCATATCGCCCTGTGAGGGAGCTGATACAGAAGGAAAGAAAGAAGGAGCTGGTAATGTGATCACTACACACTTTAAGCTTTTTATTTACTCATGAGGAATTGTGTGAATTCACTATGTAACCTTTTTGTCCTCAATATCTTCAGGAGAAGCTGAAGCGTGAAAAGGGAGGAGCTGGAGCTCCATCGGATCCTGAAAAGAAGAAAGAAAAGGAGGAGCCAATCATTCTAAGGCCACTAAACATGAAAGATTTGAAGGAAGCAAAGAACCAGGTGAATCCATATTTTTGCTTAATTCAAGTAGATTTCAAAAGCACATTGCAGCGCATAGCGCTTGTCAACATGAAACTGAACTACTGATATAGTTGTAAAAAAACAAAGTTGCTAACTCCCCTGAACTCTCAAATACAGGTGGCTGCAAGTTTCGCTGCAGAGGGCGCCATAATGGGTGAGCTGAGGCAATGGAACGAGTCGTATGGTGAAGGCGGTTCCAGAAAGAAGCAGCAGTTGACATACTTCCTCTGAGTAATCTGGAATGTATGGACATAATTTGAAAGAGTAGAGTAGAGCACAAAACAGCCGTGAGGAAATATGGCTGAACATGTATAACAACATCAGGAGAGATGAGGTGTGTTTGTTAGGGGACAAGAAATCAGGCCATAAAAGCCGATTCCTGTTGTAGAACAAGGAAGAACAGTTCTATCTCCACCTTAAATTCCAGTTTGCCTGTGCTGGTTGTTGTATTACACCAATAATGTATCTATCTGCGGCGAAGATTGTTCTTTTTTCAATGTGGTTTTGCCTGGTCCCATTCCCATAACGATTTTGCATAGGTTGTGGTCAGCCGCGAAATGGTTTTGGTCTTCTCTGATCTGATCTAAAAAAAAAAGGTCTGCTCTGTGTGCGTATGGATCTTTTAACACGTTCGGTGAAACATCTGCGAAAACAGTTATATGTTCAAATTCAAACATAATAGTTAAGAAACTGTGAAACTAGCAACACATTGGCAGCATCAAAGATGCATGTTGGTGTAAATAGAGAAATGTATAAGGGCTCATATGTAAAAGAACATGAAGATGATAAGGAAGGGGAATTGGGGCTAGGCCAGACTGCCAGCCACCAGAAGCTTCCCAAAAAATCAACATGGTATACAGAGCTAGAGTTATGGCGAACCTGGCGATTCGCGGTGGCCAACCCCGTCGGAGCCCGTAGGTGTTGCGTGGAGGCGGAGTACGGGTGCCTGCGTGTGACGCGGCGGCGTGCGGAGGCACAGGCAGCCCGCGTGGGGCACGGCGACGCGCGGAGGCGCAGGCAGCCCGCGTGGGGCGCGGCGGCGAGCGGAGGTGCAGGCCTGCGCGGCCTGCAGCGACGGCTCCAGGGGCCGGCGGGTGAGGGCGGCCTCGCGGCGGCGCAGGCGGACGCGGCTCCCTGCCGGAGGTACGGAGGACGGCGTGCGACCCCGCGGAGGCGAGTGGGGCTGTCTGCTGCAGCAAGTGTTGGTGGTCCTGGAGGATTTGCTGCTTGTGAAGGTGGAAGAAGGTGAAGTCTGGACCTGCTGCGTGCACTCTGGAGCTGCTGTTGAGGTGATTACAGAGTTGCTGGGTGGCTGTTGAGAGGAAGTGTATCTGTCGTTGCTTTTGTGGTTGTAAAAATGAGTCCCGAAGAGTTGGAGGCAAAGAGGAAGGCTGAAGAGGATGAGGCGAAGAAGAACGCTGAGAGCAGTGGTGATAGCTCACTTGTTACAAAGAGTGAGATGATGAGTGAAATGAGGAGTATGATCCAGGAGCTCATGGGATTGGGTCTGATTGATGGCAAGGCGGATGCAGGCACGTCAAAATTGAAGTTGGAGCTTGTGCCAAATGATGTGAAGCTAGAGGGCAGCAAGAATTACTTGAGTTGGTCCAGGAGAGTGCGTGTGCTCTTAGGAGGTAAGGGAGTGGAGCACTATCTGGAGGAGACTTGTGTTGAGCCAGTCGATAAGCTCAGCACTGAGTGGAGAGTTTGGCATGCAACAAACTCTGTGATAGTAGCATGGTTGTTGGCATCTATGTCTCCTACTGTTAGTAAGAGGGTGGAAGCTATGCGTACTGCATCACAGATATGGAAGACTTTGAGTAACATATACTCTCGGAAGGGAAATGTGATGATGATGATGGAGATTCAGAGCAAGGCAGATGCAGTGAAACAAGGGGGAAGATCAGTGGAGCAGTATGCTAGTGAGCTTCAGTGTTTGTGGGAGGAGCTAGATCACTATGCTCCTCTCCAAATGGAGACTCCACGGGATGCCCAGGTTGTCCATAAGTGGGTGGAGGATAGGAGAGTGACTCACTTCCTGAAGAATTTGGATCCTGAGTTTGAGAGTAGGAGAGCTGCTTTCTGTCACCAGGAAAGTCTTCCTACTATGGATGAGGTTGTTGCAGCCATGATTGATGAAGAAAGTAGACTTCGGCTGATGAGTACTAACAATCCTGTGAAGTCAGCCTACACCACAGTGGCAGAAAGGGAGTGTTTCAACTGTGGAGAGAAGGGACATTTGAGCTATAATTGTCCTTCTCCTAGAAACTATGGTGGTAGGAGTGGAACTCGTGGAGGCCGTGGAGGTCGTGGCAGAGGCCGTGGAGGTCCTCTAGCCAATGTTGCGGCCCTAGAGAGTGGTTCTTCAGTCAGTACTGCTTCCACAGAGGATGTTCCCTCTCTTGTCTTGACTGGAGAACAGGTTAAGCAGTGGGAAGAATGGCAGAAGATCAGGGCATCTGAGACCTCCAAATCCACTTCAGCTGGTTCTGTATTTGCTACATTTTTTCTCGAACACGCAGGAGAGCTGCGTATCATTATATTAAGAAGATGAGGGTTTAAGAAACCCAAGGTACAGCCAGGTTTTTAAAGGGGAAAAACCTGAGCAGAAAACCCTGTACAAACATAACAAACTAATCACCTGTTACAAAAAGGGGAAAAGAAGGCCAGACCACAAATCTGCACTGAACTAAACTACAGACGGTGCCTGAGCAAGGAGATGAGAAAATCCTTTAGCCCCAGCAAAGCTCCATAGCCTAAGCTCCTCAGCCACCAAAGACAATACTTCACTCAGACTTGGACTGATTCCATCGAAAACACATCTATTTCGGTGTTTCCAGATTGACCAAGCGCCCAGAATTATGATTGAGTTTAAGCCCCTTTTTTCTTGACCTTCTACTCTCTTGCTAGCTGCCTCCCACCAGTCATCGAAGGACTCCTCTTCCACTTGTGGAGTTAGGATTTGCAACCCCACTCTTTGCAGCAAGTTGAACCAGACCTGCCGGGTGAAGACGCAAGAGACTAGCAAATGGTCAATTGTTTCCTCATGCTGATCACAGAGAGGGCAGTGCTCAGGATGGGGCAGATTTCTCTTAGCAAGCCGGTCGGCTGTCCAACACTTGTTGTGAGCCACCAGCCACATAAAGAACTTGCACTTACCAGGAGCCCAGCTTTTCCAAATTCTCTCCCAAGGACGGAAAGAGGTGGCTCCAATGAACATGGACTCATAAGCGAATTTCGCCGAGTATTGTCCAGATGTGGAGAATTGCCATATATGAAGATCCTCAACCTCTAACTGAAGCACAACCTCAGAGAGAAGGTCCCAGAGGTCAAGAAATTCTGCCAAGACAGCCATAGTAAGGGCCCCTTTTATATCTGAAACCCATCTCCGGTCTGTGAGCGCGTCACGAACTGTTCTCTTCCTTGCTCTAGCAGAAACAGCACCAAACAAATGAGGAACAAGATGATCAAGTCACTGCCTGTGAAGCCACCTGTCCGTCCAGAACCGGGTATTCGCTCCATTCCCAACTTCTGTTCTAATAGCAACTGAGAAAAAAGCTGCGACCGAGGGATGAACATGGATGGGGAAGGCAGCCCAAGATTTGTCAGGTTCTGTCTTTTGCAACCAGAGCCAACGCATTCGCAGAGCCCATCCGAGCTGCTGTAAGTTAGAAATGCCAAGACCCCCGAGCTCTGGGGGCCTTGTGACTTTGGGCCAGGCCAGTAAGCAATGCCCTCCTCTCGCTTCCTTCCTCCCTCTCCAGAGGAAAGCTCTTCTGATTTTGTCAATAGCCTTTAGAGCCCAGGTTGGGAGGTCCAATGCCATCATCAAATAAATTAGCATGGAAGTTAGCACGAATTGCACAAGGATTTTTCTTCCAGCCCTTGTAAGCAGGTCAGCTTTCCATCCTGGGAGTTGATTTGCAATTTTGTCTATGATAGGCTGAATTTGAGCTCTAGTCAACTTGTGGGTTGAGAGGGGCACTCCCAGATACTTACAGGGAAATTCCTCAATTTGGCATGGGAGTTTCTCATGAATGACAGTCTTGTCTTCATCCTCACACTGAATGGGCAAGACACTGCTTTTATGCATGTTTGTTTTCAACCCAGAAGCTTCACCAAACAACTCTAAAAGTTGCAGCATTAAATCCAAATCAGTGGCTGAAGGGCACAAGAAGATAACAACATCATCCGCATACATGGATAATCGGTGCTGAATGGCTCTTCTAGCAAGGGGTTGCAACAAGTCCTCTTCGGCAGCTTTTTGGACCATGAAGCAGAGCACATCCATTACCAGAATGAAGAGCATTGGGGACAAGGGGTCACCTTGGCGAAGTCCGCGTCGATGCAGAATTGTTCTCCCAGGAATTCCATTGAGCAAGACCTGAGTGGATGAGGAAGCCAGCAGCCCACTCAAAATGTCACACCAAATGGACCCGAAACCCAATTTTCTCATGACTTCCAGAAGAAAAGGCCAAGAAACAGAGTCAAAAGCCTTTGTGATATCTAATTTTAAAAGGATACGTGGCTGCTTTTGTTGATGGAGAAACCTTGTCGTCTGCTGCACCAACATGAAGTTGTCTTGGATGAAGCGGCCTTTGATGAAGGCGCTTTGGTTAGGAGTGACCATCTGGTCCAGCTTGCCAGCCAGCCGGTTGGCTAACATTTTAGTGACCAATTTAGCAAAGGAATGCACCAAACTTATAGGCCTGAAATCTTTGATGTTTGTGGCTTCTTCTTTCTTAGGCAGGAGAGTGATGTAAGCAGAATTTAGCACCTCAAGATGCCCCATCTTCCTGCTCCACACAGCCGAAATGGCTGCCATAATATCCACCTTGATAATAGACCAACAAATTTTGTAGAACTTTCCTGTGAATCCATCAGGACCTGGGGCTTTGTCAGATGGCATCATGCTGATAGTCCTCCACACTTCTTCTTCAGAGAAGGGGGCTTCCAGGTTGGAGAGGTCAAAATTCGGTATGGCCAACTCTTCAAGATTAATAGTTACTTCCCTCTCCAAGCTTTCCCCCAACAGGCTGCTGTAAAAATCAAAGATGTTCTTCTCTTTCTCTTCATGGTTGGTGAGAATACTGCCATCCTCAGCCAGCAACTTACTGATGACATTCTTTCTCTTGCGGTGTCTTGCATGCAGGTGGAATAAAGCAGTGTTGGCGTCTCCCTCATTGAGCCAGGATATCCTGGACCGGCTGTAACGCCCTGGGTTTTCAAAATCGGAAAACCCAGCATTCCGTCTCGTGATAGTCCCTGGATCAGACGCTATCACGCACAGGCATTCATCACAGATAAATAGCACAGTCATACATCGAAATAAAGCATCAGAGTACGGCTAATAATCTGAATATTACATGTCCTGAATATTCGGAGTACATCAATACTCGCCTCTCGGCGGAATAACAGAAACAAGAGCCTACGCAGCGGTAGCTAGTCTTCAAAAGGTGTCTCCATCTTCAGGCATCTCCCACAGGCATCCTTGAGCGAAGCGTCGTGCCCCCCTCAGTCGTACCATCCGTCGGCATTGTTGTCGTAGTCGGACTCGTACCCTGCAAGCTCAGGGGCTATCCCCAAGGATCGGGATAGGTCCACGTCACCAACCGTATGCAAGCTTTAAGTAGCCTATTTCTAAGGGGAAAAGAGTATCTCAAGGTAGTAGCAGGGTTTCCTATGCAGCAGCAGCAAAAATAGAGTAATATCTCCATAAGTTCACCATATCCCATATCTCTCATCCTCATCCGGATACATCTGGTTACCCAGATCACCGTCACCATCACCTATCTCCATCTAGGGTCGGTGCGAGAACTCCCACTCCTCGCACCTCAATGGTTGCACCCGGATCCGCGAGGTAGAGGGAGCAACTCTCCTCTCCCCGAATACAACCACGGCTCACCAATCACACTCATCCTATAAGGGGGAGGTAGAAATCCCAAAACGTAAGAGTCGGAGAAACAACGGGTATGTCCATAACCGAGGACGCGGCTATACGTATAGATCTAAACTCTGCAGAGCGTGTACACCAGTACCCAACTCGGAATAGTACCCGGACGGTGTACGGCCGACCGAGCCTATCCTACCGGGCGAACACCTAGGAGTTACGGTTCCATCCTGCATCCGGGTCTCGATGCGGTCCCCCGCAGAAGACCACCCCAGAACTGTGAAAAATGCCCCCGTGTGGCCACACGGGAGTCGCACTGAGAGGGTGGACTCACTCCCACCTCTCCCCCACTGATACCCCGCTATCCTGCTGGCAGGTATGGTACCGCACTTGCTAGGGTCGAACGGCCCTATCCCCACTCTCGGCGAGGTGGTGTGTACGAAAGTCCCGTGTAACAGGCGACCCACTCGGTTTCAGACCGGGGCGAGCTCATATCCTCCAAGTCATCACAAAATCCCCAACACCTGTGCTCCTAAAACGGTGTACCCGCCATAGGTACCAACTCGGGCAACGTCCGAGAAGACGATCCCTGGCCCCCGATCCCAGATCAGGTTGTCTCGAGCTCACCCCCGCCAAAATATCCCAAAACGCCTTCTCCTGCCGGTTTTCCCAACACACGCCAAGAAACTACCACAATAATCCCAACACATGCATAGCAAGCTCAGCACAACAATAAGCTTAAGTATAGCAGTGGTAGTAGGTCATTCAAGGACAAGTAAGTAAAGAGGCTATGCATGGGTTCATCATATCCATCTCTATGCATTAAATAAAGCACTAGCAGTTCTAAAATAGCCATGCCTAATGGGCATTCAAAGATGGTCGGGCGTGAACCTGGGTACGAGTGGTCGTCGTAGCTGAGGTCGTCGTCGTAGTCCTGGTTCAGCTCTCCGGCTCCGGTAGCTCCTAGAAACGTATTTAAAATAAATACTCGGCTACTAGATAGCAATAAATCCAAGATAAAGAGCAAATAAGATCCAAAAAGAGGCAAACTCTAGTCTAGCACGGAGTTTGGGTTTTTAGAAGATTTTCAGAAGAAGTTTCATATTTTTCGGAGCTAAAACGGATTTATTATGAATTTCCAAAGATAAAATACATTTCTGAAATTAAAATACGCATATACAATATTGCAGACTCTTAGCTAGCTATAGGGTAGCTCAAACTGGCTCAACCCTGGCTTTAAGCCAGCGGCAGGCCGGCTACAGTTGCTGAGGTGGCGGCCACGCCGGCGGCTTTAAGCCAGCGGCAGCCCGCGTGGCCAGCCACGCGGCACTCGCGTGGCGCGGCGCGCGGCGGATCCTGGGATGGATCCCTGCGGCGCGCGGCCGTGCGGCGCCCGTGTGGCCTAGCCGTGGTTGGCTGGGCGCACGGGATCCCCTCGGATTCCCTGTGGTCACGCGCGCGTGTGCGCTCCCGTGTGCGTGCTAAAACCCCAGGGGTTTTCCCCCTCCGCGTGAAGGTGCTCGGTGAAATGCCCGCGAGGGGCGGCGGCGCGGCAGCGGCTCACCGGCGGCGAGGCGCGCTCGGCCGGGCCAACAGATGGCCGGGAAAAGGACGAGGAGCAGCAAGGCTCGTCCCTGGCCCCAATCGGGGACGGCCTCGGCCAAAGAAGGGCGGCCGGCGGCGAAACAGGGAGCGGCGGCGGCGGACGCGTGCGGCGGTGTGGTGAGGGTCGCCGGCGACGGCGCTAATCGATGCCCAGCAGCCTCGGCTGGTTGCGGATGGGTCCTAGGGACGCAAAAACACCCAAAACCGGGGCTTTTCCCCTAGGTCGCCAGGAATGGCTCCCGCCCGCCGTGGCGGAGCTCTGGCCGGTGGCGACGCGTGGTGCGAGCGCAGCTCCGGCCACGGGGTGGCTCTGCGTGCGTGCGCACGGTGACCGGGGTGTCGTGGCGGTCGTGTCGTCGTGCTTGTGTGGGTGGCAGGCGCTCGTGCGTGTGGGAACGGAGTCGAGCAGGCCGGCGGCGCGGCGCACCGGAGCACGACGGCGGCGTGACACACGTCGGCGAGGTGAGGATGGTGCGGGGTCAGAAAGGAAAACGGCGGCGCGTGTGCGTGCTCGCGGCGACGGCGGCGGTGGCACCTGCACAAGAAAGCATCCCAGCCTGGCACGAAGGCCGGCATCACCAGCGGCGGCGCG